>CM056173.1:12620992-13232636 GCA_029691765.1 Entomobrya proxima
CACGAAATATATTAGACCCTAAAGGTTATCCCTGTCATTTACTCAAAGTTTCCCTTGATAAGATGGTACTTTGGGCACCCTAAACGCTAGCTACGTGACCCCTGCTTCAACCACTGATTCCTACGCCAAGCCTTAATTGCCACGTCGAAATAGCTCAAATTGAAGGAACTAAGTCACTAACTAGGTGAAAATAACTGACCCAGACAAGACACGGAAGTTTACTTTAGATAACTACGTCACCCTTTTATTAACGACAGAATTTCTTTAACTTTTTTTATAATTTTTCAAAACTTAACAGAGTTCTCTAAAAGCCTAGCTCTGACAAAATCTTGAGCATAATGCTGAGCCGATGTTCACTGCTCGCCAGCTCCGATCACAATGCCTATCTCTCTCTACTAACTAGCCCTAGTTCTCCTCGCGACGGCGACCAAGTTCAAAGTCCCCTCCTTGCACGCCGTCTTCATTACTGCTCTCGAGCCTCTGGCCAATCAGAGCGCTTGCCGAATCTTCCGGAATATTCCTGTCTTTGTTTCCGCTTGCTTTGTTCATTGACATTCCGACCCCCAAATCAGGGTTAAAGCCCTGATTTCCCATCCTGAGTCCTAACGGGCAGATCCTGTGTACTCCCCGCTTCCATGTCTTGCCGTCGGCCGTCTTCACCTGGACCACTCGAACTTGTCCGTCACTTCCGGGGTGCACCTCGGTGACTACTGCTTTCTTCCAAACGTTTCTGGGCGTTTGGTCATCCGCCAGCAGCACGATTGCTCCAACTTCCAACGGCTCTGCCTCGAGGTGCCACTTCTCTCGCTTTGCCAGCTCTGGCATGACCTCCTTTGTCCAGCGTGACCAGAACACCTCCAGGAAATACTGGGCTTTCCTCCATTGAGCCCGTAACACTTCATCTGCTGGCTCATACTCGCCAGGAAGCGATGGTCCTATGTCGGAGAATCCCCGTAGAAAGTGATTCGGGGTAAGCGGATCCGGGTCTCCAGGGTCTTTGCTCGTGTAGCTTAGTGGCCGCGAGTTGATAATGTTTTCAGCTCCTTTTAACATGGTCAGCAGGGTCTGGTCTTTTGGGAACTTGTCGCTCAGTGTCTTCTTGAGAATTTTCTTGACGCTCTGTACCATACGTTCCCAAGCGCCACCGAAGTGGGGTAGATGAGGGGGATTAAAGTGCCATTTGATGGCCTGGAACTTGTCTCGTTGCATTACTTCCGGCCAGTTCACTGTGCCCCAGCAACTCTTCAGCTCATTGTTTGCCCCCACGAAGTTCGTCCCGTTGTCACTGTAAAGGTGCCGGGGTCGCCCTCTCTGGTCCACGAATCGGGATAACGCCAACAATGTCTCATCTGTTGACAGCCCGTAAACTATGTCCAATGACACGGCTCTAGTGACCATACAGGTGAAAACGATCACCCACCTCTTCTCATGGTGTCGACCAACAACGACTTCCACAGGTCCCATCAGATCCACTCCTGTGTGGGTAAACGGTGGGTTTCCACTGTCCAGCCGGAAGTACGGTAAATCCCCCATACATGGTAATATTGGCTGCGCTTTTCCAATCCTGCACACTTGACATTGTTCCACAGCCCTCTGTACAGCTCTTCGACCATCCACTATCCAATAACGCCCCCTGCACATGTTCAAAACTGTGTCCAACCCCTGATGACCGTTTCTCTGGTGCTCCTTTAACACCAGAAGCTCCACAAAGTGATGACGACTGGGGAGGATAATGGGGGTCTTCACTTCCCTTGACACGGCCGCTGCTTGCAGTCTACCCTTGGCACGCAGTATCCCATCTTCCAGCACCGGGTTCAGCTTCTGCACTTTGTTACACCCTTTCATCCGGTCACCCTTTGCCAGAGCTGAGATCTCCTCCTGGAAACTATCTTGCTGGACCACTTTCACTAGCCGCAACTCCGCTTCTTCTAAGTCCTCTGGCTCCAGCTTTGTCACCAAGTTCTTGTAGAGGAAACTGCTTTGTTTACCACTCCTAAAGGCATCTCGTAGCTTATCCTTGTCATTCAGACTCCATGGGGGTTGCGCATCAGGTTGGTTTAACACTTTTCTTCCCCAATAACGCAGCACTCTGATGACACACGCCTGGACTCTGATCATCCTTCCAAAGTCAGAGAACCTCTCAATTTGCACTGTGTCACTGTTTACCCCCTCCGTAGTCGGCACTCGTGCTGCATAGCATTTTTTCTTAACTTCTGCTGTGTCATCTTCCTCTGGATCTTGTAACTGCTCCTTGGGCCAGTTTTCTTCGGGTTCGTACAGGAAGGCTGGTCCAGTTATCCACGCAGACTCCGGACACAGATCGATTTTACTCTTTAGACGGGTTCCCTGGTCTGCAACATTCAAATCCGTCGGGACCCATCTCCAATCACTCGCAGAGGTCAGCAGGTGAATCCTATTCACCCTGTTTGCTACAAACTCTTTGTAACGCAGTGTTTCGGCTCGTATCCACATTAAGACTGTACGCGAGTCCGTCCAGAAATGCCGCGAGTGAATTGTCACCCTCAAGTCCTCCGCTACCGTGTTTGCCAGTGTCGCCCCCATTGCCGCCGCTACTAGTTCCAGACGTGGAATGGTAAGTTTCTTGATGGGTGCTACTTTCGCTTTTGCACACACAATGGTAACTGTTGTGCACTCCCCCATAGTTATCCTGAGAAAGCAAATGGCACTTGTCGCCTCCTCACTGGCATCCATCATCGTATGGAGCTGCACCTTGGTCGCAAGGTGAAGGTCGTACGCGTAGCATCGCGGAATCTTCACCTTTTCCACATCCTGCAAGTTTTGGACCCACACTTGCCACTCCTCAAAGATACTATCCGGTATCTCATCATCCCAGTCCACTCCGCTGCGCCATGTCCTCTGCAGCAAGATTAGCCCTTTAACCTTGAAGTTGGCAATAAATCCTAGCGGGTCGAAGACCGACATCAGTAGCCCGCACATTTGTCGCTTTGTTGGGCGTCGGCCTTCCAGTAACTCGGGCTTCACTTTTTTAAAATCCGCGGAAAATGTAAAATGGTCATCTTCCGGTTTCCACCATAGTCCCAGTATCCTTTCTATGGGTATTTCTGTGTTCTCACCAAATGTCTTTACCCCCTTTGCTCTGTCCTCCTCCGGCACGCTTGCTATCACCTCCCTGCTGTTAGATAGCCACTTTTTCACAAAGAAGTTCCCCGCAGCGTTAACCTCTGTGATCTGCCGACGCAGGTCAATAGCTCCCTGGATTGTCTGTGAGCCGGATAGGCAATCGTCACAGTAAAAATCTTCCTTTGTTGCCCGTGCGGCTTCTGGGTACTTGTTCGCAAACCTGGCAGCGTTCTCATTTTTCACATAAATAGCAGAAGAGGGGGAGCTACTGGCACCGAAAATCAGCACAGTCATCTCATAGTCTCTGATGACGGGGTGTTCCTCACGGAGATCTCTCCAGACAAAGCGTTGGCTCACTCGGTCTACTTTCCTCACTGCTACGCGGTGGAACATTTCTTCAATGTCTCCATTAATGGCGTAGTTATGTCTGCGGAAGTTCATCAGGACTGAAGCTAGTGGGCGTATCAGGTCTGGTCCAGTCATCAGGTGGGCATTTAGGCTGGTTCCGCTGTTGCTGCTCGCAGCGTCAAACACAAGACGTAGCTTTCCTGGCTTGTTGACGTTGAAGACACCGAAATGTGAAATGTAGAAAGTCTTCCCAGTTACGACAGCAGCCTCCTCCGCAGTGAGTTCCCTTACGTATCCCCTCGACATGTACTTATCCAATTCACCGTGGTACAAGTCAAAGTAGTCGGGGTTCTTCTCCATCCTCTTTTCATTTGAGAGGAGTCTCCTAACCGCTTCATTCCTGGATGAAGGAAAAACTACGCTGTCATCACGATAGGGCAGACCAATTTCCCACTGTGTTCCTGTCAACTTCAGCGTGTCCATAAAAATCTGCAGTGCTTTGTTGTCTTCCACTGATCCCTCAGTGACCTTGGGATATACTCCATAGGACTCTAAACTGAAGCACTTCCGTAGCAGATTGTCCAGCTGCTCGTTCTCCGTGAACGTCAAAGCGTTGATCCTGGAACCACCCTGCGCCTCTGCGACCCTCTTTCCAGCAAGTACCCAACCCAGCTTAAGCCGTTTTGCCATGGGCTCATCTTGTCGTCGCTCTAAAATCTCTCTATGTGCGGTTAGAAATGGATGATCCTCTCCAATGATCATCTGGATCCGCACATTGTCGAACGCTTCCAGCTTGGCTTTCCTGAGGTAAGCGTACTTTGTTTTTAACACAGCAGGGGACTGTGTGTACCTGTCGAGGCCAAGGTCAACAAGGGTTATTACATTGTCAACTTTATGGAATGGGGCGTTCTTCCATACTCCGGACACTTCGAAGGCTGCGGAATCCCCCGTCAACTGGATCTCAATCCCTCCTACACCCTGGCACTTGGCGTTCACTGGTCTCGTAATGCCCAACTCTTGACAAATTTCCTCTTCTATTGCCGTCGAGTCGCAGCCACTGTCACATAGGCAATAGACCTTCCTGACTCCTAAGGGTCCTCTCACTTTGACCTTAACCACCGACATTGGTTTTGAGGGCTTGTTACGTAACCAGTTCATTCGTGCTGGAGGTCTATTATCCACTGGAGGCTGAGTCTTGCTTTCTTCTGTGTCCACTGAACTTTCCGAAGTCCTTGCTTCTCTGACGGGTCTGTTGTCCCTTTGTCGCTCCTTCTTTTGCCAGAATTTTTCCTCAGTGTGAAGAAGCTTGTGGTGAGTGGCCTTGCAGTCGTCTTTGCCACAAACACGATCAGAAGGGCAATCCTTCTTCATGTGGCCCCCATCCAAACAACGGTAACAGAGTCGGTTTTCCTGTACAAACTTTTGCTTTTCCTCCAAAGACAGCTTCCGGAACTTATAACACCTCCAGATCTTGTGTTTAACTCCACAGCATAAGCACTTTCCATCTATGTTCTCTCCACTGCTACTGGCCTTCGGGCTGCTACCGGTCTCTGTCGTCGCCACGTTGATTTTGGCCGACCCCCGTGTCCCACGCTGTTGCTTCTCATCTTTGTCCTTAATCACCGGAGTCACTAGACGTACGCATTGGGACATCTTTATTTTTACCCAGTCTCCAAACGATTCCATGTTCTTTTTCTTGTCAGGCTTTCCGTCGATCCAGGCAATCCACTCCAATTGGTACGACGCTGGAAGCTTTGTCACAAGTTTTTTAAGCAGGCTGGTGTCATTAAGATACAGATCCTGCTTCATAGATTTGGCAGTGTCGATCAAAAATTGCACAACGGTACCATATGACACAAATGTCTCCAGTTTGTTCGTGTCCGGCGATTTGCACTGATCCACTTTAGCAGCCAATGAATCCAGCACTAGGTCAGCCCTCCCAAATCTTTCTTGCAAGATATCCAGTATGGTGGTTACGTTCATCGGCTCATTCATTAGTCCCACGACGGCTTCTTTCGCACTTCCCTTCAGTGCTTTGCGAAGGCGTATGAGGCTCTGGGAGGAGTTTACTTTCCCTGGCGGAGTCGTCCGATTAAATTCGCTGTGGAACACAGGCCAGTCTTCAGCTTTTCCATTAAAGATGGGGAGGTCCTTATCCCAGTCTTTTTTCGCCCTGCTGGAATCTTGGAATGCCTCAGCGAACGTCTTCGAAAAGATTGCAGCAAACTGTGTCATATCTCCTGTCGGACTGGGGGTAGGCAGAGGCACTACTGGGGACGCTTCCTGTGTTTCTATTCCTGTGAGTCCCGGAAGAGGTGGATTGACTCCTGTTTGCCCTGCTTCGGCAGCCTGTGTCTGAAAAACTGCAGCAAGTGGATTGAAATTCATGAGGGCGTTCCCTCCACTGGCACCTGCAGGATCCGCTTGTCGCACTGCTACCTCCCTTCTTCTGGCTACTGGTGTTCTACCCCCGACCAAATCTTGGTAGAATGCTCCAGGGCCTGGACTTTGATAAAACGAGGGAGGTGCTTGGTTGTCCAGCCAAGCGCTCACACGTCCTGCTGACACATCCTCAAACTCTTCTTCGTCAATGCCTTGTTCATCTTCAAGTTCTGCTGCTAACTTGTCTTTGTCCAGGTCCTCCTGTTCTTTTATAAATTTCAGCTTTCTTTTCAAGGCTGCTTCCCCCTTCTCAATCTCCAGGTTCAGCTTTGCAATTTCATCCGCCACCGCCTTCTTGTCATCGTCACCAGCTTGAGATTCCTTCAGTTCCAGGTCCCTGATCTTGAAGGTTATTTCTTCCTTCGACTCCTCCCAGGCCTTTCTTAGTTCCAGGGTCTCCTTCCTGGTCTCCAACTCTATGTGCTTCTGGCGGGATGCTACGGATGATGTCGTAACTGCTCGGCTGCGGTTACGTAATCCCGTCGGGGCACTGGTTCCTGCTGCCTGTGCCCGTTCCCTGTCCTGGACGACTTTCAACGCTTCCTTAAGCAACTTCAAATTCTCCGTGGCACCGGGAACCAACTGTCTGGCAGCACTGATGTGAGGCTTCGCTGTGTCCCATTCCTCCAGCTCCTCTGCTGTGAACTGGTCCCGGTCCTGGCCAGCGTACTTCTTTTCCAGACCCTCGTTCTCGATTAGGCACCTCTCTGCTGATGCCTTCCACTCCTCATTCTGTTTAATCTCCTCCAAGATCGCCTCTTTCGTGAACCCCAAGTACCGGTTACGGGACGTCGGTCCGGGTGCTGGCTGCGCTGTGTTGGTCATCCCAAGCGTCCTAGTGGAACTGGTCGGATTTCCCAACTCCCCGTAATTAAGGCGGTTCACGGGCATTGTCATCCTTCTCTCTCTGGCTGGTGGAGTACCGCCTGGGTTTGACATCTTTTTTTAAAATAAAACTTAATCAAAACTTGTTCACAATAAAAATTAATTGGAACGGACTGACCGTGAATGGAGGGACTCTTGTACCCAGCCTCCCTCTTAGCTGCGGTATGCTCTGCTACACTAAAGTAGTAGCCCACTCTTTTCCACAGGAACTCGAGGGGATGACCTTGTCCTCCTGTTCTGGAATGCTCCACTCACGTCGGTGACTATGTCTCGGATGGTTACAGCGGTTACGGCTTTGTTACAGTGGTTACAGCTTTGTTACAGTTGTTACAGCTTTGTTACAATGGTTACGCTTTGTTACAGTGGTTACAGCTTTGTTACACTGGTTACAGGTTGGTACAAACACTGTACCGCTTCGTACCGTTGGTTTGAACCGCTGTACCACTTCGTACCGTTGGTACAAACCGTTGTACCACTTTGTGCCACTTTGTACCGTTGGTACAAACCGCTATTCCAATGCAGCAACTCTTCCCTTCCGAGTAAACGCTGCTACTGCTGTCAAGTCTTCTGTCGCAATCCCAATCCGGAATGACGCAATCCAAACTCCGAGTTACACTTCCGACTGCTCTCTGTCTGGTCGCAGGCCCCAAATCCGTCTTATCCACAGTTTCGGCACCACGTGTAGATTCACGAAATATATTAGACCCTAAAGGTTATCCCTGTCATTTACTCAAAGTTTCCCTTGATAAGATGGTACTTTGGGCACCCTAAACGCTAGCTACGTGACCCCTGCTTCAACCACTGATTCCTACGCCAAGCCTTAATTGCCACGTCGAAATAGCTCAAATTGAAGGAACTAAGTCACTAACTAGGTGAAAATAACTGACCCAGACAAGACACGGAAGTTTACTTTAGATAACTACGTCACCCTTTTATTAACGACAGAATTTCTTTAACTTTTTTTATAATTTTTCAAAACTTAACAGAGTTCTCTAAAAGCCTAGCTCTGACAAAATCTTGAGCATAATGCTGAGCCGATGTTCACTGCTCGCCAGCTCCGATCACAATGCCTATCTCTCTCTACTAACTAGCCCTAGTTCTCCTCGCGACGGCGACCAAGTTCAAAGTCCCCTCCTTGCACGCCGTCTTCATTACTGCTCTCGAGCCTCTGGCCAATCAGAGCGCTTGCCGAATCTTCCGGAATATTCCTGTCTTTGTTTCCGCTTGCTTTGTTCATTGACACTGTACTTTGTTCATCTTTTCTCCTCCCTTTGCGGAGAAGTTGAAGGAGCAAATTTTAAGAAATCTGTCTTTTCATCTTATCCCTCTTCTCATGCTAAACTGATACTGATGCTGCAAAGATGATGCCATGCTTACCGCTGTATAAACGTCGTGTGTACAACGCCGCCGCAACGTCAGTAAATAAGTACGTAACGGGCCACACGCACACACGCACACAATCTTCACAATCTTTCTTTAATAATAATTTCCCCCTCTTCAACTTTTACTTAAAAACTTGATAGTTTTTCTTTGGAGAAAGATAAAACGTGTGAAACGTCTTGCATATCTAAACACTTTGTATAGTAAAAAAGGAGTAGGGTCCGTCCGTCGTCGTCCCCACCCCAAAAATCCTATAACTTTGTAGCAAGTACTAGTACTACAGCAACACAATCTATTTTGATGTTAAATTGAGATGATGGGATAATATGCAATAAGAATGTCTTTTTGGGTAGATTGGGGCAGCAATGTATACTCGCTATAAGTAATACCACGTTGTTATGAATGAATCACTGAATTTTGAAACAAAGTTTTTTTTGTGTGATCCGTTCCATTCTCTAGATGTGTCTATGTCGTTGTTGCAAAGTTCAAGTTGTACTTTGAACCAAGGAGCAAACCAAAGCGGGATCGTCATCTTGAAGAAGAAGAAAAAACTTTTTACCCTGCTTCTTCTCATAGCATCCCTATTTCTTTTTGGTTTTCGTAGAGCTTGACTTGAATACTATTATTACTGCGTATACAAGTCTATCTCACCTTCTCCCCTGATCTTTTACCTCTGCAAAATAACATTATTTTTAGTATACACGCACAGGAATATATACATAGCAAGTACGCACTTTTCTCAATGTTTTCAAAGCATTTAGCCGTGGCGTGGTGTCAGAAAGAAAATGTAAATTCCTTCTTGGAGACAAGAATTGAAGAAAAGGAGACGAAGAAATAACACGACAAAGAAAAGAACACGTTTTCACGGGATTCATCAAGAAGACAAAAAAGTTGTCGGGTGGAAAATAGAATGGCTGCAAGTTAAAAGGAATAATAATAAGTATTCCGAACGAATACTCATTCACTTAACGGGAAGAAGAGAGCGGAAAACAAGGAAGAGGAAAAAAGGAGTGATTTTTAGTAGTTTTTCAGAGGGCTCTTCCATCACACAGTTATCATCCTGATGATGATGATGATGATCACCGTCATTCTCATTGGATGAAAAAATACAGAGTATTTAAATATGCATTCATCCATTCAATTTGCTTCTTTCAAACAAGACTCTATTCTACCAACACCACCACCGGCAAAGAAAATGTTATTTTTTCTGAAAAATATATAAAGTAAAAAAAGAGAATTGACTGAATAGAGAGAGAGAGAGGGAGAACGAGGCCCACACAAGTGGAAAACTAAAGAAAAGGCGACTAGAAGAGAAAAAAACATACAAAATGATGATGATGAGACGACCAAGAAATAAAAATGAGCTGCAAGGAAAAAGTTTTTTGCTGTATCTATTTTCTCTAGCCGTGTTCCTCTTCGCCTCCCGCTTTTACTTCTTGATGATGCAGGGTCGGAGATGGAAAACTTTTTTGCATGAAAAATCGTACACACTATTCGTTTTGGTTACAGGAACTCTGTTTTGGTGTGTCGGAGTAAAAAGCAGTACAAAAGTCAAAAAGCGTGTCTAGCTGAATGTGGCAAGAGTCTAGCAGCAGCACGCTTGGTTTCTTAGCGCATTGTTCGAAAAAATTACATGAACATTACTGCGGCATTCCAGAAGTGCGTCTCTGGATTTCCAGTTGACTTCCAGTTGCCGGTGCCCAGAATCAAGTAAAAGTTGTCCAGACACCGAAATAAGCGAGGGAGAAATAAATAGATGGAAAATCGAGATGCATATTATTATTATGACTATACTTATTTTTTGAATGAGAGCATAAGGATGCAGACTCCAAAATAGCTACACAGCAGCATCAACACTACCCAGAAGATACCGGAGATGTAGATTCTTTTCCTGCTTTTTTATCTTGTTTCATAGTTTTTTCTCTGCATTTGTATTTTATAAGTTCATTCGCTTTACAGTTGTCATCATGATCAGTAAAAGTATTCAAAGTTGGAATAGAAACTGAACCTTCTGCACATACTGGTGTGTTTGTATCTCTGTGTATAACTTTCGTCATGATAATGATAAAGGGAGCAGTGAAAAGGAGAAAGCAAGTTTTTACTGGTGGTGCTATCCTCACAGTAACTATTCTAATGGCGGGCATATTGTGATAGAAGCCACAAACCTACGTTGATGGCATGTCCCTTTCGTTTTTTGCTAACAAAATGTACACAATTGCGTATTCCTATAATATGATATTATATGCTTCTACCAGCATAATGGCAGTTGTAGTGCAATTTTTACTACTATTATACAGAAGGGTGGCAGATCTGTATAGTAGTTTAGTCATTGCCATCACTGCCATCAACAGGAATGGCGTATACAGAGGAGCAGGAATGGAAGATGATGACGACGATGCTGATGATATGAAAGTGTCGATAAAAATCTTCCAATTTTCCTCCTTTCACTCGCTATTCCTTCACTTGAGTCACTCACTTTTGGAGTTTCTCTGAATGAGGGCTGGGCTGGGAGAAAGTGGAATGGATGAGAGATGTGTGCTGTGTGTGGGCTCCTCTTTGGTCTGGTGCAAATAATTTCAGACATTAAACTTTTTATGTGCGCTGTATTATAAATATAAAAAATGTACACACACACTACCCTCTTTGCACTACTCCTGCACGAGAAAGTTGTTACAGGCACAATTGAGTAAACTATCATCGTACATCTATTCCTACAGTTATACTCAGTACTAGTGATAGTAGTATACTGCAATTTATAATAGATTAAAGTAACAAAGGGACAGAGAGTAAAAATGCCAAAGAAGAGAAAGACAGGAGAACGGTAAAAAAGAAGAGAGGTTGGTATACTTTGCTTTTAGATGAAGTTTTATGCGACCACCAGCACCAAACCACACCACGCCATGCATATAGTCTTTCTATCTGTATACAGAAGGAAAGCGCAAGCATAATCACCATATTCACTACCAAGAGTTTATTATAAGAGAAGCGCGAATAAGAGAGAGCAAGCAAGAGCAATGCTAGAGCTGCTGCTGAAGATCCAGATGAGAAGAAAAAAATAATGCCTCAGTAAAAATATCCATCTTTTCTCGTTTCAAAGTGAAATAAAAAGTGCATCACCTTTTTTACTACTGTTTCCACTAGCCAGGCTATATAATATGGCCAGTAGTAGTCACACCCTGAAATTTTCCTTTCCTTTGCTTCCTTCCTGCCATCAACACCAACACCACAGACACAGCAGTAGTTGTAGTGTTGGTGCTAGCAACAACACTATACTGTTTTTTATAAAGACAGAAGAAAGAGAGTGAATGCCACCATAAAAACTAGAGGAGTAGTATGGCCAGGCTTGGTAATGGGTTTACTGCTTACTTTCAACGTATGGCATAATAGTAATAATATTGTGGAAAAGAAGCATCAGAGTACATAAAAAGTGAAATTACAGCCCGAGACCTTTTACAACAATGATACAGTAAGCATAAGTCTGTGATCATTACGAATTTTTTTTTAGTTTTTAAAGCGCCAATGATGTTGGTGCATATGACTCTATGTGTACCTTATACTGCCTTTTGCTTCAATTTTGCCAGTAGATTTTTTTACACTGAACTATGAACTATGACATGAAACAAGAGAGAGAATATTATGAAGTGGGAACGGTTTGGTTTTGTAGAGCATAAAATATTGTGATGGACTGTAAGAATAAAAAAGAGTATTGACGAAATAAAAAACAATATCAAATGTATCAAAACCTTGTACAAAATGAGATTGTACACTGCTTACTTACTCTGTAAAAGTCTGCTAAAAGATTGTCAGCAGCAGTATTATTACTGGCTGTTATGTTGTTCTTATTGTTATTACAGCAACAATAGCAGCGTCCACGGAATGACAATGCAGTGATATTATTATTGTGGTAATGTAAGAAGTACAAAGCAGCTATAGAAACGGACAAAAGCTAGAGCACATTCTAACGCCATTATTTTTAGCCAAAGAGAGTAGTGTCATATAGCACGCAATGCTCCTTTTTATGGAGAAAATGCATGTAGCCACAATGCAATTGGAATTTATCTGAAAATAAACTGATATATATAATGGTGGCTCAATGTGACTAGACTCCCATTTTTAGACATTTTTTTTCTCCAAATAGCCCAACAGCAGTGTAAGGCAACAGCCACTACGAAGAACTGAAATACCAGCCGTCATCATGATCATCATCATCAACGTCATCTTGAGTCGGCATCCTATCGTCATCGTTACTTCTCGTCTCCTTGGTCATGTTGATATTGTCACGAGCTTCTTCTTGTGTAGTAAAAATGCACTTAAGTTGATAGTCACGTTTTATGTACACAAGAGACTCGCATCAACATCAAAACGCAAACAAAAGGCCAGGGAGAGCCCAGCCAGTGTGTGTGAAGAAGGACAAGAGAAAGAAGGATTTCGTTAATACAAAAATGCAATGGATATCTTGACTTTTTTGTTTCCAGAGAAAAAAAATACACATTATATATTTATATTAGTAATGTAATATCTTGGCAATATACCATTTGCCCATGGCTCATGACCCAAGACTAAAAATAAGTGGATTTTTATAACAAATTATATAAATAAATGCATGACAATGTGGCATTACGCATAATAATGATAAAAATGCATAGCATTTTTTAGCATCTTGAATATTTTTACATTGTCACACTCATAAATGCCAAGTTGCTAGCAGAATGCATAAACATCGAGTTTGTGGCAACACTACGCAACTGTCTTGAAGCAAACTTGAAGACAGAAGGAATGGAGCATTAACGGTAAATTTGATTTAGTGTCTTTTAGTCGTTTGCTTTGTCGAGCATTATCAGATTGAATGCATTTTTAACGATGAGCCCAACACACAAAACGATTTTATTTCAGAGAGTGAAAGCTGTGTATAAAATCAGATAGATGATTGGAAAAAATAGTAGTAGATCGGTTGTCTGTGTTTTCTTGTGTGCTCAGTCTGGTGCCAGTTGAATGACCAAAAGTCGTATTATTGGCTTTGACTTTTTGTGGTGGTAAGGCTGTCCTTATCGTGATCCTTTTTTATGAAACTTTTAGTTACCCGAAAGAGATAATATGATGTCAGGTCTGGTTTCCTTTCTTCTTCTTTGTATTTATCTCTTTTGAAAGGAGGGATACAACAAACAGAAAGTGTATACAATGCTTGTTGTATCTCACATTTTTCTATACGCTTTCTATCTAGCTATATTTTTTATAGGTGCATAAACTTTACTTTTGGTGTTGGATGGAAAAAGGCAAACTTCTTTTGGAATTCCCCACCGCAGAAAAAAAACACGAAGCCCTTGACAAAAAAGAGAGCCGACATGGAAAATATATACACTCTTCTGAGAAAAAAAACTCTACGAATTTCCATTGCTTAAAAGATTAAATTTGCAAACAAGCAGAAGAGAGAGAGAAAGAGTGACTGACTGGGTGAGTGGATGAAACACTGTCTGTTTTTGCCTCAAGTAGAAAATTCAATAAATATGGATTGCATAAAGATCAGCGGGAAGTATTGAACTCTTCCTAAAAATCCTCTTCTTTTGCCGCTTTCCTTTTTTTCTATTTCTGTCTCTCTCTCCATCTTTTTTTCTTCAAAGAAGTTTACCCGTTTTTTCCTTGTTTCCTTTCAAATTTCAATAAAAAGGGACACAACCAACGGGGATGTGTTTTTTGTGTGTATTTACTTTCACTTTTTAGCAAGTTTGTGTATGAGTGTGTGTGCTTTGACTACCATGTTTTCTTTCTTGTTCCTCTTAAACAGAGGTTTGCATGCAAAAAAGTATAAGCGGAAGAAGAGAGAAAACGCTTTAAAGAAAGAGAAAAAGGAAAAGTCTACAATTGCCTTACTTTTTCGGCAATGTTTGCACTTTGCTATTTTGCGTGTTCAAAGTTAACGAAAAAATGTGTAAAGCAAAGAAAAAAGTGCCAGTCAGTCAGTCTATCGTCGTTCTCACCCAACAACCAGCACCACCAGCACTAGCACCATCCATAAAAACCACGAACTCATGAAAGAAGCAAAAAAAAAGAAAGGAAAACGGCGGCGTGAGCAAAAAAATGATCTCATCCCATCAAAATCACACGAGACAAGGTGATCGACCAACAATACCATTTCCGAAAATAAATAGAAGATGAGTGAATGAAAACAAGAGAGGGTGAGAGCTAGACTCGTGAGAGAATGGGAAAGAAAAATAACAGTATTATTTGTAATCCTTCTCGACAGCGGCAGCGGTGAGCTTTTCCTCGCCTTGTTCCTTTTGCATGTATGGAATATATATGCATGCGTGCCTATGAATTATTTTTTGGCCGCCTTTTTATGCGAGCAAAAAAATACCCGAGAAACTCGTGCCGCCATTTAAATTTATACGGGTAATATAGCAATAATAACAGTGTTGTGTCAGGTCGGACTTTCTACTGGCGTATTTCTACTTTGATCTCCTTTTGCATAAATTGGCAATGGGGATGAGGACGATTTGGTGGCGTGTTGAAATTTAAATAATACCCGAGTAAGTGGATTACAAAAGGCGAACGAAAGAATAGGAGTGAAAATTGCGGATAAACAGTTCTGGTTTCTATCAATACTGGAAAAAGCTCTAAAAATGCGGCTGCCTTCTATATAAATATTGTGCGTTAGATATATAGACAAAGCTTTCTCCAATTTTTATGTTTGTTTGTCACAAACTTGGCTATTTGCAGAGAGAAAGGACTGAATGGGACAACGTAACTTTATGGAGAAAACGGGGTCGATGAGGTCGACGCTACTGTCGTAGACAATAAAAAATATTCCGTCCTGATTAAAACCAAGACTATTAAACTTTGGGACTCTATGGGTAGCAAAAAAGCGAGAAAGATAGAGACAGAGAGCCTTGTAGCAAGTGAAATAGGGAAAAAACTTTGCAAAAAACACTGGAGACATTTCCTTCCTCTTTACTTCCTCCTTGAATGGTGCACATCTATCTCTTGTGACTATTTTCTCTCGCAATCAGACAGAATAAAAAGAAGGGTCTATTGTTACGTAACATTTTTTTCCACGAACTATTACTTGAGTATAGACGGTTTCTATCAGGAGCATAGGAACAAGCCAGCCAGCAACTTTTAAAAACGTGCTTTTACAAGTACTACTCCTTACTTTCACTCGCACTTTTCTCTTTCTCGGGCTGTTTTTTTGTGTGCTGCTTGAAGAAGGCACAGAAAAAAAGGAAGAAAAGAAGGTTGAGTGGAGAGAGAGAAATGAGACGCTGCTGAAAATGGGAGCAAACTAAAAGCAAAGAGCATGATGGGCTCCTCTTTTTCTTTTTTTCTTGTGAACTGAAAGAATCGCGAACAAACGGGAAAATCGATTTGGAGCGGAATCGATGGATGGACGTACATACGTATAAGGCACACATATAGTCTCTGTCTGCAGCACACATACTAAATAGGGAACTCGGCTAAAAACTACAACCCTTTATTTCACTAAATACTCGAGGTTTTAATAATAATATAAAAGTACACAAAGGCTTCTTAAGCTGTGCATATATTATAATAGGCATAACAAAATAGGCTTATTGGTCAAACATATGCTACTGGTATGCAAGATGGCTTATTTTTAAAACTCTGCTGATTTTATCCATATAAGCTCCTTTTCCTGTTTTTTTCTGTTATGATATGCATCCTCACGTTTTAATCTGGTAAAAATGTATATTGCAAAAATAGAAGGCACGATTCTTTCAGTTTCCCTTTATTTCTTTTTCCCTTTTTAAGATCGACGGGAGGGCTCAATCAATTCCTACTTTTTCAAGTCTTTTTGGCTGTTTTATAAGCTTATATATTTTTGTGCAAAAAATGCTTCCACCAGTATCTAATGATAGTAGGAGAGAAACGTACAGACTTGAAAACCATCAGGATGATGGGAGGAGGACGTACGTACTAAAGGAATCCTTGTGCTTGTCAAACGCACTCTGTTCATCTTATTCCCTTTTTTGGGTTAAGCAAGCAAGTTTGTTGGCTTGCTTGCTTGCTCCTATTGCCTCGCCTTCTCGTCTGGACTGATCTGGTCTGAATAATGCAACAGAAGAATCGCAAAGGCAGTCAGAAAAGGACCCGAAGAATGGCAAAATTCTTTGCCAGCAAAGCAGCAGCAGTGTAGAGAGTTGAAATAAGAAAACATTTATTTCCTGTTTGTGTGTGCAAATGCGGCGTGCTAGCCACATCCCTATATTTCTCTACGTACGTACAACGTATAAACGCATAAAAATATATTTAATATATGACGTTTTCTTGGTCTCTCTGCCGTTATTATTATGCTTACTCCACGCTTCTTCTCTTCCTCTTGCTGACTGGCTCTTTATGTAAATGGAAGGTATTAAATATGCAAGGGAACATTATTGAAAGTCTTGTTTGCGTGGAAAGCGAGACAGTGTGGAGAAAGGGACAATGACTATGTGTGTGCAAAAACGTAAGTAAAGTTGTGGTAGCGGTAGTCGTAGTACTACTAGCCGTCGTCATCCTTCTTTTATATTGTTTCCTTGTCGTTGTTGTGTCCTATTGTCCTGAAGAGATTAACAAGATTAATCTTTAAAGACGCATAAGTATTATGTGTGTGTGTGTTAGCTAGAGTTGGGCTTGTCTTCCTACTTAGTTTTGTGAAATTTTGTGCGTTCCTTGCTAAAGTGGATATTGGAAGTGGCATAATGTGGCTTTGACTTTCCTTCATGCTTTTGCCTGGGTTTGTGTATAGCTTTATTTTAATCGGTGTGTTGTTGGATTATAGATGTTGTTGCTACTGCTTCTGCTGGAGTATTGTGTGTACATGAGACCACGTACAATCTTCATGGCAAGTAGTAAAATCTAGTGATGCTGGTAGCTCAGCCCTTTGCGGTGCATTGCGTTTTGTACGGCGTGGTATTCATTAAATTAAAGGAAACAAGGCATGCGAGAAGAGAATGATGAGGTTGTAGGTGTATAAAATGTACAATGTCACCTCAACTATTAATGCTTGCTTAGTAGAAACGCGCGCGTGTAATAAAGGAAAAGATGAAGTGTGCAGCAGGGGACGACGACGAAGGAGCAATATTGTAAATGGAGGAAATAAAATGGTCCTATGGCGAGTTTAGTATTGTATGGTTAGTTGTTCTAACTGCGAGATTGAGAGAAGCGAGAGGATGACGAAAGCAAGCCACTTGGTTTTTGGTTTCCAGACACACACGTGTATATGAAATTAATGTAAATATATTGGTGAAAGTAGCTGTAATAACCACCACTGAAAGATCCACAAAGAAACAAAACAAAGTCGCAAGGTGATGATGAAAAGGAAAGAATGTGGATTACCAGAGAGAATAAAAGGGAGAGGGATTTGAAGCTAATTAATTGGTTGCTGTGCACACTAGCTTATAGCTTTTGAATCATGCATGTGGATTTCACATTCAACAACAGTTTATTTCGATTTTATTCAAAGCTTTTGTAGAACTGACATGCGGAATGGATGATGATGAGAGTTAATTTTCATTATGTCATCTTTGAAAATTTGGCACAGCGTATAAACCTACTTTTTGCGCTGCAACATGTTGTAACAGTTTTCGCAAACACTTGGTAGTATACACCTTTGTTCACCTCTGTGTGAACTGTATGCTTGTAGGCTGGTAGTAATGAGATTGATGTGGGCTAATTAGTGTTAATGCTCTAAAGCGCTCACACAGAGTGACCACAAGTCAATCAACCAGGCAAACGTTGTCCCCTGTGCTCCTGCTTGCTAAACTGAAACTGAACATTGTATGGAACTTGGAATGGGACAAGAGATTATTTTAACGTATTAATTTGCTCAAATGTGTTCTTGGAATTGAACCCAAGCATGGACAAGTTGAACCATCGTCATCGTCACCACCACTGCACTGTAAAATAGAGTGTTTGTGTGTAAAATAAAAGAAATTGTTCCTTTCTGTCTCTGCACCACCACCACCAAGCCTTTTTATCCTTTTCCTTTCATTACAGAGCCACCCAAGTGCACCACTACACTTCCTCCATCATTTACACTGGGTCACCTGGTTTTACTTTCATTTCACTCGAGCTTGCAAATTGCCAATTTACCTTGTCCGCCACCATCACCATCAGATTTTCCCGTTTTCTCCACAATTCATTTACTCGCCTGCTTTCGCTCACTCACACTTTTGCATAATAAATAAACTCTGTCCCAATTCACACGTCACGTCACACAACGCAGGCAGTCCATGTTCTCCCTGGCAAAAGTAGTGTTTTATGTACCCTGAGCAAAAATGCAGGTACATGCTACTGCCTACACCTATCTCATTTCATTAGCGGTCCGGTGAATTAGGTTACCTTGCCATTTTTTGCGAGTGGTCTTGTACACCTCACAGGTGAAGGTTATAATACAAGCTGTATTATAGCTTGGACCTTTCCTGTTTTTGCGATTATTCCTGATAAATTTCTCATTACAATGCTAGCATGCCTTGGAAGTATAGCAGCTCATGGGATGAGGAAGTACTCACTCAACTCCGGAGTACATAATTAAACAGCATATGTCACTACCACCACCAGTCCTATTATTATTATTTCATTATTATCGCTTGATTTAAATAAAATGTTTATTACGCTGCTGCTGTTTGGCGAATAAAAAAATAGTTCGATAAATATCGTGCTGCTACTATTTTTTGCAGCAAGAGCAGCAGTTGGAAGCAGCTGTGTGCTGTGGTGGTAGTGTAATTATTGTTATTATAACTCCTCGGAATGTCATTAATCTTTTGCCACAGCTATTTTAGCATGCCTATACATTGTTATATGTGAGTAGAGTATAAAAGGTAGAGCTGGAGTTTTCAACTAATTTTCTCATTTCCCAACTGCTCACCCAAAATTATTTCACTTTTTATTTATTTGCTTATTTATTCCTTCTCCAAAACGCTGTTTAGTGTATAGGTACATGTGCCAAGTCCAAGCTAAATGCTGACCAAAATGACTTTTGTGCATGGCATTGTGATCCCTATCATCGTTATGAGTTTGCCCGGAGCACGCATTAATATATGGCCTTCTTTGCAACATAATGTAATGTACCTTTTACCCTGAAGCAAATGCTAATAACTTATTTTGTAAGTTTGTGCAGATTGCAGATGTACCATACTGTTACACACAAATAACTCAAAATTTGTGTACAAAAATTCTAGCTATAGTTCTGGGAAATTCTTAAAAAAGACTATGTTCTACATCATTTTTCGTCTATTCATGTACTTACTCAAAAGCTGCACAGTTTTAATCCTTAGAAACCTATATATCTCGTCACTAGTGAGAGGAAGTACACATTTTGCCTCGTGCCATTATGACCACCGTCATCAGCGTTTACATCAACTTTTAGTACTGATTCTACTTGTACTTGGTTGGTATTATGCTGATTCAACTGATAATACGGATTTCAGGTGTTGGTTGAATAATGGAACGCTGCAGTCCATAAAAAGTGTTACGTACGATGCTACGTCAACGTATGATGATCATGACTACACATACACAAACCAAAATACTTTTTAGCTTATGTTTCCACATTCACGTAGCGTACTCATTTCCTCAGCGTTCGTAAACAGTCTCCTTTAGGACGACTCTCTTTACCCACCTGCTCTTTCATTCCAATGTAGGTTCAGTAATAACACTTCTAATAAAAATGGATTTGGGTCGACCTTCCCATTTCAATTTTTTACTGCTGTACCGTCGTACCCAACATGTGTGTGTGTTTGTGTCAGTTTTATAATGCCCCAAAAGGAAACGGTAAAAAAGATAGATTTATGCCCTCCATTTTATTTGCTAGCACATACAGTGCATATTAAAATATAAACCAGATACGTGTGTGTGTTGTTGCTGCACAGCAGCAATCAAGTTTTAATATTTCAAGGCTTCTTCAAATTGAAACCCATTTAGTTGTCCATCTCGCCTTATCACTGGAACAGGCGACCATCATTCCGCAAACTTTAGATAGACAGCTTGTCGTCTCTGATTCCATTATCTATGCTGTTTCTTTGACACCAAAATTGAGTTTTGCACAGCGCTACTTTCAGAGTAATGTAGTATAAATTTATCAACTGATGTGTGTCGTTGCACGGAAACGCTGAAATGATTCTAGGAAAGTTGGCGTGCATCTACCAGCACCAGAAATAAATGTTTATAACTTTATGAATTTCTGATGTATTTTTTGCATAGAGTGAGCACACTAACTACATATGAATATTATGATACAAGGTCTCTTAAAATTCTTTTAAAAGACATAAAGCACAAGGCCGGGCCTTAATTAAGAGCTGTTACACCCCGCATAAAACATTCACTTATCTTGATTTCCCTTTGAGACAAGTACCGCATCCATTTTTTATTTATTTTCTTTTTACGTCAAAAATCATAGTTGACGTTTTCTTCTGAATATTTAGCGATGACGCTTCTGATGATGAAGCTTTTTCCTGACTACTTTCCCTTTTGATTACTTTCTTTTTTAATATCTCTTCACTGTTACTCGACCCTGTTCCACTTTTTACTCAAAAATCCCACTAGGTGTACACTTTATGCTCTCCGCTCTGCATATTGATGAGCATCAACCTTGTTCAGACAAACGAAACCTTAGTTCTTTTTTTGCTTTTGACCCGAGTTTTAGTTTCCTTTTTTGGTTTTTCCCAAGCGACTTTTTCCCAAGGACCAATATCAGTACTATCATGATCATCATCAGCCACGGAAAACACAAACAGCAGCAGACCTTAAACATTTGTGCACTAGTTCATATATGCTCATGTGTGTAAGCGTATGCTCATCTAGGTCACCTAAATATTATTTTCTATGGCTACTACTACCCCGAAGTACTTTTTACAATAAGCCGTGCGCCTTCTTGCTTTCTCTGCACACCCAAAATCGCATGATCATCAGATAAAACACACAACAATATTATTCTAGCGTCGCTTCTTGTGCGAGAGTACACCATTTTACCACTTTCAACCAGCCAAGATGAAATCAGGGTTCTCTGTTTGTTCAATAACATACAATATGAGATTTGACTGTATGGGCACGGATATATAATAAAAACGACTAGCATCATGTTGACGATGATGATCACTACGTACAAGATTATCCTATTGTTTTTTTCTGGATAACCACTGCATTTTGCTTTGTTATTTCTGCTGCGCTCAGCCTTTTTACTTGTTTACCTGATGTTGTTGTTGTTGTGCTGCTTGGAGAAAACTCCAAATTTTGTTTCCTTAATGGAATACATAGATCACTCTCTGTATTTTTTCTTGAATGACACACTTTTTTACGAGCCATCATTCTGTTTCCTGTTAACGTGGCGACTTTTTAGAGTGTAGTGTGCGCTACCCTTCCATCACCGTCTTACTTTGCAACATCATAGTTTCTTGACATTATTGCATGACATATTTACGTTTCTCTATCTGTATCACTTTCCATTTCCTTGATGTGAATGCTGAGTGCCTAAATATATAAGATACGATATCAGCAGAGGATGACGACCGTGGCAAAAGAGGTAAAACGGGAAGTGAGGGAAAGGAATACAACCAAAGCAAAGAAATATGCTTTAAATGAGTAAATCTGGTTTAAAAAAACGGGACAACAAGACGGTGTAACATAACATAAAGGTTACCCGTTACAACTTCACTATCCATTTCCTTCAAAAATGACTTTTGCTTTGCGCTCCTGTCTTCATCTCTGTTCCCCTCTCTCTTTGCTCTGCTACTTTCCTTTTCCGCTTATGCAAATTCCTCTGCAAAATGTACAAAAGGAGGAAAAAGGAGACAGGCAGTAAACTACACTAGACAACCGGGCATGAATGAACTTACATACTTACAAAGAAGCCCACAACCAAGAAGTTTTTTTTTGGGTCTTCCTCCATAATATGACCCTCTTTCTCCCTAGTAGTCATCATCAATTTCCCAACATGTGAATTGTAAAACATTCATTTTCATCGTCGCTCTTCTATTCCGTTGTTGTGATCTCATCCTTCTTTCACTCGTTTTACTGCAGTACTAGAAGTAGAACTAGTTGTAACTAAGGACAAGCAGCTTCTTCCTATTTTTTCGGACAGATTGCTTTGGATGGAAACTGGCAGGACGGAAAGAGGAGAGAAATAAGGAGATAGAAAGAGAGGCAGTTGTAATATTTATAGGCATCTTCTCTAAATATACTCTTTCGGCATGTGCTGCTGCTGAGTGCCTACACACACTTTGTATTACATTACATTATGCAATATGCAAAATCTTCCACTTTTCTTCCTTCCTGCTTACGAAAATGGTATTGTTGATGAAAATACTACTCTATCTTTTTCTCGACTACTAGTCAAATTTACAAGTTTTTTTGAGGAAGCTATACTTTGTGCTGCCGGTGCTGCAGTAAGCGAATGCGGGACTCCTGTTGTTGTTGTGTGTGTGTGGAAGCTGAGCTAGGGAAAAAATGCGCATAAATAATAAATGACTTGATATACAACACAACCAGGCCAGTTTGCTCATGACGACGATGATGAAAGCAATGAAAAGGGTCATGCAATTTCTGCACTGCTCAAGTTTCATCTGCTCCTCTTTTTTCTCTCTGGTCAAAGGATACCAGCAGCAGCAGAACATAAGCATGAGAGAGCAGGTCCAGGATATGCGATATAAAAAACTACTGAGGGAAGAAAAAAGGATGAACAATACAAATTTATTTTGCTGTAAAGATACGGTAGTTGCTATAGGGTAGATCATGATGGTGGTAGTAACGGTATGGAGGAAACGACATGAAGTACTTTAAAGTTTGGAAAATTACTCGCTCTGCTGCTGGTAAAGTCTAATATGAACATGTATGGTTTTTTTCTGCCTGTGTGTCTACTAATTTGGAGGAAAATGGGGAAACGCAGACTAGTCGGCCAGCAGCATTTTGGAGGATGTGCTTATTATACGTGCCTTTTTGTACAAGTCGGATGGAACGACAAGAATGTGATGTGGTTGGTTTGGCTGGCAAAATTTTATCCATTTTTTCTCTTTCAAATGAGCCGTGAATCAAAAAGGTTCGTTGTTAGTAGTGGATTGATAAGTGAACCATGAACTAAACCAGTCGACGAGAAATGATATAGAAAAACGGAAAGATAGCAGAAGAGAGAGAAAAACGAGATAATTTTTTGGTTGCGATGAGCCGCATGTAGAATGCGCAAACGTTATAAAATTTTGTGCTGTTCAATGCAGCACATGATGTACGTACTTAGGCTGAGCAGCTACGTGACTTTTCTCTGAAGCATGCATTTCTTTCCGCTTTCCGAGAATGCAAAAATGTATATAATTTGTAAGAGTAATGAAAATCTTGCTTTTAAGAGAAGTTCGTGCTTTGCAACTGGTACAACAACCAGTCTGCTGAAGTGGAAGCGAAAAACTCTGATAATGCATGAACAGAACTAACATGGACGTTGCATGCAAGAAAATCGAAACAGACAACGTTGGCGACAGCACACACAACATTACCAAAAATTTAATGAAATTCTGCATTAGTTTCGAGTTTGTTATGAAAATTTGCATCCACGTCGAAACAAAATTTCATACTCTCGTACTTTCACGTCTGCCCTTGATCGCATGAACAGCAAAACAAAGGACATCCGCATAATATTATATGCATTTAGTCATTATGTATTACTGGTCAGTTTTTCACATTTCCACAACAAATTCTCGCAACTAGGTACTCTGCTACTGCCTTCATTCCATTTTGCAAATAGTTGAGTCCAAAACGTTGTTGTTTCCCAATCCCATAATCCGTTTCAATCTCAAAGCTCCACTTTTCTACCTGCACGCATTGATCAACTTGCATAGACTTACAATCAAAACGAAGAAATCCCATAATCATTTTTCCTCTTCTCTTGGCCACAACCGCCACAGGAACAACATTACAGCAACAAAAGCATATTATCATAGAACCGCTGTGCATGCATGTCTCGTGCTAATAAATACAATTACACCTTTCACCATTCCTGTACTTCTCTTGATGACTTGCTGCCTCATGCCTTTTTTGTTTATATACCCACCACATTTCCCCACTAGCTTAACAGAATAGTTGCACACTGCGCCTACTACTATATAGCACTTTATTCCAACTCAGTGCATGTTTATCGGTGGCTGCGGTGTGGCCAGGGTTTTTTTTTACTATTTTGTGTGCCGCTGTTTGCTTGGCTTTCGCTGCTGCTGCTTGCGACTACTATCAAACAACAATAATAATAATAGGACGAGGAGGCTCAGAAGCCAACGCTAGGGAGAATTATTATGATGATTATTAGTCTGTCTCAACATTTCCTGTTCAATGAACTTTGCCGACCTATTTCACTCCTGTGTGTATTGTATGCATATCCATTTTTCCTCCACAGCTTGCAAAATATTCACAGGCACCGGAGAGCGGAGGAGTTGACTTTCCCTCCGAATCTGTTTTATGCAAGCCCAGTGTACAATGATATTATTTAGACTTTCACACAATTTTCTCTTTTCCCCATTTTCTCTTTCAGTGCAAACGGCACAATGCAAACAAACATGCTAAACTGTACTCCACTGCTACACAATTCATAGCCGCCACCGCCATCATCATCATCGTCATCATTGCCCAAACAAGAACAGCAGACTCGTCAGTCTGCTTCTTGTTTTAATCATTGCCATTCATTTGACTCGACTATATAATATTTCTTTTGTCCCGTTTCTCTATGCTGAACCCAATAACTATGATGGTATGTTGATGTGTTGATACCACTGCAGTAGTAAAACAGTCGCCCATAAACGTGGCTTACTTTAGTGAGGGTGCACTTGACAGTGGATTTGTATAAAAACTTACATGTGTTTACTTTGTTTGGGTCGCCGTGTACGCAGTAATATTTCACATTGCCTATTACTTCATTAAGACCCTGCGACTTTCCCTCTCCATCACACAGTTTGTTTGTTCTTGTATGTGTGTATATACCTGAACGCGAGATAAAATAATGGAAATGCGCCAGCCACCACCAGTCCAGGAAGGAGTCAGAAAAGAAAAACAACAACGGCAAGTAGTAATAATCATAAGAAATATAAGGCAGTACACAACTTTCTCTCTCTGGTCGTTGGACGCCAAAGCCTTTATCATCTTTCTGCCTGCATTTTCCCGATTACAAACCAGCATAGCCCAAACCTGTTTTCCCTTGTCTTGATTTTAGTCTCTGGGCACAAGGGTGCATATTATTACACTAGCCTAGCTCATTATTATTATTATTCCTTTGCTTTCACCTAAAAAACAAACAATAGGTTTTGACACGGAATAATCTAAATGCCATTGTGCATGTCTATGCAAAAATTATTTTCAAGACACTGCTTTCTTGGCAAATTTACCATAAAAAGGTCACCAAAACTGTTAAAATAATGAGGAACCCTGCCGTGAGGCATAATATTACTCACGAAAAGCAAACATGCGGGAAAAGAAATGTAAATACAGAGTAATGAATATTATATACATACATTTCAGAATCCACTAATAATCCGGAATTATTTATGCACGTGATAATCTAACTTGGCAGAGAAACAAGGGCGTTTCCTTAGTCCATACTCTGCTGCCACCACTCTCTTAATTTTCGTGTGCTTGCTGCTCTCTTATTGCTATTTTTATTATTATCAATCATGCGTGTGTGTGGTGTGTGTGGGAAGAAAAAAAACATGGTAAAATACGGTTTAGCAAAAAAGTTGTTGTAATACAAATGAAATACACAACAAAATGCAATAATAACAACAGGAAAAAAACACAGTAACAGTTCTGTGCGAATTATAAGGGAGCGTTTGGAAACAGTGGGGGTCATACTGGTCACAGCATGACGTTTCATGTTTTACTAGTCTGTGATAATGTTGCTGCTAAACACACAAACACATACACTAAAAAATCTACAAAAGAAATAAATGTTATGATTTCTTATAATGAAGCCGGAATGCTGATGGCTATGGCATGCGTTTTGGTGCGTCATAAGCACTTTTTAAATATATTTTAGACCCTTTTTAAAGCACCTATGTACATGTGTATCCGGGTTGACAATGTGGTTAGACAGGAAAAAGGAAAATGAGTTGTTTTTTATGATTTCATACGCTTTTTATTTGATTGCTGTGTAAAGAGCTAGGCAAGTCACTCATTATTTCAATGGTTATTACTTATTCCGCTGATTGTGACTGGTGAGAGGAAAGAGCAATTAAAAATTAGGCTGAGGTCGCTACCTCACTCGACAGTTGAGTTATAAAATATTTCTGTGTGTGCTTTTCTCTTGTGTTCAACTGGAGGGGTGGAGCACACACGACATAACCGTTCACCTGTTTGAAAATTTGAACGTTTTTTGAGAGAGTGCATTATGACCATATGACTAAAAACAATATTGCTTGCTACCATGACGTTGTGCTGTTGAGGTATGGTGGTTAACTGCAATAAAAAACCAAAGAGCCACAAAAACGTGAAATGATGAAGGCAGTAGAGCACCTTGAACAAGAGAATGAAGTCGTATGGTAGCAGCAATTGTAATAATAATAATCTTATCAAAACCAAAACCAACAAACTGCCATGGGAAATGAGAGAGAAAGGGAGTGTGAGTGAAAGAGCTGCAAGGGAATTGGGATTGGGAATGCGACTACTCAAGTGGGCAAACACAATCAACATCAAGCGCAAAACGAAGACATTTATAACACACGTTCGTGTGTAACATGTAGCAAATAAATGTCTATTAACTAGTCTACTGCACCTACGTGTGGGCATTTGCTGCTGGTGTAGTGTGTGGTTGTTTTAGAAATAAAAAGTTGATGGCGGTAGAAGATGATGATGATCGTGAGAGATTGTTTTAAAGACCGGAAATAGTCAAGTGTTATTTTTTTGGAAGGCAAGTGGAAACAGTAATGAAATGGCTACTGTATACCTATGTTGTTGATGTAGATTTCGAATAGGATATTATTATGCTATCTGTAAATTATCAAAATCAAACAAGACGGAAGTTTAATCTGAACAGGATACGATTTTCTCTCCCCTATTTACATCTTACATCAACCAGTAGGCTAGGTAAGTTGGTGATGAGTAGTGGTGGTAGGTTGATGCATTATATGGCACACTGAAATGTCAGTGCATAATAGATTGCTTTGTCTGCTGCTGTTTAACTATTTAAGCTATTTCCATTTAATTTCTCCATTTTCGCAAAGGACAACGATATCAACTTCCTCCTCTGATAAAATGTTTTCGTGTGTACACTCTGCTCTGCCTGCATATACGATATCGGTCTACAAAACACCACATAAATATATTATTATGCAAGCCGAATTCCTGACATATAGGTGTTCAAAGTCCAACCTGCAAAATTATAGGTCTAAAAGAGCGAGCACAAAGGAAAGGGAACGCAAATTCCAATGTAGAAACATGGAAATCGACCATGAAAGTAGTTACCAAGCATGAATTAATTATCTCTCTACACAATCCACTACTTACGCATCAACAACCTATTATTTTTCTGCCAGAAGTTCAAACAAGTGCCCTATACTCTTGTTCTTCTACCGTCAAACAATGTATAATTGTGTAGAGCAGCATATAAAAAAATGTGCTTGTGCTATCTTTAGTACCCAACCGTACATAATTTTGGATGATGATGATGCATGTCTCATGCTAAGTTTATGTCTCTCTCTCATTCTCTGGCTGCAAAAACATTCCACAAACCACACACACCACCACCGCATCGCATTACTGCATAAACAAACAGTAGTAGTGTGTGCTTATCGCCAAAAAAAGAAAAAAAGTTTATGTAAAAATGTTTGTTATTCTCAAGTGCAGAGGTGGAGACGTAGGCGGAGGTGGACCAACAAAGTTCATGCTACACGCACGCATCGTGCCATTTTCACTATCCAATTTCTGCTTTCCCTTTTCCTACCATATGAAAATGTCAGAAGAATGATAATGGTGACTACTACAACAACAGTGTGGAAGCGGATTTTATTTAAACACCACTTGAAAAATAGGTAGGAGAACGGGCTACAAAGCTAGGAGGCAATGCCAGCCTTAAGCTAACAAATCAACTCCCACAATGCAAATAGCAAGGCTTACATTGTAGCTTGCCAGTGACTCCATTGTATTGTGCTTTCCATTGTTTTCCAACACACCAAAATTCAAATCAAATAGATACTGTGCTGGCGTGGTGATGAAAGGAAAGGTAGCAGAAAATGCATGCATTAATTTCATTACTCTTTTGCTTACTTGTCGTAGTATTAAATGCTCTTTGGTGGACATTACTTTCTTTAGATATAGAGTTTTGAGTGTGGGTTGTCGGATAGGAAGCTAAAGTCAGGACAACATTTACGCATTTGCCTTTCCCTAATTTATGCACATACAAAATCAGCTTTGAGAACTTAAGCCTTCGAACATATTGCAGTTGTTGTTTTTTCTTTGTCAAATGGGGTGTAACTCTGCACGGGTCTGCACATTGATGTCGTTGTTGTGATAATGACGATCAAGATATTTGATGCTTGCTTTTGTGCGTACAAATCGAAGTGACTTTTGAACTTTGGAACGGAAATGAAATGAAAACAACATTGAATGAAAAACAGTTGCCAAACAGAACATTGGTGATTAGAGAAAGTAGCCATGTCAAACTAAAGTTCGAGTTCAACTTCCGGTTATTTCAACAACAAAGTCCATAGTTCAACGTAAGCTTCGATTGACTAAAAATGCACACGGAAGGATCAACAATTTCTTTGTTCAAACGCATGAAAGTTTTGTACAAGCATTTTGTACCTAAAATTTTGAATATTTACTGAATTTATGAAAATGAAATTGGAAATGGTTTTCTGTGATTTCAGGAACAAAGAACATAAAATCATATAAAACCAGAAGTAAATTTCTTGGCTTTCATCATTTAGTTCTTCTGCGTGAAGAAATTCGCAACTCCTCGAAAACTTCAATCTTTCGTCGGTCTGTCTTTCGCTAGTCTTAAAGTGAATCGCAGAACAGAGGTTTCTACTTCTCAGCTTCCTTGATTTATTGGAAGCCATTACAAGTTGTCTCTCGCAATCAAACCGTCAGCTATCTAACAACTTGCTCGGTTTGGAATTCAACGGTTCGTTTGTAACCCCTTGAAAATGTACGCCATTCAGAACTGTACTAGATATCCACCAGCGCCGGTGAATTTCATCAATCCGTCCAAACTAAGACTGGCTCACGGAGAATACTTGGTGACTTGTCCATTCGACAAAAGCCACACTGCATTGTGAGTAAATACATTTAATATTTTTAATCATTTTTATTGTTCTATAAAATTTGAAAAATGTAAAAATGTTGGTTTTGTCTTGTTACAGAAACACCAAGTTTTGCAGCCACTTGACCAAGTGCCGTCGCAACTACAAAGACTGGCGTATGGAAAAGGACGAGCCCATCCTGTATGTAACCTGCCGGTATGATCCTAAGCACAAGGTGCTTCCACCAGAACTGGAATTGCACGAGTATTCTTGTCAAAAGGAATACATGAAGGGTGCAGCCCATGCTCAAGTTATCTACAACATGGAGCTAAAGAAGTTCAAAGGACCTTGGCATAAATGGCAACCAGAGGGTGTTGTCCATGAACTCTTGGCTATGCTCAGAAAGGATCTCATACCTCCCACTGCTGTTCCGGAAGGTATTATTCTCTGGGCTGATCCTAGGATATTATACCAACTTGACGATCAAATGGCTAAAGGCATGGCCTCACGCAACAGTGAGCAGGTTGGCAAAAGATACTGGTCGAAGAAGTCCAGAGTTCGGGCGGTGGACCAGATTGGGTTTCCAGGTTTGGAAAACAGTGAGGAGATTGAAGAGCGATATTGGAATGCACCCGGAGAGCAACCAAGATTTGACTGGTTGGAGCATCAGATAAAACTAGCAATTCCGATGCAACGGTATGTCAACGTATTATGCAATCAATACTTTTTATACACGATTACCGCGTTGGCAATATGTATACATGCTTATTTGCTTGATTTTTTCAGAATCCCACCTGGCTTGTCAAAATCTCAGCGCAATAAGTGGATCGCCGTTAATGAAATCCGAATGAAAACTGAATTGGGATTCTTCGTTAACCCGGACGGTCCTACTTATCCGTTGACAAACGAGCCAGCTAAGATGCCAAACGGTAGTCAAACTGGTTTTGTCACATACAAGCCAACCAAGTTGAGGGATCCATTTACAAACGAGTTAATTGAGGTCATCAAGCTGCCTCCAATTGTAGAGGAGGACGAAGGTGGACTAGACATTAATTCAGACTCCAGTATTCACATGAAAATTCCAAATTCTGATCAAGACACTTCGGATTCTCAGGAGGATTATCAACTTCCTAACGATTTGGTCGCTAAAGGTCCTACTAGCGTCACTAGTGAGGGGTCCTCCAGCTCCTCTGAGCACCTCACTTGGAGAAATGATTACGAAATGCGCTATGCTAAGGCGTATGCTGCATACGCTGGGGAGCAAAATGTCCGTGCCCGCTTTGATTTGGACTTCTCAGACTAAGGAAGGATGAACCCCAGCGTAATCACTTTGAATGATTTTCTGGGGGAAGGGAGTACAAACAGTATAAAATTGACAAGTTTGTAATTGTTTAACTTGTTTGTTTATTTTATATGTACTATTGTCTGTTGAATTTGTTGTTTTTCGTAAATATTTCCTTGAATTCCCTTCGTACTTCCGTTTATTAAAGCAAAAAATGCACGATAACCAACCAACATAGTCATTATTATTCATCATTTGTTTTGGTAGCCACACACATTGACAAGCGGGTAGCAACCAAGCGCAAGCAGTTGCATGTTTATTTATAGCATATGAACATCAGGTCAATGTCCAAGTAACAAAATGTCCGATTTCCACTCCATTATTGTGCACATAAATACTTAATTATTGTGGTATTTTGAAAGCCGGGCTCAATTGACTTTTGATGTTTTGAGATAAATTTATCTCGCTCGTTCAAACTAAATAAACAATCGGTATTGTGCATGACGCAGCACGCAGTTCCTAAAATAAAACAGCAATACAACCAATGACATTCAACATTCAAAGCTTTTAACCTTTCCCACAAACATTTCCAGTTCTGATCATCAACATCAACATTTTAAAAAGCTATTAGCCTACGGCCTCCGCCTCAAAATCTATTTTTGGATTTTTTGCTGGACATTCTAAATTAACACAGGCTGTCTAACAAAAGCCTTTTACACGTGTACATGTTTGGAAAGGAAATCAATTTTTTCTTACAATTTAACAACTTCATTAGGCATACATAAATAGTTTTCTCCAAAAGCTTGTTGCACGTCTCTTCTTTCTCTCGTTGAAAAAAACTACAGTAACCCACAAAAATGGTTTTTTGTTACTACCCGGCATGCACTGTAAAAGAGAGCACACAAAAGCATTCCACCATTGAACTCTTGTGTGCTGCTGCTGCTGTTAGTAGAAAGCTAAATTGAAGAGTTCTTCACTTTGACTACCTAGTTTGCTGACCACTTGAGCAAGTTTGCAAAACACAAGAAATCAATATATCTAACACGTACATACACAAGTAAAATGCTTACAAAAAATATTGTATTCAGTATAAGCCCAAGTTTTTCACCTTTGCTTTCCCATTTCCCCTACGTTTTTCGCAATTGAAAAGTAACTTTTTTTATTCTGATAAGTATTTGCCATGTGTGGTAGTTTGTTTAGTAACAACTTTTTTGCTCCCTTTTCCAGCTTATCGGAAACTCCTGTAAAGGAAATAAAAAACTGATTGTATTGTAACAAGGCAACATGGTGGGTTGTCATGCAACAAACATTTTTTTACTGTCATCAGACTTTGCTAATACGGTATGACATGACATGTACAAAAAAGTATCCCAACCGATTTCTTCGTCATCAAAAACTTCACACAGTGGTGGTGGTGGTGGACGTTGAGGAAATAATACACAATGACCAAAGAGAGGGAGAGAAAAAGAAAGGAAAATTTTCGCTGGCAAACTTTTGTTTTCTCGTTTGTTTTGTCACGACATTATCAGAGAATGAAAGTAAACAGCAAGCACGACACTGTTTGGTATTCCACACTAGCTGCTATGTAGAGATATTTCACGTTTTCTTGGAAATTATAGTCGTTATATATGTCGGGACAGAAGGGCCATGCAGTAAATTGATAATATGTCTGATGATTATGACAAAAGATGAAGCCGAGAAGTGTGCAAGCAAGAGCTGAGAGAGTATATACAATAGTGGTGGTTGCGATACTAACAACCAAACTGAGGCTGCAAGTTTTAATATTATTGGTTTACGGCGACAACGACTACATGTCGTGTTTTTCGCTTCTCCGGAGAAAACTTTTTATTTGATGTTGATGCTTTCCCTGTTCTTCTTTTGACGTTGTTTTACTCTTTAACTTTTTCTTTTCCACATTCTCCTCCACGAGTTTGCAAGTTTTTTGGGATTGGTAAAAACAAAAGGAAAATGATATTATTGATAATTTTTGGCGTTGTTGTTGCTTCTTGTTGAGAGGAAATTGGGTGACATACTACAGCACAGAGGAAAAAAAAGTTTTCCGTTTTGCTTTCTTGAATAGCTTCATTTTTTCCATTACAAGGAGAACTCACATCATGAAATGGAAATGCAATGTAGATGAACAAAGAACGTTTTTTTTGCCATTTTGCCATTACATGAAGTAGTTACAGGTTGCCAAAGGAATAGTATCCAATCGACATTAGCTGAAATGTTGTCGGAAATGGAAAATTTCAATTATTCTACCAATACATTAAGTAAATATGAACATTATACATTTTAGATAGTATTTAACATGGCTAGACATCTAGGTATTTCCAGAAAAGGGAGGCTGCTATTGATAGCGTACCAATAGAATACATTTAGTGAATTTGATCGATCGTTACATTGATCTTCCAAATCAAGAAAATGTTAAATCTTCCTTAAACTTGCTTCTTTTTGCCAATTCAATACGTACGCTTGGAGTGAGTGTAATGATGCAGCAAAATTAATCAAAGGAAACGCAAGTTTGGTACTAATCCATGCCAAACGCCTACACAAATTGCTTAGTCCATTTTCCATTACGCCTACCTTGCTTGTACAAAACTACCGAAAAATTAAAAGCGGTTAGGTAAAAAGCAGGGTAAAATATAATTTATTGTACTGAAGATTATGGGCCACTTGGCAATTACCACAACTTACTTTTCCATCAGTCAATCAGACAGACGTTGCTGGGTCGGACACAAACTGCACTAACAACTAAAGTGGAGAAGGTAGTTTGCTGAGTACACACACATCATCTCATGCATGTCAATTGCCAATATAGCGGAGCAGTAGTTGAGTTGGCTAGACTTGGGAAACTATTAGTCGATCCACTTTCCTCTATACATTTTTTTGTCTGCTGGAGAGAGAAACTACTACCTCGACATAAAAAGCGGTTAGCTACTTAAATTACAAAAAAACGCAAACACTCGTTGAAACTAATTTGAAATTTCCTGTGTAATGATAACACGAGCTTGTGTCTGTAGAAGCACGTAACTATCTCTCTCTCTTTTTCTCTCTGCATTTTAGAAAGATGGATGCTTCCAGTTAGCCACGTAACCTTACTCCATACAAAGTAACCTATTTGTGGTAGCCGCACAATACACTAAGGGGGAAAATAACGGGGAATGTGTGTGTGCAGTGCAGCGAAACTGGGAAAATAAAGAAGTGGTTTGGTTTGGTTTGCTCCAGTATTACTTATTATATTTGAAGAATGAGCAAACGAGTGAGCACTTTTAGCTAAAAAGAAAGAGAATGAACAGGCTTTCTCTCCCCAGACATAAATGGAACAGTCGTATAGAGTAATAGTAAGAAGAGAAGAAGCATGGAGTGAGTGGTGTACGCTGCCGGACCTACAGAGAATATTAAAGAGTCCGTTTTTCATCTTTCTTCGTCCCTTTTTTCGTCTTTCAACAGAAAAGACGAGAGAAAATCCAGAACGACGAGCGAGAAAGAAAGAGAGAGATAGAAATGGAATATATTATATCGACATAATATGCACTAGGTATACATACATACATATGTAGGTATCACAGTGAACAGAACACATTGCATACATACGGACAAGGAGAAAGGATCACCGGCAACGACCACTGCTTCTACCACCACAGCCGTTTTTCTCTCTTTAAGCTGTTACCATCAAAGACTGAAAAAAAGAGAAAGGAACGACGGGGAAATGGTAATTTGTACATGCTACAAGGTTTAGAAAGAAAAAAACCAAGTTGAAGACGAAGAAGGGGAAATGATTTTTTCTTCGTTTTTTTTCCTCTGTAGGTCTGCTGCTGCACCAGGAAAAGAATATATATTATAAGAATGTGTCCTAGACACTGCTATAGCACTTATATCACTTTTTTTATTAAACGTTTCCCGGAAAGAGCAACAAGATACGGAGAAAACTCATTAGGAGTTTCACTTGACGTGTGTGTGTGTGGGTATGGCTGGCTTGGAAGATTTGTGTGAGCATGGCTATGTGTGTGTGCATACATGTGTATAAATGCACGCATGCATCCATTCGTAAGTCTGTGTGCGAAAAAAAGTAGTAAGAAATTTGTAATACGAAAAGCATATTAGGCACACAAGAAGATTCTCGAGTTAAAAGGTTGCCCAACCAGAAACAGTTTTAGAGGAAGGAAAAAAATGAGCACAAAAAAGTTTCTTTTTTCGGGCTTTAGTTCCTTTTTTCTAAAATGTACAATGAAGGTTAAGAACTTGTGTTTTTAGAACAGATGCTCTTTTTTCTAGAAAAGGTGATAGGGAGAGAAAAAACAGAGAGAGAAAAGCCGTGTTATTTAAAGCGTGGATTTTGCTGTCTGAATGTGTGTCTGAATACCTATATTTTTGTTTACTTTGATGCGTTTTTCCTTGTGCATTTATTCAAGCCGAAGAAAGTAGACAAAGTGGCTTGTTTTACACACAGCATATATATCTTTTTGTGTGAGATTTTACTTTTCATGAGAAAAATGTAGGCTGCATTGCTGAACACTATATCTGTTATGCGGCTAAGGAGATATGGAATCCCTTTGAAACAGAGATTCTGAGTTGAATTTTATTTATAAACATGGAAGAGTTTTTTGGTCTGTCTCTACAAAAATATGCTGCTGCTGTTTTTTTAAAAAAAGGAAAAAGTAGGTAAAAATGCGGACAGTGCAGTGCAGCAGTATTACTGTCTTATATCATGTAGGTATACAAACTTTTCCCAAAGCTTATAAAGCTTGCACTTGTTGGAGGCACGATTTTTGTAGTCGGATATTGTTTAAATAGCGAGAGATAGAAAAAACGAGAGGAAGAAGATGAGGAAGGGATGATGATTATGAAAGAGAGAGAGTGGAACAGAGAAATATTATGGAGAAATGAGCAAGAGTTTGTGCATTTTATAGTTTTCCATGTATGGGCACTTGAGGGACCTGGAGAGTATATAAAAAAGAAGATAGGACATCTGCTTTCCTGCCTTTCTCACTCTCTCTTTTCTTTTCTCATAACTAATTCAGAAGGCTGGAAAATAAAGCTTTTTTTGAATGAGAACTGGGATGCAGTGCAAAAGTTGGCTTTGATGCCTCTCTGTTCTATCTGCGTTTCCCCACTACTTGCATAAATAATTTTATTAAAAACGATACAAGTAGAAATATAGGTGGTGTATAAGTAGTAGCTAGAAGCAGAAGCTATGGAGAAAGTGGAAACAAAGTTGAACGAGAGAGGTACGTTTGTAATATGATGCAGTATTGGGAGAAAGAAAAAGGCGTGTGATAGTATTTTTTTTACAGGAGGCCGTTATAAAAACGAAACCATTAAAGATGAATGGAGCTACGTTCAAAAATGTGTACTAGATGAAAAATGAAATTGCATTCCTACGACCTCGCGCAAAGCACAATACACTCCCCCATAAAGCGTTCATACAAATGTATATACTTTTTTATAATAATTACTGTGCAGTTTCTTTCCTGTTTCAACAAAAAAACTTTTTAAAAGTATTCAAACTCACGTAGAAAGGTACAGGACCCAAATAAAATGCAATCCGATTTGTAAGGAACCTTTTCTAAATACACTTTGCATTGTGCTATGTGGACGCTCTATTGTATCAAAGTATGTGTATTGCAGTGCTAAAAAAGGGACAATAGGAGACGAGGCGAGGTCAACTGGAATGCCAAAAGGATGGGCTTACATGGAGATTGTATGAATAGCGAGGATAATAGTAATAATAATAGTAATAATAATGGAAGATGGGTAATGGTGTTAGTATTCACCTACACAGTAGTAATAATAAATTGTGGATTTTGCGTTACAATACCGCATTGCAGTGACAACAACAACAGAAAGCACTCCATTCCACTCACTATTCATTCATTGAATGATTTTTTCTCTCTTTTTTCTCTTCCAAAAAGCGTACACCATCAGACCGGATATGAAATGACAAACCAACTGGGGCCATATAACCACAAAAACGAGAGAGAGAAAAGAGAAAGTATGCACATAAAAAACAAAACAAAAGCAGAAAAAAAGTATAAAAATCTATTAGATCAACCTTCTTTCACTCACTGACCAGCCAAAACATGAATGTGCAGTGAACGTCAATTCTCGGGCATCATCAGTAGTACTACCGCTGCTGGTGTGTGCAGTGCTACTGCCACAATAACAACATCAATGGACAAAACGACAACAACAGCAATAGAAAAAAATAAACTAAACGTGCCATCACAGAGGAGAACCACACATTTTCTACTTTGTTTTCTTTTTATTTTATTTATTTCTTGTCATATTGATTCCTTGTCCCTCCTGGTCCTCCTCCTGTGATGCTTCCAAAGAGACAGTGTGAGAGGCAAAGCCTATTATTATTATATAGGTGTACCTATAATATTATATTATGGAGAGAGGCCAAAAAGAGCGAGGCCATTGCCGACCAAGAGAGACCAGGACAATAATGATGGTCAATGGATGGTATCACATAATATTTTCCATTAGTGCTTTTCCCTTTCTTTTCCCAGAGAAAAGAGAGAAGGGAACATAAACTATGTGTCCATTCTTTTTTCTTCTGCCATATGTTCTCGAGAAGAAGCAGCAGTAGTGGCGGTGGTAGTAGGTGGAGGTCCACTCTCGTGTCTCTCTACTACTCCCCCTTGGCAGTCGATGACGATGAGGATGACGACGGTAAAAGGAGGTTCCTTTTCCCGAATTTATTTCTTATTATTATTGCCATTGTCTCTTGTTTTTCGTCTTGTTGTAATGGTAGCAATAGTCGTTGAAATTGAAGAAGAGAAAGAGAAAATATAAGGAAACGTGTCCCCTGGTATCTCCTCTCTTTCCTGTGTTACCACCAGCACCAGAAGCAGTAGTTGTTATATATAACCGACAGTCTGAGGAAAAAGCTTAAAGACACACGGCCCAACAAATGTTCTGTATATCTATAATGTACACTTTGGAGAAGTAGAAGGAACACAGTAGCAAACAAAACAGAGAGCAAACAGTCACTCAATGAATTTATTGCTTCTGTCTTGTCATGATTTCCAGGTCAATATTGATACAACAACAGAACAGCAGGAGGAGGAGGACGAGGACAAGAAGAAGAAAGAACGAGAGAGAGACTCTCTGTTTGTCCCCGTGTGTCTCACTCACTCAAGTCACTTTATTCTCCTTCTTTGGCTGTCGTTCTGTGTAACAAAACGTAAATAAATATGTAGACAGTAGTGCACTAGTAGAAGAAGATACTAAAACCAAATATAGATAAATATATATAAAGGGAGTGATCCACTGCCTCTGCGAAAGAAAGACATTCAATTCCTGGGAGATGTCAATACGCAGCCAGAGGCAATACTATATAAACGCTTTGTGCTTTGTACGCACGGTCAACTCTATATTTTATAGAAAAAGGGAATGCCTGCTTTTTATTTTCTGGATACAAAACAAATATCATACGCGTTTATAAAGTTTTGGGTCAACATTAGAATTTATCGAAAATGAAGGTGTAGAAAGACTTAACGTAATGGAGGAAGGCTACAAAGAGCAAACAGTGGATTACCGTAGGAAGTAGCGAGAAAGTAAAAAAATGTACAAAAAGTGCATTTGCCCATCTCACGTTGATATGTCATACAATGTACACCATGCTTTCAAGGAAGTGATCAATATCGAAATCGACACAATATTATATTTTCATTGTTACACGCTCGTGCGAGCATCTAGTCATTCCTGTGGACTTATTGTATGAGAGACACCAAAGAAGATTGAACGATGAAATGAATAAAATGGACGAAGCAATATGATGATGGCGACGTGGTCAGTAACATCTACAACAACGAGAAAATATGTCGCGTCGCAGATGGTAGCCATTCTAATCAACGTCAATGCACATTAAGTGCTAGGAGATACAGAAAGGAGAAAAAAAGTGTATGAAACCCGGAACAGATATATATCAAGTGCAGAGAAGGAAGAAAAAACTCTCAATACGATAACATTAAATTGCAGCAAAGCCGGACACAGGGATATTAGTAGGGAAACTCTGCCTTGCCAGACAACCGAGAAAACTTGCAGCGAAATTTCCCAAAAGACATTACCATGGCAGTTGCCTAGCCAAGAAAAGGAAGAAAGGGCATGAAGAAGGGAAGACGTTTTTTTTTCATTCTCTTTTTTTCTTCCTTTTTTGGAGTGGATGGAAAAAGATGAGCATGGAGGGAACATACACACACATAAAAATGACTATACCAGAAAAAATAGAGTAGTGGGTAGTAAGTCGTTTCTTGTGTTCTTCTTTTCCGTTATGTTGTGTCCTTAAGTATCCAAAAGAGATAAGTAATGTTACAGAACGAGTCTCTCGGAGAGTATAAGAAGCTGTTCGGAAACGATGAGCAAAATGAAGGCAAGTCTCATTCATTCAGTCAGATAGTCAGTAAGAAAAAAATCGTGCGTTTCGCTCCTAGTTTTTAGTGCGGTAGAGCAGTGCGATGCAGTGAATGGAATCTCGCTAAAACTGAGATGAGAGGAGGAAAAGGAAAGAAAAGATATAAATGATACGGTCGTATTTTTCTCTTCTTTCTACGAAAAACGCAGAAATGGATCTACGTAAAGACGCTTGTCTTTTGTCTGTCTGTAGAGAGAGAGAGAGAGAGCCGAGAAAAATGAACAAGAAGAAAGGAACGAGAAAGAAGAAAGTTACTCTGTAAAGCTCTTATCTTTCTTATTTTCTGATGATAATGCATTATATTATCTGTTCATTCATATGCATTAGAATAATGTATAGAAAGTATAATATGCTATTCTTTTTTTCGCCTTTTGAGCCTATATAATTTTCCTGGAGACAATTTTCCTTTTGCTTCTGTTTCTTCTTATATTCTCGCTAAAGTGTAATATTAAATATTTTCTGCTTGTCTCTGTTCATCTTCTTTCAAACGAAAAAATGTTCTTGTGTTCACATGATATTCATCCTGGTCCACGTTGTACAGCTATTTTATACATTTTCGTACATCTAAAACTATAGTATTTTCTTTTTCACGATAAAAATTATAAGTCTGTGAAATGTTGAATATATTTTTCTTCCGGAGAGCCAGTAGTGCATAATAATTAGTTAGTTCTTGAGAGGCGCATGAACAATGAGGCACGTACATATGCATGAAGTTCAGCATGGAAAAAATCTAATTATATAATATCTGCTATGCTAGAAGAAATAGGTAGTGTACTTTTTCAGACTCTCCAGCACGTTACGTTGCACATCGTGCGTAAAAGCGTATAAAAATGGTGCATTAAAAATGCAAATTCTGTCAAAGTCAAAGTCAATATACCAAGTTAAGTTCATAAACTTGAAGTTGAGAAAAGTATTTGTAAAAAATTGGGCAGGAGTTTTGGGTTCTCCCTGACTCTGACATTCGCCAGTCAACTCAAGACAGCGTAAGATTAAAGTTGGGCTAGCAAGTAATAAAACCGTTTTCTTGTCAGAGAAAGAGAGAGAGAGACTAACCAGATGGAAAGTTTATTTTCGTGAAGCCATACCAAGTAAAAGTATGAAGAAAACAAAGACCATGACCCTGGAAGGACCAAAGTGTCATGTCATGTCACTTTATATGATTATTATAGCTTGTTGCCTTAGGTTGTCAACCGAAAAAAATGACACACGTGCTTTTCCCAGCCAAAACGTGTTGCAACCACACAAGCACACACACAGTGGTTTTCTTTGCTTTCCTCTTTTTCAGAGTAGCTTCCTTGTTTTTCTTCTTTGCTCCACTCATAAATCATTTAATAGTTTGGATGGGAAAACGTACGACCCAGAGCACAGCTAAAGCCCTCTCACTTGACCAACAAAGTGTCTTGTCCAATTTCGGCATAAAGAAGGAGGCTGAACAATATCCAAGTAACGATAAGAGGGTAAACAGAGAGAGAGAAGAAGCTTAAGTAAATATTATATTACCTAAGTAATGTACACCTTTAGCAGACAGACACACACCACAAACGCAAACACACACAAGTTTACTTTTATGCAATGATAACAGAAGTGGTAGTAGTGCCATGGCGTGTATTAAACAAAGCATGGAAAAACAACACGAGGAACTGTGTATTATTATTAGCTCGTCGTGTGTGCGTTGTCTTATTCTTGTTTCGTTGCGAAACGAGAAAGCAACAACGAAAATGCAAGGCAAAGGTAAAAGTGCCTTGGTTTGGGTTCTTATGGTGGTGGTGTGTCTGCGAGTGGATCAATGAATGCTAAATAATGAGAACAATGGCTTCTTCGTCGTCTTTAGAGCCGAGACCTGGTCTTGTGTTTCCTTCCGCCTTGCTCTCTCTCTCTCTGCTGTGCTGATGGCAAAGTGGAGAGAAAGAGAAGCTTCTTGTAATTAATGCAGAAAGTTGTGTAAGAAGAAGTGTAACTCTGCCTCTTGTTCTTCCTGAGCCATGCCACAAGGAGAATTAAAAGATAGTAAGTGCTACTGATGCGGCGACGGACTACAATGTAGATACTTGCTAAAAGGCCGTACATATTAAATAGGCCGTAAAAAGCCAGACAGATCTTACTTAGGAGGAAGGAGGTGAGTAGGCATGAAAGAAAAATGCAGAAAAAAACTCCCTCGCGACTTGCAAGCAGAAGAAGGCAAGAAAAACCAATGTTTTAGAGTGACTAATGCTTCTCTGGAAAACTTGTTCTTGTGGGCACAAAAAGTACTTGGGAAGATATGACAAGGTTTACACGTACACAGTATACGCACATATCACGCGCAGTAAAAAATGTGTACAGAACTGCAAAGCATAAATAAAAAGGTTTAAAGAACCAGTAGTTAGCTGATAGCAGTAATTTCGCCGTAAAGCCTTTACGCAACACGCTGTCTGCATAAAAACTTTCTTTTAGAAAATTCGGACTGCCTTTTTCTATGCAGGCAATCCCAAGTTATCTTAACCATTGACCAACTTGAAACCATTTTATCGAAAATACAATGAAAAGTCGCTTAAGTATTTAGAGAGCCGCTGTTTTTAGCAGAATGCGTAGTTTGGCTAATATTTTAACTCACTCTATGAACTTGGTTTTTTCTCTATGCCAAGACACGGTTTTCCTACTGCCTCCACCCCTCTTCTTTACCATCACAGCAGCGTGTATCAGTAGAGTAAAGAATGAGGCCGACGACCAATTAGCATTCTTGCATAATGAACCTTGAAGAGTAAAAGTGACAAAGTACAGGAATAAGAGTGCGAGTTGCGTTACGACTATAATCCTTTTTTGCCTCTGTCTGCCTAGTTGGAAGTTTGTGAGATTTTCAACTTTTTTCTCGGCTTGAGCTTGCCACTTGTTCTGCTTAATTAATCTGGACCAAGAGAGAGTGAGGATGAAAAGTAAGAGTGTGTACCACCACCACCGCCAGCGAAAAAAAAATGAGAAGGAAACCATGCATAGTTTTCAACAGTCATTTTTATATTACAGCAGGATAAATGTTGCGCTCACACACAAAAAACTTGTTCCATTTCCCAAAGATGCAAAAGAGAGGATTTTTACCTGAGTCTAAAAGAAGGAAACAAGCTTTGTTTGCAAGTTGAATAGCAAGTGTAGAAGTACTAGTAGTGTAATAATCATCATAATGGGAGCACTAGTACTTTCACTCGTGGTTTTGTTGGTTGGACTACTTACTTTTGTACTAATAATAATTCTTTAAGTGTGTGGCCTAGCAAAAAGAAACGGTATTCATGAAAAAACATCTTGCCATCTTGCAATTTATTATAACAGGCTTGTTGAAGAGCACCCAGAGAATGAGCTAGTTTCCTCTTGTACAAAATGTGTGGCAAGCTGGAGAGAGAGGATTAATGAGGAAAAGAAAGGAAAAGAACACACAAGAGTGGCTTCAAGTACACGAGAAATAGTTATCATGATGATGAGGTTGTAAGCTTTCTCTTGTGAAATGCAACTTTCACAATGGCCGTAATAAATGATACTTGTACTTCTGTCTACACACTGCTGCTGGAGAATAAAGGTAGCGGGAAATAGGATGTTGTTGATGATAACAATGATACTACTACGACTATATAACCACACGCAAGAAAGGAAGACAGTTTAGAGGAAATCCACCTGTTTTCTTTTTACTGCTTCTAAAAAAGTAGTGCACTCCACGTGTGTTGTTGTAATAATAATAGTAGCAAAGTAAGTATTTAAAATAAAGAGACAAAAAGTAGTATTGTTGGTTTTACGCTGTACTACTCCAGTTTCATCAGCTTTTGTTTGTGCAGAGAGGCTATATTATGCTAACTGATGTATTAGTTTGGTTAAGTAGATGTGCTTCCTGTTTGCTTTCCTAATCCAGGCCACAGGACAGTTTAACTTGGAGAGTTTTCATGTTAGCACGCCATATGGGCCCTGCGTGTGTTGTTGTTGGCACACCTGGACGAGATGTGGTGGGGAGGGTGGAAAGAGTTGTGTAAACAAATAATAAAAACTCCGATCTTATATATCCAAGTTATAATTACCATACACACAATGTGTTTCACTTTTTGCTCAGCAAATTTTTTTTGTCCTGTTCCGTTCCATGTACTGTTTCCAACAGTTGTAATTAAAAGGCTTTTGTTAATTTGTAAAAAAATAATAAAAAGGAAAAAAAATTGAGGGGAATAGGAAATGAAAAGGGTTTTACTGTTTTTTGTGCTTTTCCTTGCGTGCAAATAGGAAAAATGTAGACAAGTGTAAAAAAATGGGTAGACATGCTATTATTTTTTGGTATTTCCTTTGTTCTACTACATATAATATGCAGATGCTTGTTAGGAAGAAGAAGATGGATCGATAGTAAAAACATAATTTAGAAATTATGCTCCGTTTTGTTCTGTGCTTAAAATAAATTAGATGTATTTTTATGGAGCTGTAATTGGATGTTAATTATTTAGTAGTTGATGAAGGCAGATCACTGAACTACTTTTGGAGTAATTATGTACATTGTGAAGTTCTATTTTAGAAAAGGAAAAATGCAGCCTAAATTTTGCGTATTTGTCATTCATTTTATCAAACTGTAAAAGTATAATACTCAAAAGCTGTCTATCAAACAAAATGAGCAGACTTGGGTCGTTGATTGTGCTAGATTATACAACTAATTGTTTATAATACACACTTAATGACAAATGAGTTACAAGGCCTTTGGTATTATGAATCCAAGTATAATCTGTACAAAGACTTGTACTATAATCGGTGGATTTTATCATTCCTCTCTGTTCCAAAGGGTTTAATCTTTTTTAGGTATAGGTAGGTATATTGAAACAAAGAACAATGAAACTTGTTGTTTGAACATATAGCTAGGGAATTTTCAAACATAATAATAATAATTTGCTTATAACTTGTACGAATGACTAACTACTTGTTAATGCTTAAGGACCCAACCTAATGATCTTGTTTTTTCTTCAACGAGCGATTGCTACATTTTTACAGCTATTATTCCTTAGGTTAGCAGCAGCTGTACTATTTCAGTTACTTTAGTCAGCCTCAGCCTGCTTAATTTTCTACCACAGAAAAGGACATAAAATATGTCGGAGTGTCGATATGGCTTTTTTGAAACCTAAACAAATGTAAGCATGGCGTCACATCTGACATCAGCATCATTTAAAAAATCTAAAAAACAGTGCATTGGATGTAACGTGACACTGCTTCCATCAAGGTCGCATACTTACCAAGCAAAAGTAACAAAGCTTCGCATTCATGACGGGATAAGGGTAAGTATAATTGGAAAACAGAATGTGTCGGAGAGTCACTGTTTTAGCATTCCTCGTCTTCGAGTTTTATTGAGGATTTTCTAATTCCACTTTGTACACCACTTTGTCGTGCCTTTCTTGCTGTTTTGTCAAAAAGTCATGCCTCATTGAGACTCGAATATATATGGACAAAAAGGTTCTGGCTAGAGCAGAGATCATATCTCAGTAGGTTTTTGAATCTGTTCTACAGATCGGTCGGCAGCTGCGCTTCTTGGAACAAACAGTAACTCTGTGCTTTCGCTGCTCACAACTGTCCACCTTCATACTGCTTACGTTTTCTACGCACAAAGTTTTTTCAAATTTAAAGTTTAGCCACAGATTAACTTCTGGAAGTAGACGTGTTGGATTTAGTTTTAGTTCAGTAGTTGAACTGGTTGGTTTATTAGATGCAGTTACAACATACAACATACTCACTACCACCTCTAACGTCTCACCGTTCGGGAGCATTGTGTATCTCTTCTCGCCGTTACTACAGTAATCGTCTGTATTTGTGTATTGTCACTACCGTGTAGTTTAGGAATAGCCTGCGATTATTCATGTGTATTTTCTAGACAGTAGACAGACTACCAATTTTGCGTCTTCCTTCTCCGATCTCACAATTCAATATTTGACAAGTTCACGTAATCTTGTGTTTGTGTAAGTTTGACTTAAGTGTAAGCTGTACACTTGAATTTAATAACATTTTTGTGATACGTGTACATAATAGCCTGGCGTGACTGACAAAACACTTATCATTGTACAATTGTGACTTAATTTTTTGTATCAGTTTGCTAAATGTTAAACTACATAAAGCTCACAATCTCAAACTAAAAGTTTGTACACTTGATTGCTAAAGTATTATGAGCAACAGGTTAGCAAGGTAGTTTAATTATTGCATAGATCACTCCACATCCACATGTAGAGTACATATAGTGTCAACCACACAGTGAACACGGATAGTGGGCATCACTATAACAGTGCACAAACAGTTGCTAAAAACTAAAATTGCACTACAATCAGACAATTGACAATAATATATTGCGTCTGTGCCATTTATCTACTTTTCCAAGAAGTGGATTCGCCATTTTGTGTTATAATCAGTGGTGGACAGACAAAGTGAAGGAGTCAATTTAAAGTGTCTCACGTCGTCATTTGAAGTGTTAAAAGTGTTCAAAACAAGTTCACAGTGACAGTTAACTTGGGAGAAAATTTATACCAGGTTTCTATACAGCTGCTTCAGAATACAGGTGCGTTTTTAACTGATTATTTTATAAATTCAGATTAAATTGCTAGTTTAAATTTAAATCACATTTCATTTCCAGGGATATGTCAGCGTGATTAATTTATAATCAGTATTTTCGTCTCTGCGTGATGTAATAGTGTTGTGTATGGTGGTTTTAACTTGATTTGTCTTTATTTTCAGCTGGTTCTGCACCATTTTCATATGATATCAAAACACAAGGTAAAATTTACCGTATGACAGGTTTAAAGTGTCAAATTTGTCTTAGTTTTTTAAAAAAGTATTCAATCTGATTAATCATATTGTTTGCTAAGATAGAAAAGGAAAGCCATCCAAAGTAAGAAAGACGATGAGTGGGCACATTCACATCATGGATACCTTGGACGCAGTAGGTTTTACGATATTCTGTGCACGAAAGTACATGAAACACGGAGAATGCCTGGATTCTCAGGAAATTGATAACTTGGCAAAATGGACCATCACATACTTCAGGGTATAAATTCTTATCTATTGATTTCATCACAAAAATACAAAAAGAAATTAATGCACAGTGCAAATATAAAGTTAATGTCATGCTGCTTCTGTTATATTAGGAAATGGACCCTGGGAAAAGAAGAATGTTTAGAAGCTGGACAGTAAATGGTACGCTTAGGGGCCTTCAAGCGGACCTCCGTTCTGTCGACAGCGCTTCTATGGCAGAATGGGTGAGCTTCAGAAGCATTTTAAGTCATGTGATGATTCACGAGTTTTGCACCTATACACGAGCACAAGCATCTCGATTGTGGAAAACTAGAATTACTCCTTAACTATACTTATTATTCAAAATTATGCTGAGCGTTTGAGTTTGGTTCTAGTTTAATCATGTTAACTAGCTAAATAGAATAACTTTTCGCTCAAGTACTACTGTCCAATAAATTTGAAGTACTGCGTAATAGTGCATATTATGTATAACTAGCACTTTTTTTGACGCTCAATATTAAGTTTGTATTATAAGCACATGAAACTGTATTTCTCTATTTGGTTATTTGTCGAAAAACTAAGTTGTATTTTAGGGTTCGTTTTAATTCCTTCATTCCATATACTTTCAAAGAAATAAAGACATTTTAAACTACAAGCGTTATCCAATATTTTGCGTTTTATTGCAAACGGTTGTTATTTCCTAGTTTAGCATGAAGGTTTTCTATTTAGGTATTTTACTTTCAGTTACATGTCATTTAAGCATATGCACATTATGCAAAATTATGTTTTTGAACGTATTGCATAATACGAGTCGCAGCAATAAATAAATGTGGTATTTTATGGAACATTTCCAGGTTTCTTCATTTCTCCAGACCGCATTGTATATTACGTAATAACCTCGCATAAATGTTGGTTGTTTAGTATTTTTCTAGTTTTTCGTAAAGCATTGAAAACGAGAAAGGAGAAGGTCGTATTTCAAAGCCATAATTTTTGCATGGCTCACTTCACCATCATCTAAGCAACGCATATTATATGTGTCCATGACTGAGTCATACACAAAAAACTTGGTGAAATTGTAATGTAAGTAGAGAAGAGTACCTATACACCAACGCATTTCATTTTCCTTCCATCTGGGCTGCCAAAAATCAGCACTATGATACGATAGGGGAAAAATCGAGTAGCAAATGGTGCCAGTGACTCGGTTGCATTCCACAGGGTATTTACTGTTTGTTGAAAGGATGACGTTTTAGAATATTGTGCTCATAATGTTACCTCGCAGATAGAAAAATGACATTTACATTACATTTTAATTTTTTGCTCTAAAAATTATGACATAAAACTTGTCCCAAGAAAGAAATATAATGTTGCTAGCTTCCACCACACTCACTACTGACTCGTTAAAAACAAAAAATTCTGACATGCATGCATGTTTGCTCTTGTTAAGAATTTGGCCAAGCAAAGCACTTCAAGAAAATGTTTGAATAAACTCTGGTTTGTTATGCTGTTCACTTCCAATCCTATGTTTTCCTTCATTCCGGTAAAGTGCTAGTAATAGAAACCAGTTACAACTACTCATAACCATGATTATGACCAACAAATGAGTTTCCTTGCTTTTTATACTCTGTAAAAAGTACAATGCCAAAGTACACACACTAGCCATTAAAAGGTCAAATCCATCGACGCAAATTAGTAGATTTGCTAATTGCAACACGCAAGGCTACCGAGTACACCACAGCCTTAACTTACTTGCAGCAAACTACTTATAATTTTCGGCTGAAAAAATAATCGCTCATTTATTCTTCCCGCATATAAAACTATTAGATTGTTAATGGATTCTGTACAAAAGGAATAGTTGACTTTGGAGCACAAAGTATTCAAATTACATACACCTGCATGTATTCCTTTCATCCCGACTCCGGTTACAACGTAATCAGCTTTTACCTTGCCGTTATTTATTGACAAGTTAAAAGGCACTATAAAACAATCCAGAGCTATTTATTATTACATGCTGAAATGTTTCTTTACAATGCAGCCAACTATACAGGTCGTCAGTTCTTATTGACAGGGAGCATTTGCGTTGCGTATATATTTTTAGCAGTAAATACTTTCACACATATTATTATATATGCCCATTCAATGCATGAACAACCGCCTACGCACACACTGTTATTATTCGGAAATAAATGAGATAGCTAGAGAAAAAGCTATAATAGTCCAGCAATAATAATGTCTCAAAGGTTGCAACCTGATACCACCTACATGGCGGTGCTAGTCAAGGATATTTCTTCCTTTGTATTCTCTCAATGTTCCGTAACGACAACGATGATCATCCATACAAAATAAATATTTATGAATATTTAGCGAAGCAGACCCTTTCCCTTTCATTCTTCTTTTCTCCCTTTTTGCCAACGAACTCTAGCCAAGCCTTCTACCAGAACACCACTTCCACCACCACCACCATTTTGCCACTAAACCTTTTGTTGTATATTTTAAGTCAGTTCTTTTGGCACTGCTCTCCAGCGTAATAATAGCGCGCCTCTTGCTCCTCTCCTCACACAGAAAAAAATAAATTAGCTCAACTATGCATTTATTACAGAGGAAGATTTTGTAAAATGGGCTTTTACTCTGCTTCTATACCTACCATACATATTCTATCATCATAATAGCTGCTAGTAATTTCTGGCCTTACAATAGCATTCATTCCAAATATAGAGGTTCAATAGAAGTAGCAAGTAGGTAATCATCTTTTTAGGTGCCGTGCAGTAATGCCATGCAGATCCCTTTACACGAAGGGAAGGAGAGAAGGAGGAGTAGGCGAGGATTGAGAAAAGAAAAAAATGTAATGGGCTCATAAATAATTATGTATCCGCAACGACGAGAGAGGAGAACACTTGTAATTAAGATGTGTATCGCAACCTTATTTTTATGATGATATATCAACTTCATTCTCATCACTACTGCCGCCAAATACACCACGTATTTTGCATCATAAAAAATGCACATGTGTGGAAGCCCATCCACTCATACATTCATCCGGGTAACCGAAATCCAAAATAAGAAACCGTTATATTTAGTTGACGTTGTAGAAACAGATAGAGAGAAAAAAAAGTTTTTTTTATTCCTTCCTCATTTCATTCCCACGCATGAACGGCGCGTTTTTTCGGTACTTGTGTAATACCATCATCACGTTATCGTACATGTCGCATATTATTATGTTGTTGCGTTCATGTCTTTGTAACAAATGCTACCATTTCTCGTGGTGGTGGAGTTATGGAAACATAATGTTATGAAATATAAATAGGACTACTAGTATAACTAACGATAAACCAAACTTGGTTATAGATACAAGCTTTCACCTATTTTTTAAGTACATCATGTTAGTACTGGCAGGAAGTTGTGACAACGCCGTATTGATTCTTGGGAGTATGATGAAGAGCAAAGAAGAAAAAAGGAATCGCTTATCTGCTGCTTTACGGTTCATGGAAAGCTAGTTTTTTTCTTCCTTTGAATCTTTTCTTTAAAAAATGTGATCAAGGCATTCCGTATTTTACTCTCCGAGGCTAAAGCATGCCAATGGCAGACCACACGGAACATTCGTTGAATTTTAGCATTATGAAAGTTTGGCTAAAATATTTCTATTATTATTATGGTTATTATTATTTGCTCAAAGGTCGTTTTTCTAGGAAGCAAAAGATGGTATTATGTGCTTTCATCTCTGTTATGATAATGGGTTTTTGGCGAATAACTGGATTTGGAGTTTGCCTTTGGATGCATTTATTATTCCTTGAAAATGTAGGTAATATTTTCCCGAAAAGAGTTTGCACCCAATCTGGCGTTTGTTCTATTGGCTTCATTTTCTCTAAAAAATGTATTTTACTTGGCTATGACAGACAGTCTTGTCTTAAACTCTCTAACTCCACGCTAATCAATCACGTTCCCCGTCAAACATGAAGATGAAAAGAATGGAGAGCTTCCAAGTTCATACTATACACGCACAAATGTTGACGTTCTCACATTCCACGTAATGTTTAGCAGCATACCAGTCATTTCATACCATTTCCCAGTTTTTTTAGGTAGGCCAGTAGAGTGTCGACGATAACTTTATACTCTTTTGCTTTATCTTTTCATTCTTTATGATAATCATCATCGTCACGTTATTATTTTCAGTCAGCTTCCCACAACTTTTGTGCACACTCTGGCAACTTTAAACAACAGCCTGTCAATGTTGATGATGATCATGATGCTAATGCAATGCACCAATTACTTTAGAAAGCAAGATACATGATAACTGGGTCAAACTATGCTAATAAGCCCGTAAGGGCTGTTTTCCCAGAAACCCAAAGAGCAGCAATAGTACCAAGAATAAAAGGAAAAGAGAAGAAAGAATGAAAACGAGGTTAACTTAATTTTTCTCTCCTTCCTTTCTGCTCTCGCCCCTCCTTATATGGTAGATGCAAAAATGGGCAATTTCACATGATTAAAAGTGAGTCGAGCTTTTCACTCATCTTTCTTTATATTACTATTTCTCTCTACAACCAAGCCTGCTGCCTGCATTCTTTGCAAAAACCAAGAAAATTTCACCAAAAAGTTTATAACTTTTTACTACACAAAAAGTCGTTTCCCTTTCTCAGTGCAGCAGCAGTAGTAGTAGTAGTAGCAGAAGTCCCAGCAGAGTGTAAAACGTACTACTACGGTCCATTCTAGTCAAGTGTGCAAAACATATTGTGCGAACGTAAAAGTAGAAAAAGCCCGGTATCGTTCCTTCGCCACTACTTTTTCCAGCTCTTCTTCTCATATTAAGATAAGATATTATGATGTAATATTATTATGCTGGGTGGTGGTGCTACAAAACTCTCTGGTTCTGGTGTCTATGTTATGTCTGCAGTGCAGTGCACAACAGATTCTTTTCTCTGCTGCTGCTACTTACAGCTTCTGAAGGAAAGCACACACCAACAAACGCCTCAAACTTTTTCTTGTGTAACGATACCATTAAGAAATATATAAAAGAAGAATGGATGGTGGAATGTGAAATGCGTGTGTATAGGAATTCCCTGCTACCACCACTATTTTTGCATTATACGATGATATTATTATTACTGCTACACTTTTTTATTAGTTGGTAGTTGGTCCCGGTATTACTACACTGCAGTGTTGTAAAAAAACTGCCGGTGTTTCTGCTGCTGCTATTGCGGCTCTTCTTCTTTTTTCTGTGTGTGTGTGTGTTGAAGTTATAAGTTCTAATTATTAATCCACACAGAGAGACGAGAAAATACAGGGCGGCAGCAGCGGTTGTGGTGGAGGAGGAATCGTTGTGAAAAATGAAAGGAACCCCACCAGGCCAGGTGAGAGATGCAAATGGGTCGGAGACGAGCCTGGTAAGGCAACAAACTGGGATCAAAGGAGCTTTACAACCCAAGACCAACTACCGCACTGCCATCATCATCGTCATCCTATATAGTCAGCAGTAGTACGATCACCCGAAAATATTGTAGTAGCAGCAAACAGCTCTCTTATTTTGACTGTGAGTCTTTCATCGTTTTCGATTTCAAGCCACTATGTGCAACTACTACAACAAGCTAATGTGCTTGGTTAGAAGAAGCTTCTCAGGTATGCGACGTCCACAAGAAATTGTAATATGAGTTGTGTTTTGGAGGAGTACCTGGGAGGAAAGCAGACAGGCGGGCTTTGCCACACGTTCATTCAGAGAATACTACATGCACACTTTCTTTCTCTCTTTCTCCCTTTTTTCTCCTTTCATTTCATTATTACTTTTTACTTATTATTATTATGATTACTAAACTTGATCTAATTTCTAGTCCTCCTCCTGTATAATTAGCAGCGATGGTGGTGGTACTAGTCGTAGTCGTGTGGTGTGGCTAGAATCAAGGGGAAAATTTTCTTTGGCTAGAAAAAAGGGAAAACTCCAGGACTCCAGACCCACCACGGTTGCCGCTATTACTATTATTATTAAACACTTCCTTTTTTAGTTCACAAAGAGGTGAAAGAGGATCATGGTGGTGAAACGGTGATGGTGATGACGACGATGGAATTTAATATTCATGTAGTGTACCGAAATCTACTTTTCCCTGTGCTCTAGTGTCGAAAGACCGAAAAGAACCAGAGTAGTAGTGGTAATAATAGCACAGCTTCATAACAATACATAATATCCATGTTATTTATATTGTCCACAGCATTGCTTTCATTTTCGGAGGAGAAAGCAGAGTATTTTGCGCGAGAAAAAAATGAAAATGGGGCAGTAAGTGTATGAAACGTGCTCGATAAAAATAACAAGTTTCCATGAAAATGAAGGCATGTCAATAAAATGGTCCGCTTAAACGTAAACTACAATCTTGTTTTTCTGTTGTTATAAAAAGCTTGTAATATATTTAAGTACACATCCTTACCTGGGAAAAACTTGAGAGTTGGGGAAGAAGAGAGGAAAATACTGCAGCAAAAATTTTTTACTAGAAGGCAACTTTATGGTTGTCCGTTCTAAGCTATAAGTGAAGCACTCACTCTGGCTTGCTTGTTTCAAATTTTTTGCACACACCAGAACACTAAAAACTATAAAATATCTTGGTGGTTTTATCTTCACGTAAAAACGTAAGAAGATTTACACGCGTGTGTTGTTGTGTTGTTGTGACGTGGCCATGGATGTCTCCTAGAAAAATAGAAAAAAAATCATATTTAGTTTTTTTCTTTCTGATTAGCTAGATTTCTAAAAGTGTTTTTCGTGTTGGTTTGCTCATTGTCCTTGTATTTCTTTTCTTTTTATCTGACTCTCGCAAGAAATCACGCATAATGCAGCATAATACATAATCATAATAAGCAAGTTGTTGGGCTTAACATGGTTAAAGTACACATAGGTTCTCTCCCTTTTGTTCGTGTCTCATTTGTAATCAGACTACCTTTTACCTTGCCACATTGAGCTTACAGGAAAGGTAACAAACTCAAGGTCTCAATTATTAAATTCTTTCAGCACCATGCCACCACACCACCTGGAAAATGGCTGTCAGCAAAATTCTCCTAAAATAGAAGCACACATTCCGGGATTCTATACCATGTGAACATGCATGTTTGACTGCCACTTTATTATTCGCAGTTTTTTTTGTGTACACACACAAAAACACATTCATACCATTTACTACTACACATACTACTAGAAGGAGGAGGAATCACAACTCACACAACAAGCTCAACCCTTTTTTTGCTGAAAGAAGTGAAAAAAAGCAAACAAATCTCGTCGTCGCCGTCATCATGAAAAATAAAAGAGGGCTTTTTGCATGGCTAAAGCTCATGGAAAACATGCATGTAGTAGAAATACTTAAAATACCTAATTTTTTATTTACGATCTCTCCAACATCCTAGTAGTAGTAGTCCTCTTGTTTTGCTTGTACCTGTTTCTTGAGCTTGTTGTTCGTGTTTACGTGATAAGTTTGGCGGACAAACAAAAAGGAAAGTAAAAAAGGAAAAGTAAAGGGCTGAAACATTAAACACGGAACGGCGTCACTAGTCTCAGCTCAACTGCTCTGGGAACGACATGGTCATGAAGCGAAAGTGAATTCTTGTGAACGATGCAAATGAAAAACATAAATGATTCCTTAAATCATATACCTTGCTGCTCAACAACGGGACCTGGGCTCATAAGTGTGTACGCGTGCATGCATTTTTCAAAAAATGATGTAAGAATTTTGAGTTCTATTCCTCCCGTTATGGCTTATTCTTCCAATTTTCTTTTCTCAAATTTCGGCAAGTCAAAGGGAAAAAAGATGTCCCAACGAATAATAACCCAACAGAACAAGTTGTATATGTCTATAAAATGTGCACTTGGAGACCGAAAAAGAGGTAGTAGTAGTAGAACCACTTGACTCTCATGACCCGTTCACATATTTTCACCGGATTCAATTGGGTTATCTAAGCACGACAACAGGACAAGTAAAGAGAGCAGGAAAAAAAGTAAACTGGAGGAGACAAAGTATACACGGAAAGCTGATGAGAATCTGAAAAGAAAAACTGTCTACGTCTTCCTTTTACTCTGCGCGCACAGGGTCGATATAATAATGTGCACTTGTTCCTTGCCCGAAAAGGGAAAGAGGAGCACCACTATATACAATGCCGTATTTTTCTGAGAAAGAAGAGCCTAGGCCTTAGCATTTTTTTGTTTGCCATCGTTATAACGTAGCCAAAGGCAAATAAAATATAAAAAATATGTTACGTGAGTGTGTGTGTGCACTATAGCAAGTAAATACAGGAGAAAGGAGATAGCTGCATGAGGCCAACAACAACAACGGCAACAACTATATGACTTGGGTTACATTAAAAAATGGAGCACACTACTTGGAACTCCTGTGCGCTACCACTTCTCCAAGCAGAAGAATAACAAGACGAAGAAGAAAAAAAATTTCAAAGTTGGCCTTTGAGACCGAAAATGCAATTTTGAAGGAAAAAGAGAAATGAAACAAGGACTCTCTGCTTTCTAACGGTGTACCGCTGCCAGCGTTAACTTATGGTACGGCAACAGCAGCAGCCAAGTTACATTGCCATGTGAAGCCTGTCTTTTGATAATAACATTACATACTTGAGACGGACTTTTTCTTACTCTTTTGCTCTTGCTATTGTATATTATATAACGGTGTGTTTGGGGCAGCCACACCATTTTTTAATACTACTTGGTTGTCATCCTGGCGGTGGTGGTAATGGCTATGTGTGTATATGTGTGGTAGCTGACACGCCAGCACAGAAGCAACAACAACAACAAAAATAAGTTTTCTAAAAGAAGAAGACAGTCTTCACAGTCTTTATTTGGCTTCTTTAGATGATCCTATTCTGCCAAAAAAGTGAAGTTTTTTTCATAGTCCTGTGCTCAGTATTTTTTACAGAGAAGACAAATAAAAATGTCCAAAAGGTAAGTAAAGGGACTCACGAAACATAAAAAAGTTGTCGCTTGTTGGGAGGAGAGCACAAGCCGGCAAGTATTAAAAAGGGGAGTAAAGTAGGCTTATTGAATGGAGAAATGAATGCCTTGTAATAGCAAGCTGGAGAAAAAGCAGCAGCAGCAATTTATTTTGTTGTTAGCAACATTACATATTTTGCAAAAAGGGCCTTTTAGCCTACTTTTTGTACACGACACAATTCTATCGTGGTAAGCACGGGTTGCTTTTTATGCTGCAGGAATGTACAGAAAAGTTTTTTCAGAGTAAAAAAACAAAGCGTAGATAGCGGAGGATGATGAGGATCTTTTGCCACGGTGGTAGTAGTAACGGTGCTTTATTTTTATATATTTAATAAAGGTGTTCTTTTTGAATCGGTTTAAAATTGAATGGGTGGAGTGGCGAAAGGAGGAAACCAAAATGGTTTAAGTGTGTTTCTTATTCATTGTGTGGCGTGCTGCGGAAGAAGCTGATGTTGATGCTGCTAAGTAATTCCAAGGTGTGGAATACACAACACTCTTGCCGTTATTATTATTAAATGCAATATTTAGTAGGATATAGAGTATAAAAAAGGAAAACATGTTGAAAGGGAACCACACACTGGCAAAAATGGGAGGAAAGATGGGGATGAATTGCATGAGAGGTTGTTGCAGTCACTTAAATACCAAACGTATTACATGCCTACTGCACACTGTCGGTTTTGGCCTCCCAATTTCTTTCTCGGAGAAAAAAAAACTGTTCACTCTTGCTTAGAAGTGAGGTTAAGAAAAAGCCAATGCTACGATTCTATCTTAGGATATACCTAAGTGAATAAAATGGGTGGATGGCAACGAGGAAAAGAACAGGGGAAATAAAAAAGAACATCATTGAAAAAGTTTGGAAAACGAACATTTTCCTACCATTTCACTAAATTTGCTCACTTTTTTGTATGAAGGAAACACACGTGGAATATTTTTGCAAGAAGTAGGAACATTTAGTTTTTTGCTGAAACGTGAAGTTGGAAAGGAGAAAAACTTTGTAAAGAATTTTGAGGACTTTTAGCATGGAAGATGATAAAGGTGCTATTCTGCTACCATAACAAAAAATCTAATAATACTTTTTACTGGAGGTCGTCACTCAGCTTTTGACTTGAAACAGTTTAATATATTGTTATTATCATTGACATTCAAAATGAACAGTGTAAATGTTGAAACTTTCTCCTTTTGTCAGAATATCCAAGTTTAGATAAAACAACAGACCCAAAAGTGCAAAGATACGAGAAAGCAAAAAGATGATTATGATGAATAATATAAAAGGATAAACAAAAGAATTCTATTTTTATACTTTTCAAACACTTTTCCACTTTTCGGCTCTACATGGTCATTCCGCTGCGTTGAACAAAACTAAAAAGGGGACACACAGAGAAGGGGCGTAAAAAATCGGTGAAAATGAAACACACTGTTACAAGTTTTTCGGCACGGCACTTTTTCCTGCTTTGAAGAATTTCAACTTTTTTATCTTCCACGTGTAAACACATCTACTCCTACTTTGACTTGTATACCATTCATTTTACTTTTTCTTCCAAAAAGTAACCCTGTGCGCATCAGAGTAGAATAAAGCGGTGTGTGTACTCATTCAATAAGAACTAACTGAAGAAACACGGAATAAAAGAGAAAAGGGAGAAAAGTTAAACTTTTTAAACAATGTTGAAAGCGTGTCTAATTTTCCTTTTCCGGTAGTTTTTTAACGCTTACAACAATGCGGCAATTTTTAAGAAAAACAAAAGCCCCAAAAGAAAAGAGCGTACGTTTTATTTTTTCAAACTTTAATGTTACATTGATGAAACAATAAGATGTATTACAAGACAAATAAGAGTTTCTTCTCTCCCATAGCTGGACCAAAAATGCAAAATATGTAACGTTCCAAGCTGTCAAATGTACAAAATGGCACATTATGGAAAGTGATAAAAACAATCAGAGAAGGCAAAAGCTGAAAAAACGAAAGAAATTAAACCTGCTACTAGTCTGATGAACCTGTTATCTCATTTATGACTTTTTTACTTCACTCCCATTAAATAGTTTGAAGCGACAATATTTTTGCTTTTGCTACACTTTTTTTACGTTTTTCTTCATCTTCTTACTTTTTACATGTTCTGCAAATGTTACAACGGAATTATGTGCATGCTAAAAGGAATGAAACACAAAGAAGTTGTTTCCCCAATAAAAACCTGCAATAACGATTTCAACATAAAAAGGACAAAACAAAATAGGCTGTAGAAAAACAACACTAAAGAAACTACCGCTTCTTCAAAGAAGGACGCACACAGAATTCAGCAACAAGAAGTAATAATATAGTAGCACAAGTGCCATTTCTATTACAAAAGCACTACCATTACGCCCAACTCTTGCAAGAGTTCATATGTATTATGTAATATGGACCGGGATTACAAAAACATGACTATGATGATGACTACTATACAACCATTTTTTCTTTCTTCTTTTATAGCCTGATCCTCTACTACTGTTGCTACAAACTACACGTACTCCCACTGCTCCTTGTTCCTAATCTTGAGTCACTTTCTCCAGTTTCCTGTTTTATAATACGCAACTACTAGCCCTTATCCCTCTTTCCTACGCCTACCTTGTACATTTTCCATGGAATTTAAGCTCATTTTATAGACATACACTACAAAACACGTAGGTATATAACATCATCAACTTCTTATTTGGTTGAGACAGTCATCCGGCTTGAATCCTCAATTTTCTAGCAGACAATAAGGACATGATGATGATCATCAAGAAATCTCTCTTGTTTTTGTGCCGTTGTGTCATCAACATATTATAGTCTGCTACTCATTGCCCTATATTATAGGACATTGTTCGTTTATTCTACACTACGGTATAAATTTTTGTACTGATTGACCCTTCTATACTTTGTCAGGCGGGATAAGCGTTGAGGACTAAAGGTTGAATTGGATGATGATGATTTTTTCGTGCATTACTAGAGCGTGGTGGAGTAAGGTTAGTAGCAGTAGTAGTATGTGCTTGAGATGAGTTTGTTATTTTCTTTGTTCTTTCTTTCCTGCCGTGCCGTGCAATAATACGACTACTTCTGTTGTGTCCCTCTTTTTCCACACCAGGTTTTGATTCCAGTGCTTTCGTTCCACCTAGTGGTCTTGCAAAATAATGGGAAATTTGTTCTCATGGAGAGTTTCAAAAGAGTGAGGAGAAAGAACAACAGTCTTGCAAGAGGGATCATGTGATGCGCCTATATGTTTATGGTGTGGTCTGCTTTACGGTTTTTGTTACTTTTTTCTGTGGTGGGTGCGTGTTTTCGACGGATAATACCACAGAGAGCCTTGAGATTTCCTTGCTTCCTTTCTCCGCTCATCGTCTTCCACAATGTATACTTTCACAAGAGCATAAGGCACAACGGCAACCTAAGGTGAAGCAGGGCTATGACCAGGGAAGAGTCGGGCATTGCACAGGGAAAATATGAAAAAACAGGAACAGGATGTAGCAACCCAGGAAAACAACATATGGATAATTCCTTCTCCTGTGAGTTGAACAGCTTGAGCAAGAAGAAGGAAAAGAAGGAGAGGCAAAACTGTATACCTATATGCATTGCAAGAGGATAGAAAAAAGGTTAACAGTTGTTTAGTCTCGGTCGTCTAAGGTCTTTTTTCCTGTGTGATACAGATTTTTTTTATAGATTGGTAGTCAGTGATATAATATTTGGCTGTATATAGGTATGTAGTCAACACGGCAATGTAGTCGTTACGTTGAGATTGTGATAGCGTGTGCTGATCTGCAACAGCTTGTCAGATATGTGTCTGCTCAAAGTTCACCGTTGTATTTTTTTATACACGCGCGCATTGTGTGCGCCACTACTGCAGAGAGTTTTAATGCAAAAGCAACCATGAGATTCCTCAATATGCTCGTTTTCTTTATCTTTTGTTTCTTTCTTCGTGTTTCACATTACCTCTAGTCTTGATGTTATTCTAATATATTCTTTGCTCTATATACGTTTTCCCGACTTTCTGTTCTGGTATTCCCTGCACAGATAATTTGCATCTTATTTGCTTATTGCTGTTTATTGTGGCGTTTGGGATTCTTCAAATACGCTGTCAGACAAAGGTGGGAAAGTGTGTTCTGGAAAAAAATGTTTATACTTTATTGCTATTATTATTGCTGTTAGAAGGACATCGCGTAGCTTAGCAGGAGCAGCGAAGCAAGTGAGTATATCACTAGCACCGCTTTCCCAGGAAAAAAACGAAAAGCTGTCAGTAGGTTTTCGTTTGAACATTTCAAGTAAAGAGAAAGACAGGCGAGAAAGGAAACCAGAAAAAGGGAACTTGTGCAAGTATGCTTATATTTCTCTCTCTTTTTCTCTCATTCCTTTCTCCTTTCTGGCCGTTTAAAAGCTAGGTCAAACCAAATCGTATTGTGAGGAGGGGAAAAGGGTTAAAGCGGTGTGTGTGTGCAGCAATAGTAGGAAAAATAACCGGAGCAATGAAACAACAAGTAAAGTACCACTACTGGGTTTTTAGGTACTTTTTCACAGATTCCCTGCGTTCTGTGTGTAGCCTTATGAAACTGAAAGTAAGAGCAACTATCTTTTCTGGGTTATACGACAGTGAAAAGCTGTGACGCTTCTGCAGTAGTATAGAGTAGAGGAACAATGGTAGCGGCAACAACAGCAGCAGTAGCAGCTGTTCCGTTTTACATGCAAAAGAAACACGGGAAAAATGAAGAGAAAGGCTTGTTTGGTTGCCTGGTGTGTTTGCATGGAATGCGTTGCCCTACATCAAAACTATCTTGTTTTCTAACCCTTTGCGTTTTTTAGCTACTACTACGCCTTTTCATTTCTATAATCTGGCTTTTCCGTATAAGGGTTGCGTTATCAAGCTGGTGTTTTCTTTGTTGCATGCATGCGCAAACACAAATACAAAAAAATATAGATAGATGCATGATATATTATAGTGTGGAGAGTAAAAAACCACTCTAATTTCTTACGGGACACAAACGACCGGAAAAAATAAGCTTACTGACTTTCATCGAGTACATGGGATAATGATGATGGTACTCGTACAACCGTATATAATGTATAGTTATTAAAGCTCACTACTTTTTTTTACATTCACTTACTTTCAGCTTAGCATCATTAGTATAATGCCAGGAATGAAAAAAATGTGTTTCATGATACCGTTTTGTAAGCATGCACGCACGCACTCGCGAAAAAGATACGCACACTAGAGGCACACAAACGATACATTATACCAACAACTGATCCAATTTCGAGTGTTTCCCTAGTCACTTGGGAATGACAAGTAGGTATACAGATCTATTTTTTCGAATAAGAGAGACCATTTGCTATTTCAGATAACGCAACAGCAATGAATGATATGTTAGTGGTTGTTCTCAAAGCTTTACAAGTGCCACGTGTGTTGATGTAACAAGATCTATTCTTAGATGGAGGTGGATACACCGTGTTTTTGTATCCAGAATCCCGAGGATAGTTTGGAAACCAAGAAGGGATCCTTGTCTACCTCTCCACCAACTAATCCGCACGACACTATACCCGTTGTTGCAGCAGTTGAAAATGGTCAAGCCAAAAAATGCCTTGCTTTTTTTCCGGTTCCATGAAAATCAGCCATCTGAAATGGCTACTTACACCTATCGCGCTTATCCCCATTACCATTTTGTTCTTTGCCCATCTAATAACACCGTTGACGACGATTTCTCCCATTATCGTTGCGGCGGCTAATGCGGCTTATCATGCTTGCCTTTGGACTAGGATCCAACGCTTGCTGCGTTGCTACATGCTGACATACCATTTCTAGTGAAAATGTACAGAGAACCATAGAGATATGTACGGCTATACGATTTTTTGAATAACCATACCATAAAATTGGAAAGCATGTTCCTTTTCACAGTGTGATATCCTCGCATTCATTGATCCATATGTTGCAACCATTGATGCACAAGAAGATCAGATGAGCAAAGTGAGTGAGCAGCATAGTAGCAGATTCAGTGGTATGTGGCCTGGCATTGGTAAATTTTTTGGTTTTGCTTTACAAAGGCAAAAAAAATCCAGTGTGCTAACAGCCGCCACCATATAAGCCAGTACCGGTACTCCGCTGGAAAGAACATCACCATCATCAAAGCCATTTTTTGAAGGGTCGACCAGGTAAAAAAAAGAACAAAATGCGTCAAGTCAGACAGGCCAAGTCAAGCGAAGTGAGTTGAGATTGTAGACATGCTTTATACAGAGCTTCATACATTTTTTGCTCTCATAACTCATAACCTGGTATTTTATACACCCGTACGACATGTGTGCTCTCGCTTTTCTCTGCACCAAGGCTATATGTTTGACAGTCTTGTTGGATGGTAGGTAGGTACTCAAGGAGAAATGGCGAAAATGAAGGGATTGAAAGGGAAAGCCTACTTTGTGTATGTGATGTAATGTGTGGAAAGCTACTTTCCTCTTGCTACTAGTCCTACAACCCTGTGCTTCTGCTGCCTCAGTCTCGATTCTGTAGATCCTTCAGCGCTGATTGATTAGATCCTATTAAATGGTTTCTTCTCTCTTCGCACAGCACACGCACTAGCTTGGATTAGACGGGTTTTTGCAAGGAGGAGGAAGGGGAAGAAGAGGAGAAATTCTCAAAGCCTCTTTGTTTGAGGTTCTATCGTTTTTCTCTGTTGTGTGTGAGTAGTAGAGCATGTTTGGTTACAGCAGCAGGAGCACAATCTTATATTGATGATGTGATGTGTGCCTTGGATATTAGATTTCCAATAGGACATGACAGCTAAAGAGGTTAATGTACGTTCACGCAAATAAATATTTTTTGTGCTTTTCTCTCTCTGGAAAGTAGCGTATCTGCCTGTGCCAGTTTTCTCTCGTTTGTTGATGTTCTATGCTGTGTGGACTCTAGCTAGAGCACTAGTAACCGACCAAGCCTATCTGTCAATCTACATTTACCAACATACTCATCATTTCATCGGTGACACTGACAATGATGATGGGTTATGAATAGTGTTTGTGTCCGTTGTGCTCACACAACTCATATTTAACTTGTCAGTCCTTCCATTAAAGTTTTTTTCTTCTTTTGCTTTTGCTCTCGCCGTCGTCGTCGTAGTCGTCATCAAGGCGGAGACATAAATAGTCCAGTTACCGATTTAGAATACAAGTGTTTTGTATACTTTTCCTGGGCTAGTTTGCTAGCGAGAAAAGCTGTCCAGATATTGTATACTCGTCAAATAAGCAAAATACAATGATAATGGCAGGTATCCATTACACTCATCATCAGTACTGTCTTTTAATCCTTGCCACCTTTTATTGAATTGCAAAAAAGCCCAGCCATAGAATAGTAATAAGGACAACGACTATTGATGTGCTCCACACCTATAAACGCCATCAATACATGCATGCCTAGTCATGAAATGCTTCTGACACTTTTCCAAATCAATTTTTCGTTCCATAAATTGAAAGTAGTGTCCTCCCCTACTATTTATCACTGACAATGAGCACTGGTGACATATACTTAAATTTTAAATGCTTACATGGGTCCTGTCCCTATCAAACCATTTTCCAGAAATACACGTACATTTTGCAACAGTTTAATAACTGTAATAATAATAACCGTAAGAATAATAAAGGAAATAACCAAAGGGATGGGCAAAGGCGTTTTGATTAAGTCGAAGCTCAGCTCTGAATGCAAACCTGCCCACTTTACCATTTTATTCTTTCATTTGGACATTATCATTATCATCAGTTTCATGAAAAACAAACTTTATAAGATATCGTGTGACCATGGCATACAAAATGGCTGAGAAAATGTCATTCGTCTGCTGATACTACCTTGCAAATAAAATGGGAATTTATCAAGACAGGTAAGAAAACATGTAAGTGCGGACTACATATTTCTCTATCACGACAATTTTCCCTGTGCAGTCTTAACTTTCACTGACTATTGTTTTCTTTTCTCTCTTCTGCAAACCCAAAATTTTACCCTTTTGATGTATTATGGAAAGCCTATGAAATGCGATGACTGCACAAGGCAATGATGATCTCTAATACAATTTATTTATCTGGGAAAAAACTGCAGAAAAAACTCATTCTGTGTTTGACCTGACACACCTTCTTTTCTTATAGCTTCGTGTTTTCTTTCCCAGTCTTTCATTTTCTCTGCTTCCTTTTTTTCCTCTCTCTCGGATAAATTAGTGAAAGTGCTAGCCAGGGTTACTGATGTGCAGAGAACAACAGAGACTTTTTCAGCTTTGCATGCACGACCTGGCTTTATATTTTTCTCTGCTATTGCTGTAGAAACCCATAGTAATAATAATAACAATAATAATAATCTTTGAAGCAAATCTAATTTTTTTTGCCACCAGTGCCGCTATTGCTATATATACTGCTGCACTAAAGAAATTACTATTGCAAAATGGGAAAACATTGGAACAATGACACACGTCTGGCTGCAGTGTAGGTACATGTTCTCCTCCTATTTCTGTACAAGCAAGAGAGAGAGAGAGAGTAAGAAGCAAACAGAAGGAGTTTTCTTTCTACTGACGTTGTATAGAGTCGACTGATGTTGATGGTGTCCCAATTTTTTTTGCTGGCGTGCGTGGCACTGAATAAGTGAGCTGATTGAAGGTACACAAAAAAAGAACAGCAGCAGAAGTAGCAACAACAACAACAACAGGAAAAAGCAGTCATCCTATTATCTTCATCATGATCGTCATCGTCGTCCTGGCATGCGATGGATGTTGATGATGGCGATGTCATGTCGTAATACGATATCATGGTAATATTTGGAGTGGAATAATGCATAGGTAACTAACTACTCCTGTTACTATATTATTCCAAATACTAAATGCTACATCACAATAATATGTGGATAGTGTAGAATAAAATGACAGAGCAGAGAAAAAAAGTGAGAGAGAAAGATGAGTGGGTTTAATATACTTATTTTCTACCTACACAAGCTATCACTTTCTTTCTTGCTCTAAGCTCTGAAAAAAAAGTCAGTCAGAGAAACATTCACATCGTTTTACTAGATACACGAGGCCAATTCCTAGAAGCAGCAAACTAGAGCCGTGTGTGACATAATAGTATTACTATTATTGTCACCAGTCACCATATTAATGCGTTCTATTTTTGCTCCTTTTTCCTTCCTTCAATAATACATTGTGCTATTTTTATAGGTGTTTTTCACCTATTGATTTTCCCTTTCTTGCTCTGCAAACTTGACTGAAAGTAATACTGTTAGCCCATTACCTTCGTGTTTGATGTGGAGGAAACTGGATTTGTCGAGTGTATAAAGTGAGTATGCAAGCTCACGGCTGCAGAGAGAGAAAAAGGTCTGCTGTTTTTTACTTCCTTATTGTTTCGTTGGCGACATTTAATATCATTCCATTAATGATATTACCAGCATTGTTATTATTACTGGTGCCATTTACAATTGACAATTACCTTAGAAGTTCTATAGCTGCTGTGTGTATTGCAACACATCAAAACGTAACAATAAATATTAATGAAACATTTTAGATAGAGAGACCACATGAATAATAATGTCAAATTACTTATTATGATTTGATTATGCAAACTTCTTTGTTATTGACGACGGTTGACTTCTTTATACATTTTATATGATGGAATGTTAATGTAAGCTTAAGTCCAAGTTTCTTTGAAGAATTTGTTAAATTATTACTTGGTTCATTGCTTGTGTGCAGTACAGTATATGGGCAGGGTACAAAAACATTTGTGTTTTCTTTTTGAATTCGTTTTGTTTTGGTCACTCCTTTTTCTGTCGGTTGGAATTTTTACTTATGACTACGCTTTATGTAGCCAGAGTTGACAACAACTCTGAAATATGAAAAATAGGGTTTTTGATTGTCTTGAAAATCTGTTTTGTTCTTTTCATTTCTTGAACGCCTATTAAGCTAGCATGTCCATTCTTTCAAGAGGGAACACGTGTGCATTCTGTGTTTATTTTTTTCACTGGACGTCTTGCTAGCGAGTACTGTTTTATGTGCCCCTGCAGATCTATGATGATGTTTTCTTTCGTGATTATGAATGATTACCAATACATGAGTTGACTGCAACACAAAAGACTTGTAAACATTCAATATTTTTCACTTCTTCATTTTGTTTGGTTGCATTTTTTTCGATTTAATTTTTATCTGATCAAATGTCAAATAAAAAGGGAGAGAGCTGGACCAGAGAGCACATATATAACATAACAAGTTGGTAGAAACATTAACGCACTCCATTCCACCATTCCAGCCGCCCATTAGTCAAATATTCCAAAGACTTCATTTTCAAGTGCTGCTATGAAAAAGCTTTCAGCCCAGAGGCATAGTAATTAAATGCAAGTTTTGTGCTTAACGGTTACAGTTACAGTGATTGATTGACAGATGAACAAGTGTGCAGTGGAATATGAATAGCTACTACCAAAGTCTCGTCTCACACAAGTTATTATTTTCGGTTGTACGCGATAGGCGAGAGCTTGTAAATACAAGTACAAATTGCTAGGGAAGGGCTCGATTTCATTTTTTTTTCTTGTAAAACCTTTCATGGCTTGGTACAATGGGCCATGGCCCATGGTACATACTACATACCTAAAGCTTCAACTCTGTTGTTTAGCATTGCCCCATTTCACTTGCTTTTCTGACAATTCGAGACCTTGCTAATTTTAGAGTTTTGACAAGACAGGAATGAAAAGTATTCGAGCAATGACTATTATCATCATCCTACAGATTTCCAGCCATAACGGCTAAGTGCATATTACCCATCAGAACAAAAAGCATTCTTTGTTATTGCCCCTAAACTTCCTCTGAGCAAAAAACAAACACAGTCAACAAACTACGCGTAAACGGTATGCTGTCGTTGTAAAGTAATTCTCAAACCAACACTTTTTCTTCCTTGTTTTCAGCACTGTAAACGTCTATTTTGTTAAAGGCAGCAAACAAAAAGTTTACTAAGCAGGCATAAAGAAATGCAGCATTTTTTGTAGTAGTGCGTACCAGCAAAGGAATGTCAAATCGCTTCATTTCAGTGATGCTTATATTTAACAAAGCAAAAACTGCATGTTTTTATGAAGAGGCTGTAAATCTAATGCTTCAATCAGGAAGACGACGCGAAAATTAAATAAGAGCCATTTTCTTGTTTTAAATTACTTACCCCTCGTTAGTTGGTTGCCAATAAATTGCAATACAGACAGTGTAATTATTCTTTGATTTTATTGGTGTTTTTAGTTTCGTTTACTATTCTGCGAAGCATTCACTACAATTGGATTCTTTGCTTAAACCATGGAAACAAAAAAGACGTTCTCTAAAGTCTACATCATCTTTAACTAACCCATTTTGCAGTTGCTGAATCGTCATTTAAAACTTTCACTGCTTGTAAAATTGTAATGTTCGAAAAAACTTTGATCTGAGAGTTTACAGGCCTATACTAAGTAAAAAGTTGGTTTCTGCAAATATTACGCATACGTTTTTTTCTATCTCTCTTTCCCTTCCTATTTTATTGTCTTCTGGGTTCTTTTTACACAGTGCCTAAAGACAATGGCATCATTCTACCATCATCATCTCATCTCTTTCGCTTTGAATATCGTCATTTGATCTGAGTTTGTGAAAGAGAAGAGCCCCGAAAAAGACAGGGGAAGAGAATGGTGACTCGAGTTGACGGCATGGAAAATTATTCATGCAAACATGAAAAGAGACACGGGGAGGCAGAGTCACTCGGAAAACAATGATGATATTTCCAGCTAATTAATTAAGCAGACGCCACGACGCCACCGCTACTGCTACCATCATCCCTTGTCGTTTTGTCCTTCTTTATAAAAGCCGAAGAAAGACAATAAATTTTTGAGTGGGTGAAGAGTTTTGTAAGTGCCGACTCATCGCCAGGGCATCATCGTGATCATCTTTTGGTTTGTCCGAAAAATCGTGAGAATCACGTTATCTATAACAAGAAAACCCTTGAGAGAGACACGCAAGTTTACTCAATTTCTGTATACGTCATTCATTTCCTATCATGCCAGTAAAGCTACAAAAGTCTCTAAAAAGATGATTCTATGATGGTGGTCATGTTTTGTAAACATGTCCCTGATATAATCATGCCTTTATCCCTGAAGATGAGGTTGTTGCACTGCTACTCTAATAACTGACGACGTTCTGCTGATGGAATGACTTTTTTTACCGATCGTCAAATTTTATACCACATAAGCCCAAGTCTTCCACTTTTGATTAAAACTTTCTGTTTATCCGTTTTTTCACAAGAGATAATCGAAACACGAGAAAAGTTTCGCTTTTTCACTTTTGTTTTCTGCCATCAGCGAAAAAAGGAAACTTTTGCAAAAAAAAATTTCTCTTGTTCAATTCGTGCATTAGGTATTTATATATGGGCTTGCGTGCGTGTTTGTCCCTATGCCCTGCTTATCAGTAGCAGTGTTTCCACACTTTTCCTTTGACAGTGCTGATAGCGATGATGATTATGCTCGAATTTTGGGGCAAACTGAAAATCGATAAATTTTTGTGACTCCCCACAGCTCTACCTCGAGTATTGTGTACTGTGTGACTACTACAATTGTTTCTCAGTATTTCTCTCCTGACTGAGCAGCCAAAATTGCACGAGTCACTTTTTAGCTCTCTTCTCTGAAAAGGTTATAATATATAATAGTGCAAACTTACATTATTATTTGTTCCTGTTTTCCCACCGCACACTATCATCTTTCAGTTTATTTAACCAGACTGCTGCTAAAACTCTGCCAGGATCATCATCAACAGCCACGTTATCATTATCCCCATTGTCCTTCCACTAGTATACCACCGTCACCGCAGTTTTCCAACTACCAGTCTTCATATCACCAAGTTGGTGCACAAAACAGTTTTTTCTGCTTTATAGCAGAATTGCTCATTCGTCCTCTAGTGCAACACTGCACACATACTACATATTGCCTTTACCCTACTAAATACCATATTATCATGGTACAGCCAGAAAAAAAACTTTCCAATTTTCCTCTTCACTCATTAATCTCCGTCTGTCCAGATCTCAATTGGGGCATACTATACATTCATTCATTTATTTACGTATAAAACTGTTATAATTACAGTAAAGGACAAAGAACAGAGAGCAGGGCAACGTACGTACTACCACTGCTACTTCTCTGCTTCCTTTTTACTACACGGTAACTACAATAACTTTTCATAAAGTCACTCTCGCCAACTTGCAAAGTCAGATAGCAAAGTAGTGATATCGTATCACGTATCACTACTGCCACTTTTTGTTTGTCTTTTTACTTGTTTTCTTCCTCTTGTGAAAATCTAGTGATGTGAGTGTGCTTTGAGTAGTACATGCAAAAAAGTCCAAGTCTAGCTGGCAATGTGGTGGCTGTCGTCAGTATGCATAATACCTAATAGCACATCTCTCTCTCACCAGCAAATTATGTAGTTGCAGCCAACAAAAAAAGCAAAACTTGTCTGCTAATGCAATTACTTGTTCAATTAATAATGATCATCAGTGTACTGAGAAGCAGTATAAACAAGGATGCTTTGCTAAATTACACATATTATTACACAGGATACACACAGCACTCTAGTCTGAAAATTTATACCTTGTCAAGGAGTCCGGTAGCCAAATAACAATAACGCACATATAAACTCTAATTTCCCCTCGCATTCATCAGAATTAGCAAGAGCACACTGGTGGTCTGAGAGTAGTGCAGTACAACTCTGATGGCTTCTTCTTCTCACTCTTTTCACGTTACAATGTGCTGGGAGCAAACTTGTAAAGTATTCCAGTGTCAGAAAAAGTTTTGCGCGCACTATGTCACCAAGACTTGACTGGAGGATGAAGAATTAAAGAACTGCGTGGGGAAAAGTAAGTGCTGGCATTAAAACAGCAACAACAGCTCACTCATGACTCATTAGTTGTCAGTTTGGTGATGATGATGACGATAACTATGACATTGCTTTCTCACTTTCACTTTTTATCTGGAACGGGAAAATGTTATTAATCCTTTAACAAATTGCGTGTTTCCCTTTCCCTTTTGGTATTTTATAATCAGCCAAAAAACTGTCTGACTGCTTTGCTGGTTGCTGTGAGTGTGCATAGAAAAAGCCCTGTGAAATCTTTTCTTTTTTCTCAGAGAAAAGAAGTACAAAAACTTTTTAATTTGATAAATGGCTTATATTCTCAGCCTTTTCTCTGCAGTTTAGTCGCCTGCAAAATCACTAATATATTCTGGTAGTCTTTTTTCCTTTCTTTTGGGATGAATGACAAAAAAGAAGAGGAAACGAGAAAAGGGGATTGTTTCGATGGTGGAGAAAGGAAGCGAGAAGAGTTCACTCACAATGCAACGATGCTCTCGCACTGTCCACGCTAGTCACGACTGGCTTTCTTTCTCGTCAGCCTTCAAACTGAAAATATTTTCTGAATCCAGAACAGAGCAGTCTTATTGCTTAGTACATAATAATAATATGGGATATCTATCGCTTGAATCCCAGCAAGGAGTAGAGCAGTTTTTTAGAGTTGCTCTCTCCTCTTTCGCGTTTTTTAGTACACAGAGCTTTGTTGGATTTTACAATAAAGTATATATCTGTTTTTTGCTGGCTGTCGGCTCCCAACTGAGCTCACACTCTGAAAAGTGAACTCAAACTGTCCTGTCGAAAGAATGGAACCTTTTTCCCGTTTTCTTCTTTGGATTCTGTTATTATTGTTGTATTATTTTTTCTCTTTTGCTTCACTGCTTGCTGGTTTTTCCTCCGAAACGATTCTGGGAGTGAGCCAGTTTCCTTCTATCTTTTTATGCTCTTTTTGTTAAGCTAAAGTTTCACGGGAATATTAAACTTGTACTCTTTTTTGTGAGAACGATAGGAAAGAAGAAAAAATTTAAGAAAAAAAAGAGAATTTTTATAGTGACGACGAGAGGAAAAGCGAAAAACGCACTTTCAATTTCAAACTAAATAGTTTTGCAGAGCGAGCGCGGAGAGAGGGTGATGACGATGACGCTTTTTCAGCACTGTCTCTTCAGCTGTAAATGTCAACGTTATTGGCTTTTCTCGTAATTATCATCATTACTGGGACAAGGTACACTGTCACTTTTATCTTATTCTTGGCGTTTTTTATGTTCCATGAATGAATGCTATGATGAGCCGTTCATTTCTCAAGTGTAAGAAAAGTCGGAAACGCAAGGTATGTGTAACTTATGGCAGCTGGAGCCAACCATACACTGTTTTAGTATTTTTGCTAAGGGAACAGGAACAAAATGTTTATTTCCGCCAATTTAAAAAATATGCAAACTGGCACTTTTTTCCTAAAGAATCCCCCTAACATGCGGAAGTGTTAAGTTAATTCCTTTGATTATTTCGCTGCTAATTTTGCTTCCAAGAAACTAAAGTAAACATTGAGTTGCGGAATTTCACCAATTTTCTTTTTTTCTGTTGGCTGAAGTACTGTTGACACGAGGCCAATGCAGTATTTTCTTGCAAATGCAAGCACTTGGTAATGTCAATTGGCAAAATTTTGGGAATGAGGCTTTGGTCAGGGGTTTTCTGAACAAACCCAAACAACCTTTCACCTCCTCCAAAAAAAATAAAAACTAATGGGAAACTTTGTCGTTAGAGTACAAACACTTGAACCTTTTATATATTTTGCCTTTTTAATAAAAGTCATTAGAAGTGGTAAAAAGCGCAAAGACCTTTCTCATGGAAAATGGTACAGCACGCACAACACGCTCTCGTAGATCAAGTTCACCGTTTCAGCATAGAGAAGGGCGACAACGACTACGGGAAAATATTTTAGCGTGGTCCTTCCTCCTCCAAGCTTGGTTCACAACTGGAGCCCAAACCGGCACTGCTGCTGGATAAAGTGCAGGAGTAAAACGAGAGAGATACAAGCAAGAGCAAAGGGGAAAAAGATTGCGAGCGAGAGCTTCGTTTCATTCCTTTTTCTCGCAGCGTTATATGCTGACTCCCGTTCCTCTCTCAAAACGCTATGCCGCTTGCTGTGCTCCTAGCTGCTGCTTTTGGGTTTTTCGTTGTATCAAGTTTTCAGTCTTTTTCCTATTTCTTCAAAGTGTGGGGGAATCAGAGTACTTTTGGCTTGTTACTCATCGCCGTGTATTGTGTGTAGGGAAAAAAGTCGACAGAAAAGTGAGCAGAGTTTCTTTTTCCCCTTTTGCTATAGCTCTCTGCTTGCATGCATTGGTCTTTTTTCTCCACCTAGCTATCTCATTTTTGAGGATGATGCTCTGGCATTCTCGTGAACAAAGTCAGCGCTCAGAAGGCTGTTAGATTCTTGCTGCTGCTTTAACTGAAAAAAAGTGTTGGTGGATTGGATATTGGATTGGATTTTTTGGGCTATATTATAACGCTTGTTCAGGCTGTTTTCCTTGTTACGTGTGCGGTGCAACTTCAGAAATATAACAAGTTATTACACTTACACAGACCCTGGTAGAATGTGGTAGCCCATGCCCATGCTTTTTTGTGCTTGCATGCTTCTGTTGATAAGCCAAAAGGATGAAAACTTCTTTTTTCTCTGAAAGATGAAGGAGACCATGGAGCATCTCAACTGAAACAGCAGCAGTAGAGCAGAAGGAAACAGATTTCTGTCTTTTTCATATGAACGAAATGTATATGTTGTTGTATGCTTGTTCCATTCCTACAAGATAGTTTCCACTAGCACAGGGATCATCCAGAGTAGTGCAGTGTGGGAGTACAGAGTCAATGCGAACACCATCTTTTGTCGGGATTTTGACTTGGTCAGTATCTTTTGGGTACAAACATGCAGCATTCTCTGGCCCAGTGAACGTTCCATTTTCTCTACTTTGTTCATATCAAGTTGTGTGCGATATACACAAAGTTCTGGGAACTGTTTACGCTTTAGTTTAGTCATCACTGTCACCAGTAACATGATAATTAAAGACGAAACTATGTAAGAAAGCATATAGCACAATAAACAGTTGGGCTGTTCAAGGTACTCTGCCATTAAAAAACTGTTTTTTGGCTCGCATTGCACTCAAGTTTAATGGGTTTGTCATCATTGTAATTACAGTTTAGTAAAAGTATAAGTTGTAAGTCTGGTTGTAACTAATACCCTGTGTGTGGAATGTGCGATGAAAAGCTCCAGTTTGTCTTTAGACACTGCCCACGTCAGCGTCTTTTTCGTAGACGCACACCGCACACACACTCACATACTCGTAGCCAAAAACCAGAAAGGAATGTGTAACCGTTTTTTATTACCTTTTGCCATTTATTATGGTAATGCACAGCAGCCAGCAGAAGCACCAGCAAGTAGTAGCAAAAAGTGCGTTACGCTCTATTAAGTTTTTATTTTTTATGCTGCTTATCGGGCCTGCATTTCAGACCGTACTCAAATTCTCAATATTTATGATTTATTTTATTTCCAAAGCAAACACAACAAACTTTACTTGAAGCTCAGCCGGCATATAATAGTCTAATGAGAGTGATTCATATTATTGAATGGTTGGCGTAACGACATTGCCTGATTTAAATAACATTACAACTTTTTTTCCCTCAAGATTATCAAACTTTCTGATTAGCTACAAGAAACGGGAGGACGCTTGTGACTTCATTTCATTATCATTGTTAAATAACACACGAGAATATGTTATGAGAATTTCTCTTCTCATCACAACAACAAAATCGTCTGCCATTTGACATTTTCAGTCATCAAACGCTCAAAAAACATTTTTGGTACATTATTATTATTTCTGTTAGGTAGTATGTCAAAACTCTTACATCAGAGTTTACTTCATCATCCTCTCCTTCTTCATCTCTTGATCCTTTTTTCTTTGATTCTCTTCGCTTCGTCAACTCACTTTATTGTGACATGCATGCTTGCCGCTTCAAGCTTTCTGAGACATCTCTTCTCATCTTCTTCCAGGGCTTTCATCATCAAGCACTTGTTCACTCCTCCGAACCAACACGTAAGAACTATTACAAATAAATTAGATATGTACATATTTCCACTACTACACAATAGCAACAATTTACATTGTATCGACAATCATAATGCTAATAGCAGTACTTTGGAACTGTATTTTTTCCAGCTTGGCTCACAACAACAATCCGTTCTCTGATGATGAGAAAATTTCTATGCATATTATGAGCCTTCTAACAAAATAAAATTCATATAACGCGAACAATATTCAAAAGCACTTCAAATGAGCTTCCATGCATAATATTTTTAAGAATCTTGTTTCTATTTGTTCCACTCCTCCTTCTCTACGTTGTCATCATCTTCCCTATCATCCTCGTGTTTGAATATATATTTGACTTGATATTGTCATATGAAACCCTAAGGTTGGGTGAATCTTCAATGTAAGATTCCACTTGCAATACAATTTATCAGTGTTCTCTCTCTCATCTCTTTCCCTGGAAATGGCAATGAAGTTTTGGATGTTGTTGCTCATGTATTGGTATTACTGTTCATCATTATTATTATTAGCTTTTATTCCAGGAAGGGCAGGCAAGGAGATAAAATTGGGGAGGAATATTATGATGACGATGATGAAGTGAGTCAGAAAATTTAAATAAATAAGCCATGTAGCTAATATAAAAGAGCCATGTACCAGAACTCCAACAACAGAAAGAAATGAGTTTAACCAACCAATATTAGACTGGGAAACCGTAATGGTATTTCCACCAGAGTGCTGGTAAACCATACTGAAAATTTCTTACTTCTCCCACTCCTCCACTTCGTATCGTCTTCTCCACAACAAAGTTTTTTTCATCGATATTTACCGTGAAAATGTCACAAGGGATTTTATTACGTATATTTTTTTAAACGAGAGGAAAAAACTTTTTACTCTGATGCATACCTTTTATAAGTAGTATACACGAAAACGAGGACGACTGTTGAGGAGCATCATGTACTTTCACGTAGTATAAATACAGAAGGCAATCTAAAATCTAATTTGACAAGAAAGGCTTGAATGTCAATGGAAAATTTTTATACATGATTCGTTTTTGCATCCCATCGGCTTCACGTCATCATCATGATCTTCTTTTCTTGCCCACATTTCTCTAAGCTTACTTCCACCTTGAAAGCTCCATTTACACTGTACACGTTTCAATCACATTATACTTTTTCACAATATTATTTTCTCCTTGATGTTATTATTACAATATGACAAATAATAAGGTTGAGTAATATTATTGTTGATGTTGTGCTTCATCACGTTGTCATTCCATGAAAATGGCAATGCTCCCCAGACAATTCATTCCATTTAACAGGATTCCTTCTTGTTCTAAACCCAAAAGAAGGGGGAAGAGCTGGGAAAGGATGCAAGTATTTATATGTGAGTAGGGCAAAAAAGCTCGGTGAAAGGTAAGACACATTTTTTCCTGAAGAGCATACACCTAAAAGCAGGATGAATATGTTCAATGGGGACGACAAAGTACGAAAGCTTATTTTTAAAAAGGAAAAGAGAAAGTAAATGAATGGGACAGGTATGTATGGTCTTCTGGAATGCGAAAGATGCTCGTAGCTAAAAATAGAGTTTAACTGTGAGCTTCTAGAGATTTTAAGTGGCTAAAGTGAAAAAACCACTGCGGCAAAAATAAGTTTGTACATCATCTTCAGCAAACGAAATAATGAGTTGTCTTATTATTTTTATTATTTATTTACTTTTCTCCTTCTTGTTTCTGCTGGATACAACGTACATGGAAGTTTTTTAACAATTGTTTTTCTTTGAAACTGAAACATCCCCTTGTCTAGTGCCACCTTTTATTATTATTTTTTCCCTTTATGCTCTCAGCATTTTTATAAATCAGTCATAAATAAAAAGTAAGAAAAATTGCAAATGACAGGAGCAGGGAGACGCATTAATGCTAAGAACTTTTCATCTACTTTAGGTTGGCTGTTTTTTCTTTCATATTATTATAAGAAGCTAGAGAACGGATGCACGGATTCACGAATGGGATTTTAGTAGTGACCTAAGGAAGTATGTAACTAGCTAACAGGATATATTTTTTTGAGAAATATACATACATATGTGTAGTGCAGTGTGTGTGGAGGGAGTCATTACATCATCACAAGAGAAACAACAACAAAACCAGCAATAATAACAACAACAATCGTCTGAGACGAAGAAAACTGAAATAAAATGCATTAGTGCAGCTATATGGAACGTGTGGAAAAAACCAGACCAAGTTTCCATGAGCCATGCAAGTTTCCGTGTTTATGTTAGATATCTACCTTGTAGTGACAAAAATATAGAGGAAAAGTTATGGTTTCTACTGCTGAATGTGAATGTCACGTCATCATCATCATCACCTTCTTTTCCAGCACACACAGTGTAGTGTACTAACAAGTCCCACAGAAAAGGAAATCCAGTGAGGAAAAGGAGGAAGTTGTTAGAAAATACATATACTTTTCCTCTGACTTGCCCTTCTTAATACTTTTAGCTTTTTGTCTCACCCCACACCATCACCATCATCGCCATGTCTTGCACGGGTTTTTGCTTCAAAAGAAACTACATATATACTTGCATTACTTGAGATATGTTGAAATTTTCTGACTGCTGTTATTCTGGATGTTTACTCTAAAACAGCCCTACCACGAAGTTAGAGCTTAAACATCTATATTGCACGGTCTGTTATAAGAATAATAACAATAATAACGGCCGTAATAATAATAATCCCTTCTACACAGTTCCTGATACATATATATTCACATTATTTATAATGAAAGATTAAACAGAGAAAAGAAACCGGGGAAGGAAAGGGGACAGAGAGAGAAGGCCAAGGAAAAAGACGGAAGGAAACGTGGAAAAAATATAACAATACAAGCTCTCTCCTTCTCTCTTTCTCGTTCTGCACTCTCCTCTTTTTGTCCTCATCTTACTTGGTCTCTTGGAGAAGCAAATGGTTGTAATGATCTTGGCGGTTGGTTGGTTGGTAATAATGTATGCACAAAATGCACAGTCAAAAATGTAAACCATTTTTTATCCGGGAACAATCCAAAAGATATAATAATAACGGGAATAATAGAATGGAACCACCACCAGTAGTGTGCACTTCATGTGTGCTGAAGAAAGGAAATAGAGAACATAAAATGCACGCTGGAATAGTGACAAGACTATTTTGGAGAGAGTAGAAAATTTCAACGATTTTATTTCCAGTTTAGGGAAGAAAAAGGGAGAAAAGGGTTGATACGCTGGGTTTATATTTTTCCATAGTTAGCAAGCTCTCAGAGTGGCACTTTGCAAGAGCTGGTTGCTGAGTAGCTTGATTTTATCATTGTATCATCATCTTCGTTGTCGTCGTCGTCACCATCATCATCTCTTTTGCTCCCTTTTTCTTTTATTCCCTCCATGCCATTCCAATTTCTTCCAAATTCATTCAAAAATGGGCTGTAAGAAGTGCAAGAAGAAGTGGTTGTGTTCCCTGGTTGCTATCGTGGTGGCAGACTGCTGATTAGCCCATTCAAATGCATGAAGAAGGTCAAGAATTGGATAAAATTTGTTCTGGTTATTGTGGTTGATGGTGGTGGAGACGACGACAAGTGCTGCCGTTGGAATAGTAAAGGGAAAAAAACTTTTATCCACTTTATCTTGTTATTTCGTCTATTTTACAGTTCTCCTTAGCATGTAAATGCAATGCATTAACTTCATTCATTAAAGTTGAGTAGTATGTGAGGTTTCTTTTCCAAGCTGGGAGATGCAAGTGGGATATGGAATTAGGCTTATCAAAAGAAGACAAGAAAAATTGTCGCTTTTGCTCGTTGTACATTCCTGGATGCATTTTTATTATTCTTTATTGCCACCAGTGTAGTGCTTCGTCTTCGTCTTCATTTATCTATGTAACAAGTCACGCACAGACATGCTGGCAGTATTCATGCATGCTGTACTTTCATCTGCTACTGTAAATATACTTGCTTGCTTGCACAGAGTCTCTGAAGAGTCAAAAAGTCACTTTTTCCACAAAGTGCATCTCTTTGTTGAATGTAAGAAAAAAATGACGACGTTGATGACGTGTTGACATATAACATCCTTTGATCCAGCTGCCATGCAAAGTCCACATGAAAATGAACAAAGAGAACAGTTGACACGTTTTTTCTTTAGAGTAGACCACTGCTAAAAAAAACTCGAAATGGAACAGTGTGGTAAAATGCTAATAATATTAAGTAATGCAAAGTATATGATTATTATTATTACTGGAACACAGAAGTAGTAGTAATGGTGTGACATGATGCGACCCTTCTTGCTTTTATGTGACGATGCTCTAAGGTAAAAAGAAACTTGGATGGATGGGAATGTCTCTGAGGATTTTAAAGGAAAAAAACATGGTAATGATGAAGAAAAAAGATGATGATCATTATGACCAACATCGTCTTGTCTTTACGTTGCGCCACTTGCTGAACTTTACCATTACGTTTTCAACCGCTACTATTACTACTGCTTTTGAACAAGAGTCACATTATTATTATGCATGCACGATGATGATGATATCGTGATGTTAGTGGATGTACAGTTTTTGAAGTAAAGTACCCCACAAAAGCGAATATGCATAGAAGAAAAGGGAGACGTTGGTGGTGGTACGTGTTTTTGAGTTGCAAGATAGTGGTCTTGTGATAATACAAAAACGAAGAAAATAATACAGCATGACGATGAGGATGATGATGATGCGGCTGCCTTGGTGTGATCCCATCATCCTGTGCAATACACGCACATAACACAGCCGATGAGATGAATTTTCCATTCTCCTTAGCAGTTATGCATAAATAGCTAAAAGGATATGTTCTAGCTTCTTTTTTACAACTTGATAGTCAATTGATATGCAACCAATGATGTGATATGACGAGGAGAATGACGACGATGACGATGGGATGCATTTTCACTTGGCGCTCCACTGACTGCCAGTACTACTACAGTTTTTTTTACTCTGTAGGAAATAGAAATAGATACATGTTCTCAAGACTTGGGTGAGAAAGTGCATTAGAATAATGGGCCCTGTTTTATATGTGCATCTCTTCCAGCGAATTTTTTCCAATGCTGTCACTTGACTCAACTCCTGTCGTCTCGTCCTTTTCTTCCTCGAAGTGCGTACGTGCCTGCGTTTGGATTCATTTCATTTTTATTGCTCCAGGTTGCTTGCTTTGCTCTTTCTCTCTCTCTCAGCGTCTGTTTCTGTCTGTGTGTTCCCTTCCGTCTCCGCGTCCTTATAAAATGCATGACACCACCAAGTTCTAGACATACTTTTTTATGCACTTAGCAAGACGTAAAAACAGAGAATAATATGCGTACCCAAGACAAAAAAGTCAAGTTTCTTCTGTATCACCATCATCACATCATTCTCTGGACAAGAAAGAATAATAGAAAAACTAAATTCGTATAGCAAGTAGCATTGAAGCTGAAATGGAAGTAGGAACGAGTTTTCCAGCATTCAAAAGAAGCATCTTGTCACTCACTCTTTGCATCCCTGCTCTTTTTTCTTTTAACGTTTTTATATACACCGCTGCAAGGAAAATAAAAATTTCAAATAAAATTCCAAATGGACGGAATAAGAAACGATGTTATTATATATATACCTATACCACTCAGCTTGAAGATGATACTACAATCAAAGAGGGATAAATGGATGGTGGTGTGATATTCTTAAAAGAAAAAAAACGGTTTTTCCTTCTTTATTCTCTTTTTCCCAACCAAGTTAACTTGATGTTCAAGTTGATGATGATGAGCAGAAGGAGATGGAAGGAGGATGGTGCAGTATGTTGATTCTCCAGTGGCAAGGTTGACGACAGAGACGACAAAGAAGATGATATTTTCTTCACTTTGCTCTCCATCACTTGTTCGTCTTCGTCATCCTCTTTGGCTTTTTATTCCTTGCCATTTATTTCCCTAGCGCAACATCACACCACACACACCACTTCCAACTGTAATTAACATCCTTTTGGTTTTTCTTTCTCGCTTTTTGGCTAAGGCGGTGGTGGTGGTGCTGAGAGGGATGATGATGACTAGCTCACTCACACAAGTCAGCAGAGAAGACAGTCGATGAACAAAAGAGAGTTCCAGTTTATCCTTCTCGGGTGACAAAATAGTTGAGTGATGACACTGAATGTCAATGAGCTAACCAAAAATAGATATACCTTTAAGCTGTTGTACAAACCTTGGAGATAGTAGTATTCCCTCTTCCTTTGATAATGATGAGCCTTTGTGCTGTTTCTGTCTCCAAGAAGGCAGTTTGCTTTTCTTTTTTCTGAGAGAGTTTGATGTTTTCAGGGAGAAAAAGTCATCAATAGTCATGGTGACGACTCACCACGATTAAAGACCACGTCAAAGTTAAGCAAAGGAAAGGGAAGACGAGGAAAACAACTAAATACTTTATCCTCCTCCGCCTCCCTCTTAAAATAACTACTTATGTTTCATTCTTTTTAACTAATTCCCTGGCAAACCTCATCTCCTCTTTCCCTCCTCCGCTGTCTGCAGTTTCCATTTCACAACAAAAATGGCTCGTTTGTCGTCGGATTTGGTGCATGCAAGGTGTTGTGTTGCTTACATGGTAATACAAAAAATTAAAAATAATGAAAGTCGCTAAATACAAAAATAATGGTTCATGTTGGAAGTTTCGGTTAATGTCGATAAAAAAGCATTAACACCAAAACAGCCTTTCTTGTAACTGTTTTCATTGATTTGTCATGTGGCTAGTGTTGTTGATGACGCCATAGTACACTTTGAATGTGAAACCAAAAGCGTGTCTTGTAAGGAAACGCCAAGGAATACTTTCAGAACAGTAATCAAGCTTTCAGCTTTCCACTCAACTTTGTTCGTTTTCTCGGCAACAATAAAGATGAGAGCTTGTATATCGACGATAAATAATATGCTGACGTGCTGCTGCTGCTGATGATGAAAATGATGATGCTGATGGAATTGGTGGTGAGAATGATGAGGGCGACGAAGATGAGGAAATCTTTTTTTCTCTCTCAAAGTCGCCGTATTTCTAAATCGGTTTTAGCTGTTTACGTGTGTGGAAGAATGCCGAAGTTACTTAAAGTTGGCTGGGTTGAAATGAAGCGACGATGTGGTTGTTATAATACATCTCCTCTCGTTCTTGTCTCTTGCCTTGTCACTTTTTTGTGAAAAGAAATACTTATACTGCTTTGATTTATGTCCCACGTTGTGGCTCTAGCCGTGGTGGTGGATCGTTTTCATCATCCAGCTTTTTATTCGACGACGGATCTTGATCCTTCTTTCTTTCTTTGCGTATATTACTCAACGTCGTTTCCCTTCGGGCTTTCTTTTCTTTTAAAATAATAATGGTGGTAATGCAACCGTGAATTCATCCAGCAGGATGATTATTTCGAAATGATCCTTATTTCGTCACTAAACGCACCACTTATTTAATTTTTCAAGAAAAGAGTCAACTGATTTTGGATGACACGGTGTATTAGCTGATTAATTGAGTTTAACGAGGTAACTAGCAGAGATTTAAAAAACTGGCGACTAGACAATTTATCCTTTCTCTAAACGATCCCATTCGTGGCCATTTTTGGAAATACTGGTGTTAGCTTACATGTCCCATTGTTTTACTCACATTTCTGCTCATACAAGGACATCATTCGCAATTACAATAAAGATTTGGAAACCAGGAAACCTGAGAAAGGAAATTTGTGAAACTGTCCCATCGTGTCAACAAAATGCTTAGTTATAACATTACATCAAACCCATTCCCTGGCAAATGGCAAATGTGTAGCACCTTATATGGATCTTTTATTATTATTAATTTGAGCAATTACCAGAGAAAATGATTTCCATTAAAGCATTTACTGTCTTGTTCTCACTCAGAGCATTTCTTCAAATTTCTTTTAACTAATGATGATGACAGTAAAAAGTGCGTACTCGCTATCTGATCAGATTTAGTTGGTTTGTGCCTCTTACAATTCTTTTCGTTTTTTACCTTGTCCCTTGAGTAAAAAACGTGAAGTTGACAAAGAGTGTCTCTACTGCGCGTACTTTTTTGTTTTAATTCTAATCCCAGTTGTAAACGGTCCCATTACTTATTGTATTTTTTTGTCCTCCGTACACATCTTGGCATTTGTTCGTCTATACTATATAAATGGTTTTCAAATGGAAAAAGTAAGGAAACAAGTTTGTGCATCTCTCTGGCAAGAAAACAACAACAACGTATTTCTTTTTTTTCTGCCTTCTACACTTTACTGACAACAACGTTGGAAAAGAAGGATTACATAAGATACAATGTATTTTTAAGAAATAGTGAACTAGACTTCATCTTTAAGAAGAGTCATGAAGCGTCTTAAAAGTTTTCTCCGTGAACGTTTTTGTGCTTCTTGGTGCATCCATCTCCCTGTCTGTTGATATGATCGTACATTCTCCCAACCATATATACTGTTAGCATCCAGCCGCATCAAAAAGAGCCATTTACAAGGGTGCAATAATTCTCCAGCCTTGTCAAATGTAACAGTAACCCATTAGAAAAATGCACTTTCCTCTGCGCAAAGTGCCATTACATTTATAGTTTGTTGTGGTGTTGGTGTTTTTGTTGTTCTTTGTATTACCATTGCCATTACTACTACTGCTATTCCACATGAACAATACGTTATTATTATTATTACTACGCACCGGAGGAGTAATATAGCGCTGCAAGCACTTTGGTATTTTTCCCGTTTTTAGCTCTGTGAGGTTGAGATTCCTGCACATAAATTATTTAAAGTTACATTACCACCGCCACCATATATACTACTGCTGCTAAAAAGCCCATCGTCAACTTACGCACCATTCTTCGTGATAGGGGGTACACTTTTCAAATGCTAACGGAGGGAGAGATAATATTTAGAAAACGACATGCTGAATATTTTCGATGGATGGTGGTTCTTTACTGGTTGGATCATTTATAAATGCTTCAAAAAACGTTACGCAACATCTACATTAACAAAGTGGGAAAATGTAAACTTGGATTTTTTATCATGAAGCTTAGTAAAATGAGCAAATTAGGATTTTTATGGGTCTACCAATGCTATCATTAGAAATGTCTCTGGCAAGCTTTACACAGAGTTTTTATAATTATTATTGTTGATATACAAAAGGTATTAAAACTCACAAGTCAACAAAATAAATGTCTGGGTTCAGCATAATAATGTGTATACTTTTAACACTCTTTCAACTTGAGCATAAAGTACAATTTGAAATTTTATATCGCATTTTTCTTTCTGCGAGTAGGCATTTGTTTTAGGTTTCATTCACAATCTCTCTCTGGAGTTTGAATGAATTCGCAAGGAAAAAAGATATTAAATGTAAATAATCTGCAGAAATAGTCTTGTTTTATTGCATATTAAAACCGGCTCGTTAATCCGCGTGCTGCAAAGCATCCGTAAAAAAGCTTCGCATTGCAATAACTTTTAGTCTGCTTTTTAAAAATAAACTTGTGCAGAGAAGAAAGGACACACTTGAGTCACAAAAATGATGCTGCTGCTTCTCTGGTTGTACTAATGCCAAACTATATTTGTTATATATGATCCCAGAGCTCGCACAGTTTGTTTTCCAGTTTTCATAAAAATGAAGTGACTTTAAACATGCAAAAAATGCTTTGGTTTTTTAATACCGAACCAACTATTTATATTCTTGACTCGTTTTGTCATTATTGTGCCAACCAGCAAAAGAACCGGCTGCTGTTTATTTCAATGCAAACTCGCAGCTTTTTACACGCTTCAGCCTCTTCCGCTTCTTCATCATCATTACAATCATCATTTTATCAAAGAGCAGACACTGAATGCTTTTTTAATATCGTCATAAACTTGTCTCCGTGGTTTTTTGCTTGCTTCAGTAAACCAAGAACTACTTACTGCCTCATTTTGCATCTCGTGCGTGAAAAAAATTTTATAGGCGAATTTCTGCTTGCCGGCAATAAAAAATGCGTGAAAAAAGAGAAGCACGATATACTTTTCATATATTTTTATGGTTTTGACAGTTTATTTGTTTATTTTTTTTCGACAGTTGTCAATATAATGCTACCGCATATGAAGGGGAACGCAGCAGTGCTGATAGAAACTGATTTCGTCTGACTTTGCTAGAACATCTTGCTTTTAATTTCTATGAACCTACTGGAAGTTTTTGATTAAATTTTAACCTCCTTTAGGCAACCCGTCTCATTGACAGTGCGGTTTTCACGACAATCACTTTGAGAAAATTTTAGCGAAACTTTTCAATGAGTTTATTTGTGGTTTAATCACTCATACTAGTTCTTTGTCCCGCCCAGCAGTACATCCACGCGCTAATTTGATTTCCACAGAAGATTGTTTTCAAGAAGCGTATTTACTTCCACAAAAGGAAACTTGGTTGGTTGTTGGTGTACTACTAAAAGCACCTTCAAACTCTGCCTTGATGAAGTGGTTTAATGAGATGATAAATAATTAAAAAACTAGCAGGCGTACCATTCGCCTCAGTCGCTTCCAATGAATACCATGCTTCCAGTATGCATGTCAATAGAACAAAGACTCCAAAATCCCTACAACTTTTGACTTTATCCAACAAACAATTCCTCGAAAAATGCCGTTCCACAGTAAATTGCAAACCTTCAACAAACAATAAGCTGGAAAAACCCCAATGCTGTATACCAACCCACAAATGTAATGACATTACTAAAGCATTGATAGTAATAGCGCTTTCCTTTGAAATATCGGGGTAATGATTATGAAGAAAGTATAACGGCAAATATCATGAGATGGGAACTGGGAGCCCTTTTGTGCAAATTACGTGCTGCAGTGACATTCAAACAGAACTTGCAGACATACAACCCAGCGCTACTGCAATATTATCAACTCATTCATTTTATACTGCTCTCGTAAATGCATACTTTGTTGTGATGATTATAACTGCTTGGTTTTCCCAATTTTTGCAACTCTGCCACATATTCAATATTTATGAAAGCACCGCATCTCATGCGGTGTTGTTATTGTTCATAGCACATGGAATATGATGATGTCCCATTTGCTAGGTTTGGATCATAATCATTATCATAACCGAAAACCTGCATACGTAACCAAGTACCTGGAAATGCGCGCTCTGAAGGTAGATTGTAAATGTGATAAGTGTGCGTGTGAACCCTTACCTTCATGTAATTTTCTTTCATTACATTGCATTCCTATCGAACAAGACGGCGTTATAGTGAGCGCAGTAGCAAGTATGACTGCTGTAATATAAATAATACTTACTAAAGAATATTATTATTATTAGTTAACAAGCATGGTTACATAAATTGGAATGCCTGCATTTACCCACGCACACACGCACAACATTCTTTTTATCTCCTGTGCCTACTTTCCTTTTGAAATGTTTTTTTTTCAAGTTCATGAACAAGAAGAAGCACAACGGGAGGCAAAGAGCATAGGCATCACTTCTATCACCGCACGCACTTTAGGGAAAACTCTATGCGTATATTCTTCTTGTCTGAGCAAAGTTGTTGCGTATAAAAAGGCAAGTTGTTTGTTGTAGACCAAGAAGAAGATGAGCAGCTCATTATTTTATGAAATGGTCTCACATCATTCATGAATAGTCAAAGTAAGTGGTGGAACCAAAGAGGAACCAGAAAGAGAGGTAAAAAACGGAAAAAAGCACAACACTCACAAACAACAAGAAGACAAGATGATGGTAATGATCACGACGGTCTTTTTTTGTGCTGCTCCGCATGATATGAATGGATGGATGGAGAATGAAAGGATATATTCATGCAGAGACAGAAAGAGAGGTGCATTTGCATGCATGAGAAAAGTCAAGAGAGTAGTAGTGCGTAGTGCGTGTGTTCATAAAAAAAGGAGAAAAGGAGCAACCACATAATATATTTTCCTATATTAACCTTTATGTCTGTCTCGGTTCAAGTGCGCATTTTGATATTTCTCTGGTGGGGCTGCTGCGTTGTGTGCTGTTATGCTGGATGAGTTTTGTGTGTCTGTATATTATGCCATTATGAATGGAATGACATAATAAACATGAAAGTGAAATGAATACGGCAGACTACAGGGTCCACACAAACACACGTGACGTGTGGGTGATGGTAATAATGATGATGATGAACGTGATGAGACGACTTCTTGGCTTTTTATACTTTTTTACGAAGCAATAATGCCATGAAAATGAGGAAGAAACATCAACAGTGTTGCCACTAGTGCTACTGGTATGCGGCTGTGTGTAGACTGATACTCTGTAAAACGGTGGCTTTCCGGAGAATAGTAGAATGCATGCAAATAGACAGAGAGAAAGAGAGGAACAAGGTTTCGCAGAAACGCGATGATGATATGTATTCGAGATAATAATCGTAATAATCATAACCGTAGCAATAATATTTTCTTTTGACTTCCTGTAACACTAGTAGCTCCAAAGCTAAAAGGAGTTGCAGTCAAGTAGTCAAAAAGGTGAACGTGCTTGCATTTTTTTCCAAAAAGGTAGAAAAATGAAGTTATGATGATGCACATTTGTGCGACCCTTCAAAAGATTGCATAGCGCTCGTTATACCATGCTCTCCTGCGATTATAATGAAGATAATGCAGCAGAACAAGGTGATGCTGATGGGGTTGTGTTATCCGTGAGCCAAGGCTCTCTTAACAAGTTCACTAGAATAAAAATGAATAGAAAAGATGATTATTATAATCACTAAAGCTGCTCACTTTTTAAAAAATCCAAATTGTCTCCTTTTCATAAAGAAAAGGCGTTTTTTACCCCGTTTTCTTATATCTTTGTGCGTAATCATGAGTGCTACCTTTGAGGCTTTGTGCGTAGGTGAGCATACTACAACGGTTTTATCAAAAAAAACGGGCAGGAAATAATGGACATATGCAAGGGGAGCAAAAAGGAAAAGGAAGTTGTGAAATAAAAGGGACTGGCTTTCCCCTTGAGATATCTTGGCATCATCATCACCTTGACAACCTTTGTCACGTTGTGCCTGTCAACATTTGTTCTTGAGCATCAGGATGATTTTCACCCTTTCCTTTCTACTCTTTTGTTCCTCTGACTTGTCTTATCAACTGAAGCTTTTAATAATCGTCAAAAAATGAAACAGGTAAAAGCACTCCATAAGAAAAGAAAGTCTTATTTCTTTGTATCGCACAAAGACTGCTATCATTTGTAAAAATCCGAAGTGTTTACAAATGCGTACGTTTAATTATCACAAGTCAATTCCCTTGAATCCATTACAAGTACAGTTTTGTACATTGACATCTTTGTCGTAGCCAGCTTGCACTTTCTCTTTCCCGTCATCACAATCATCGTTTACATTATCAGTAACACACGCCACTAACATCATCTTCCTGCCTCTTATACTCTCCCCATTTTTTTACTCTCCCAAAAACTTACATCATGTCATTAGTACTCCTTTTCTTCTACAACCACCACCGCATCGTCAACATCAGAAATATGACACTTCTCCGTTTCCTCTTCAGACAGACAGAGAGTGAGAGCAAGAAGGAAAAAAAATCTACTCCCAGAAAAAAAACTAATGTGGTGATGATGAGCTTTTTTAGGGTGCTTCTCGTCCTACAAGCTAGTTTACCTTGTTTGCTGGTATCATTTTGAACTGACGGGCTGGAAACTGGCAAGCACTCACTTTCAAGCAAGAACGAAACACGTCATAGCATACCACCCACCCACCGCAGGCAAATGTTGCTGCTGCTGCTACCCCACACTGATGTTACATATGGTATGTATAATATGCCAGTTTGATGATATATTATGTCTTGTTATATTATTATTGTTGTTGTTGTACACACATTTTTACTTACTTGATTGACTCCACTGTGACTTTTTTCTCGTGAAGATATCCAATCCTTTTCTCCTCCTCCTTCTCCTTTAGAAAAAAGGTAAATAAATGTGGTTTAATGCATTTTTGACAGGTTGTAAATATGTACAGTACACAAACAAACAAAGAAAAAAATGGAAAGAAAGAAGACACCGTTTTCAATGCTTGTCTCCTTCTCGTCACTTTTCCTTTCCTTTTAGTAGTACTGTCTTCTTTGGAAAGGTGCGGTTGCTGTGATGATTCCTTCCGAGTACAAAAAAGTGGTGTTTTTAGGGTATATCATGATTGCTGTCATGTTTCACCTAATAGATTGCGTTGATGTGATACATACCCACCTGGCATTGCAACACAGAAACGAAAGTAGTACAATGCGTGGTGTAGGGAAAATACGGGAAAAAGGATGGTCGAGCAAGATAGCCTGGTGGTATGGTGGTGTCAGTGTACCTACAAATTTTCCCAAGTACTTACTTTTGTTTTCTCTCTTTATTGCCTTGGTGCACACCCACCACTTCAGGTGGTACTACCATTTTCGTTGCAACAGCAACACTTTGTGGGTGTTATTAGCACGCTAATGGTGTATTCATTAGGCGTACATTGTACATTAACTAGCTTGATACATGGATAAGCATGTACATCTGGGTAATAATTTATGTTGCTGAACAGGTGCTTCTTGCAAGCATGAAACTGGCAATAAGCACATGTTCGTCGGGTTTTTCTCAGAGCGAGAAAAATATTATGAAACAATAATAAATAATAAAAGACAACAGGTATTTGGTTGCATGTTAAGTGAATTTCCATTTGTACACTGCTTCTACCGAAAGTGATTTAGTGGAGAAGACGGAGGATTTTAAGAACAAGACAACAATTGTACTTTGCTTCTAATGAGAAAAAATGATTTAGTCTGAACTCGTATATTATATTACTGCTTGTAAAAATTGTTAAATTGCAATACTAACTTCATTTCAAGAATAAATATAAGTCATTACAAAACTTCCCAGTAGAGAACTATATGACTCTAGACAGAGCTGACCATTCGGGACACGAGGTGACACATTTCAAGCAAATAAGTTACGATCATGAGTCATAACTTATGCAAGACATGTTAGGTAGTTGTATGATAAATCTTAGTCTGTCATATTTTAAAGCATTTGTTTCCACATTTAATGCACAGTCTTTAGATGTAAGACAATATTGTTCATTATAATATTTGAATACGCCCACCAAAATGTAAGAAAAAGTAAAAACAATAAGACGCTTGATTACCACAACAAAATGTCAATGTAAAACTTTTTCTGTTGTAAAAAGAAACCCAAGATTCCTGCCATCATATTTATTTATGTCATTGGAAAGGAGCATTGCTCAAAAATCAATGCTTTATGATTCTGAGAGAATACAGATGATAACACTATGTCAACATCAGAGAATTTCTTTCGGGTGGATGGAAACAAGTATAAAATATTGTGCTTACGCTATCAAGCTCAAGACCTTTTTGCTTCGCTGTTGTTTGACTGAATCACTCTCTTTTCCGGAGAACACCAAAGGGGTAAAAACTACCATAATACTCGACCACCATTTTTCATTTGATTTTCTTTATACGGTACATATCATAACAACTGAAGAAGAACAAGAAATAATGATGAAGCTAAAAAATGAAGAATAGAATGAATGGTGGTGATAGGATAGAATACTTACTTCTGGTGGTTGGGTGGTAGTGGTGAGAATTCGCGTTGCTCGTACTCTCTGTATAGAAATTGTCGTACTGACTCATTTATTATGAAACTTTGCTCCGCTACATTTAACATCATAATCGTTTTTCATTTGAGACTTCTTTTGGCACCCGCCACCAGTCCCGCGAGCAATACCAACCAACAAAGCAAAGCAGTAATGGCAAAAAGGGACGACAATGACATATATTACGTACTACGCACAGCAGACAAAAAACGGAGTAACTAATAACGCTTTTGTTAGTTTTCGGGGTTTTGACTTTACTGGAAATTCGGAAGGAACAGTTTCATTCCAAATTCATGTATCTACACACAACTACAATGCAGTAGTGTTTTCGTCAAGTGACAAAGTCTGTGACTGCTTTGGGCCTACAAAAGCTAGTACATATTTTCAACAGAAAAAAAACGCTCGTAAACAATGAAGTTTGCGTTTGCGTCTCTCTTTGCCAGCGTCGGCTACGAACTATTTCTTAGTATTTGCATCAACCCACTTAAATAATTAATAACACTAGAATCCGATAAAAAAGAAAAAGCTTGATACAATAAATGATTTTTTACTTTCTTCTTGTGTTAATTTACAACTTGCCAGAAAAGCTAAATGAATTGAAGACTTAAATGTTGTGCGTGATTCTTTGTATAGCAAAACAGTATACGATACCCATCAAAACTCAATCTTATGACAGCCTTTACAATGTTATATAGAAAACTGGCGCTTTCTTCTTCTTTCGTAGCAACGTTGCGCCAAATTAAAATGCTATTTCCTTTGTAAAGATATCGTTACTGTAGTGTAGTGTAGTGTTATGGTAATGTTTCTCTCTATCTCCCAAAAATGAGTACAATCCAAAAGCCATAAATATAAACAAGTTACCGGTGAAAGTCTGCTAGTTGTGCGTAAAATTGCTTTGATGTCAATATTAAGCGTGTAATGGTATTAGCTTTTGCAATAGCTATACACACACACCAATCGCCTGCTTTCTGCATAAATTGCCAAAGTTTTATTATGTAAATTGATTAGCTGGAACGCTATTGAACCCGTAAAAAGGAAAGTTGGACGGGTTGACTGGCATACATGCCTGTGCAAAAAAAATACAAAAGATTTTGACGAGATCCACATGTTTAGGATGAAAATTGCTTCTGTGTCTATAAAAGAGAAAAGTGTGAAGAAACAGACACAAGACTCACTTTGCTCCTTCATGAACTTCAAAGCTAGCAGTTTTCCACATATATCTGCCTAGTATATATTCTCATCGTCGTAAAGAAGCCATCCATTTTGTTACATGGCTGCTCACACCACTAGCCATTTCCCTGGAAAGTTCATACTAAAAATGGGCAATTGATTGAGCCAATATGGACTACACGGAGAGGAAAAAGAAGAAGAGGAAGAAATAAAGCGGAAGTAAATAGAAGAAAAAAGGTCGGCAATATTATATTGCCTGTCTGCCATGCCATTCCACAACTACCACATCCTTCTCCGCTTTGCGCACCCTGTCTCTAATATCATAGCTTTTTCGCTACGTACTTTCTTCTCGCACTTTTCTTGGTCGTCGGCGTTGTCCTGTCTTGTCCTCCTGTCCCCGACCAAGATTCATGTTCGCGTTTAGCTAATTTACGGATTCACAGTGAATGAAGCAACCGGGTAATTACAATGCCTCTTTGTTCCTTCCTCCGCGTTCTTCCAGCGGAAAAATAAGAAGAAAACGAAATAAGCGACTATGGCTCTGTCTAACATCTAAGGAGTAAAAAGTAGATCATTTTATTGTATCTGTGTAATGCGTGTGGATAATGCACACATACGCGTAAAAAACGAATAGGGAGCAGTAGCGATAGCGTGTGTATTTGAGGCAAAAGAGAGTAAAAAAAGAAATAATATGTATAGTGTGTAGTCAGATCGACCAAAGAGAGAGAGAGAGATTCATTACTCTAAATGGGAGTAATGAGACGGAATTGGCTCCCTAATATAGTGGCAGTGAAACACACACCACCACTGCTGCTATCGCTACCAAGTCATTTCAGAACAAGTTGATTGTGTGAGAGGAGGAGGAGAAAAAGGAGAAAGGCTACTAGTTTCTAAAACTGCTAGTTCTGGGTATCTTGGCGTTATTAAGTTGAAAATAGATAGCACATATAATATAATATTGTACCTATAAGTATCTATTACTTCTCCGGAAACGAATATGGAAATAGAAAGAGAGAGAGAGAGAGTTTAAGCGGCAAAAAGGCTCATCCTCTCTTTTTCTCCAGAAGCAGCACTGGGTTCTCTTGTAATATCCGTTTCAGCTTTGTAGCGGTAATTCGGAGAGCAAAACTTCCACAATTCTTTTTGCTTTCGTTTTGCAGTATAATATGTAAGCTGTAAAGCTTAATAGTCCACATTAGCCTGTTTCTCCAATAAAAGGGTAGCTATGAATGAATATGGTTTCCATTTGTGTAGCTTGTATAAAATAACAAGTGGTGGAATGTTGGCAGTTGCTGTAGCTTTCTGGAGTGATGATGATGAGTTTAGAACAAGATGTGGAAAGCGACCAGGAATCTTGCATGATGAAGTAAACATTGCTGCGCATAACGGCATACTTTTTATCCTTCGGTTTGTGCTGTTTTCGAAATGAAGTGTTGCACAAACCTAATTTTGTTGAGCGGTTGGGAAAGTTAAAACACAGGTATATAAGTGTCATAAGCTTATCGTGCAGTTTATGCACATGTAGAAATAAAGTCACAACTTACAGTTTTGTGCACTAATTGCCGAAATGCAGCACCCCAATAGTCCTGATTTCCTGCTTAACGCTTGGGATATGAAATCAGATTAATGCAGCACATGTCTTCAAAATCACTCAAAGCTTCAAGGTTAGGTGTGGTCCCTGGTTCTAGGCTGTAAATCTGCCTGTAGGCTGCATTCCCATGGAACAAAAGTAAAAAAACTTCAAATTATCAATAACGAGAACGAGGACCAAATCCTAATCATCCCAAAAGATGAACGCTTCAAGGAGGAACTGGCTTTTATGATATCTGATCCAAATATTCTAGGATTCAAAGGTCCATGAAAAATAAAAAGTGCCATTCCACGTGTGAAAAAACATTCTTGAAAGGGAAGTTATCAAACCTAGGATATATTAGGAATTTCTTCTAAATCAGTTCCACGACAAGAACTTTGAAAGCATTTGGTGTCCATGGGATAAGGATCCTATTTGGAGTGGAGGGACATACTCCTCAATTCTTAACTTTGGTGGGAGCATCAACAGCTTCCCTAAAACTTTCAAATTATCAATAACGAGAACGAGGACCAAATCCTAATCATCCCAAAAGATGAACGCTTCAAGGAGGAACTGGCTTTTATGATATCTGATCCAAATATTCTAGGATTCAAAGGTCCATGAAAAATAAAAAGTGCCATTCCACGTGTGAAAAAACATTCTTGAAAGGGAAGTTATCAAACCTAGGATATATTAGGAATTTCTTCTAAATCAGTTCCACGACAAGAACTTTGAAAGCATTTGGTGTCCATGGAATAAGGATCCTATTTGGAGTGGAGGGACATACTCCTCAATTCTTAACTTTGGTGGGAGCATCAACAGCTTCCCTAAAACTTTCAAATTATCAATAACGAGAACGAGGACCAAATCCTAATCATCCCAAAAGATGAACGCTTCAAGGAGGAACTGGCTTTTATGATATCTGATCCAAATATTCTAGGATTCAAAGGTCCATGAAAAATAAAAAGTGCCATTCCACGTGTGAAAAAACATTCTTGAAAGGGAAGTTATCAAACCTAGGATATATTAGGAATTTCTTCTAAATCAGTTCCACGACAAGAACTTTGAAAGCATTTGGTGTCCATGGAATAAGGATCCTATTTGGAGTGGAGGGACATACTCCTCAATTCTTAACTTTGGTGGGAGCATCAACAGCTTCCCTAAAACTTTCAAATTATCAATAACGAGAACGAGGACCAAATCCTAATCATCCCAAAAGATGAACGCTTCAAGGAGGAACTGGCTTTTATGATATCTGATCCAAATATTCTAGGATTCAAAGGTCCATGAAAAATAAAAAGTGCCATTCCACGTGTGAAAAAACATTCTTGAAAGGGAAGTTATCAAACCTAGGATATATTAGGAATTTCTTCTAAATCAGTTCCACGACAAGAACTTTGAAAGCATTTGGTCTCTGTGGGATAAGGATCCTATTTGGAGTGGAGAGACATACTCCTCAATTCTTAACTTTGGTGGGAGCATCAACAGCTTCCCTAAAACTTTCAAATTATCAATAACGAGAACGAGGACCAAATCCTAATCATCCCAAAAGATGAACGCTTCAAGGAGGAACTGGCTTTTATGATATCTGATCCAAATATTCTAGGATTCAAAGGTCCATGAAAAATAAAAAGTGCCATTCCACGTGTGAAAAAACATTCTTGAAAGGGAAGTTATCAAACCTAGGATATATTAGGAATTTCTTCTAAATCAGTTCCACGACAAGAACTTTGAAAGCATTTGGTCTCTGTGGGTTAAGGATCCTATTTGGAGTGGAGAGACATACTGCTTAATTCTTAACTTCGAACAGCTCCCGTAAAAAACTTTCAAATTACCAATAACGAAATGAAGACCAAATCCTACTTCAGTTTGAAAGGGCATCGGAAAACGGAGTAGGAAAACACAACGAGATTGAAAAATTCAAATTTCCTGTGTCAGAAAGAAATACCTTCACAAAATATTACGGTACATCCCATACCTTCTTACAGTTCTTACCTTCCCATAATAACCATCTCAAAATCAATATTAAGGTCTGCGCGAAATCATTCAGACGTCAGTTTATCCACAAAACTGGTTAGAGCGATGGCAAAAGCCTGAAGTGGACAGAATGGGAACTGGAAGTCCAAGCTAAATGTGTTTTCCGATGCCCTTCCAAACTGAAGTAGGAAGCCAGTTCCTCCTTGAAGCGTTCATCTTTTAGCAAAAGATCCTTTGTTCAGGGGCACGTGGCTACATAATACAGGGCGTCCACTGTAAAAAGTAAATTCGGTTCCAATAAAACTGGAACTCACCTTCCAAACGCTGTATTTACTGATTTAGAAGAAATTTCTAATATATCCTAGGTTTGATAACTTCCCTTTCCAGAATGCTTTCCATACGTGGAATGGCCGTTTTTAGTTTTCTTGGACCTTTGAATCCTAGAACATTTGAATCATATATTATAAAAGCCAGTTCCTCCTTGAAGCGTTCATCTTTTAGCAAAAGATCCTTTGTTCAGGGGCACGTGGCTACATAATACAGGGCGTCCACTGTAAAAAGTAAATTCGGTTCCAATAAAATTGGAACACACCTTCCAAACGCAGTATTTACTGATTTAGAAGAAATTTCTAATATATCCTAGGTTTGATAACTTCCCTTTCCAGGATGCTTTCCATACGTGGAATGGCCGTTTTTAGTTTTCTTGGACCTTTGAATCCTAGAACATTTGAATCATATATTATAAAAGCCAGTTCCTCCTTGAAGCGTTCATCTTTTAGCAAAAGATCCTTTGTTCAGGGGCACGTGGCTACATAATACAGGGCGTCCACTGTAAAAAGTAAATTCGGTTCCAATAAAATTGGAACACACCTTCCAAACGCAGTATTTACTGATTTAGAAGAAATTTCTAATATATCCTAGGTTTGATAACTTCCCTTTCCAGGATGCTTTCCATACGTGGAATGGCCGTTTTTAGTTTTCTTGGACCTTTGAATCCTAGAACATTTGAATCATATATTATAAAAGCCAGTTCCTCCTTGAAGCGTTCATCTTTTAGCAAAAGATCCTTTGTTCAGGGGCACGTGGCTACATAATACAGGGCGTCCACTGTAAAAAGTAAATTCGGTTCCAATAAAATTGGAACACACCTTCCAAACGCAGTATTTACTGATTTAGAAGAAATTTCTAATATATCCTAGGTTTGATAACTTCCCTTTCCAGGATGCTTTCCATACGTGGAATGGCCGTTTTTAGTTTTCTTGGACCTTTGAATCCTAGAACATTTGAATCATATATTATAAAAGCCAGTTCCTCCTTGAAGCGTTCATCTTTTAGCAAAAGATCCTTTGTTCAGGGGCACGTGGCTACATAATACAGGGCGTCCACTGTAAAAAGTAAATTCGGTTCCAATAAAATTGGAACACGCCTTCCAATCGCAGTATTTGCTTTTTCTGATAGTTCAGCAGAATGGAATATATCCAGAGGCATCATAGAAGTTTGAATTTACATAGTGTCACATTTTAGCGATTTCGGTCATGGCAACGCAAGTGGATTCTTTGTCTTCACGTCCTGTAGCTGAGGTGCTTGAGCATCTTCCACAGGAGCTTTCTGGATTGGATCACTTTCTCTCCTTATCTATATCTATATCTATATCTCCTTATCTAAATTAGAAATTCCTTGTACATTCATGGTCATCAACAAAGGGGCCCGGCACCCCAAAAAGCATAATGTATTTTAAGCTATTAGTATCGTAGTGAAAACACTCCACAAGTCAATCAAAAATCTTAATTTTTTATGAAAAAGGCATAGTGAATTTGACAAAACAAAATAACAAATTCGAACATAAAAAGCATACTTTGACAATTTTCCTGTAAATGTGTTTAAAATGTCAACTTGTTTGTAAAACGCTCAAAGAAAGTTTGAATTTTCTCTTAATTTAGCAAAATCTTATAACCGTTTTGAGTTTTTCTTTGTGTTTGCAAATATGAGCAGTTAAGTACATCAAAAGCATGAATTAGAAAAATTACTTTCATCTATAAAAAATACAGCGAGTTGTGTCTGTGGCGCTTAAAATCCCAACCCTAAAAACACGTAAAGATCCCCAATTAGAATTTAGAATTCATACAATTACCAGCATGAAAGCAAACAGACTAAAAGAATATTATTCACATTTTCAAAATATCGTTTTTATTTGAATTTTGTTTGTTTTAGTTTTCGGATTCTAATATACTGCACATTATACAGCGTATTTTTCCACAATTTATATCAGCAACCATAAAATGTCACAACATGCAAATTACCCGAATGTCTTGTTCCTTAATTTGCATACAAGAACGATGCGTGTCTATTGCTGATCAATATTATATTATCGTTAGTCACAACTCACAACAATGCATTTTTAAACGCAATAGATTATCTCCAAGCAATTGATGCATGCATACGACTACCTAAAAAGTATTTGTTGAAAGTAATGATATTGTACTAAATACTTTAATCGTCTAAAACCACGACTTTATTTCATAAATGCGAAGATGCTTTGTACTATAATATTGTTTACTCTGTTTGCTTTCATGCTGGTTGTTGTATGAATTCTAAATTTTTATTTGGGGTTTTTACGCATTTTTTAGTGAGACCGGTGTGACATCCAATGGCCTGCAAACCGAAGAAAGGAAAACATGATAAGACCAAATCCAACTCGGAGACGGAACTTGACGGTTTGAAACATGCGGTGATTATTTTTCAGGCACGCAGGAGAGTTATTGTGGAGTTGCTACCGAGTGGATGAGCTTGATTATAATTTTTAGCAGCGTGTAGTACACTTTGAAGGCTCTCTGCCTCTCTCCTTGTATCCATCATATTATAATCATCATTGTTTCAAGGGCATGTTTTCTCGCGCCATCAGTGTTTATAGCATCAACATAATATATTGTGTTTCTTCAAGCCTGAATAGCTCGCTGCTCACTTTACATTCTCTAAGCCCTTTACAATTTAAACACTTAAAGCACATCATGTCACGTGCCATTGTCGTCGCAATTGCCGGTCTTCACGGAACAAATAACAGCAATTGGGATACGACGAGAAATGAGACATTTTTGAAAACCACTTAAAATGAACAATGTTCCACGAAATTGGTCTGCTTCCGCATTCCCCCATCCTGTGAATCCTTACTGCGGTCAAAACCCATTAAATTAAATTGCCCCCGGAATCACAAGCCTTTGTAACTAGCTATCAATATATTAGTTTAGCTTTAAATTGCCTCAATTAGCCCGGACCGAACGTTTCTATAAAATCATGATGTGCGGTCAATCAATCAGCTCATTTTATTGACTGTGTGCATAGCGTATATACGAACAAACTTTCTTTCTAGAGTGCACCATACATTACACCATATATTTAGTATAACCGGACGTCACGTACAAGTAATTTTCCAGTTGATGACGATAAAAATCTAAGTCTGGAAAGTGTTACCATGTAACCGTAACCTAATCAGTTCAGCGTATCAACCAACCAAGCAAAGAGTACAGCAGCCTCCCAAAAGTCCCAGAGACCCATGGCCTAAGTTTGCTACGATGATAGAATCTACAACGAGGACAGTCACATATTTTTCAAGTAAAAGTGCTTCCACCACCACCGCTGCTGCGGCACTACGCTAGAAATCTCTCTTTGGGGAGACCAAAAACCGAGATTACTATCATCATGAAAAAATAATTCTTGCCAGTACTACCACACTCAGCTCTAAGCAGGCATTGTTAAATTCATGTCTCGTGTGTATGAAAATGACCTAGAAAGTGTTAAAACTCATTGACCCATTTCATTTGGCTAGAGAACATGCTGATGACTCAGCTTCGCCATGATGTTCTTCTACCATCATGTACTCGGTTACTACATGGAACTCTCCACTTTATTTTAAGAAAACTACTTGAGATCTCCAACAAATTTTTATTGTTGCTGCTATATACACACAAACCCCCGCTGGAAAATCCAAATATCTACATAAACCGCATCAATAAAAGTACCAGCATAGCACCAAGTAGGAATTGAGCAAAATGTGGGATTCTTTCTTGTCGTTTTTTCCACCAGATCACCTCGGCACACTCCATTCACATATTTTCTTTCACTTTCTCTCGTTTCTGTTCCAAAGATTTATTGTCGTCGTGCTCACATTCTTGCACGAAATTGGAATATTTATTGGAGAAGAATCAGTGCAGACTATTTGCCTTTACTTTACCACTCGGGAGAAGTTTGGAGGGAAAATACTTGTAACCAAAGTAGAGAGAAAGAAGAAGCATCAAGCTTCCAAAGGAAATAGTGTATTAAGCCAATATTCTGAATAGAAACCCTCATCTTCATTTGCAACTGCTACTATCATTAAGTTTACTTTACTTAAATGAGCTTTGCTTAACAAAAGGAAGGAAAAAACCTTTTCCCTAGGATTTTCCTGCAACTACTATGCAAGTTTGTATTCATGTATAAAAACAAAAATGCGTACATTGTTCGTAAATCCGTGAGTAAGCAAAAACCAGCAGAACAACACAACAATTTTGTCATGTTGCTAGTACCATTTCTTCCTATTGTTTGTCCAGATTATCAAACCAAGTCCCTGCTCATCAATAAACTAGGTAGGCATTATATGCTTATCTAGAGCGCCTATTGTTTCCCCCATTTAGCCAAAAACTGATGATAATACCACTGGATACCAATACTAGTCTCAACTGGAGTGAGGGAGGATTTTTTTGTCCCTTATGTCTTCCATTTACATTCTGAAATGAATGACTCAAACCTTAATTCATTATGGGAGCTTCGCACCATCGCACAAACAACAAACAAAAATAGTGCAGTAGTATGCAGCAACAAGACAAACAAAACTGGACACATTAACAAGGAAACAAAGGAAACTAGACAGCAAGTGACTGTGTACCAGCAGCACAGCACAGAGAAAGATTTGTGCAATAAACCAAAAATATATACATGTATTCATTGTTGTTGTTCCAAGTTGCAATACTCCTTTTCCTGAGTAATTGTTATAGAGACAATAATGATTATAAAAAGGAGATATGGATACCATGCGTGAATGCTGGTCGCGCGGCGGTGGTAGCACAGCAAATTATGTTCCTGATATCCGATTTCCTCACTGGATCTATTATTATTACCTTCATGTTATGTACTTCTTTTCCTCCTTGATCACCAAACCCACACCAACAGCAGTGCTTATTATTATTCCACCAAATTTTTCCATAGTAACTGGCTCTCAGAGTAATAAATATGTAGCAGGGTTGTTTTTCCTGCAGTTTTGTCGTTGTTGCTGCCGCTGTTGCTAGTTGTTGTCGTTGTTCTGTAGTAGTGCATTGCAAAGCCATGAATTTTATTTGAGACGCACATGATGATGGCTGGTGGTAGTGGTGGTGTGGCGTTGTTTGTTGCTCCAGCAGCAGTGGCGATATATATTGCAATTCAACCGTTTTACTTTTATTCCATTTTCCGTTTCAGCTTCCTTTTTATTGTCTTTCCCCTGCTAACAAACTACCTATCTTAATTACAGTCACCCTTTCATCCAAATTACTAACCAAAACCAGCAGAGCAGCATCCAAAAACTCACACTCTCTCTTTTATATCTTGCTATTGTTGGATAATAGTATAAGGCGGTGTGCAGTAGTGGTTCGCTTCTTTCCCTTTCCTCTCTTTCTGTCCCCATCACCATTCAATTCATTTTCCCTTTTCCTTACTTCCTTCCTCCTTTTGCTACATACATAATAATAATGCATTGGCATGGTATATTTTATTCTTGAGCTTTTCTAAGCTAACCATATAGTGCACTAAAAGAAAGGAGGAGAAAGACAATAGTAATGCGATTTCCAGCGAATTTCTCCCATTTATTTCTCACTCACCAAAATTCCAGCTGATGATTATAATAACGGGTAACTACTGTGAAGAATATAGGCATATGCATTAAGTATATATTTTAGGCCATAAATGTATGCAATGAATGTTGAGATTGGGATAAAATTAAGTGCGTAGGTTAACATTCAATGCTTTGCCATTCGCAGACCTTGCGTTTTGTCCGTATTGTTTTTGTCGCCACCGAGTTTAATTCACTTTCGTTTCTATTTCCACATTTTTTTCTTTGTTCCGACTCTAATAAGCTAGTAGACTATGACTGTGTTTACAGTAGTGGAACACTATACTGGCATTTGGGTAGAATAAATCAACTTAGCTGAATAGCCAAAATACCATACCAGTCCATGACACTTTCCTTCAAGAATTATGCATCTGGTATCAACCAGCAGATTGAATTGAATTTGGGGTAAAAATGAGCTTAACATGACAAAAAAGGCAAGAAGAAAAAAAGAAAAGCCGAGCAAGCGGATTTAGAAAGAATGTTGCTTGACACCGCATAAAAGTGTAACCATTCACGCATTTTTCAAAGTAAATTGAAAACCATTTTGAATTTGATTAAACTATGTGCGTAACAACGTCATATATGGGATCATTTTCTCTTAAGCTGCTATAACTCGAAAGCAATACAATTTAATGGGGTTATGCAGTAGCACCTGAAAATGTAACAAAATGAAATACAATTAGAGAATGAACTACTTGCGGTTTTATTACCAGGGTTGCCTCATCATCATGAGTATGATGACATTGCATACATTTGTACCCACTATTATATATGTTGCCTAATAATATCGCATAATTGTCTTTTTGTGTGCTACGCAGCTCCAGCGGAATGACAAAAGCACAATATACAGCAAATTGTTATAACATCATTTCCATTCTTGCTCGCAATAAATATACATCCTCTTCTGAATGCTGTACGGTTTATTTTACCAGTTTTACGTTACAAATGACTATGATGACGACGAAGAAGAAGACGAAGATGGAAAGAATGAAAAGTTCTCTACTCTTTTCTCTTCTTGAGCCGGGCTTTATTCGTTGTTGTTGTTTGCTGTGCACAAGCCTTCATTCATACACATTTCCATCATCATAATCATTATCATCACAAAGCTCACATTTCCCCTTTCATTATTGCCATTATTACTATTTCGTTTCCATTATTACTGTGTTTCCAAAGTTACCAGAAACCACCACTACCAAAAAACCAGTCGTTTCCACCCAACAAGTCACGGTCTTAATCCTCCACCCTTCTCTTCCTCCCAGAATAATAGCTTGAAATGAACAATAGACAATTGTGCTGTGAAGTATATGTGTATGCTCCGCTCTGCTGATGCTGCCACACGTTTCCCGAAATGAACTAATAAAAATAATATGTCCTTTGTTTTATTCTGTGCCACTGGAAAATGATACAAAATAACAAGAGGAAATGGAAAGAGGAGAATAAGGAGGATGAGGACGATAATGTTCTAGGAAGTGTGTTGGAGTCGTTTGGTGGTTGTTTGGTTTCACGTTTATTCCGCCTCCTCTTCTTCATTTACTTCCTGAGAGACAGAGGGAAGGGAAACAAGGCTACAAGTTATATGGGATCGGCATTGAATTCAGAAAATGATGATGACAACGACAACAACAACGCTGATGATGATGATAATGAAATAAATATATATACACGCTGGCTGTTGCAACTACACTGCAAATTTGTAGCCCTTTTCCCTCAGCCCCCTTGTGCCTGTTTACATTTTGTTATTTGTATTTACTCTGTTCCGGGAATGTGATCATGGTGATGGTGGTGCGATTTGATACCTTCCCAGTTTTAATGTCTGCAGCAGCAATTCAGAGAAAAGTAGGAGAGAGATGTTTGAAATAGAAAACCAAAAGAAGATGAGGATGACGGTGATGACAGAAAACTGATCAAGATACTGCAGCTATTATGATGCAGCACAGCAATCCTATGGCTGGATAATAACTTTATGCTCACCTTTTTTATAAAACCGACCTCATTTTCTTTAGTCGTTTCCCGCTCTGGTTTACTGTTAAACTATTGTATTTCAACAAGGACAGTAAACTCCAGAGAATGAAAGAGAAATGCAGCTTTTGCAAGTTCAGAAAAGGTTGATGGCGACGGAAAGAACACGGGTAAAATTTCCTTTTTTGAAATTGTGATAATGAAAATGAAACAAAAGCCAGCATACATTTCTCGAACAATCTAATTATTGTTATAATTTTTATTTTAAACTGGGACCAGGGAACGCTACAGTTTCATTTTCATTTAATGCTGTAAATAAATTGTCCTTAAATTACCATTGAAATGGCTCAATTTAATCCAAATTAAGTTAACCAGCTCTCCCCTCATCATCATCACCATTATCGTCTATCATGCACTTTTTCCCTTCCTTTTCTGACTTGATTAAGTTATCACATTTTAAAATCACTTCTGGTGCACACTGTACACAGTGCTTTTATTACACAAAAAATCGCCCTTTTATTGTCTACCTCACCAAGAACCAGCCCAAATGCTTGCGCACCATGATCATCATCATCATTCTTTATCGCTTGGCTATTAGACCTTTTAAAACTGTTCATTGGCTTTTTATATTTAACAGAGCTGTTTCCCGGAGTTACTCGAACCATTTATCCAAGTGTACCCTTTTCTGTACACCTTACACAGTCATTTCATAATTTACATTTTTTACAGTTCACACTCTCCTCCGCATCATTAGTTTGCTCCATGAATGTAGTTCGTCATCATCATACCTATTGAAACTCTCCAAATTTGAGAGATTTACTACCAACACGTCTATTTATTCTCTAGATGAGCGCCTCTTGTGTATACACCTTTTTTTCTAAAATTGGTCTGGTCTCCTCTAATAATCATCATTATCGTTATTCTCATCACACCATCATCAGCATGATCCAAACATTTCCAAAAGAGTCCAGCAAGTGAGTGTCAGAAATGTGCATCCCAACAACTTACTCATTATTATTATGAATTTGTGAATAGAGAAAGGCCCTCTCTCTCTCCCTGAATAAATAAGAAGAAGGGATCTCTTGATCTGATCTCTTCCAGCTGAACAACACACTTCAATTCAAATCATCATCATTACAAACATCCTTTTCAGTCTGTTTTTGTGTTGCTGGATGGATAACAACAACACCACAGCACCATTCACATGAGATTTTAAATGATGATTACTACAACTCCAAGTGGAGCGCAATCCATCGTGTACAACATTTTTTAAAATAAGAGGGTGGGGGAGGAGCACTTTTTTGACTAATAATACAACAGCATGGCATATTATTATTTAAGCTGCGTACACTTGTTGGTGAACAGATAAACAGTAAAGTGCATATTATATAAAGCGTATTATTATTTACCTATATGTTATTATTTTTGGAATGGAACAAGAAAATGAAGTTATTTTCTCTGGTACATAGGTTGATGTCGTCCTGTGTATGTCGTTCTTATCAGATCAAACCCTTTCCTTTTCCCTGCGACTCTCTCTATCTCTCTGATTCCTTTTGTACGTACTCATTCATATTACTTGTCTGTTTTTTGTGTTATTTTCGTTCATTCGTTTAAAATGCTTTTAAAATGACTTTTAAAAACTGTAAGCTTCATTTAGTTTGTGTTTGGCAGCATCACAGAATAGTATCAGATCACGGGAGGAAGAATCCCACACGTAATACGCTTTATATTTTGCTTATTGCTTGCTCTGCGTGTTACTAGGTTTTATGCTACCAGAGACTTGAAATATAATAATAATAACTTAACTAAATGGCATAAAAATGATTTTTATCTTTTTGACACGTTCACATATAAATAACCCACACACAGAAGTAAAATGTTGTACTGCGGAAAGTAGTAAATGGGAAATGAAAGCAGCAACAGACTCTATGCAAGCCGAAATGAGTTCAATACTGAAGATTAGCACTTAAAAATTTATCTAACTTTGTTACTGTCCTTTTTTGGTCATGTTATATTGGCTTCTGCAAAAAAACCTTTTTGCTCCGTCTTCTTTTTCTAGTTTTTGTCGTTGTCTTCTGATTGTTTTTGATGATAAGTAATAATAAACATGGAAAATAAATCGGTTTTTGGAAGAAAAGGAATGTTTGCAATAATCTAAAAATCTTCCAAGACACGTTTACTTATTTCGATTCTGAAGCCGCATAGCCGGCCTGAAAGAATACGATGGTATCCCAAGTTTATAGCTACTACGTATGTAAATTTCAATATGTGGATGAATGAATCCGGTAGCTTGTCTTAAAAACCATTTTAAAATGAACAAATTCATCAGTATTTCCAACACAGGCTAGTTAGTAATGAGGTGACCATATGAAAATCTCCTCCCACGCACCAAATGGTTACAGTCTGGAAAAGTTACAGCTATAAAAAATCAAAGATAGTAAGCTTATTTTTATGTGAGAGGGTAAAAAGGGGAAACCGAAAAACATGTGGAAACACCTACAGCATGAATTGAAATTTTCTGAGGAGAAAAACGAAGCAAAGAAGGAAAGTAAATGAATGAATTTATGGCTGGGCCGTTGCACGGATGACTTCCCTTGCCTTTTCATCTCGCTCCCTCGTACATTTTCCATTCTTGGTCAAAAGTCTGACCCGAAGAAAAAAGCATTTTGTTTTCTTCTTTATGATGGTACTCTGCAGGCTGATGCGTTATACTAAACGTGATCTTTCGAGTACAAAAAAGACGCTGTTGGAGAGGTGTGAATAAGTGTGTTATGGACATAAACATGAACTGCTTTTGTCCGAGCAATAAAAGAGTCGATTATATGCGCACTTCAACAGCTCATTTATCCTAAATTTTATGGTCACCTTTGTCAGTAGGAAGCAAACATTGAATTCAATAGTGATGCGGTTATTAACACACGACAAATTATGCTTTTCAAACGATAGACCAACACATCATTGCATACTTTACTTGTTATTCATTATTCATATTCCATTTATTTTCTGCGTTTTAGATAAAATAATGCGCAAATCAAATCTCTTTGCAGTTTACAAATTAGAGCTAGTTATCTAGATTTGCTATTTATAAATGTATATTATAATTTGTTTTGGAAATTTCGAAATAATTCGAAAAGTCCCCGATTTGTATCAGGTAATGCTGAACTACTTGCTAAAATTTCAAATGCTAAACCCCGTATTCTTAGCCACATACAAACTCACTTTTAGATTACTCAGAAGCTGCTCATATAAGTCATAAAACAACTTGTGTCATAAAATGCGTAATTGGTCAGATTTAAGCTAAGGCTAATAAGACGTTCAAACTAATCTTCAATGCCAGCAGAATATCATATCAAAACTAGTGTATTCAGCTTTTATCTTGTAAATGTTTTAAACTACAATAACAGTGACATTATCACTACTACAGATTTTCATCAAAAAAGTAGATTAACAATTTAAAAGGTTAAAAATCAAGCTCAAGAAGCTCGTCTTATATACTTTTCCTTCCATAAATTTCTGCTACGAAAATTTGAATTGGAAAGCATCCAACTCATTGTCTTTTGTTTATTAAATCAATTCCACGAATCCAAATCAATTTTGCAATTAAAGTTTATGTATGCCAGTTTTTTAAATGCCATTGTTTATGAATGGGTGCGGAACCTGCGATTAGATGAAAGCCTCATCATGAGACCATTCTTACCATACGTTAACAATTTCTTATGCTAAATTTAGTACTTGCAATGTTGCAATCAGCCAAGCTTTCTAGCTGATTACTGATTATTGTAGCTTTTTCGTCTGGAGAAATCAACGAACGTTTGTATGGGTATGAATGGGTCAGTGAAACTTCCAATGACTATGACTGATGGAACTTAAAATTATTTAAGTTAACGGCAGGTTAAATTGCTCGGGAAATCTGTGATTTGTAATGATTGACTAAACGTATGGACTACTATGGAATTGTTTCCTGAAGACAGAAGGTACTGCACTTAAATCATTGGAAAATTAAGTTGAGACAGTTAGTTGACTGGGGAAATTCAAGAGATTAGAAAAACTTTTGCATTTTATATTTTGCTTTAAAACTTAGATTATTAAGCATGCTGGATTTCTATGCACATGTACATTCAAGCAGTGGTAAGTATTAATGATATTTTTCATCTCGCATGAGATTTCCAACTTTTTAAGCTCTAAACAACATTTTCTATCTTGTCCTCCTTAATATCTCTCTAGGGCCCTTGGTTCCCTTTGACTTGTCTTTTTCTCTTTTTTTCATCTCTTGTTGCTTTTTCCCATCGTGATAGCTACTCATGGCATGTTGTTGTGATTATATATATTTTTCCTAGTCTAGGCGTACCATCCACTTGATCAGATTTCAAAACTTTTCCTGTGAGAAGCAAGAGGAGAAGGGAGCATATTGAGGAAAATGGAGGCAACGCACCTCCAGCTGTTTCTGATTAGCAAAGTACTTTATATTACATGTGTAGCCGTCAAAAGCCGTGAGGAGATGAAGAGGAGGAGGGAAATGCTGTGAAACAAACGCCGAGTGTTACTTTAACTTTCGTGTTCTCCCTTCATCTTCATTTTCCATCAGGATCAACAGCGGCCTAGCAATAGTAGTTGTACGTATAAGCACCGGCGTCAATCCGTTTTTCGCTTGCCGTTGTTTACGCACTTTTTTATGTACACGCAGCTTGTAATAATGCAGCATCACAGCAGTAACAAAGTAAATAGTAAATCTTACTTTTACAGCTTTAATAATATAAATAGAAAGATTGATGGAATGGATTCAAATGCAATGGAGTAAAATGTTGGTGCATGCACATTTTATTTTAGTTTTTTAAACGCACCCAGAATCCGTTTTTATTCTTCTCGCCTTTTCTGTCAGTACGCATTATATTATCACTGTGAGCCAAAGTAAGATCTCTGTGTATTGGAGTAAGTTGCTTTTTCGTCAAATGGGATCAACATCAGCAGGGATTCCGCCTTTTCCTCCAACACGGTCCCTCCACACAGAAGAGGTGGTAAAGGAGTTTTGCTGATACCAGATCAGCACCACATCATCATCACAATTGTAGCTCCAAAGGAATAAAAATCAGGCTTATTTTGGATATATTGCTGTGTGCTGTACAGTTTTAACCTAAAAAACTGACTGGATGAAAGTGGCAGAAATGTTTTCATCTTACAGAATTGAACTTTTTGTAATATTTTCCAGCTATTTTGATACTGAGAATGATGATGCTGAGCCCTATCTTCTTTTTTAGTTTGTATCCAGCAGGCAACACATTAGACACATTTTCTGTGGATTTGCTTCCATGTATCCAAAGGATAATGGGATGCCGCTTTGATTAGATAGATAGAAGAACACCCCTTTTCACAGGCCCATCATCATCAAAATGATCATCCCGTTTCTCGAATCCAACAAACTAAAAAAGCAGCAGAAGCAAGTGCGTGTGTATGCAAAAGAAAGGAATCAGAACAGACAGAGAAAATAAGAGACGACAGAGAAAAGATTAAGTTACTGTTGAGCTGTTTCAACTCTCTCTCTATTTGCCTCAGCGTTTCAAACAAATTTGAGTTGACTGGCTCTCTGTCTCTCTTTCTGGCTATCACACTGTGAATAAAGTTGCACCCTCTCGTTCCAATCATAATATCCTCAAGCCAGGCAAAAAATAAGGGATCCTCTGTGTATACGCACATAATATCCGTTAGCTTTAATACTCTTTCTCTCTCTCCCTTCTCACTACGGACTGCTCTGAAACCAGATATTTTATCAATGTTCAACATCAACACTCCATTATTATCATTCTGTTGTAACATTATTACTCTTCTTGCTAGAAAATATTATGTACGCCATGACCATGACACTCCTCGCCACTCACTCACTCATTCATTCAGAAGTAAACACGGGCTAATAATTACCACTTTTACTCCTTTCATCATCATTGCACTATCGTGATGGTGATCATCATCACATCATCAGAGAACCGTGCTGTTTCACAGTCCACCTTTTCCTTTCCAGTAATTACCTCTTCTCACTCAGTTTCTCTCTCTTGCGGGATATAAACAAAACGGGAGTGTAATATAGGCCATCACTAGTAACACCGATAACGTGGCAACAACACCGGAGCCAAGCATACTTTTGTTGTTTTATGCTTTCAAATCTCACAAATCAGCTTCAGCTTTTCATAATGTTATCCATCACCGTCATCATCATCAGCAACAGTGGAGTCTATCCTCGACCAAAGTGCAACCAAGCAAAAGCATGCTACTACTACTAAAGCTGTAATAATGTAAGCAATCAAACTCTTGGCTTGTTTTCAGCCCATTATTATGCTTATCCACCCACCTTGTTGTTTCAAAAGTGAGAAAGGACGAGTCATAGCCACACAACTCATTCATCATTCTTTTAACTTGTTCAAATCGCAACCGCACACAACAAAACAGCAAGAGTGTATCCGCTTAAAGTCTACAAAACTGTACGACAGCTCTCATTTGCTTTGGAAATGCGTTTTATCATATAATTTCTGCTTCTGTTTTACTACGCACAACAAAGATCATCATCTCTGGAGGTTTGAAAACTGTCAAGAGTCGGGCTATCAAAACAAACTGCGTAGGAAATATTGCGAGCGAATTCTTATGTCTAATTTTACTTGCGCATTGGACATTGCCTTACATTGTTTTGGTGGTTGATTGTTTTGACTGAAGAAGGTTGACAGCTTAAATGTTACACGGTTTCTCTGACACCAGAACGGAGTTTATTTGTGAAAGTCACATGCGATCAGATAACAAGTGTCTGATTCTCGCTTTGCTCTTTAACTTTTTGCATTTTGTATTCATTCTTTTTTCACATTCTTCTTTTTCAGTTTCTTTTTAAAATGTTCCTAAAGATTCTTTAGCGCAAACTCAAACGCATAACATATTACTCAATGAATTCATTAACCCCACTAGTATTAATGTCCACGTTATGAAGTAATTTACAGGTTGTATGCTAAATGGCCTAACAAAAACCATTGTTTGAGGGCAAAAAAAAAATTTCGCGACTTGGCGTCGTCGCGTCTGCCTGCAACTATGAAAGGTAGATATTTATCTGTAATCTGTGGACGGCAATATTATGATCTGGACAATTTCAAATATTAAATTGCAAAGTAGAATTCAAAATACAAATTCATCTGTAAATTTTAATTGTGAGGCCATGTAATGAGAAACTTATGTAATTAGGTATGTGTTTGCGCATGGGGTTTTGCAAATTCGTTAATGACCCAAAAACAGTTTTCTATTTTTGAATCTATGTGTGTAGATAACCAAAGCATGTGGCACTCTGCTCGTGTCTTCGTGGGATAATAGGTCCCGTCGCCAAGGCCACTTCATTAATCCGCTTGCATGCGTACTAAATGAACCTCTAAATTACCATCATCCTAAATCACAAATTATTTGACGAATGCAAAACTAGTCCTTAAAAACGGAACAAAAATTAAAATTCACGCTTAAATTTCCAACATTTAAAATACAAAGAAATAGTTTATTCATAACATTCATAAATGTTTTCAACATCATATAAAATCTTAAATAAATCAAGTAAAAGATAATATTATAGTGTACAGAAGAAGGAAGTAGCGTAGGTCAGTAGTCATGGCAACGGTGAGCAGGAGCGTATTTGTCGTTGTACATAATGTGCTTGCTATCACCTCCAAGCAAGTATCGAAACAAAGCTAAAAATGAAAAGTCGTGGTGGTCATCCGCTTGTTATCACCTCAGGTAAACCAATTTCCCATGCATTTTGTACAACTTTTTTCGAAGTTGGTGCACAGCGAGAATGGAGTAGAGGCGAAGCACATTCAACGGCTGAATGACAAGGTCGGTAGCAGTTATCTGCATTTGCGCCACGTCTGTCAGGATCACAATGTAGGTAAGCATAAGGAGCGAGAGACGCCAGCTAATCCACTTGCTGCAAAACTCGGGACGTTTCTACAAACAAGATTTTTTTGTATAAAAAACGCACACAAAATAGAAACTTTTTTCAAACGAACCAATTTCAATTTGAATAACATGAAAAATATGATTGAAAGTTTGGGTTTGCATGTGTGTGTTGTGTCTGCGAGTAGAAATTTTTAGGTGCTACGCTTTGTTTATTAGTCATGTTTTTGCCAAAAAAAAAGTAGAAAGTGGTCTGTGGTGTTGTTTTGTGTGGTTTTGTAGCTAATAATGCACATACCTCAGTGGTTGCTCTGATAAGCACACAACAGAGCCATATCTCGAGGATGAGGTAGCCCATGATGAATAGAAGGAGAAGGATGTAGAGCAGGAAACCAAGGCCCCCATCTGTGCCATGATGAAGAAACCAAAGAGGCGCACACATAAGCAAAAAAAACAATGAGCATAGCATTAGTCAGGTTTTAAGCATTGTTGCAACAACAGCAGCATTTAAGGTTGATCTTTTTGCAGCAGCTTTTTTGAGCGTTTTTGAACAAGGTATCGTTTTCTTCTTAACTGAACGTTGCCCCGCTTGGCTAAACATTCAGAGCTAAAACTACCTTGTCTACATTGTGAAAAATACAACAATGATAAGATGATCTCACGAAACTTTTATGGCGAAATAATGTGCGCGGTTTACGCCTGAGTTGATGCTCAAAAACGTTTTGGGATCTTAAGTCAATTAAAAGTGTCGTTAAATCTCGTGCCAGGCATCCAAAATGATAATTAGAATGCTTCCTTATACCGATTGCAACAATAACTGTCATCGTCCCCATTAAGTCTGTTTCACCACATTTTATGTGCTTCCTTCCTTATTTTGAGCAGCGAAACTAGTGACTGACGCGCGCGCAATAATCATTCATGGGCACGCATGGAAAAACAAAATATGATGAAAACGCTTTGCTACAAGGCTACGCAAAGTTTGTTATCGTGTCAGCTCAAAAAGTAATCAAATAATTGCTTGCCGTTTCAAAATACAATAATCAAATTATTCAAATTCCAGGTTTGATTAAAACTTCTGATTATGCTGCAGTTCTAGTTCCCGATTCTTTGCGTTTTTATACACAATTAAAATTATTTATGTTGTTTGCTTACTAAGCTCGTTGCCGGCTTTTAGAATGTAGCCGATGTGGGCCCAGGGTGCTTTGCCAACTTCTGCTACTGGAGCTTCTGAAATTAAAACATAAAAAATCCCATCATTTGATGAAACCAAAGTTATCCAGTAGGTACACTGCTCATTATATATCAATGTTGAATTATAGCAGCCAAAGAGAGCAATCAGTTATGTAAACTGCAGACAAATAATACCTAAAGGTTTGAAAATTTTATTCGTATGTCACACGCCATGCCACTTCAAGATTCTGCCATCCTTTAATATGACTACCTTAACGCTAAGCATAATATTAGTAAAAATACAGTGCACAATATCCTTAAATCAATGAGATGAGATATATATCGAAATTCATAATGTTTCTTCTTTAGTACGTGGCTCAAATTATGAAACATGTTCCCTTGTGGAACAATATAATTTTTCGTTTGCCAATTATTCTGTTCGTGCGACTTATCATTGAACCGTTACCAATCTGCCAAAATTATTGAATTGCCGTAGTCTGCTACTGCTGTCTTACTTTACAGCTTATGCATAAATCATACTTTGGATTGTAATCATACTAATCAATAGTTGTACAAGCCGAAGTGAAACGATGAATTGCTTCATCTTGATGATAGATTCTTTGATATTGTTTAACGAGCACTCTAATGGGTCAAAATTGTGCAATCTTTTTATCCGTCTGCATAGTATCTATGCACGGCTGCATTAATTCTATTGGTTCTGCTCTTTGATCTTTGGTTTAGAGCGGTGACGATAGCCGCACTAGTAACTGATTCTAACGGCAGTCCATTATAATTAACATTGTGCAACGACTTGTTTTTTGGCTATGGACAACATTAAGCATATTTTATGGCACGTCTTATTTTTTTTCGTTGCAATTATCACAAAATAAATGCGTTTTTTTTTCTTCTTAAAACAATTTATCCTTCATGATGAGTAAAAAGCAAGATAAAATCACGCGTCAAACGTGTGTCAATCATCACCTGTGGTGACATTCGGGTCCACGAACAGGAACTGAATGGAAATAGGCACCGAGCGAAACAGCGACCATTCCAGCGAGATGCTGACAACGAGGGTGAGAAAAAACAGGCACATGTCAATGATGGCTATACGCTTGGCACCCTCGCGAATTGGGGTGCAGCAAAAAGGGTTGCAAACCATTTTGGAAAGTTGAGAACTTGAACACGGTACACTTAAAAAACTAGCTTTACTGATTCTGCTGAATCCAACATTCCACTTGACTGAACACTACCAGAAGCTTGAATGACCATTGACGATATCATCCAGAGAGTTTGCAATTCTCACTAGTCACTTATTATAGCCACCGTAGTATAGTTTGTTTATCCTCCTGGCATGAGCAACAACATTACAGAACGGCAAGACGTTTCTGTTGTTGTTCCAATGACGACAAAAGGAAATTAAGTAGTGAGCAGGAGGATAAGTCGTGGGAACTGAATATTTAAATTACCCTCAATCCGCACACAAAAATCCAAAAATTAAACACAATGTTTGTAATTAACTTGTTATTGTGTAGGTCAGCAGCAGCGGAGGGAGTAAAGAGGGGATGCACTAGCGTTTTTAATAATAATATTCATTCACCACCGCTGCGCTTGTTGCGACTGTCCTGTTGACACTAATCTGGTGTACGCGACGCTTCTATAGCGCTGCTCCCAATCCGTTGACGACGCTGATTTACCAGTAGTACAGAGAAGGGCAGGTTGCTCTTGAACGTTGACAAACATGTACCCTTTACGACGAAGACGATATGTGAATAATCAGTTGCTACTTTACGGCAAAGAAGATTTAACTGCGCGAAGTGTTTAGAAGGCGAGAGTAACTAGGACAATGTTCGCTCATAATCCTTTGCAAAAATGACGCCGACCAAAGACGCTATTTCATAGTATGTTACTCTTCTTTCACACGCAAAAAGCGCATTCCCAACGGTACATTTATAATGTATACGCTGCAGTATGAAAATCTGACACACACACAGCCTGTAGTACAATCCGTGGTAGGAGTGATTAGAGTTTAGCCATTGTCGTTACTTTGCTAAGGAGGACGAAATGTAGCCATCACCATCGACGTGCACTAGCAACAGAACATAGCGCAACGACAACAAAGATGACAATGAGCAAGTCCCATCATTCAGTGCCGTACTGTAGTGATGCTGCCATGGTGACGAACAGAGTTGCAGACGTGAGATGAGAAGGAGGACTAAGTGCACTATGCAAAAGTGGACAAGAGCAACCTTGCCTACTATTTGTTCAAAACGCATAATATTTAAGAAAAGAGATGAAGGGGCTTATTTTTTTCATTTTGCAATTATGTGCAGATTTGATTGCTATATAACGAAGAAGCCAAGGGAACAATACTTAATCTTAGGTAAAAATGCGCTTGCATGTGCGATATACCATTCACTATCCACAACGTCAGTGATCAACAATCGTTGAGTTAAGGTAGAATGATAACCACAAAGTGCATTGCTACACCGTTGATTATTATACAGAGACTTTAAACTGCAAGTCATTCGTTTCAAGCGAATGTGAAAAGGAGAGTAGTAGAAGTTCAGAGAATCACTTGCACTTGTTGGTGGTATGGGGCGTGGGGAGCCCTCAATTCAATTTTTTCGATGATGAATGCTAAAAGGTGTTTATTAAACCGCAATAATATAGTATTTGCCATCGAAATATTCTTAACAGCATATTATTTTTGAAACCTTTGAAGATAAGCAAGCTTAACAGGAATCCAGAAATACACGATTTTGGAAAAAATACCTAAAAATGAAATTGAGGTGAAACCACAAAAATGTTTTAGATAAAACCCGGATTTTGAGGCCATTCTTAAATGCAATTATGCTTCGCTAATGCAATATCTGGTTTGTTAGTTCGGCTAATGAGTTAGTAAGATTTTGGATGTTCGAGAACTTCCCAGATTTCAAACCTTGGAGTGACTCATCTCATGAAAATTGAAAATAAAAGTTTGCTTGCTGAGTTACCAATATGAAAAAACTTAAGTACTTAAAACAATTGTTGAGAAGAGATAGACTCTTTATTTACGCGGAGCATTAAGATTTTTGCACTGCTTCTTAGCGATGCAACGCTAACCAACAACTTGGGGATTGCGCTGTGCAAATATCTTGCATTGAACTTTTGAGATTTTTTGGGATGTATGTGCAGCGTGCATGTCTTCATTGTGTATGATGGTGTGCGTGCGCTTACGCAGATTTTTGTGACTATTTCTAAAACAATTCAAAGATGCATGCTTAGTCAGCATCTACAAACGCTGCCTGCACTACCTTCAGCCAACTTGAAAAAAAGCATTTAATAATGCGAGCTCGCATAGTCGCAAACAATACAGCGTGCTCAGTATTTTTCAGTCGAGTGCATGTGTGCGCAGTTTTATTTTTTGCAGAAATAATATGGTAATCTTTCTGATTTGGGGCATCACAATGAAATGATTGATAATACAAGTGAGTGACACTAATTATGCCGCAGTTATGTTATGCAACATGCATACCTATGCAGATTGTAGATACCACAGAACTTGATTGCTAGCATGATTTTGTTGTGGTGTTGACTTTCTGGAGCTCTTTGCTTGGGATTTCATTTCCTATGAAGGTGTGTTGTGTAATACAAAGCATGTAAAATTGCGCCTTTCCTCTTTCATGTCTTTTCAAAAACCCATTTAATCTCAAAACAATTTAATTTGTCAAATTTTTAGCGCGCACATGCAGACGTGAATTACGGAAAGTATGTTTGCGAAACAGGATCACTGTACTCAAACAGGCACAATAACTGTCTTTAAAAACCAAAAATAAGATCTAAATCTACCAAAATCTAAATCAAATGATAAATTCAAGTAAATGCTTGACCTTGAATTTATTTGTGCATTTAGGTTTTCAAAAATTCAATCAAAGCTAAGGCAATACGTGTATAGTACTTTTAGACATACAATATTGCGATTGCGACACGTTATGACAGCTAACGGAGTCTACTTAGCGTTAAACCCAATTTAGCAGCTTGGTAACCCAAGTTGGGTAACCGCATTTATCAATCATGAATTCTTGCCCAGATGATTAGTCAGCAGTTGGTAGTTTATTTTGCAAAAATGTTCCTCCTTTAGAAGAAGATATGAGATTGTTTTAGAACGAACGAGGGGATTGTGTGGAGCTCAGCGAGTAATGACTCAATGACCACTTGGCATTGGCAAGGCTCAGTCGAAGGCTGTTGTTTCACTGATTCCATTGACGATTGACATCACTTATATCACTACGATGAGGTCAAAAGGTAAACGTTTTCAGCACTGAGCTAATTGTTAGAGTCAATTGACATGCTGCTAACTATCATGCTTACTTGCGGATTATTTGCATGAATCATGGTTAGTCAGTAGTCAGCTCATAAATATGTAAACATTGGTGTTGCTACACAGCAAACATCATTTCATCATGTCATGCAGCATATTAGTTAATAGTTACTTTCAAATATATTACAAACAAAGTGACAAGAACATCCGGTTTTCTCTTGTCAGAAATAGAAACAACAAGTCATTCTTCTCGCGTAACAAAATTTTGTCACTTGACGATTATAATAATAATACCTACGTCGCCTACGTGCATAGTAAGTCAGACTCCATAAAAGCAACACTCGATGGCAGTTAGCAAAGTCACAAAAGTCTGCAAAGGTGACAAACAGCGGAAAAAGCTAGTAGACATAACCGTCCTTTTTCCACGTCACGAACTATTGCAATGTAATATTAAAAATGCAGTGTAGAAACCCAGTAGCAACAAAATGACAACTCTGTTTGAAAAGAAAACGTCAATGTCACACGCACCAAAAGGATATGGCTGGAGTATGAAAAAACTGCAATAGGAAGAAGTAGGAAAAATAGAGGAAGCAGCAGGAAAGTAATCTAGCAACAAGATCTCATGGGGTGATAGTAACATAACTTCATTGCATTCATCTCATCTCTCCATTCTGCGTCGACAACCAGAAGTCTGTGAAAAAGACGATGAACAGGAAAAAGAAAACGACTGTTACAAAAATACAGTCCAGGAAAAGAAGCGTTTTTTTGCTGTTGGTGGTATACTGGCACTGGGAAAAGGCACCATGTGCATCATGATCATCACGACTGCGACTCCAGCAAGTCATGATAAAAAATGCACATTTCCAACGTAAATACGCAATAAAATAATAACTGTAATAGCAACTGCAATGGTGCAGTAAGCTCTTTTATGAAAAACATAAATACAAAAAATGCTTCCTATATAAAAAGGCAACATGGTATGCCAATGAATGCATGTTATTATCACTCTGTAAGTAATGCAGTAAACATGTACGTTATGCATAAAAAAGTAGTTTCTGTGTGTGGGTTTTAATATCATCAAAGCATAACATCTAAAAAAGAGACGAAGAAAAAAATACAGAATGCATACCAAACTTTGTTTTCTTCTTGCTGTTGCAACACTGTTTTGTTGTGATGATGATGCCTCACAGGAAGATTTGGAAGTGAGAGGGATCAACTTGATCATTGGAAACAAGACCTTACTTCAGTTTATACACGCATGGATGGATTGGGTACAAAAAAATGCGCAGCTTTTATAATAATATGATGACATCATACTGCACTTTTGGAATGTGGAATGAGTCGAGTAGTGTGAAAAAATGTTGTGTATTTTTTTCTGTCTCTCTGCAAGTGTGTCTGTCTGTATATAAGCATGCATCACACTAAAGTTCAATGTCAACTGTGACTTTTATTCTCTTTTTACCTGAAAAGTACATTACTTGAAAGTAATCCGTAAGGACGGGAGACGTGTGTACCGTCATCCCATATTTGAGCAATGTGTCTCTGCTACTATTATATAAGCCCATAAAAATAGCATCATATATTATACCAATGAACTGCATCAGCTTATTCAAAAGGTAAGTGAGAAAGGGAAAGAGAGATTGAGAAAATATATGCATATATTTTGGCAATCTTTGTGAAGCCGATATGTAGACAATGCAAAGTAGAAGAAAAAAGGGAAAACACCAAAGAGAATGAGAAAAGGTGTGAAAAAAGATGAAGAAGTTGGTGCATGTCTTGCGTAACTGATGACAGGGAAATATATACGATGCACTTTTCAGTTTAGAAAGCTTGATATGATACGCAAGAACATTTTGTTGGAAACGAAATAAAGCGGTATCATCATCAGCACAGGGTGGTAAAAGTGGAGGAAGAAAAAGTGCAGGAAACTTTATCCATTCCTCTTACCCTTCACTTCACTTGATGATGAAGCAGGAGACTAGTGGAAATAACAAGTTTGCATGAAACACACAGCACAATGAAAGAGTGAGCACTGAGCAGGCAAATGGGGAATGTGTTTGGAGTGCATGCATGCGTGCATGTTGTGTTTTTGTGCATAATTTTGAAGGATCAAGTATGTGGCGGAAAGGGAAAAAACATAGGAAGCAAGTTCGGCACACAAAAAAATCGAAGAACAAAGTAATCCATCCGTACGCACAAAAGGAAAAGAAGAAGAAAAAACGTCTTGATTCTTATATTTTCTTCTTCCCTTGTCATTTAAAAGTTTTAAGTACAAAGAGCTGCAACTTTTTTTGTTTTGCTTTGTGTCGGAGTTGTTGTCTTTGTTGGTGTCAAGTCGCCAGAGTCAAAAAGCAGTATATAGTGACAAGAGAAACGTGATTTGGTGTGGTGTGTAAAAGCACACAGAGAAAAAAATGATAATAATTTGCAGTACTAAATTTCATGCTTCTTGAAAGACAAGTTTTGCTCTTAAAACTGAAAAACTTTAAGGAAAATAAGTATAAAAACAAGGGTTGTTGTGAGGAAAATTTGCTGCGAGAAAAAAAATCCAACAAATTGTTGGGATTTCGAGGTGATGTACATAGACACAATAAAACACAAAAAGGCAGTAGAGAGAGGAAATTGTAGTGCAGTATATAGCATTATTAGAGTCAAGCTGGAGTGCAACATGATTATAATGGTGATGCCATGACGATTGACAAACCATGTGGATGTGGAATTCTTCATGAAATGAAATGAGCAACTAGCTACTCGACTTGACTCTTACTACGCCATTTCAGTTTATTGCACATCATTTTCATCTCATTCCCTCCACTTCTCCACTTTCCATCCAAATCGGTGTATTTTTCAAATAAATAAAATAAAAAGCGGTTATATTGTTGAACAGCAACAGAAAATATGCTCAAGGTTAGAATGATGATTTTCTCGTGTAAATGCCCCAGTCAAGTGTGGAGAGGCATGCATTAACATGACAGACACCCTCAACTACACCCTTTATTATTATCCACAGTATAGTTTACCACCACACCACCCTTACTAAATCAGCTAGTCTTGTGTTTTTCATGCATCACAAATACCTATAAAATGAAACGAAGAATTAGACTAGGAACGCCGTCCACGGAACAGACAACATCCCTTCTAATTAGTTCGTTACAAACGCTTCGAAACAAAACAGTCATTAGGGGCTCCTGCTGTTCATCTTTAGAGCTCCGTCTTTCTCTCCGCTTGATGTAGATGATGATAGGTTACATCTCACATGTGATGTGTGAGTCAGTCAGTCACTGACTGTCTGAATGAGCACCAGGGATGTTCGAAAAAAATATTCCAATAATACAACAACCAGCCCGCGATGCAGTCAATCTACAAACGCATGCATTTCCACGCATATTTTTTTTGTTTTTTGGCTTTCACCCCAGTCGTCAGTATCTCCGTCCATTCTAGTGTCTTTTTCCTGTCACATGAACTTTGTTTTCTGTATATATGCTCCTTGCATAGTTCCGTTAGCCCAGCTTTTATGCTCGTTCATTAAAGTAACTATTTTTATTACGGTTTACAAAGTCAAAGTCGGAGCCAGCAGTAAAGCTTAGAGAGAGAGGGAGAAAGAGTTTGAGGGATTATATTAAATGAGGATGCATGCATACGCATGCATGCATGGTGGCATTGGTATTTAGTAAAAACCAAATGAATGTTAATGAAATGAAAAACAGGATATAAAATATAAACTTGCTTGTGTGGCTGTAAATACTAGTTTCCCTTCTTATTTATTGTGCTTTCCCTTGTGCGCCTCTTGCTTATCTTGTATTTTTCTTCGTTTCTCAAGCTCACTCAACTAAATATTACGACCAGCAAAAGCCTGAGCAACAAAACGCAAAACGGACTTGTTCTTTACTACTGCTTCTTTTTTTCTTCATTTTCCTCATCTCTCTCCCCCTCTTTCCTTTACTCTCATAATCATCCTCTTGATATTTATGCCTGCATACTTACAAATCTTACATTGTACAGCGAGCGGAGATATTTAGTGAAAAATGTATTCCCAACCCGATAGTCAGTGCAACGCAGAGCGAGAGGGGCAAAGTGATGAAGGGAATGGGAAATCGTTTTATAAATCTCCTTCTCTCTCTCTCGCTCTTGGTCGCCCTACGCCAGTTTTATGCATAAAATGAATGCTAATAGTATTATGTCTTAATAAAAACTAATTGTGAAAAAAGCCAACAAAATTCTGGCACAAAGCATCATTATCCCATAATATTGTATTAGTAGCTGTATAAATATAAGCTTAGATTTTATAGCATATTATACCGGGCCATAATACAAACTTTCTTTCGTAAAATGCTCTCTTGAACAACTATTCTCCAGCTTTTAATATTAAATTGAGTCATCGTCTTCATATTCTTCATCGCAGTTTTCATCTCCCTCCTTCTCAGCTCTGCTGTTGCGTTGCTGCCCTTTTGCAAGTTTTTGTTTCCATTGCTTCGGGGTGCAAACCTTGAGCCAAATGAAGATAAAAACGATTTTTTTTTCAGGGAAACAGAGCCGCGCTGAAAACAGTCTGATTTTACTAGCTTTATCATCATACAAACCTAGCAATCATCACCACAAGAAGTAAATGTTTTTTCAAAAAGAGAAACGTTCCCCGAGACTGTGAGAATGTTTCTAATTTACTGTCTATTCATTCTGGATTAAAATATATAACAGTAGAAAGAAGAGAGAGAGACATGCTGCTTTGCTACTTACAATTTTCCTGTTATTGTGTGGCACACTACTGCCAAAGACGGGAATAGCGGACTTTTGACTTGGCACAGAACAAGTAAAATGATAATAAAGTTCATTTAGACGTTCTTAGTAAATGAATTCATTTTATTCATTTGAAAAAGGAGTTTGTTGTAGTAGTTTTGTAAAGCCATCACAAAAATTAATAATAATAATAATCACCAGCTTCCCTTCTGTTTCATCATGACATCACCGTCATTATCAAAGGCATGGTAGCGTGTCATCCTAGCTCTTTGGTTATTCAAGGAAACGTCTTTTGGATTTTGAAGTCTTTTGGTGGTCCGCATGCTCAAATGTTCACTCCTTGTCTAACTCATTAGCTGCCATGCATACTTTTTCAGCATTATCTTCTTCTCCCATTTCGTTATGTAATTAGCCACTTTGTTCTTGTTTAGCTTTTTTCTTGGAAACCAGATCGTTTCAAGACAAGCGTTGAGGGCGACGATGATGACGGTATAACGACAGGAAAGAAGGAATAAGGAGTGGAAAACGACAGAGTACAAAGGAGCCACACAAAATGCTCAAGTGACACGTTATGTCAGCAATCGTTTCACACATACCCAGAACATACAGAATGCTAAAATGGTCTATGCTTGAATGCACGTAACTACTTCCAAGAAAACAGTTCATAACATCAGCAATTTTTATTAGCAAAATTTTTAAGCCCCCCTCCTGTGTGCTTTCTGTATAGCTAATAATATATACATGGTACGTAAACAAGAGAATCATTTTGATAATTGAGTAGAAGTTGGAATTATGCACAACTTGTAAATAAACCTTTTGTACTAATCACATAAATGCGTTGTGTAAACTAGCATGGGGAAAACAAGTTTTAAATTTGGATTAAAAGCGTGAAATAAATAATCTTGCTGCTTGCTAAATAACTGTACTTACAATCAGACACTACATTATTTGCCTTTTTAGCAGGAAATGCAAACGACCATTTACAGCATTCCTTCTTGTCTTGATAATTCTTTTCTGAAGAAGGAAAATATACGCTGGAAAAAAATTCAAGCAAGTTGGAAAGTGTAATGGAGGCGTAAATGTAGCCATTTAGCGGATACTTTGAAACGTAATGTATTATGCATGCACAAGAAAATGGTAATAAAAAGTGTGCATAGGCGAGTAAAAAAGCACATTAAAGATTTTTTATTAAGAAAACATGATATTGCTAGTTTTTTAAAAGTATGCATTTCAAATTATGTAACAACAACATCCAAACTCCAAACACATACGTACTAGATATATGTGCTCACCAAAGCAACTACACAACTTACAACTTTACCAGCACCACCAACATCGCCATTTCCAAAGTCAGGGGATGTAAAATGGCACGATAGAAGCTGGTATTTAAGAGCTTTTTTTTCTTTACTTTGTTAATGTGTTTAAGTAGTCGTTGAAGAAATGAAGGCTATGGTGGAAAAATGAAGAAAGTGAATTGCTGTGCTAGCTTGACTAAACACAACTGCATTTATATGCACTAATAGCATTAAGACGACTAAGCCGATAATTTCTGGATTCCTATGAAGTCATCAGCATTAGTATTATCGTCTTAGTAGCGCAATAAAACATCTTTATTTTCCAAGGGAAAAAATCCATTTAAGTTGTGTCGGTCAACAACAGGATCACCACTCTCGTTCTTTTGTAAAGAAACATAATAAAAGGGTTTGATAAACATAAAATAAATGCTAATCTGGTTTCTGGCTCAACTGGACAATGCGCCTTGAATATTCCGAAAGTTGACACAAAGTGAAGAACAATGTCCAATTGTTCTATTCCATTATAAATGTAATTAACAGATTTAATCTATTGTGTACATTAAAAATAAATGGTTCAGTTTGTGTAATTAACTCTTCTTTCTTTGACCATTACCATAAAGAAACGTTCATGTACACAGGATCAACTTTTAAAGTAGGCACTGAATGAAATGCAAAGGGCCTTTGAAATCCAAACCGGACCAATCAAAGACGCTTTTGAGTCACCGATAAAACAATCATAAATGACAAAGCCAGCATTTCAATTTGACAAAATTGATTTGAACTGTTTCAAAAAGCAATTGAATGGATTTCTGGTGGCTTAAAAACCTATGCAAATGACTATAGAATGCACACTATGCATTTTGCCACCTTTCTACATATAATACTAGGAAGTTAAAGAATTCGACATGTTCTTTGTAAAACTGGCCAAGAAGTAAAACAAAAGAAGACTTTTTTCTACGTAGTAATAACTCCGCAGAGCATCGCCATCACAAACAAGGAAGCCGAGAAACATCAAGAAACATTGGTAGTGAAACAACAAGGAAACAAGTCACAAAGACGAATAAAGTGGCTGACAGCAATGACCATGAAGAATGGATTAGATGGGCAAATATGATGGTCCTATATGTTTAGTGGTGTGATCATAGGTATTAAACTCCAGTGTAAAAACTCTTATAACGCCTTTCATTATTACGAAGTAAAAACCAGAGGAAAATGCCAGGAATAAGTGTACATTTTATGAGACAATCGTGGAATAACGGAGCAATGTAGAAACTGAGCAGAAACTGGATGGACATGGTCATTGTGCCTGTGTGCACAAAAGCAGGACAAAAAAATACAAGGCTACTCAATTTACCAGAACAACCATCGTACAGAGGCGCATGATGATCGACAGATGCTTCAAGGGAGCAAGAAAAGACAGTTTTGTTTTTATTATATGGACAAGTGGAAAAAGTGCACATGAGTTGAGGAGAAAACCATTTTACTGAAAGTGGTTTTTCCTTCCCTTCCGCCATCTTACCGGGGAATATCTCTTGTGCTGTGGTGGTGATCGTGATCACTGTGCTTCCAGGAAACAGTGCAGTGTCATCATCGTCACGGTCATATCAAAAAAGATGCTAGCTCACATCATGCCATATCATTTAAAAAGAAAAATAGATTGAGTCCCCAGAGTAAAACAAAACAGGGAGTAGATACAGAATTTAGGACGAAAAGGCGTTTTTCATCCTTGAAGTTTTAGTACAAACTCCTTAATTTCCCCCCTGAAGGGCTGTGCTCCACAACCATATACATACTGGGCTACCTACACACATGCCATTACATGCCTTGAAGTAAAAACCATTTTTCTCGGACGAGTTCTGATTTTTTGGGAGATTTTTTTCTGTCACCGTAAAAAATGATGATGACCGTTGTACGAAGAGAAGTGGAAAAAGAGCAAGTGCAAAGTAATACGTAATGGTATAATTGTCGTGAAACGTGTGTGAGCGTGAACATGACTTTACTCCGCATGGTTGGTTTAAAAGGTAGGAGAAGTAGGTGTGTTTGGTGTTGTTGTTATCACCTTGTTCCACCGTAATGATAATGATGTTTTCACCCATTTTCCCTTCCCGTGTACTCTTATCACTTCATCTTATCATAAAAATGGAACAAGTCAACCGTTTTGCTAGTTGAAAGAAAAAAGACAGGCTCTCTGAGATGACTCCTTACAACTGCCACCATAGATATACTTTCCACTTTTCTGGATGTATAACCTTGATATACTGGGCCAGTATTACTGGCGTATTTGCTGTGATGTGGCAGTACAGCAGGAAATTGCACGCCTTTATGAATGCTCTTCGACTACTCCTCCTCCTCCTCCATTCCTCTTGTCTATCCTCATCCTTGACCATGAAACGCTAAAGAAGGAAAAGAAATGAAACGTATCTCCTCGGACACATCTACTCTAAAAAATGGCATTTTCCCTCCTTTTCCTTAAGCAGCACACCGGAGAAACCTGCATGCCTTCACATTTTTGCTGAAACAGCAAAAGCAAATCACATTCTATTATAACGCATAGTACATCTTCCCCTTAACTTTCATTCCTATATATTCACAACGACTTTGCCACCAAAAGGAATAAAAACAGTCAGGCGAAACGAGACGCGCTGTCGTGAATTGCATTTTAGATTGCAACACCACCAAAACGACTATTGGACAAAGAAGAGGAAACAAGCCAGGAAGACTTAGACATGACATGAGTAAAAACAACGCAAAAAATGCACCGTGAAAAAGGGAATTTGCTCAGGAAAGCAAAACAATCATCATGATGACAGTCGGTAGAAGAAACAGCAGTAGTATAGTAATGGCTAGTGCCTATAAATATGTACCACACAGATAGATATACAGGGTTGTATCTCCCTGTAAAGAAAAACCTGGTTTTTATCATCATCATCAACTTTTGCCATCATGGTCATCACAGAAGAACACACACAAGGAGAAAATGAAATGAGCATAGGCATATAACAACTTGTCCATTCACATTTCCCCACAGTTTTCCCCATCTTTTGATTCAGCCTCTGTAGTTGCGTTGGCAGTAAGCAAAGTAGTTCACGGATGGACACTGAAAGTTACATTATTATAGTGTCGGCCTTATACATAAAAAATGGTGAAAGCTTGACACGCGGAGCAGTAATCATATCCATGTTGTCGTAATAACAGACAAACCACTAATCCGGATTGCTCTCTCCTCTCGGGTATGTGGGAACGTTGAACATGAACCCACTCGCCAAACTTTCTCGCTGATGAAAACTGATAAACTTTATAGCGTTTTTTCATTACTCCGCCACCATATCACCCCAGCAGATGCCATACCACTTTGCTCATTGCACGTAATAGACAAAAAAGGGCAAGAGAAGAGGGAAATGGTTTTGTCCACTCATTCACTCTGTTTTACTTACCACTACCATCAGCAACCTCAGTACACGTAGTTGCGTTTTTTCTTCTTTCTTCTTGTATCAATTGTATCGTTGAGTAAGCTGTTTGTACACTTTACCGCTGCTGGATACAATGAGAAAGGGAAACATTAACAAAAATGAACTTGACTGACTGATTGTTGCGAGTGAGTGAGAGTGAATGAATGAATGGTCAACTGATAAAAAGAGGAAAAACAGAAGAAAAAAGTAAAAAAGTAATATAGTAACTGTGTATAAAAACTCTGGAGATACAGAGTGGGTGAGACTTTCATGGTCAGTCAGAGTTAGTCAAAAGCGTCGTCAGCAACAGCGGTGCCGACGCCAATGTAAAAGGAGGAGGATGATGATGTAGGAAAGTCATCACACGAGGATATTCTCATGAAATAAAATGAAGAAGAGAGGGAAAGACACACACACGTTCCACGCATAAAATTGGACATGGACACTAATATCATTTTTACGAGCGGTTTTTGACTGTGCACTTTATCCGCACACACAAAAAAGGTCACTTTCGCTGGCAATCATTCATTCCTTTTTGTTACTGTGTGGGCACTGGGCGATATACTAGATTTATATGAGGATGCGCTTTTATGCCCACACATATCAGTTGTGTTTATAGACGGTTGGTAAAAAAGAAGAGAAAGATGAAGCGGAGTAAGCAATCTTCTATTTGATTTCCCCTTCCGACTTTTTGTATTTTGCAAAAAAGAAACGCGTAAAGCGTTCAAAAAAGTTACTTGCACAAAAACCAACCAAGCATAAGTTCCGAATGAAATGTTATAGAATGCAACAACCATTTTGCTGTTGTTTTATTATTTTGTTACAATAAAAGTAAAAACATACATTAGTATTATCTTGTTCGTTTTCTGTCATGCTATTATTGCTTGGACGTTTTTGCGAGCTGATAAGATGATATACGATTGAGTTATGGTGTGTGACAAAGCAGGAAACGTGATTGGTTTCTTGGATACTTTTAAAATGCGAGGTGTGGTCGAGTTAATACTTATGCGAACGTGGACAAATGTTATTGCGCTGCTGCCTTAATCCAATTTGGTATTATCAGTCAGCATGCTGCTTGATACTTTTTTGATACTTGATTCAGTCCAGATCTAGATCTTAAATCAAACAGGTTGCGCCACTACAATTTTTTTAATCTACAGAATGATTGGGTGCCAATTTATTATGCTGTTAATGTCAAGTGTCAGCTTGTATTTGAAAATACTTTTATTAGCCAGTTTTTGCCAAATAAAGCGCAACTGTAAACTAAGATGTAAATGATGGGTGCGTTGTTAACATAATAAAAAAGATTATGTATTTATTTGCTTTGATAACACTTTAATGTACTTTATTGAAAAATCAAGAAACTTTATAACAAACAACGAACAAAATTGTATTTAGTAAATAGTAACTCAAATAATTATGGCTGTTAATCCAAGTGCTAAAACTAAAAATAATATTGTGGTCATGACATTACTGGCGACTGCAAATGACCAAGGCGTAAAACTTTTATGACCATGTTGCAACTTACAATGTTTTAGACAATCATTATCGCTTCTTGTTATTGCTAATCGTATCGCTAAAGTTTGCAATAATTGTTTCTTTCGACATTACTCTTCCAGCTTTTATAGTTTTCAAGTTGTTTTTTTCAAAGAGCTACATTTCAAAGATTTAACACAACTGCTGGGTAGAACAATAGAACTCTTTATAATATCATGAATAGTATGTGCGCATAAAAGAACGACCATTCTAGTTTCGAAGGAAAATTCAAAGTAGTCGTTTTGTCAATTAACATTAACAGTCGTTGTAAAATCTGTAATTTTAAGTACTCTGAGATAATTTTATTTCGACACACATAGATAATATTCTGCTTAATCCAAGTGTTCGCGCATCAAAACGTTGCTGTATGTGATGACTAACTAAATTATTCTAGGAAGCTTTGCAAATCTCGTCATAAAATTATACTTTCAAGTTAATCCAATTCAATGCAAGTGTGTTTCGCAGATCGGGTGTATGACATCGTAAACTTTGGACAAAACGTCAAGTGAGTCACCGACACATACGTGACCTTAGTTTTCGTACGCTTAATTAACATGGAATGCTCACTTCATGTGAAATATCAACGTTTTGCTTTTGTGTATATTTCAATAGTTATTTGACGTCTTCATTTTCATAAGTCGTTTTCGCAAACGTATAGCTAAATCTTCTAACTGAAGAAATACATTTTTGTCAGAAAATACCCACATTTGTCGTTTTCTCTTGTTGTTATTTGTTTCACTGTCGTAATCCCATTGATTGAAACTTTTTTCTTTTGAAACAAAATGCTGTCAGAGTCACGAACAAAACAAAGGCATGAATGCGAAGCTTTGTTATAATACGTAAGCAAAAAATAGTCCAAGATAAAGAAGAAACAGAGATTCATCTCAGAAAATCCCAAAGTGACACGATACACGCACCAAGCCAAAGTTCGTCGTGTTTTGTTGCGTCTCTCTCTCTCTGTTCACATTTTGTTTTGTATTTCTTCAAGTCAACCGCTAGAAAGAAAATAGAAGAAAAACGTATAATATAACCCGAGCAAAGCAATAATAGCCAAAGCAACAGCTTCAGATACGACACGAGCAGAATTTTAGTTTGTTGGGTTGTTAAAGCAAACAACTAACTACTGCGCAACACAAGTCAACTAAATCCCGTGATATGTTTGTTTTTTATTTTATTTCATTGTTGTTTTCCTTTATTTCCATCTTGTAGTTCACTTGACATGACAATACATAAAGACGAAAAACTAAATCCAAAGGAAAGACTACGATTTACTGTTGATTTTCTGCCGAGAAACAAAAAAAGAAAACTCATAATGATTTCTGCTGGTAAGGATTTCAACCCTGCTTGGATTTGTTTCTCTTGTTTCATGGTAGCTCAATCCTAAAAAATGTAGCTGCTGTAAAGTCAAAAGTATCCAGAAAAGTATGTAATCTCTTTTTTACTCACAGAGTTCACTATTAACTGAAATTCTACTTTTAAAAAGTTTCATATAGTTACAATTTACTGGAAAAAGGGAGAATTTACTTGGCACGGTTATACTTTCCATTATTTTTAAATATCAAAAAGCTTGTTGTTGAATGCATTTGATGCAGTGCATGCAGTTTTAATATCCCCCGATACCAATTCAAGTTAGGTTTATCAAAAATCAAAATCGTTTTAGTTACGTGACTCCACTGAGCCATCGTTTTTAATTGTTATTAATGCTGAAAAATGCATAAAACGTTTGATTTAAGCTCATTATTACCACAAACTCATTTACTGCACAATTTGAACGAATGCAAGCATGTAAACTTTTTCCGATAAGGCTGCACTAATGGCATGCAGTTGGATTAATACATTTTTCAGCATTACTTTATTCAAAGACATAAAACTTTCCCCCTTTCCCACACTCCGTCATTGTCCCATAGCTTCCAACAGTTCTCACTTGCTTCCATCGTCATTTCCCAACATTCATTTTCTTTACATTATTTTTGTTCTCTCTGCTGCACTTTTTTCGTTGGAAAGAAAAAGGGAGGAAATTCAACAATTACACGCATTACAGTAAGAAAGCAGACTACGACAGAATTGGGAATTGTAAATTGTGTCTCGTCTGCTTGCAAACTGTTAAAACTTCAAACCATTACAACCACCACCACTATCACTTACATAACATCAGTGTAACATTTTGTACTTGTAATCGTATTCCTCTCATCATCATCATCATCTTGAGATCGCAGTTATTGTCGTCCTCTGTGAGTATCTATTATATTTGTCTAAATATATCACATGCTAGGCATAGCAAGAAAAGGTGAAAAAGTACCTAAGAAAAGGGCGATAACCGTAGTGAGTGGGTGTTGTTTGATAGCACTCAAAACTAGCCAACTTAAGTAACTTTTACCGAAAAGAAGAAGAAAAAGGAAATTTGACTGGCTATCACACATTTTTACTCTGTGCCTTTTCTCCGTTGTGTAATGAATGCATTTAATCCAACGGGAAAAGAAACAAGCATTTTAAATGCCTTGTTGTATACCCAAGCATGATATGTCAAGCGGATATATGCAATGCACACTGCTGCTGATGAAGGGCTGCAGAGAAAGAAAGCGGGAGAGGGAGGACAAAGTGTCATTTAGACGAATAATTGATGTGAAGTCTGCCCAAGAAGAAGAAACGCCTCAACTTGAAAGAAAGAGGAAAAAATCAAGTTTCAGTGGAAATAAAACTTAAAGAATCCCAACTCGACGAGAATCACGTTTTACTTGTGCATTTTTACTTCCTTCCTCTTCCTCCTTCCATTTTCCCTGTACTTATCCTCTTTTTTATTGAAAGTTCACTAAAAAATCTATCGTAATAGTTGGAAGAAGCAGTCAACTGAGGAATTGAGTAACCCGAGAACAAAAATCTGGAAAAAGAAGAAGAAAAAAGTAGCCTGAAAATTCTCTTCATTCTCTCCACTTTCTTTTCTACCCTTATGACTTGTGTAACTATTACTTGAGCTATTACTGCTACATCATTGTAAAACCAGAGACATTGTGAACGCGAACTCTAAACGAGACACAAGAAAACAGAAATTCTCTGCTATATCCCATTAGTTTCATCATTTTGATTCCTTCACTTTTTTCTTCTTTGTTTCTCTCCTTCTAAACATAAGTATTTATGGACTCTTTAGGAAAAGCTGGTATGAAAGAACAAGTAAAGTGGAAAGAAACTAAAAACGGATCTTCTTCTTCTCTCTCTTGCTTCCTATCTTCATTTTTTTACTTTTACTCAACTCATCTCAGCTACTAAAACAAAAGCGAGAGGTTACCAACCACCACCACCATTTTCGAGGAAACATGTAAAAGAGAAGGAAAACCAAACCAGCCACCCCTATCATATCATCACACTCTAACGGTAATATATGTATATGTGCCCGTGTATTACTTTTCATATTGCTACTATAATTGTATGAAACTGAGAATATTGGCTCTGGTAGATCTACTTTAGTAGGTATATACATATGTATTTTTTTTCTTTTTGGTTGCTCCTCTGGAACATTTCCACATTGGCTGGTCGTTTGTCCCGGTCTTCTTATTCGTTGTCAATGGAAACTTTTCCCCAGTGCGTTGTAACGTATAAAAGTAGCAGCTAACTACCCATATAGCAGCGCTATGCCATGCACTTTTTGTCTTATTCTTCTTTTCAGTTATTTTTTGTTCTTCTCCTCGCTCCCTTGTTTTTTCCTATCAAGTCATGACCAGGAAGAAAAGTAAGGGATTAAGTGAGTAAAAAAGTGGAAAAAAGAAGAAGAATGAGTTAGTTGGCTGATATAACTTAATATCACTGGAGAAAATACCTACCTATCTCTTTGCTGCTATTGTAGTACGCGTGGAAAAGGGCATGAAATAAAGTTTGCTTGGAAGAGAGAGAGTATGCTTAAAAAGTATTATTATTTTTTAGGAAGTAAGGAGGAACAAATGCAAGCTACTTTGGGTACCTTTTCGTTGTCGCCTTGGCAAAATGCTACTCTGGAAGTGATAGTGTACGCCACTTTACTTACTCTTCCGTTCAACCCCTTCTTTTCTTCCATTTTCTTTTCTGGCTTAGTCAATCTCTTCCTTTGCTTCCTCTCTGACACTTTCATTTTTATGTGGATCGAGTAATGGAGCAACACATTTTCATAGAGGGACTAATACGGATCAAAGTAGAATGAAAACATTTTTTCATACTTTCTTCACTTTTTAAAAGAAAATCCCTAAACGATGGCACGATCTTCTTTACTTCCATCTCATTTCAATTCATATGCAAAAAGAAGCACAAGAATTTCATAAAGCATTTAAAACTACCATCCTGATGGCACCTAATTTACCGATACAAATTCGTATTCAATTTCTCTACCTGGCATATTGTCAGTACCAATTTTCGAAAATAATCTGCTACGTTTTCATGTTTTTGTAAATGAACTAATGTCAAGTATTCATCATTTTATTGTATTCATCACACTCAACTTTTGTCACGTTTCTCTCTCTCCCTCTCTTTACCACTTTCAGTTGAAAATTGATTTTACTCATAAAAATGGGGAAAATTGAAGCAAAAGTTGAAAAGTATAAACAAAAAAGGGAAAAAATGTGGAATGAATCCTGTGGCGATAGCGGTGCACATTCATTTTTATGGGTGAGTTGTTTTGCCTCTGGCCTCCTTGCTTTCTTTTCAAGATTTTTTTGGCTCGTGTCTGTTCCAAGACAAAAACACAAAGACATGTTCCGGCATTAGTAGGTTGAATGAGATAGAGCGTACCACAGAGTTTTTTCACCCTCCTCCTCCTCCTTCTATTTTCCTTGTGTAGTGCGTTCTTCTCCCTTTCGCTTTCTTTTTGCTTTGTCATATTATGTTTGTGTATTTTTACTTGTTCTCTGCAAACAAACTTGAAAAAAACTTACTACTTTATACCACCGTTTACTGGTAAAACATACTCTAGCCAAAAAGGATGTCATACATGTGGGTGAATTTCGTTCTTATTTGTATTTACTTTGACATTTTTAACGAAAAAAGCTTTCAAAGACGGTGAGTACGTCTGTTTTCAGGATATTTTTGACCCGGGGCTTTTAGCAAAGCAGTACATTTGATATTAACTATATTGTGTGTTATACCGTTTCCCCAAGTGCGATGAGTCACTAGCCCAAAATTTTGCCACAGGCATATTTATAGTTAAGTTTCCTTGCTACCATTATTACATAATACTTGTCTGTTTTAGCCAAAAGAAAATAAAACCAACTGAAAGGGTTAGTAGTGGTGGTAAAAATAAGAGAATGGAAAAAGGTTTGAATAGTCCTAAGTCGAGAATTGTTCAGAAATGCTACGAGATCTAGACCACTTGAAAAGGATTTTCTTCCATTTTTCTTGTTTCTTGTTGTACCTTTACAGGAGCAGCAGTAGCAACCCTGATGACGCAGCGCACTTGTTTCAGTATTATTTGCTCTTTATACACTTGAGAAAGCAAAGCTGAAAATGGAATAACGTATGTGTGTGTGTGGATTTTTTTCTGGGGGTTTTATGTAATCAACTCAATTCTTTAAGCGGATTATGTTTGAGTATTGGTAGGTTGAGTGCGTCATTATAGGATCTTTTTTATGATTCCGTATTTGGGAATTGGAATTACGCACCGGATTTTTCCAGCAGATACCTACATTCTCGTCAAATTCTCTGTTTCAAAAATAAACTACTCGGATGAGAATGGGAATTGGGACAGAATTTGATAGACCACGTCATCTCACAAATACATTGTGCAGTGTACAGTCTTTAAAAATCTGGATAATGTAGTTGCAAAATAAAACATGGTAATCATGTAGTAGAGAGTAAGCTTGCCGAAGTTTCAAATTCATTTCAAATATACCATAATTAAAACATCCTTTATGCTTAGAATTAGAGCGGCTGTAAGTGCCCAGCAATTTCGAATTTTGGCAAATTGACAACATATTCGTTAATTTGGTCAAAAACTGACCTATAATCATGTGTCGCATGCTATATGTCACTCAAGGAACTTAAAAATCCGTCGTGACCTTTGACCTTAGAATTCGAATTTCAAAAATCGCTCTCGTCATTTTTGTCTCCTAATGACCAGGAATGTTTCTGTGAAAACAGAATTTCAAAAATAATTTTTGGGATTGAGTTAGCGTGTTCACAAGATTTAAAATTCGAATAGCGGTCAGGCGATTTCGAATTTTTAAAATCGGAGTACATATTTGTTAGTTTGGTCAAAAACTGACCTATAATCATGTGTCGCATGCTATATGTCACTCAAGGAAACTTAAAATCCGTCGTAATAACATTTGACCTTACAATTCGAATTTCAAAAATCGCTCTCGTCATTTTCGTCTCCTAATGACCAAGAATGTTTTTGTGAAAACAGAATTTCAAAAATCGTTTATGGGATTGAGTTATCGTGCTCACAAGATTTAAAATTCGAATAACGGCCAGATGATTTCGAATTTTTGAAAACTGACGATGTATTCGTTATTGGTCAAAAACTAACCTATAATCATGTGTCACATGCCATAAGTCACTCAAGCAACTTAAAAATCCGTCGTGACCTTTGACCTTAGAGGTCCAAATTCAAAAAACGGGCTCCGTCCTGCACAGGTTCCAGTGACCAGAAACCTTTCTACGTTAATAGAATTTCAAATTTTTTTTACTGGACTAGCGATATGCTCTCCACAAAACTTGACCTGCGAAAATAACGGTAGGCGACTTCGAATTTTTGAAAACTGACGATGTATTCGTTATTGCGTCAAAAAACTAACCTATAATCATGTGTCACATGCCATAGGTCACTCAAGCAACTTAAAAATCCGTCGTGACCTTTGACCTTAGAGGTCGAAATTCAAAAAACGGGCTCCGTCCTGCACAGTTTCCAGTGACCAGAAACCTTTCTACGTTAATAGAATTTCAAATTTTTTTTACTGGACTAGCGATATGCTCTCCACAAAACTTGACATGCGAATAACGGTCAGGCGACTTCGAATTTTTGAAAACTGACGATGTATTCGTTAATTTGGTCAAAAACTAACCTATAATCATGTGTCACATGCCATAGGTCACTCAAGCAACTTAAAAATCCGTCGTGACCTTTAACCTTAGAGGTCGAATTTCAAAATTCGGGCTCCGTCATGAACAGGTTTTAGTGACCAGAAAGCTTTGTGCGAAAACGAAAGTTAAAAATTCAATCTGGTGTTAGAGATATGGCATCCACAAAAAACGACTCAGGCAATATTAATAGTAAGACAAGCTTACTAATAATAACTTTTCCTGTAATTGTTGCTGTATTGCTTTGTGAGTGATAAACCATATCTTTGGTGTAGTTGGCTTGAGACTGATTGTAAAGTAGCTACATATTGTACTATGAAAAAGCCAACTGTCTAGGTATCATATTTTTCCCACTTTTACTACTAAAACTAGATTTTTGGTCCATTTTCTCCTCCTTTTCCTTTCACTCTATTTTATGATTACCACAACAACAGCCTTTGTCAATGAAATGTCACCCATTTTCACGTTAATCTTTCACATGCTTTCCCCTTCCATTCATAGCCATTTAGTTTTATTGTTATGTAAGTATTTAATGCTGTCTCTGCAAGCCTTCGTGTCAGTAGTGGCCATGTATTCCTTTTTCCAGATAGAATCAGTGCTCCCAAGAGTTTCATCCGCCTTCTATAATCGTTCATATAAAAATGGACAACAGGCAATACAACAAAAGCAAAGAGAGTTTGGAAATTGTGTAATCGCCAAAAAACTGATCATTAGCCATTATTAAAACTTGTGCATAGTGTAAGAGTCAGAGGTTAAAGTATTGAGTAGTATTGAGAACCGCTCATATCATATAGGAAAGTTCAGTCAACAGTTCTTTATACTACACAAAGATGAAAGGGTGATGATTTGATGATCATCATATGGACCCCGAGCTATTGGAGAAAATAGCCCAATATTATTACTACAAACCGATATCCACCCTCCTGAACACGTCCATCGGTGATATTTTGCCCAAAGTCAATATTAGCTTTACGATTATGTATTGTCAGCGCAAAATGTGTTTCATACTCCTGAGCTTAGAAAAAATCAGGAATTTATTTAATGGTCACTGGCTTCACTTGATAATACTCTCATTATTTTTCTGCTTTTGAACATCATCTCATTTCTTCCGTCACTTGTTCAACTTTTGGGAGAAAAAATAAGCAAAAAGTACTAAAAGCAACTGCAACTGCCCTTATGTAGCATCATTTTCGCTTCCTTTCCTTTACAATTTTTATACTTTTTTGCCCGTGTCCATATCTTCCTCTCTTTCTTTCTTCTTTTGGTTAACTGCGTGATCATAATAATAACCATGACGATAATGATGTGATGAGTATCGCTATCTTTCTCTTGCTGACTTAGAACTCTCCTTTTTATTGTGAGAGCCATCGTTGTACGTGCAGCTTTGCGTTTTTGTAGTTTTCTCACTGGACCGTGTACGATTTCCCTGGCCTTTTGCATTGATGGCCTCAAAATGGAATAAATGTGATGATGAGTGGTTCTTTTCCAGTTGTTGCTGCCCTTCTTCTCTCCCTTGACATGAAGGATGATAATAACACACCACCACGGCTGCCACTTGGTTCCCCAGCACAGTGTATACTATTTAGCACCACCATCACCTCTTTCAACTCGTTTCTTGTTCTATAAATACCTACCTTCCAAAATAAAAGTTTATTTCTTATAATCCTGCCAACTTTACTCTTTTCCACTTTTCCTACTTTTTTATTCCATGACACAATGGTTGTAACTCACAAGGCACTCCTCCCCATCTCCTTTTTCTTATTGTTCCCCTGGAAGCCAGAAAACTGTCCAGTGTAAAAAAGCATCAGGAACGGACAAAAAAAACCTTCCAAAAATAAACCTCTCCATGTGTATGTGTAAAAGTAAAAGTAGCAATGTCATTCTGCCATCATAATAAGTTTTTATGTTGCGTATATGTAGCCATCGATACTGACGCTACCACTCTATTTTTACCTAAAAGTGAAGCAGTCAGTCCAGAACTTTTTTTGTGGGTCACTGAGGACCAAACATCATTCACCAACATCAGTCAAACTCGAAAAGAAAAGAGAAAAAAATACCTTTCCAAACTTCACTTCACCGAGAGTTTCGGTAATGTGGACATTCTTTCTCCAACTGCTTACTTGACTAGAGAGAGTAACTTGAGTTATAAAAAGATATTTGACGCAGTTCATGTTACACATGCCATCATATTACCAACTCAAGCTGAAACTCTGACTTGTTTTGGTACAGAATGGTTATTTCTTCCTATTAGTCGAAAAAACGAATGAATGAAAAAAAGTGTAGCTTGACGCTTGAGTTCAATCCGATGTTTCAAGTGGCAGGATAAGTTTTCCACTGATGATACCTTACCTATCTCTCTGCAGAATGAATGATGTAGGAACAATTGGAAGAAAAATCACGGTGTTTTATGCCATCATCATTGTACCGGTGGTCGTGATCATATAAGGATAATGATGAGCCATGGCAGATATTGCTAGTTAGGACTTTACAAGAATCCACAAAGGAAATGGTATTACATGACAGTGATACTGGCAAGACGGAGACTGGTTTCTACTTTTCAAGTTTTATTGTCTCATTTTGCACCGCTATCGCAGAAGATTAACTAGCTAGTAAAAAAGCGAAACTACACACAAAAATCCCTTGAAATAGACACAACAATCAAATCAAATATGAAGCTTGACTTTCGAACAATTTGACTGCGGTTGTGTAGTTGTGTTGTTGGTTGTTTGTGAATGCTCATTCTAAATGCATATACAACTACACTGCCTTCTAGAGAGAGTGAGGTTGATTTTCCCCGGAAATCATCGTCATACTTTCATTATTATTTTACTCTTACTGCATTACACTTACGAGTTTCTCCCTAGTATACAATACAAGCATTTTCATACTAGCACATCATCATTGTCGTAAAAATGCAAGAAACTGGAAGTGAATGTGCCGCTTTTCTTTTTTAAGATGAAAAGAGGGAGAAGGGAACCTAGACCACTTCCACTTTCCCCTGTTATTCTTGTGTCCATTTTTATAGTCGTGCAGCAGGGAGAGTAAGAAAAGGAGGCTCATGAACCTTTATTTTATGTCAGCACACTCATAACACTCAACCTTAACACCAATTCAATGTAGTGGAATGGAGGAAAAAGGAGAGAAAGTGCTATCAGAGCAGCAGACAGGGGCTTCATTTATGACGAAACAGTAATGCCTCAAAAAACTGTTTTTTGTCTTGTGTTGTCTACAGAAAACGTGGACGGGAAAGTAGAAGGAAGGAGATCTGCAGTAGTAGTATCATCATCATTATATTATTATCATCAGCTTCATTTCTAAGCTGAAAGACGAACTAACACCAACAGCACACTAAAAGAAAGAAAAGCAAAAAAAACGGAGAAAAATAAGCTAAAAACAGCATCACCTTGTTTTCTTTCTTGTTTTTATCATCCCCCTCTGGAGAATTCTGTTTTACTGATATTTCCATACTACAAGGCTTGACCATTTGCTTTATTTTCCCAAAAAATCACAAATCTGCATTAGCCAAAGAAAATAAAAAGAAGATACTGACGGAGCCAAAAAACGTCAAATGTGGCGTGTGTTGATGGAGGAGGAGGGGAAGAAGCTTGCTTTTATTTTTGCAGTTGTGGTGATCGCGCGCGGACGATGATGATTGCTTCCCTGCTTGACGGTAATTGTATAGTGCCAGTGGTGCCATTAAGCACGGATTATTGGTACCAGTAAAAATACGGTTATTTTATTACCGTTGCGAAAGCCGTTAGTGTTGTTGTATTATCAGTGTAAAAGCAGACAGGACAGAAAGTGAACAAGAATAGCTTTAGGTAGATAATATGCGGCATGCTGCTGCTGTCAATAAAAACGAATCGATTAACCAAAGAAATGTAAAAGTAGAAGTGTAGCGAGAGCAGAAAACCTTAAGTGGCACTCGGTTTTATTTTTAAAATACCCACACAAAATGACAAAAACATGCTATTGTTGTTGCGTGATACATGGATGTACTTTAAATCTTAAAACTTATCAAAACCGATCCACACATGTTGCTTAATAAGGCCAGTACAGTCAACGAGGTCATCCTTGTGATGTCATATAATCCTCCGCTTTTCACCGCTTCCACTTTATATGCCCTGACCAATCTTCGAGTTTCTGTGCCTTGAAATTTTCTATTTCGAAGGTGGTTTCCAAACTTGACACTGTACTCGTTTACCATTGACATGAACGTGATAAAAATGCACAGACAAAAGATACACATGATTGAACAGGTTATCCCAAAAGCTCCCACCAAGGCAGAACTTATCGGTGCTAGGCGAATGCTGATAAACACACACATTACGGAAATTGTTATACAGCAAGTCTTAACCATTGGTACATATAGCGTACCATACGTGTTATTATAAGCCGTGGTTAAAATCCGCAATTTTGAGTAGATGAACATTTGTTCCCGTAAACGATCCTTTCTGGAGAAACCGTAAGTTTGTGTTGGACTGCTGCTCCTGAGAAAACGCTTGTCCAACATTAATTCTACCGTTGTTTTAAATGTATGCATGAATGCAAGGTTTATGTGAAGGGATATTAGATAGGTGCCCCAAATTAGAAAGAGATGCCATACATCCAGCAAAACTCCAAAAGCACTAGCCACCAGCTCGCCAGATCCTAATAAAAGAAGCAGTCTGTACAAAAAGGATCCAATTTGCCAATAGCCTTGACGAAAATAGTAATAGATGAGTATGAACAACATCCAGCTTGTAAGGCTATCTGCTGTCAGAATGAATAGAATGCGGGAGCGGACTAGTTGAGATTTTTTAAATGAGCCAATCTGAAAGTGATCTAGAAAAGAATCACTTAATAAGTTATACGACAAACTATGTAACAACATTTTAAAAACTATGAACAAATTGTAAAGCAAAATTTTTTAAAAAACGTTTCTTACATTTTTCCAGATTTTTAATCAATTCCACATTGCCATTCGCTAACTGCATTACTTCTTGGGGTAACTTGAGGTGGATAAGTTCATGACCAAATGTACTAATTGTTAGTACTGACCAAATACAATGGAATGCAAGTTTATCGTACTCCCGATTGGAAAAATATTCGGGTAAGAAGTGGAAAAGACATGAAAACACTAGAAAGATATGACAAAAAAGAACAAAGCAGACAAAGGTCCACAGCTTGAAATGTTTCGATGACTTTAGTAAGGAAAAGTGAATCTGCAGTCCTGAATCCCATTTGAAAATGTATGGGATGCTTACGATTAAGTAGTAAAAGGAAAACGTCTTCCGAATACACGATTCCATTATATTGAAAATTAACAATTAGCTAAACATTCTTGTTTCAAAATTCAGTATCGCTGAGCTTGGGTCTATTGGCTAATAGAAACTTTGTTGTCCTAGAATTTCGGCTAGGTCTTGCTTGGCACCAAAAAAATAAATACTATAATCAATCAACACAGATAACTCATAATTATGGACTTTTTGCATACTTTTTGTAGCATTTGAGATTACACTTTATTGATGCGGAAATTACTACACACTAAAATCATACGTCATAACAAAGTAATCCTTAGAGCAGGTTGATGTCACAAAATTACATATTATTGTGTCTCCTTTTAAGAACCCTAGTCTTTGATTATTAAGAATGATAGATGAACTGAATAATTAATATACTACTAAACGTCCACTGCTTTAATAGTATTGCATTGGTAGCAATAGCTTGAATGCTAAATTGTTATGTTTACTAAGAAGAAAAGAAGGTTACTCAGAAAACAATTCTTATTATAAACGTATGTTTCCTTTCAGTTACTTCGAGCCTCAATAAAGTACATTATAAGAAACATAGGTACATGTATTACGGTTTCGTTTCTCGTCAGACTGCCAAAGTACTAGTAATAGTGACCTATCTGGAACTAACCCTTCAATTATGTCCGGAAGAACAGAGCCTGACTGTGCATTTTTAGTCAATAATATTTTCAGAAAGACTGGTCAAGGAAGGTGAAACGTAGGTACTTATTCAATAACATGTTCAAGAAAGGGGGAGAGAGATGCTGATCATATTTTCTGAAATGAGTGTTTCTGAAAAACACATAATTATGATATGCACAAATGAAATTCATGAGATGGAGATGGAGAATCATGTATGCTGCAATTTCAGCTACTATTTCCAAGAACTTTAAATATTAAGTGCAAGTTCAAAAATAACCTTCTTCCCAACTTCAATCAATCCCACCTTCTGGTAGTATTTAGATGACAGATTGCACCTTCAACCAACATTTCCCATTTTCATTTTTTGATCTTTTACTTCGAGTACGTAGTTGTCGTTATGAGCATTCCATGTCATCATGTTTACGAAATTTTAGCTTTGGAATAAACCCTTTTCGATGCGTTAATACCACAATACGTCTTTTCACTTATACTTGACAAGCATATTCTTCATGTACAATTTGGATATTATTTTCTTAAATTCAATGATTCAGTGGAAGGCTTGTCACTTTTCAGCCCAGTAATCCTATTTCTAATTATGTGTACGTCAATCCTTAACAAATCATTTATTGCGTCAACACCACTAGCAAGTAGATTATGTTTTGCAGTTGCGGTGTACTTTCGTTAAACCTATTATAACCAAACGTAATATTAATACTGCGTTTTTATTGTACAGTTCATTTGAAATTGACTCTCATGTCTTCTAATAGGTCTGTAGAACAAGAAACTCGTAATCACATTAAAGTTATCGTCTGGTCCATAAGGTTATAAGCTCCATGACCAGCTGCTCTATTTCTACCCTCTCATGGCCTCATGTGTCGTATCTTCATCCAAAGGAATTAAAATCCTTTTCTGAAGAAGATGAAGAGGAGAAAAACTGAAAATCCTTTTCATCCGCTTGCTTGCATGCATCCTTCCCTGTTTCATGTTTCTCCGTTCCATTTCAACTTGGCTAGCTGTTGACATTGTTGAAATGCCATCATTTTTACTGTCGTCGTCGTTCGTTTTCTCAGTTAATCCACTTTCTTACTGAGTTGCTATACCATTTTGTATCGAATTCTACATAGGGCTTCTTCTGTTTCAACCGATTTTCGTGTGTCTTATTAAGATTACCAAAATTGTGAGCAGACTTGTTGACAGGATTTGTCACAGGCTTTTTGTTTTAAGTAAACTTTACTTTGTTGCAGACTCGTGTCAAGTGGACCATTTATTTGTTGGAATTTTAGATGAAAGCTTGCAGCAAATGAAAAAGTAGAAAATATGTGAAGCGCAAGGCTTACTTTGTTGGTTTGGTTAGCTCCTTGCTTTTCTACGTGATGCGTGGCTGCGTTGAAAATACCTACTTACTATGTTTGGGGTGATCTGATAAACACAAAACTTCCATTCTGTCAACGGCCAGACAAAGCATACAATATCAGAGTGAAGCGAGCTAAATTAACAGTTAATGCGCATTGTAAAATGCGAAGATGAGTTTAAGATAACAGTTATTTATGATGATTGCCAGAAAAAATGAACAGATAATGAAATGTCAAGAGTGCATCTCATTTCCACAAAAATGTTTGCTTAAAATTCCTTTCACGGTCATATCAACTGACCTTTGTGTCATAAATCTGTAATGTGACAATGTGCACTTCCTGCATACTTTGATTTTCAACACGTAGTGTACGGTTTGTGCAGTTGCGTTTGTAAACCTTTGAAACTTTTGATACTGATCGTACTGCGATACACCAACTGGTCCATAGTTGTGTGTGCACCGGCTGATGCATTCTAAAACATGGGAAGTGAATGGCCAAATCTCACAAGTCAAAAATATGACCAGATGAGGAATGCAAGTACTACTGCAAGTAAAAAGTTAGTGGCATAGCTCGGCATACGCCAAAGTCATCGAAATTCTCATTCAGCCTTCCGTAGTATTTAGCTTAAGCCATCAAAACCTAAGACTTTCCTAAATTAAATTGAATCTTGTTCGTTTCTTTTATTATTTGTCTTGAAATCCGTCTTTTCACTTTATCACTCTTCCTATTCCTCATTTCTGTCTTCCTCATTTTTCTTCATTTTTCCTGTCTGTCTGTTTGACTTGTCTTCATCTACTACTGGTCTCGCATTCTATTCTAGTCTCTCTGCATAGTAGCTCGGTAGTAAACATAGTAGCAATATCCTGTCGAGCTTTCCGTCACCGTCGTCATCAGTCACTTGACTACCACAAAAGAATTTATGACCATGAATCTTCTATGTTGCTTCTACAGAGTGCATCCTCTGCACTTGTACGTTTACGTCCAGAGAGACGTATTACGGTATTATTGTCATCGTAAAAATAAGCTGCACGCATGTAGTGAGTGCATCTTCTTTGCATCATCCTCCTCCATTCCTTTTTTCATTGTCAACAGAATTTAATATAAGCGTTTTGGAGCGCCGCTTCTACTACTGCTGCTGTCAAAGAAAGGAAGTAAATCTGCTTTCTTCTTCGTTTCTACAAAGAGAAACGCTCCGTGTTACACTAATAAATATGCATCGACACGTACACACGTTCCCTTCTTTCCAACTTTAGATAATACGCTCCCTATAACAATAACAGAAAACTTGTTATGGAAAAAAATAAACTTGACTACAATATTATTTGTGTCTTGCTGCGTCTTCTTCTGCATGCGTATATGCGAGGGAGTAGTAATAATAATGCACTGCATGTCGGAATGCACCATATCATCCATCCATTTCATTCTCGATTTTCCATCATCATATCCTGAGAGATGAGAATGAGAAAGACGGGAAGGAAGAAAATGCAACAAGAAGAAAAAGAAAAAAATACACTGGGAACAGATGGATGCACAGTTTTTTTCTTTGCTAGGGTACAATATTAATGTGGCAAAGTGTGATGATGAATCAGAAAAGGAAGAAGTGATTTTTCAACAAACAGCACACACATACATACGCCCTGGGAAACAAGATGTTGATAAGCCAGAGTGAAAAGGAAACGACAGATCCGAAATGTTCAAAAGGATCTAATATTATGTGATGTGCATCTCTACTGCTGCTTCTGCTGCAGCAAATGCAATTGCAGTAGAGATACTAAAAGTTGCATAAAAGTACTTTAGCTAAAGCTTAGCTTTTCTTCTTCTTCTTACTATTATTAATATTATCATTATTGTAACCGCTTCTTCCCGAAAAAAAGTTGACTTTACTCTCTCTTTCGGTATTGACGTTAATACTTCTTTTTTTCTAGTTCTTCCTTTTTCTTGTAACTTTGTTATGATATCAATGAAAGGAGATGGAATGGAGGATGATGCACTCTTTTCTCCTCTCTGTTCGAGATTTTGGCATGCCATACTATTTTGACGATAAGCCCTTTTCAGCAGCATCATCATCATCGTCATTCCAGCTCATGGGCAACTTAAGAAGACGCGAACAAGGAAAATGATGCACACACCGAAAAGGAGAGAGAAAGATGAGCTCAATGATGGATTTCTATCCAGACAATCATACTTCTTTTCTGCGCTGGATAAAGCTCCTCGCTCTCTTCTTTGGGATTTTCATCTTCCGGAAGTGTGCAAGGCAAGTGCAAATGCAGAAGGATGATGCACCAATATCATATAATCATTTCAAGTTGTAACAGAAGTATGGCAAACAATAATATCTCAAGTAGCTCTTCTCATCCTCGTTTCATGGCAAAGTACGGCAACCAGGGATTTTCTCAAGTTGGCATAAAAGATTCATGTGAAAAGGCGAGAGAAACAACGGGAGGATGATGGGGATGGATAACATGTATATATGGCGTCAGTTAAAGTCTTAGCTGTTTTGTGTCCTTGTTGTTGTCATCATCGTGTTTTCCAGAGAGGAATGGAATGTACATAAAGTTACAAGAGAAGTAGCAATATGTTTGTTTGTAGTGGTTTTAAAACGCTTTCAATTTAAAGCAGTCATCTTCTTCTCCCCTGGCTTTTTTAGTTTAACCTTGTCCTTTGTGTCGTTTTTCTTGTTGGTTTAATCACTGGAAACAGGAATGAGTGTGGTATGTCAACCGTTAATTTTTCAGTGCTGCCCTGCATTTCTATGCTACTTCTGCTTTCGAGATTTGAGGCTCAAGTGAAAGGTAATATTACATGAGGAGGTGAGATGATTTTGCTGCCTGTTTGGACTGTGTCTGATGACAGTAGGGCGAAGCTCTCATGGCTCATTCCTGAACATTCTAACTGAAAACAAACTTAAGAAGAGAAAGATGAGCATGGAAATCTGTTGAAAGTGATGAAAGATGAAACAAGAGAAGAGAAAGATGGTGCATAGTTTTAAGATATTATATATTATGTAATAAGAGGAAACATTTATGCGACCGTGTAACGAAAGACTTTATCTCCTCCATTTACTTATTTAGCAGATATTTTGATTCATCTTGTATGCTAAATCAGCAACTCAACGGAAGGAGATTACTGATTTGAGAAAGAAAATTCTTAAATTTCATGTAATGAAAGTTGATTGAAAGGTACTTAAGGCTTCCAAATGATGTTGATTGATCATTAAATTTAGAAGAGATGCATCCTGTTTGAAAACCTTGTCTAACCCTTGAACGTGAAGCAAAGTGGAATTATTGCGTTAAGAAATATTACCAAAAATATGTGAATATAGTAATTATGAATGGAATTGTTGCCAATAAAGTACATCTCATATATGGGCCGTACATTTCTTAGATCATTTTATGAGTCATAGAATGAAAGAGATAAAGTCTTTCGTTACGCGGTCGGATAAGATTTTCCTAATAATAATAATGTTGTGTAGCGTTACATAAGAACGGCAGATGTTCTCCAACACAGCTTCACCGCAGAGCAAAACTGAAAATTCGTTAATCCTACAAGAGCGACGGTAGCAGAATCGCATCAGATACAGACCTTTACGAATTCTGAGCTCAAGTCAAGTGGAATTGTTGTTGTATTTGGTATGCAAACCTTTATCCTTGTGTTGCGCTTAAATAATATCAGGTAGATGACAAAAAGGAGAGAAAATGCGTCCTGTGTAAAGAACAAGATGGATAGATAGAAGGAGGTGGCAAACAACACACAACTACTTTATCCAGTAGGATGTATGAGAATCATAACGACGATGATCATGTTTGTTTTCCATGTACCGCAAAAGCAACAAAGTGTTTGTATAATTACATGACATGTGTTACATAATAGCGTGCTACCAAAAGTACATCTTCATATCCTGGGAAAAGATCCACTCCACAAGGCCAATTCATTTGCATAAATTTTCATGGATTCCAGTTGGGTGGAGAGAGCTTATTTCAAAACGCTTAATTAATATTTTATTCGCATATGCATTCGTCATTTTAAGCGCAAGCAACAAGCATGCTTGGCTTAAACTTGCTTCAAGTCATTATGATGATGTTATAAAAAGATGTGTACGCATTGTACAGTTGCCTCGGTTTTCTCACATTCATTTGATGGTTCATCTAGGTTTTCCAGTAGAGTTGCTTACTGCGTGTATACGTTTTCGCAGGAATATTTAATTATAATTTGAATAGCCTTCTAGCATTATACTATTCGTTCTGTTGAGTTACACACAACGCAACAAAACACGATATGATCTTCATGGTTACCGGGACAACTGGGAGAGTTATTTTTAGGAATGATTTTTGTTTGTATAAATTCTTAATTTTAACCTACCCTGGATTTCATGGAACAAGATTGGTATGCAAAAATGATTTCATAACGGGATGCGTTTTAGTAACAAAACATCTACATACTAAAAATTTCATGTTTATAAATCCCCATGAAAATTACGGGATTGGGAAACAAAAACAAAGGCATTTCTTCTTTCATTTCATACATATATGTTTTTATATTCTGTAATAGTTAGTTATCTTTTAACTAACATGAGGTAGGTATGTGTGTTTGATGACTCTTTAGTATTGTGATTGTGAATCTTGCCAGCACAATAATATGCAGTTATGCATGAAACATGTACTTGGTTTTTTGTAACTGAATTTGTTAAAATGTATGTATTTTGATGACCTGCTGCCCTCCTGGATGTTTTTACGTCTGAGGGTTTTTTACTATTGTATGCCACAATATGACAATTACAATAAACTGGTTAATTAACCATTATTTTGTTTAAAATGAAAGGAAAATTGTTTCTTTATGCAATAAAAAGTTTCGCAGAATTCACAACTGAACAAATCAATGCGAGTAGGTTCGTATGATTCGTAAAGTGTGAGACTGATTCTTCGGAAATTGTCATAGTTAGTTAGTACGCAGCATATTATGGTTTGTCCGTGACTTATTGGATTTTTGCTCTGCATTCTTCTGCTCAGTCGATTGCAACTTGCGATTATATTTTGCACAAAGTTTCTTTCTGACATTCATTCTTCTTTACGCCACCAACTTGAACCCTAATCCGTCATAAAAAAGTAGGTAAGCACATTTTACATTCTTTTCTTCATTACGTACAGATATACAGACAAAAATTATGAGCGACGACAATACACAATAAAGTGCGATAATATTAGCGATGTATTCACACTTCATATAAAGCTGATTGAGTAATTAAAGTTTTGGTGTAAAATTTGCTAATTGATTGATTTTTATGTTGTTAGCTTGAAGACATATAGTCTTTGGAGGATTTGTAGCAACTTCAGTGAGAACCGCAAGTGGTAGAAATGGACGAATACATTCCAACCGGGTTTGAAAGGGGTCTGGTACCCCAGAAAATCATAAAGATGGTCCAGGCCGCTGGCGAGACTTACTACTTACTCAAGTTTCAGGGTATGTTTTTGTTCAAGTTAAAATAGTTTTTACTTTTTAGATTATGACTGAAAGCTCAAAAATCCTAATTGTTGCACTATGCTTATTTTGATGTTTTTTGTATTTTTTTCAGATGAACTTACCCCGGAATTGGTCCCTGATGATGAGGCTAAGGAGAAGTGCCCTGAGCTTGTCATAAAATACCATGAGAATGCGTAAGCTTTTTATAGACATTTATATAGAATTTTTAAACTGTACTTAAAGGGGTTATATAGTAAATACAAGGGTTTTCTTATTTCAATGTAGAAAGAAATGGAAGCCTCCGCTTACACTCCGTGAAATTTTGGGAGAAGAAATCGAGTCTACGAAGAACAACGGGCAGTTTGCAGTTAATAAGGAGAAAGCTGAGGATGCTACTGACAAAGGAAAGGACGCAAAGGAACAGGAGAAAACTGGCGTTTTCGGATCTGCTCAGAATGTGACTGAGAGTGGTGAAATAAAACCCCTAACAATTGCGCAGTTGACAAGAGAGGTGAATTCTCACTAATCTGTCACTACATCATGAATCATTTTATTAAAAAGTCACAAATGACATAAAAAAACATTTATTAGAGTTTCAACAACGATATAATGGAACAATATGTTCTTAATCAAGTAATCTGACTACTGTAATCATGATTGTGATAATTCATGTGAATTAATATTTTGTTTAATCATGAAATCAAATTTAATTGTTGGGCCATGAATCAATGAAAGACAAGTAATAAAGTTTTAAGTATAATAAGTCACATATTCAAGTTGATAATCTATTTGGCATTTAATATGGCGCTTATTAACCAATTCCTATATTTTATCAGGATGTCATTAGTATAGGTAGATTGGCACGTATTGCAGTCGCTTCAGTGAAAGCATTTTTGTCAAATCATTGAAAACTATTTTTAAAGTTTTACTTTTTCTTGCATAAGTAGCAAGCATGACAAAATACACATAAATGTGCGGTGTACACGTCACGATACTTAAACTTGCGCAGGTATGCCCTTCCCCAAATACCTATAAAAAGGACCACTTCCAGATGGAGGAATTCCAGAACGCCACTAGCCTGTTACGCTAACAGAAGTTTCCGGGGACTATAATGCAAATAAATTGACCACGTAAAAGACTTTATACTGTAGATACTTGATTTCCGTTTCGTTGATAATCTTTAATAACCCCAGGACCCCAATGTCAAGAGGACGGTACTGTTATGAATAAACTGACCTCCAGTTATCGACTCATTCAACTGACCTCCAGTTGTAAACTCACGATCTTACGAAATTTCCCAGTTGCTTTTATACTGATTTATAGACAAGTTTGAATGCTCACAATTCGAGCATTGGATCCAAAATCGAATTATTACAAAGAAACGTTTTTCAGAACAAAGAAAATATGTCCAGAAATAATTCTACCTTCCGGTCACGTACAACAAAAATCAAAGTTCATGAAATAAACAAAGAAAGCACCCAAGAATAAACCCATTTCCGGTTTCAATCATTAATCCCCAGTGACAAGTTTCATGTTTTATTATGCAAAAACTAAAGTTACCTTTTAATCTTTTAATTACTTTCTCTCCAAAAAAAGATATTTTTCTGACAGATAATTGTAAAAAAATTAGGTATTTAACTAAATAAACAAGCATTAAAAATAATTTCGACGAGGATGGGATTCGAACCCACGCGGGCAGAGCCCATCAGATTTCAGCCGGTTATTATATAGCAGTCTGACACCTTAACCACTCGGTCACCTCGTCTTGCATATTTAAACCGGCGGAAATACATCGTCAACACAGACAAAACCTCGCGAAATAATAGGTAGTAAATATTAAAACGAAGCATTAGTTTGTAAAACTATTTGTGGCGATATACTTAAATAATATGCACTTAAATACATGTAAATAGAGAATACGTGTATGAATCATCCATCATCAGTATCAGAATAAGCATTGTCCCTATGCTCTGCGCGCATGGGAAAACACCGTTGGATAAAAACTGAAAATGAGCAACTTTTTACTACCGGCGACACATTTTTCACACCTAGTGTTGCAGGTGTTTATAATTACGCCCAGTAAATCACCAGTCAACATTTTCACCAAAATGGCAATAATACTGAAGGCTTGCAAATTGAATTGGAGAATTGAGTGAAAGTTTAAGTTACATAACGCACTGCGTATTATAAATCATTACAAAAAAGAAGTTTTACCAAGCTAAAACCATAAGACTAAAAAAAATAGTTGAAGTTTTGAATTTTAGAATGTATACAAACGTTGAATTCCAGACTTTGACATCTGAACTTAGTACGAATTTTTGTAAGACATCCTAACCTTTTTGTAGTCCTGAGTAACATCCATTTTAGATATTATTGTTGCTTGCATTTAATGCTCAGAATTTTGTTTTACAATTTTCCCACCATAAAAAATCCTATTAAATATAAAACAAGTGTACGTTGTACACGTAGATGTTATGATTCTAATGTTCCACAGCTACACGTTTTGTACTCTTTTGCTGATCCGTGAACATTTATAAAAAGTTACATGGAACATGTATTGATTTAGATTTAGATCTGTCCAGTTAGAAATAGTTGCTCAATAACAGCATTCAAAACTGTTGTATGCTTAGTAACCTGATACTCTATGCTAATTTATCAAAATGCAACAAGCAATTAGATTTACGACAAGTCAATATCACAAGTGCAAGTGTCAATACATAATACAAAAAGCCTTGAATATGAGAGCTAATGAATCATCATCGTTATCATAAATACCTATTTTCTCCTTTCTGTTTATCGGTTAAGTGCAATATAAATTATGTTATGTGGTGTGGTTTGTTTAAAGTGGGATATATGCATCATCGTACCGTACGATTCGTACGTGAAATAGTACGTGGATTCTTGTGTGATGAGCTCGATATGACAAGTTGGCTACTGTATGCGGAATGCAGATACCTATGCTGACTCTGGTAATGGTATGTTAAGAGGTGATTTTTTATATTTTAGGCTGTTAGTTCCATGAAATAATGTTTCAATGCAAATAAAACCATTTCAAGTTGAAGCATTGAGATACATGTTCTCCTGTAGAAGCTTTTGTTTTCTGTACTTGCTTAACTCTAATATTTTCATGTAAGTACATAAACCTTCACCTTATGACATAGTATTTTTACAAGTAGTCATTAAAGCTCAAATTTCGCATGTAAGATTCCTGCAGAAATTTCAATTTCATCGCATCATGGCTGGCAAAATGAAGACGCTTACAGCTTAGAATCACGGCTTTCGTGGCCATACTAATATGCATAGAAATAGATTGCTTCTGCTTTACAAAAAGCAGTGTATGTTTTCATTGTTCTTTCTTTGTTGCCATACGTTCAATATCACTGTGGGTGTGGGGTGTATTGCTCCAACTCAATAGATGGCTATATCTGGAGTCTAAATACCAGACTAAAGATAATCATGTAAATGATTCGGCTACTGCATGCTTAATGATATCTCGATTGTTAGCAGCAGAAACAATGTACAGTTAACTAAAAGCCAAGGTTCTTAGTCAGAATTCCTGCCGTGATCGTATTTCCAGCAAGAGAGCACCCAAGCAAGCCTCCGTGGCGCAATTGGTTAGCGCGTTCGGCTGTTAACCGAAAGGTTGGTGGTTCAAGCCCACCCGGGGGCGAAACTTTTTGAGGTTTAGCTTTTAAATAGGTATTTGATTTTGTGTTACACTCTTCGTGACATCCGTGGGTCGTGCATCAATGGTGTGCTCGTTGAAAAACCCGAGGCAATCGCAGGTTTGTTTGTATGTAGTATCATGAATACTTTGCTTTCATCATCATCATCATCATCGGTTGTATGCAGGTTGCATTGCAGCCAGCAATCACCAATAACACGAACTCAACTGCAAATTGCATGTATGAGAAGTGTAATTTTAGCATCGATTTTAATATGCACTAATATATGTGTACTTGTCTTGACATGCATGTCAATTATGTTTTTTTAAGTATGACAGCAAATCCCAAAATACGTCAAGCGTCTAGAGATGGCATTACCTGCAAATAAAAATTATTTAAGCTAGTTTCATGCAAGCAAAGCAAATAACAAGTAAAATAATAATGGCTATACTATACTTTTGGAAAAGGAATACAAATACAAACAACCATTTTCAGTTTCAGTTTTCAAGTTTGCTGAAATGTTCTTACAAAAAATTAAGTTTTATTTATTTCTGCCAAAAACATTAAGGTAAAGACTCACAATTACAAGAATGTTCTTAGACAAAAAAGATATCATAATTAACAATTTTAATGCAGTCTAAGTTGTGTACGCGAATTTTAGCATTGGACAACGAAGCAAACACTTACACGTTACGACGTAAACGTTCTCATCATCAACTCTGAATTTCGACCCTGGTTTTTGCCTATATGATGTATGTAACTGTAACTTGTATATGAATGTAGAGACTTTGACGCAATAATATTGTATCTGTATAGTATATAGTTTGTATGGACTATCATTTTCTTATGGAGCAAGATACGCGTGGATAAAATGGTTTGGAACAGCAGGTCGTTCTTCTAGCTTATCATATTCCAGATGAAATTCTTTTGCGACTTTTCTCCAACTGATGGGGTCGAAAAAATAATAGGTTCCACGCTCAAAGTTAGTTCCCTTTTCCACGGCCGTTACACCAGGTGCGCGTGTAATCCATATCTTTTCCTCTTTGTGATACCTCCAATCACGATTGTATAATTCGGCGGCTGCCAAGATCTGAAGAACATCACCAGTGTACGTGTAGAAGAGGTAAAATAACAGCTCATCTTTGTAGCGGTTCATTTTTAAGGGAGCTAGTTTTTCCCTGAAAATATACAGCAAACAAATAAAAGTTATTGCTGGTTTAATTTTTGTCATGTACAATATGGCATTAATAAATGTAAGTATTCTCCATCATCTTCAATTATGTCCTTTTCAAGTTCCCAAACCTTATCGACGACACAAACTCGTGTCCATGTCGTAGCTGATCGCTTATGTTATACTCTTGTGGAACTGGATATTCTACATCTTCCGCTCGTACCGGTCCTTCTCCCCAAGGTCCAGCGAATGTAGGATATAAACTATCGGTGGCATTCAGATTGAGACCCAACGCCGTCAGATCAAAACCAAGAGCTAGTGACACTAGATTAGGATCCGTTTCCGCCACTCGAATGAACGTTAGCAGTCCAACCATGCCAAACTGATCATTTACCATACTCTTGGGGATATTTGTTACTTTGCCTAAAGTCATGAATAAGATGAATCTTAGCTTCGCTACATTCATAGTTCATTAATAAAGATTTTGAATCATAGTAGAAAGGAAGGCATTACCATCAGGAGATGTTAAAATTCCTCGTTTCCGCTCAACCCTTTCCTGACTCTCACCTGGAACCGTGTTACTACTTGGTGGGCGATTTTCCATCATTTTGCCTGCCGTCTCGTTAGCGCTCGTTGTGGTTGGCATTGTTGTACCTGGCAGGGCGGGGAAATCTTCCGAGCTCATGGTGAAAGCACTAGACTCCGATTGAGGCGTCTTGACCATTCCTACTGTAAAATGTCAAATTAATTTCATAATTTTAAAAGGGTAAATATGAATTTGATAACACGCTTAGAGTCTGTCAGTCCAAAGCACAACTAGAACCGTTCTCTATTTCTAGTGGTGCAGCCAAACAGATCCACGCATTACGCACCATATGGTTTGGCGGGCAAACTTTGATGATACGAGTCGCCCTGCTGAAGATTACGACTTGTTAACGAAGGGAATTCCGAGGGGTCGAGTATTTGCGGATGATGATCTGAATTGGTAGGATAGCCTGTGGGTGTTCTCTGTCCACCCATTCCTAGGACACCCATTCCACCAGGCATGGGCCTAAAAAGAAAGTAATAGAATAAAATAGTCAATTAGTTCCAAACAGTTACATTCAAAAGGGTACTGAACGATGTAGACGACCAAAAAAATAACTTCGGTTTACATAACAGTCTGTTATTAACAGACGACAGGATTGACAGGAATTAGTGTCAGTTCCAACTTACCCAATTCCCAACATCCTCCTATCATGGTGACGAAGAAAAGGGGCGTTTCTATTCATTCCTCCTGCTCCACTGGGCATCTGTGGCATTCCCCGATTCGGACTAAGGGGCGGTCCACCTAGATTCGAGGGATAGCCTCCACTTCCTCCAAACGTGGGAGTAATATGACCTCCTAGTGACGCACTTCCTCGTGACATTGACTGGTTGGCCATGATGGTGACAAAGACGTTAAAAAGGGTAACACGCAAAGTTCTAGTTGTAACACACACTCTTTGTTTCCTACAGTAGTACTATTTCTAACAAAATAATAGTTTTGAAAAGCAAATCCAGGTGACATATTCTCCTGCAGAAAGTAACGCTGCTTTTTAAAACGCCATCTTTCAGACCGTTCCCGTTCCAAAAGTAGCACTTTCTCTTTAGTTAAATGTGCAGTTTTTACCGTGCTGCAATTTTAAAGAAAGAAAAAACCTTAAATTAATCATCAATCATTAATTTTTATAAATGAACCATTAGCTAATTAAACCGTCATCAACTTACTAATTAATATATTTTGTGATGCTTGTTGTCCAAAAAGCCGAGATCCTCGTCCGTACACAATCTTAAAAATATTTAACTAGTTGTGTGTGAGCAATAATATTTCCTTTGCCGTTAAAGATGACGCACACGTTAAATTAAAACGCTGCCGTTACACTACTAATTTTCCTAACCCTTTCCAAAATTACTATATAATATAAATCTTACGTTTAATAATACTTCAATTTTTTAAGGTACTTTCTCGTTTCCAATTTTTACAGTCTAACTGTTAACCATCTCTCCCGTTTTTGAATGAATGAAAGCATTGATTACGGATGTGACGTGAAATGTTTCAAAGTTGCCAGTGACTATTTTATATAAATCCTTGCCGTTGTAAAAACTCCCACTTTCTCGCTTTGTCCAAAAAACACTGTCAACTTTCACTCCCCCATCTTTTCCACTTGGCTATTTGATAACTTCTAATGGATTTTTAAAACTAGTTACTGCTTTTAGTTCTTTCCATGTAAAAACGCACTATAAAAAGCCTAATTTGTATATTTCCACTTTCTAAAGAGTATAATAATTGCAGATATTTAATTGTTTTAAATCTTCCAAAAAAATATAGATGTACTTTTAAAATGTCTACCCACTAATTATACTGTAAATTTTATAGTGTTCATTTAAATAGTTACAGTTTTCACTCCAAAGTTATCATTTACACTCGCTCACTCACTCTTTCACACTTCCAGTCTGCAAAAAGCCTACATTTAAAACTATTTTGATAGTTTAATTCATTGGCGTCCTTTTAAACTCCACTATAGCCATGTTTTTACTTAAATAAGTTTGTGGTATAAATTTTCAATTCATTTATTATAATTATTTATAATAATTATTTATTTTCTTAAGCTGTTTAGCCACTCTTGCACTTTAGTTAAGTTTCAGACGTGGAATTTATTAGGTATATCATATCGCTCTAAATTCTTATGTATAGTAAATTTATATACAGTTTCAATTACATTTTTAATAGCGTTAATTACAAACCAGAGTAAATTGTAAAGAGAGGGATGATATAAAAGGCGAACAAATGAGAAGAATGATGACGATTATATTAAGTGCGTAGTGTGTGTTATGTTGTGTTGGCCTTGTATGTACTTTTCCTTCCAATTAATTTTACTTTTGATATTTTGAGTCCATTTCCATTTACAGGAGGAAACCCAGTAGCAATAGTAGCATTTACTTTATAGAGAGGGATTTAGAACAGCTTTTTAGTTCATGTTTTTCTTTAGATTTTTTTAGAATACGCAAAACTAGTAAAGTAAAGTGTATTCCTTCCTGTCTCCGATATTTTTCCCCTTTCTTATGTGTTCTGTTGTTTTCTTAAGATGCTTTCTTAGAGTTTTGCTTTATTTCTCAGCAGAAAGAAACAGCAGCAGCAGTTGTAAATGTAAATGGGAAAGGGGACTCATATTGTTTGTATATTTTTTTCTGTGTTTTCTTTATGATTTTCTTACAAGGAACTTATGATAAGATGCTTTGTATAAGCTTCAAATACTGAGTGTAGAAGGTATAGTATCCAACAGAAATTTTAAGAGTTGCCGGCCTCGTAACTTAATGCAAGTCAAGTGATGTGGTTTTCGTCACTTTTTGATCTGACGATGGTAGCAGTTAAAATGTAATGGCAATAGTGTATCCGAGAGTCAGGTTCCTTGTTTAGCTTTAACTTGCCATAGACTGGCTTGTTGTAAAAAGCCGTTTGCATTTCAACGTGGAACTAACTCTGCGGATAAAAAAAATGCAAAATGCAGGAACGTAATGTTAAACTCGAGTTGTGGTGGAAGCAGGGACAAGATAGACGTAGTATGTTGGGCTTGTGGAGAAGAAGGGGTGGTTCGGGGCAGCGAAGTAGATTGCGGGTGGATGGATTGCAAACAGGCGGTGTTACATGATAACGATAACTAAAGGTAGATAAAACCTTGGTGGCATTCGGTATTTGTATTGCATGCACATTCGTATTTAGTAATATAGCAGCTGCAGCATAAAAATCTAGTCTGGAAGGCTCTTGAAAATAAAGGTTCAAGTCTGCCTTGCACAAGACTGTATTGAGCTGGAGGAGAAATGAATGGTTTCATGTTGGTGGCAAAAGAAGGGAAGATCAGAGGCACTTTGGTCCTTCTTTGTTCTAACACCCGGTGAACTTTTCCATTGCCACGGAAAAATTGATGAGTGATTAGAAATGGGCTTCAAATTTCATTTTAAGAGGCCAAGATTGATGGGATGACTGATTGGGAAAAGGAACTTTTCGGGGCATTTTGCTGGAAAAGACAAAGGCATCATTCGGCAAAAATCTCATTTCAAAATTTTCCACTAAATCGTTTCTACCGTTTAACACTTTATTTAGCTACTGCAAGCAAAATAGAAACTGAACGACAATTATTTAGATAGTAGCATTTTATTTGTTATTTTACCCTTCTATTTTTCTTCCTGGCGGCTGTCTTTAATAATAAGGTTGATGCCAGCCTATTTCATGCCATTATCGGTCAAACCTGTCTTTGTTCAGTGTCTCATTCGTGTTATCACGAAAAAACATGATTTTTCTTCTCGTCATGCTCCTCGTTTCGTTGTCCTATTCCGTCGCTTGTCTTGAGTTCTTTGTTCCTTCAAATTGCTACTCACTCGCTGACTTGGTACCAGCAGCAGCAGTGCACTGACAGCGCCAAGCCAAGTCGCTGCCGCTTCGCTGCATGTCTGGTTGTCTTTGACTAGTGCAAAACGAATCATGACCAGCGTGCCTACTGCTTTTTTTGGTTTTGCAAAAACCGCACATGACTTTGACTAGTAGTTAGTAACTTTGCTGTTGTTTTTGCACACTAATCAACTATTATTATTATTTTCCCTAGTGTTTATCGGTATTATACCTATTTTTGCTGCTGATGATTGTCTTTTATTTGCGAATTTCATGTGTGCACGCTGCTGCATTTATCATTACACCTCATCATCATCATCATTAGCAAGTTTTTCAAAGTGTATAGACACCAGAGGCTATGGTTGTTTACCAACTTGGATGATTATGATAAACACGAATTATCGGATAAAAACGGGCTTAATGCAATCTCAATCTCCCCCTGTCATAATATTCCCAGTGTTTTTTTTTCACTCTTCGTTTTTTCCACGAATCTGTCTTTCTTCTAGAATTTTCACAGAGTTGCAGGTTGCCGAGTTGCGTTGTGTAGTAAGTATTATGATGATGAAATGACGAACCTATCAGTAATTTTTTTTAACGTGATGCTGATGCTGAAATTCATGCATTCATTCTCTCCATCCATTTACAATGCCATGCCCTTCACCGCTTGCTTTTTGGTTGTGGTTCCTCCGGTCATTATTCCCCTCGCTTTTTGCCTTTTTTCTTCTTCTCTTTCTGGTTTATTTCCATTATTCCATAATAAATGATATTCATCCATACTCATTCGCCGTTTTTTACATGATCCATTCCATCATCATCCTCTATGATGATCATCAACGTGTTGGGCTGAATCACACACGTATTTTTTTCGTATAATATTCAAAGTAATTTGGTCGCCGACTACATCAGCATAAAGCAAAAGCATGTATGCATGGTGGTATCATATCACCAGCATTCTAGCCTTGTCAAAAAGTCTATCCAGCCGCTTTATACTCCAAATTTTTCGTCCGTTTGTCTGACACTCCATTATACCAAACTTTCTCCGGTTTTGCAAAAACCGAATACAGTTGAAAAACAATAATAAATTGTAATGAATGTACTCTTATTACATCATCTTCTTTGTCCATTTTACCATAACCTAAAACCATCAAACAATCAAACGTTTAGTCAGCGAATAAAACACTTCCATAAAAAAACCTTCCCAAGTCCATCCAGCCCATTCTTGTCTCGTCCAGCGCATCTTCCATACTCCGTTTTCTCCCCACCTACTGTCTGCGTCTCCCTTAAAACTTTCTGTCCGCCGAGTTTGCTGTCTCAATTGAACCAACAAAGTTGATAGCATTTTATAATATTCATGTGTGTCGTGTTCACGTTTCTTGCTTTTTTTCTGGCAATATTGCTTATAACCTAGAGCATGCATGCATTGTTAAAATATATACCTTGCACGTATTATAGTTTCCCCTTTTTCAGAATGCTCTCATCATAGACGATAGACGATAGTACAGTCAATTCCATGTAATATTCCCTGACTTGGTAGTACATAAACTGAATTTGAAATTGCTTCGGTCTCTCTTTCTGTCCATTGCCTTCTTGTGAGCTTTTTTTATTTGCCTGCACTCTCGATCTCCTTTTCTTTGCTGCTTATTCATCTCTGTTCATCTAGCCATCCAGATCCATCCTTTTGGTCTCGGTTTCCCCTTTTACTGCTGCTGCTCGAGAGAGAGGTGCAAAAGACATATCGTCATCCTCCGTGCAACACACACAGCCAGACAAGTAAGTTTTGTACAATTTTATTTAACTAATAGCAACTTTAGTTTGTATAGCAGTTATATTATTTTCCGCAACTTCTTCTTGCTACTTGGCAAACAAGAAGGAAAGGAGGGGACGCTGCATGGAATTTGCATGCGTAGTAGTTTCTTTTCTTAAACTCTTAAAAAGCACACATTTCCCCATTTAATTTTAGCATGCATGCTTTTTTTAAGGTTGGGTATATTCGTATGAATTGGTTGCTTGATGTGTGCGTATTTTATGAGTAATTAGTCACCGTTGCTATTATTATCAAATAAAATAATTCGTTTTGCTTGTTTTTTCTTCTACTTCGTTCAAGGTTTCGGCAACGCCATACACACGAGTCTAGAGAAATATTCTCACGGGTTCATTGAAATCCTCTTTTAAGCTGCTTGTGTATTTTTTAAGGAAAGAAAACGGTTCATTGTCCACGTATAGTTGAGAAACGAGGATACCAGTTAGGTTCTGGGCAATCGGAGACGACCTATTTGTAGCAGGGAGCAGCGTTTTTAAAAGCGGATTTTCTTTGTTGGTGGGTTCTTGCCAAAGAGTGGTGAGTTATTAATTATGATATATTTATTATTGTTTTAAGGGGATAATTGATTGATTTGTAGGTGATTATTTTGTGATTGCTTTTTTTGCAGTGACTTGTCTTCCCTTCCAGAGCAATAAACAATGCCAGCCGCCACGACGACAACGACAGTTGCGCCCGAGCCGCCGCAACAACAACTGTGGTACCGGCCCACGGGGGACAGGGTGTTGGAACCCTTTTCGAACCCAATTACGGCAGCGGAGCATAAGATTCGTAATCTGGAGAAGAGAAAGCTGAAGCTAGATCAGTACCGGAATGAGCAAGCGGAAGGAAAGACACTTAACGCGGATCAACTGGCCGCTGTTGCTAAATACAGTGAAGTCATCCAAGTTTTGGAACATAACAGGGAGTTGGTCTCATGTCTTCGTCAAGTCCATCAGCAAACAATCAAGTTTATCAAGCAGGAGTTGAGGAGGGAAAACCTGGAAAGGAACAAGTTTCTGTTGTCGCTCCAAGCCGGACTTGACCAACTAGTAATTAATATAACTTTTTATTGGGAGAATGGTTGTTTTATGTCAAGAGTGGGAACTCACGTTTATTAATTTGGATTTGCAGCAAGATCCTAACGTACAGAATGATTTCCTTGTGGGTGAAAATGGTGCGCAAAAGATGAGCAAGGATGAACTTCTGGAACTGACCGAACTGTCTAAGGTTTTGAAGCCTTCCCTGCGAGAACCGGATTTCCCATCGAAAATCGAAACTGGAGCGGAAGTTGTGGCGAAACTGTTCGGTAAGCCTACTATTAAGCTTATCTTTTTTAAATAACTGGTTAATTTATTTATGAAAACATTGTAATAATTGAACACACTTTCTTTTTCAGAATCTAGAGGAAAAATTAACAATAGACCTAGCCAACAAGTCAAAACTCTTATCGACGCTGTAGTTGAAAGTCAATACTTTAAATCTGGTCCTGCTACTTCTGTTCCTATTGAAACGGTGGAAGAAATCCCTCTCGCAAATGAACCTCCAACCAATGTTCATGTACCCGAAGCTCCACTTAGCAACCCGGTATCTGCTCAAATGATGGCAAGTGCAAAAGCACTCTTACCTATACATGTGCATAATTACATGACAGGGTAGTAATTTCCAACTTGTTTTTGATTTTTTAGATGGATCCAGCTGCCTATAGTTTTATGCAAGAATCCCAATTAGAAATTGAATCCCCTCACATGGACCCTGCTGTCGTTGCCGTTTCTTCCTTTGCACCACCTCCACCACAACTTCAATCACAGCCTGACGCAAACCACGTGTATAACCCTGATCAAGTCAACGACACGTTGAATTCTATTCAACCCGGTGTACGAGATTTGAATTTAAACCACAACATGAATTCCCAGCATAACGGCGATGATGATGGCGAAGAATGGGACGACAAGAACACTTCCACAGCATTCAACAACAGTTCGTCTGTAAACGGGAACATGAAGGAGGAGGAAGGTAAGAACAAGAACGTTTCGCGGTATTAGCACGCTTGACTATTATAAATTATAAACACTTTATAAATTCTTTATTTTCTTTCACCAGTAGGCAATGGAGATGATGGTAGTAGAGGATCTTTCCGTGGAAGGGGTGGACGAGGAGGACGTGGAGGTGGCAGAGGTAGTGGTTATAATGGATACGGAAATTCAAGACCTCCAAAGGGCGGACGAGGCGGTTACAATCAGAGTCGATACTTCCGTGCCGATAGGATTGGCCAGGGTGATGCTGGTAAGTTGCAAATTTCTAGCCAGTGCGTTGAAAAATGCAAAGCTCAGATGGCATGCAATCCTGTTTTCTTCTATTCTCTGCAGAAACGGCCGAGTTCAGGGGTAAAGGCGGAAGAGGATTCTCTAGGTCATACAGAGGAAATGGAAATGCACCTCCTTCATCGGCCGGTGGTGCTCCACCACGTCGTGGTCGGGGTGGACCTCCCAAATCCTTCAATGGTATCCACGAAAACCGTTCTTCAGCCGAATAACTGTTTTCTTTGCAGGAATCTATGCAGACTGGCGAAACTGTTCTCAACTCTTAATAATATTTGAGTAGGTACATTCATATTACACACACTGTCTATCATAATCTAAATCATCACTCATATAAACCATCAAAAAAGTGGAGGATTCATTAATTTCAATTGCATACTACTAGTAGCCGTATGCAGAAAATGCGTCACACACGTTATGCCTCTGTTTCCGCTCACATAATTACCTACGCAATTAAGCAAGCAAGCACCTTCCGATAAAATATATATACCAGCAACCCAAATGTCATGTGGTTACTATATTCGAGTCCAGTGTTTTTTCTTTACTGTCAATGTAATCATTGTTCCTAGATTTATCGTCGTCGTCGGTCGGTATTATTATAGTCCTTTTGAATTTGATTTTGATTTTGTAAGTGATTAAACTTTTTGATTTATTTGCCAATTGGTATTTACATTATTTAACTCAATGTTCATTTTAATACCTTTTTTTCTCCTTGATGTTACGGTGAATTATTATTATTATTATCATTATTCCTAATTATTACCATTATGTATCACCTTAATAATTTTGTAAATGCATGATTTTTTGGTAAACTTTTTAAACTGCATTTGTAATAGCGTATTAAATAATAAAGATGAGAAAATGCAAACTTTTCAAACGCAAGCAAAAAATAGGAGGATAAAAAAGCTGACTCTTTAGTCTTTTGCAGAGGCGCATGCTTTAAATAGTACAAGTTCAAGTACATCATGTTTGCTCATTCTGGTTAAAGATCTTGCTTTTAGTTAGAATTTTCAAATCAGCAGAAACGTTTCTCAACTATTATGCTCACTGCTCACCCTTTTTATTGTTTGCCATTAAATAACTAAATAGCCATCTCTGTAATCTTCTCAATGACTGTAGCTTTTCCTTTCTTTGGTAACACTCCACACAAAAATATAGTCGAATTAGCATTTATAATTGTTATATTATCACATACGACAATTACTATTCTTGATAATATAATAATATGATAATGTTAACAGTAACAATAATACGCGATTGAGTGAGTCTACTATGCCTAAACAATATAGCCGTGGCCTATCTCTAGTTCGAGTTTATTACGCACGTACCAGAAATTATCTAGTAAGACGATGATAGTAGAAATAAAAAAGTAGTGCTACGTTTAATGTGCATTATGCTTAATAAACTCTTCGACACACATTTTGATGAATTGTACTTACACAAGGCATATAAAAATATCAAACTAGACTATTTTGATGTGATCTTTATAATTGTAAGTTTTGAGCAGCAGCTACAAAGTCAAAAAGTCACAAAAAGGGCATGTTAGGATCCTTTAAAAAGACCTATATATGCTTGCACTACAGGTACGAAAGTTAAATATCCTTACTTCAATGCGTACATCACATCGACCAAAAAATTTATTGCCAACTTTTACATTTACATGTTTGTTATCATCAAAACTATAAGCACGCGTGTAGAATTTTATTCATCGAGCCGCAATCAAAATTCACAGTAAAATTCGTCGGCTATTAAAAAACAGACAGACAAAAAGTAATAACCTAATTGTTAGGAAAAAAAGTAACGATAAAAGTCATACTCATGTGCTTTATTTAAAAATTCGTTTACAAAAACAAGCTTATATTGTGCGCGTAATGTGCTTTGTTCATCGTAGACATACCATTTTTCTAGCTAAGCATTTATAGCAGCCAGCTAATAATTTGGTATGTCCACTTGTGTGTTTAAAACGCGCTATTCAATACATTCAATTCAAACTGCAATAATATTTGCCTGCCTGTATGCAAACTTGCAAAAGGGGCGACTTCCAGTAATTTATAAAGATAATTATGATAGATTGAGTATATAAAATATATTGACTACTTCTATAATTTCCTTCCATTATCATCACGAAACTAATTCATAAAATGTTATATCCAATATTCCAATGACAAAACTTGTGCAACTATGCATCCCTGCACTACTAGCTCGTGGTATTATCAATACTTTTCATCGACTAAACTGTACCACACAACCAAAAACCCGGTTGCCGGTGTAGGAAATCCAATTTCAAGATTCAAGTGCACGGATAAAAAAGCTATAAAAACTTTTCACTGAAAAGTATGCATTTTTAGTGGCCACTAAGCAAAATTCCAATGGTCATAGCCTTAGCCTCTCTATATACTGTACTAATTATATACACTATAAAACATTCTCTGGAGATTTTCTCTGATCATGTACTGCCAGCATTTTTATGACAGACGTTTAATAGACATCATCATAAAGCTATATAAAGATGCAACTGACTGAACAGAGGTCACACACTTGTTTCCAACAAGCTGTTTTAAAGTATGTGTTTTCAAATTAAACAAAATATTCTCAATAAATATAACTAAATAAAAAAATAAAATATCATATTTAATCCAAAATTAATTAATTGACAACGTTGTCGTGTTATAATATTATTTAGTGCCGTGTTTGTTCTCTACCGCCGCGCTGAGTAAAAAAACATGCAATATTTATCATTGTTACTTATTCTACTAATCGCGTTACCATTATGATAAGTTAGTATTAACCTTGATTAATGTACTATTATATAATTCCTAAATTGTTACTAACTTTATTATTTATTATGCGCCTTGTTGACTATATATCTAAAAAACTAGAGTATATCGCCAATTTTTCTAAAAAACGAACAATAATATAATAATAACTTAAAACTGTGTAATGTGTAATAATGCAATTTTAGGACTTTTGAAAACTATTTAGAAAAAAGCGGATTCTAAAAGCAAAAACATATTTATATGCAGTGAGAAGAAGAGACTACAACACAGAAAATGAATAGGAGAAAAAAAATACTAAAAAAGAGAGTTCAATTCTGCCGATATAGTAATAAAATTAAAACTAATGTTGAATAAAAAAAAGAATATAACATCGAGTTGGCGAGACTTGGTTCATTACTTCATTAAAAATTCCAATGCGCTTCATTTCATTTCATTGTGTCACGTTTGTTCATTCCATTTGTACATTCGAAGCTATAAAATAACCACTTTCTCTTGCTTCACGGAAATCATCAACCACTCTATTTGGCTTGTGCATTGAATTCAAGTGTGCGCTATCAGCATCTCAATTAATAGCGCCGTCTTCCAGGGAGAATGAAACCATCAAGCCATTAGTAGAAAACGGTCAATTTCACTCAAACAAAGATGCCCCAGCCCCACAGAGCCAAGCAGAGAGGAAAAAACTGCTAACCTCAGAAATGTTCCACTAATGACCAATAGCCGTCAACCACAAGCCACGCAGTTATACTATCTCTGCATTCAACATGACATGTTATCATTTTCATTCATTTCCAAAACTACCACTTTCTCTTTTCCACTCCCCACAGCAGTATCAATTCTTCAGGAGTATAGCCAATATTATAGCTTGCTAGCATTCCAATATATTGGAAAGAAAAGAAGGTGTGAAAGCCAACTGCTCTCACGTAGTTTTCACCTTCTTTCCAATTACTTTGCTCTGAGAAATGTGCGCTGGTGGTGGTGGTGGTGCTCATGGTGCGGCACCCATGTCTCTCTAATGGTTTCTCTCTGTCTGTCTGACTGTGTATCTATCTATCTGTCAGACAGGATTTGTTAGCTTTGGCTCCAGTTTCCAAAGAACCCAGAGTTCCCGTTTCCAGCACACCAGAAAAAGGCATTCAATTCATATTACATGATATGACGTGAAGGTGAGATGTACCGTCAATAATAAGTAGCAGTTTTTTCTCTCTGGTCTCTGGCGTGTTGTGGATGTTCTTTTTTGCTGCGGTGGTTTGCTTCATGGCACACTGGTCTTATTTGTCTGATATATATATTATGACTGTATGACGGACTGCACATCATTTTTATCCATGAACAGAAAGAGAGCAGCAACCCTTTCACTTTAAAAACGCTGCTTGCTACTCTGCTTCTTTCTGCTGCTGTTGTTATTGTTGTGTGTGCAATGTTTCTTGGTGATTCACACGTAACATGATGATGATGGTCATGCAATGAGAACAGCAGTAAAAATGGCAATTAGGCTAAAATACGAGCTCCCACAAAACGAGACGCGGATGCAGGGCTAATTGAATTTAATTTTATTGTGCATCTCTCTCCTTTAATGGCCACCACACAACTTAATCAGTATCAGCAGAGCAAATCATAGCAAAAATGGACAACTTGGTTAAGTTGGTGCAGCATAATAGGCGGAAAGGGTAAAGTAAGGTTTTGAAAGGATTGTGAAGTGTATTTAAAACGCCAACTCTGTCTCTCTGTCTGTCTCAAAGTAAAAGGGTGTGCGAAAAGGCAGCGACGCGACAAAGGTGTGAGTTTGATGGCTGGGTTGTGTGCTGAAAAGTGGACAAAGAGCTACTTGTCAAGCAGACGCTGCTAAAAGGGTTGGTCAGTTCAGTTAATAATCGAGGGATGGTCAACAATTTATAAAGTTTGTAAGAAGGGGATGAAAAACGTCACCCAAGTCCGTTTACAGATAAGCATGAGCGCAGAATTTTCATGCGAATCTCACTTGTCACAAGTTTGACGGATGCGGGAGGAGGATGAAATTGCTAACTGATTTATGGTGTCGGTGCATCGTGGTTCGTGATTGCGTGTTTGCTAAACAATTGACTACAATGCCAAATGTGCCTGGTGATGATGACGATTGACCGGTGGAGTAGTAGAATGGAACAGAACACAAGAATGCGTTCCACAATCTAAAATTAGTAGCAAATTTGACATTTTATTGAGATTATTTTGGGAAAGGAACCGAAAAATGAAAAGAAATATTCAGACCGACCAAAAAATTTGTGTAGTGTTTTATGATTCCTTGTAAAAAGTGAGCTACTTAACGATTTTGAAATACTCAGCGTTCAGATAATTGAAAAGGCTTGTTTGAAAAAAGCGTGTATAAAGAATTAATATAAAGACATTACAAATTGGATTAATGTTACCATGACCTTATAATAACCATAAAAAGAATCATCGGTGACGTGACCTTGATGATCGACATGTGTCTTTGAATGTTACTGCTACGCATAAGCTGCAACTGCAACCCATGCAAATTCAATGAGTCATTATGAATTCGGGCATGCGTCATAACTGTGGCACTGAAATAATCACGCCCAGCAACAGCAGCCGCAGTAGAATTTGATTTCCATTTTTTGTAGAAGAAAGCTTAGCCAAAAGGAAGTCACAAATTGTCAAAGTGAAGAATTTAGTCAGGTTTTTGGAAAAGTCCTTTGTGTTATACGTTTATTAACGGTACAATAATTATGGAAATGGAGCGACCATTCAGAAGGCAGTCAGTGGATGTGGAGAAGCGACTGGATGCTGGGGCGGCTGGGGATGCTCCAGCGACCAAGACGGAGGCTCAGCATCCAGACCCGCAGTCCTACGATATTGTGAAGGCAACGCAGGTGGAAACTCACGAAATGATTACTGATTGGTGAAATAATCATAACGAATGACAATAAATAAAATTTATGATTATGTTGCTTTTCCAGTTTGGCGTCTACAGTAGATGCGTCCAACTGCTAAATGACGGGTTTGATGTGAATCAACGGGACAATGAAAACATCACCTTGCTTCACTGGGCAGCAATAAACTGTCGTCGAGAAATAGTCAAACTGTACATTGATAACGGTGCAATAATTGATGCCTTTGGTGGAGAGCTAAATTCCACGCCCCTTCACTGGGCGTGTCGTCAAGGTCATTTGAGCATGGTGGTGCTGCTAATGAAAAATGGTGCTGATCCATCGCTACGGGATGGCGAGGGCTGTGCCACAATTCATCTTGCAGCTCAATTCGGGTACACGCCCATTGTTGCATATCTTTTGGCAAAGGGGGTCAGTCCAGACGTGCAGGACAAGAATGGAATGACCCCGCTGATGTGGTCAGCTTGCAGAGTTCAAAGTGCCGATCCCACCCGCCTGCTCTTGACCTTTGGAGCTAATACTTCCATTCAGGATAGAATGAACAAAAATACGGCCTTACACTGGGCAATCCAGATGAAAAATTCAACGGCGGTGAGCCTACTGGTGCATCGCCATGCTAGCCTTGACATTCCTAATGCCTCCGGAGAAACGCCTTACACGATGTTAAAGAAAGTTACAAAAAATGACTGGATCTCAAAAGCTAGTGTAGATACAGTGTTGGCAAAGAATGAGCGGAAGCAACGCTCATGTTTGCATGAATATAGACAAGATAAGGTACATAATATATTCCATGTCAACTGCAAATTCAAAATTAGAAAAAATGTTGTTTAGAGATTTATTTCTGACTTTATAAATTTTTCTACGCAGCAACTTCGTTACTATGGCACTGCTGCTATACCGTTTGTTGTCATGTACGCACTAGGGGCCATCTTTTCTGCCGATGTTACATTTTCCTGGAAGATTCTTCTTCTGGTTGGCCTATACCTCATGTTTCGTATTACAGGAAAGTTTATTTGCGATGAGAGATTTATGTCCATATTTCCTATCAACGTATATTTGGCAACCAAGGTTGGTTTTTGCAACTTTGCAACTCATTTATACTTGCTATAATGCATGTGGTTTTTTCAAAAAATAATCCGTAATTGAATATTTGAACCCTATTTTTGTTTGCAGTTTTGGATGTATGTAGTGTGGTTCCTGTATATTATGACAGCTTTGCCTTTGAGTGATACCTTAGTTTTTGTGTCCTCCTCTGGATTGTTATGGTACAATTTTCTTCGAGCGTGGAAAGGTGATCCTGGTGTCATCACTGTTTCCGAGGATGAACGCTACAAGGTACAAACACCGTAGCATATTGTCGGCAAGATATACTCGGCTCGTTTTTAATAACTTGTTGTCTATTCTTAAAATCTTTGCAGACAATTATTGATCTAGCTGAGCAAGATGGGTTTGATTCCAAGTTCTTTTGCACAACTTGCCTGGTTCGAAAACCACTCCGTTCCAAGCACTGCTCTGTCTGTGATAGATGCGTTGCAAGGTGAGCCAAGAGTCAAGAACCATCCATCATGAGTATTTGTTTAGACAAGCTACGTTAACTTATTTACTGATTTCATTTCATTCTCATAGATTCGATCATCATTGTCCCTGGCTATCTAATTGCGTGGGTTGGAAAAATCACAAATTTTTTGTGGGCTACTTGTTTTCCCTAGTGCTGATGTGCGGGTTGTTTCTACTCGGGGCAGTTAAATTTTATCGAACAAAGTGTGATCCAGACTGGAATTTCGTACAAATTGTTAGCTGTGAACCCTGGGTTACCTTTATGTCACTACAGGCTGCTGCTCATGGCAGCTGGGTGTTTGTTCTTTTAATTTGCCAATTGTACCAGGTATTTGATTCTTCTTGATTCTCTCTACTATACTAGCAAACCATACCAAGTAAAAGAGTCTAATTTCAAATGTAATTTTATCAGATTCTTTGGCTGGGCCTTACAACCAACGAACGATTAAACTGGACTCGCTACACATACTTTAAAAGATTCGGTGCTGGAAGTAACGGAGCCTCAACATCCTCTCGTCAGAGATCCCATGAAAATCCCGGTGTTATAAAAAACTTTATCGACTTTTTCGAACTGGACTGCTTTAGTCCGGATAAGACGGATTGGATTCGTGCCTGGTCTCATCCTCAGGATCAAGATGAGTCCTCTGTAGATAGTCAGCCTTTAATTAGCCGGGACAAACGGGATAGCTATCAGTATGTTTAGCGTCCCCAGAGTAGACGCTAGTTTTCCTACTAAAGTCGAATAATCTTTTACGCTAATGAAATGTATGTTAGATAAAAATATGCCTATTTTTAACAATCTTCTCCTGTCCCACTAATAAACCCAGTGCGCGGTCAGGTTGACAGTTGACAAAAGGAAGAGAGAGGAAATTTGCATTTATGAAATTTTCGCTTACCAATGAAAAAGGTTCTGTCCTGCTCATTACCTACTACTACTACAATATCTGCAGTTTCTAGTATTTATATTAAACAATTACCAATGAAATTCTACAACATTGTAATACAACTTTGTTAATGATGATGATGAGACTAGTCGTAGTTTATACTTTTGCATAAGGAAACAATATTTAGACGTACAGAAAATAACAGCGTTTTAGTAACGAATACTTGTAGTAACACAATTGAATACGTGTTACCCACCATCACAAAGCCTTTCTCAATCATTGATAAACTATTTATATTCCTGAAATTCCTAGCTAATAACCTTCAGAGAAGATGCATTCACCAAGTGACTAATATTTGATAGTTTTGCCATATAATTGTTTGTATAGTTGTTCCAACGCGGTTTTTTGTTCACCACACACAACACACATTTTTCTTGTTGTTACTCCTACTTACTTTTTTTGCTAATGACACACACACGCTTCTTGTTTCCATTTTTGTTCATATCCTTCAATTTAAATTGTTATGTATGTGTTCTTTTACTATTATTGATTGCATACCAAAAAAGGCTAACTTGATTTTTTTTATTTGAAATGACTGAGGAAGAAACGCAAGTATAATAATAATAATAATGAAACAGTAACAATACATAGGTAACACTATAGTAATAATGTTGATATTTGTATTAGTAATAAATATCCTTTATTTTTGTGATATTGACAAGCAAGCCAGCACATACACACCTTCACAATAGTAATTTATTAAGTAAAATACAAATAACAAAGATTCTTTGTTTCGCACCTTTATATATATCTATGTGTAATTCTTATATAGCTAGCGTATTATATATTTCAACAAGGAATATATATAACCACAATGATGATTAAAAACATTGTTCTATATTCATTATATGATGAGGTTTTTGTTGTGAAAAGAGAAAAAAATACGAAATAAAGAGCAAAAAATGAAATTAATTTCGAAATTTGATTTTTATGTGTGTAGCTTTAAATGCTTTGATTATGACATGACATGTATGCATAAATTAATTAAATACGGGCAACAGGCAAACAGATTGACAACTTATTTTTTTATAAACTGAGGTACAATATTTTTTTATAATTTAGATTCATTTCATATTCTCGGCATTTTTTTCTCTTCTAAAAAGTTTCAATATTAATTGTCTTCTTAAATAATTTTTATACTCAACATAATTTTGCGCTATTTGTATACTATATAGAATAGAGATGTTCTTTTCTACATATATTTTAGTTATTAATTTTTTTAACACTTTTGGTAGCCTTCTTTCCTGTGGATTCCTACATTGCTCGATATGACATCGGACATGTTTTTTTATAAACCTGAGATAACGTACGTATTTGATATTCACCAACATGACTTTTGCTTAAAAATTCATCTACAATTAACATCATCAGTGTACCAAGGTGTCTTTATACATTTTCTAATAAATGCAGTTTAGTAAAATCAAGAGTGTTTTTTATACTCTACAACTTATAAAGTAGGTAATAATGCAGTATTATTGGTTTAAACATATATTTACAAATGGAATATTAAAAAGACAAAGCACATTGAATGGTAGTTACAAGTAAACACGTGTAAGCCATAAAATTCATTATGGTTTATCAAGAACTTGAAGAAACAGACTCGGAAGAGACAATTCCATGTGGCTGATAGAAAACCAAAAAGTGTTTATTACTTCAACTTTAATAATTCCTATGTCTCTGGTAATCAAATGCAACGACTATTATCTTTTTACTTTTGAAAGTGTTTCACAGTATTTTGCAATCAATTATAATTGAAATTCAATATAGTTTACAGTGATCTTTTGCTGTATATAATACATCTGTGCACTTTACTTAACAGCTAAATTCTTATAGCAAAAAAATGACTAAAAAATTCCCACTTTCAAAAAATGCTCAAGACATTTAAGCATAAAGAAATATGTGTAATCATTAACTTATTATAATAGTGTGTAGTAATCATCATTTTATGAATAAATATTTTGCACTTATTACGGCACAGTCATCATCATGATCATTCAAAAAGTCTTTCAGGCAACATTATATTGTGTTTCGGTTAAAAATTCATTCCAAGTAAATATTATTTGTTTAAACAACTCTTTATTGAGTTCAAAAAATAGCTAAACTACAAGTAACTCAAAAACTGATGTGAATGAATAAGAAACTTACTCAAACCAAAACCTACATTTAGTTGCTAGGTTCTAGAACGATAACAATAACACAATCAACTAGAAATAAACAACTTAAACAATTACATATTATGTATTTCATTGCATTTCATCCTACTCGTCGTGTATTACAAAATTGAAAACTAGAAATACTACAAATACAACAAAAAAGTAATTCATTTACGTAGTCTCTCTTTACGCACTATAATTATCAATACAACATTTTTTCTAGTACTAGTTTTTAGTAATATAATAGGCCAGTTTTATTACTACAATATAATAAAAAGGCTAGCAAGGACTGTATATCACATATCTCTTTACTGGTTTTTTGTATTAAATGCTTTAAACTGTTAACACGCTTTCTTTTCGTTAAGTGGCTAAAGATACAAAAGCCGTTCAAATTCTATCTTGTAAAGATACCGTCAAATCGCAAAACCCACAAGAATGTCAATGGTACTTTGATTTGAATCTGAATATAATGGATGATGTTACTGGTCACACAATTTACTAATAATAATTTAACATTACAATTACTACATAGTGCAATTTCATTGATTATTTGTCATGTCTGGTGAGTGTGCTGCTGCATAAATCATGGTTTAATCATTTTTTCGTGTACGTTTTCCCCTTCTTCTCCTGTACATAGATTATCTTTGAAAATACGATAAGGTGTTTGCAATTTTTTTTCCTTCACAATCTCCTCTTCTTCTACAATAGCTTAACCATAATAACATTTTACAAATGCCAGCTATTTATTAATGATTAACCTTGACAGTATTAATATAAACGCAATACTACTACTTATACACGTAGATGCCGATTACCACAAAAAGTCTCTTGTGTGTTGGAATATTAATCTAAATATTAATAGTAGTGATTGAACAGTACGACGTGTAATAATGGTACATACATACCACATAAGATTATACAATGAATTTATGGTTAACTCGATCCGTTAGTTTTTTATCATATCATATCATCAGCAATCAGCAAAAAATCTAAAATCCTTTGTTAGCAAAATCTGTTTTTCTTAGCACAGCTACACCATCATCATCAAAAGTTATTATTTACAGTGGCTGGTATGTTAAATTTCTTGATTACCTTTTAAAGTAATACTAGGAACAATTACAGCATAATTATTATGATCAGTTTTTATCTATACCTACGGCGTAAACCAGTAAAATTGTATACACAATTTCTTTATGCAATGCATTTATTTTCATTACAAAAATAATAAAGAATGAAATGAGAAATTCTTGGTCGCATTCACGGGATTAAATTAAGACTTTATCAAAAAACAAATGAAACTAATGTTGGTGTTGGGCGCAACTCTTTAATGCATTTTTCTACAACAATTTATAGAGTTTATGTAGATAGTGCCAAAACAAAAAACAAGATAACTGCATTGCGTTTTCTTTTTGAATGCACATCTTACTATTTCACCTTTCCATCTACAAAATCACCTACTTAGCACCCCGTCAATTAATTAAGAGGCAGCCAGTAATAAATGCATTAAATACAAACTCAACTTTTCTATAATGCTTCTAACATTTAGCATATTACTAAATACTAATACTAATCTATCTAACTTTCTACGTAACATTAATATATTTTTGATGATTTTTAAAAATATTCAGTTATAGATAGTTATAGATATTTACGGCATAGTAAATAATGATTAGATACAAACAGATTGGCTTTTCAAAGATTCTCTGTTTTTTCTACAGCTTTTGTAGAGCTGTAGCGCAGCATTCTTCGTGTCAATTGATATATTTTCCATTTAGTCGTTTCTAAATGTTCCTATTTTAGCTCAGTTGCGGTTATCGTTTATAACAAAAACGATACTGGAGTAAAAGTAGATACTTTTTAGTAGTTTTAATTAATTACACACGCACTTTCACGCCTCTTACACTTGGATATTTTTTTGTCACTTTTATGTACAACAAGAGAATATGAATCGACGACGAGGTGATTACTTTGCCAAGGCATTCCGTGCTTTAGCACTGGTCACACACCGTTTCAACTGTCCAATTAGATCCACAATTTTTAGTGCTGGTCCTACTTTCATCCCTGTCAGGATCACAATCTGGTCCTTTGTCAATGCCAGTAATGATTGACCGTTGATTTTCTGTGAGAATAAACAAAAATATTTTGATTGTGTATTTCAGTTATCCTAAAATGAAACTGCTTTTAAGCAAATAAGACAAAAGTAATTCGCTTGGGACACTCACGTTTCTCTGAAACAATTCGCTGTGCGCACCACAATCATTTGTGTCAAGAAACGTCACCACTTCCTGTGCTCCCCATAAATTGGGATCCACATTTTCACAGCAATTAGGGTTATCTGTTAATCGGGGAATAATATGTGTGGTTGATGATGTGGGACTTGGTGAGGTAGTGCCATTATTATCTGAGCTCTCTGTGGACAGCTTCCGACTCCCGGTAGAATGTGCCTCAGTCTTTATTGAATCAAGCTTTAACTGCGAACCGTTCACAGTAGCTTCAACTGTAGACGACGAGGAGGGTGCAGACTCCAAAGCAAACTTTGGCTCAACTTCCGATTTCACATTGTTCATGATTGTGGTGGTGGAAGTAACCATGCTTTCATCATTGCTGTTCCCTTCTGATGAGATTGCTGCTGTGGGTGTCGCTTGTCTGCTTCTACTTAGCTGCTCTGCCTGTTGCTGCAATGAGCTTCGACGGGGACCAGAGGCGATCTGACTGGCTTTTACGGGAGGAGCCGTGCTGGACGCCGTTACTGCATCCTTTTGCTGATTACCTGTTACTTTTTTTGAAGAGGAAGAGGAGGATGCTGCTGCTGCAGACGACGATGCAGCCGCATTTTTGGCAGGTCTGTGAGAAAACAAATGAAAACATCACGAATGACAAACTACTGTTTTCTGCATGGACAATGAATGTCAATAATATGTGTGTACGTACCGTCCACGGCCACCAGGCCTTCCCGAATTTCCAGGTTTACCCTTCTTTCCTTTCTTTCCCTTTTTCACTTGTGGCATAGGCTTTGGTGGAGCACGTGGAGGTTCCAACTTGTGATTTACTAGCTCACACCAGCCAACAGGATAAATATCCGGTGACCGTGCATCCAACCATTGATCATATTCTTCTTCCCAGCCATCAAAGTGAATTTTCAATAGACGACCAACAATGTGTGATATTGTGGCAACACAAATTAGTCGAGGATCCATCAAGTCGGCGGCCTCAACTTTCATGCCAACTTTAAACTTGTGATTGATCGCTTTCTATACGATAAAAATGAGGCAGCATTTTGTTAGTTTCAGATTCATGACGTGGTTCATGATAAATGTTCGATCCTTACCTTTTGTTTAACAGGAGCGGGTTGCGTGTCAGTCTCTCTCAAGTAATTGTCCCACTTGAATGTATTTCTGTCATACCCGTATGGAGGGGTCAAAGTGATATTGTTTTCCTCGCAGAATCCACAAGGGAAAACGTACGGGGAACTGATGTGGTAACAAAACCAGTCGGATCCGTTAGCATTGGAGTCTTCTTCGTAGCAGTCTACGCGGACCATCACATATCCTCTACGCAACACCTTCTTAATTGTTGCAGCGCAAATGGCTGACAAGTTTAGAGGATCAATTGCTTCTAGCTTCATGCCCACCTGGAGATCCATTTCCTCAAATTCTGCATCGTAAGGAGTGGGAACTAGAGTGTTTGGGCAGTAATTTTTTGGTGCTACAATTTCATGGCCAATGGTTTTTGCCCAGCCCTTGGGATGAATTAAACGAGATTCCTCGTGGCACCAAAAGCCACCGTCCTCCGTTGAGTCAAAGTACTCCACGTGTAATCGTCGCCCAACGATTCTTCGCACCGTTGCTAATCTTAGCTGGCAAATACGATTCTTATCCACGACTTCCAACTGATCGCCAACTCTGCAGAAATTAAATAAAAATATAGTTTGCAAATCAGTTTCCTCGCAGTTGATTAGAATGATAAAAAATATAATTTTTATTGTCTTACTCGTATTTTGACTTGAGGCTAGTTTGGACCTTGGCTTGAAAATTCTGTGGAAGCGTCCGTGCTCCGGTGAGACGATTGACCAGAAAGTTTCGCCAATCCGTGAATTTGCGTGAAATTGCTATGAATGGATTAACAAATATATTATTTCAATTTTACTTAAACAATGTTTTGAAAGAAAAAGCTTATTTTTCTTCGCTTTCTTACATCTTGGAGGAATCAGTGGTTTCCCTTTGTTTGCACACCATCCAACATGATGTATATCATGAGAACATAGATTAATCCAAAAGTCTCCCGAGGGATCATTTCCAAAGCCCTCAAATCTCAACAATACTAGATATCCTTGAATTCTGACCACACTAGCCACCCAAAATGCAACTTGATGATTTCTCGGGTCAATATCCTTGTTCTCTACTTCTAGCTTCATTCCCATTGTCACGTTGTCCCACATGCGAGACAAGGGAGCCTGAAACAAAAGGAATACATAATTAATGCACTGTAGTTCCATAAAAACCTCAAATCAAAACCACTTCCACAAAACTTACATGTTTCATCAAGCCGACACCCGCAGCTTTAAAGTCAGCATCGTTAATGATGCTTTTCCAATCAAACGTGGGATCCACCATGTCCACCTTCTTCTTCTTTTTCTTGGGTGCACCTTCAGCATCATAGTCATTCACGCTGTTGGAAGCACTCGACGAGGATCGCACGGTGCCATGCTCGGGAGTTGAACATCTTGACGAACTTTCATCCATGTCTTCCACGTCACTCGCAAACAAGGCGCTCGAACGGCCCTACTCATTTGAAGTAAAAGGAAAAGTAATTAGTACTCCAAGTTACTACACTTTTATCATCGGTTTCTACAATTCCTGAGCTCAATCTCATGCAAGTTTAAGATGCTATTCACAACCCACGTGTGCACGGTCTGTGGATAGCAGCTTAATTAAAGCCCTTGTAATCACTTTAAATCAGGTTTTTCATAAATAGTCTCTCTTGATGAATAGTCTGATTGATTCTTTCAAAAGTCAGAAAAGGCTTTTTTCAAAAAGGAGGCCACTACTCCGGATTCAACCGGGTGGATCCACTACTCTGGACTTCTGGAGTCTGGAGTATGTCATAATGTTATGAAAATGATGAAATCGACAAAAATGTCACTGAATAATGGAAGTTTCCCTTTTACTCTGGTGATTATTGTAATGATTAATAATATTAAGTCTATTGTCCATTGTTTAATGTTTGCTTTTGTCATCTTGGGCTTATTGTGATTAGATAGAGTAAATAAAAATAGAGAAAAAACATAAAGTACGGCCAAGGATATGTGTCAGAAGAAATCTTTCTCCTTAATTGAGCCAAATATAATTGTTCACCCACCTGTTGAGCACCACCTTCCCCTCTCTTCCCCATTGCCTTGGAACAGGCCAAACTGCAAAAGTTTTTCTTCTTCACTTGAAACGTCCGTTTAACTCCCAAGCGACCACAATAATCACATTTGGCTATGAATTAGCAACAATTATTGACAATGCATAATTTGTTATCTTCTTTGTGAATTGAATTTTATCATAGCATAAAATTTAAAAAATAATACGTACCACTGTAGTCCTCTAAAACTGGCGGAGCCGGAGAGTCGCAGGACGGTCCAGAGGCCCTCTTGCCAACACCATTGGAGCTACTAACCGTTCCGGATGCGCTGCTGGATGATGCCGCTGATGGAAGAGATGCCGATGATGACGCGCCTCCGCTGTTTGGTGATGTCACAAGAGTGATGGACACACCATTGCTGGTCAGTGCTGAAGTGTTTCCCGTCCAGGATGTTGTGGCCGCCGAAGAGGAGGAGGAGGATGGTCCACCGAAAGAGGGAAGCCGGGTAGTCTTACAAATATCTATGAAAAATCAAACAAAGAGATTCAATTTCTTGCTTTTACTACGCGCAACACTTGGTCTGTACCAAGTTTCATGAGGTAGACTTTGCCACGGCCTCCAATCATAAAAGGCCTGCTAATCCTCATTTTAAGTTTATTCAATTCCACGGAGTAACTTGAGACTGGAGAATACTCGAGAGATATTACAATATCTATTCTCTTAAGTGAATTTCTCTTTGTCCGCTTCAATGACAAGTTGTCATTGACAACATGCTCAAAGGTAAGTGACGCTATGTTTGTAACCCATTTTTATATAAAAAAGTGACCTGCAGAATTTCCCATTCTCGAGTTAACATAGCCAATCCTCTGATCCACCAGTAAAGGTGGAGCTTGCTGTGAATCCCCGTCGAAAGATGATAATGACGATGTTGGCGACGACCCCTGCCCCCGACGTTCTGCCAAAGCAGAAGTATCAATATTCTCTTTCCTTTCCTCGCAGTCAATGCCCACCCGCGATAGGTGCTGTGAAGATTCCTGCTCATAGTCAGAGTCAGAGATGTCACTGGATGCTTTCTCTGGGTTCCCTTGGCAGCTGTATTTGAAATCTCTTTCAGCTGCATCAACCCTTTCAACTCCCTGTTCCATTATCTCTCGCACATATCGCATGCGAGCCTCTTCCCTTTCCGCTTCTCTTTCATCTGGTACTTCCACTCGCTGAGGAGGATTCCACGGCACCCATCCCTCATCGTCACTGTCCGAGTCTGTAGGTTTGTAAGCCTCCAATGATCCCCCAGTGGCGCTACTGCCGCCTGTTGCAGCACCCTCACTCGCTGCCAGCCTATCGCCTTCGCCTCTTTCTAGTACTTCTTGCTTAAAAACCCTTATCACTGATGGCCCAGCGATGACTTTCCTTGTTGCTGTAGCCCTCTCATTTTTCTCACCATTGTTAGTGCTACTTCCCTGTTTCACAATCACGGTCAATCGCATTACAGTAGCTTTACTGGTTCCAGCTAAAGGCTCAGATTTCACCGTCGGCATTTCCGTGTTCTCATTTCTTCCCGAAGGCCTTACAGTAGCGTTGCTTGTTCCAGCTACAGGCTCAGATTTCACCGTCGCCATTTCCGTGTTCTCATTTCTTCCCGAAGGCCTTACAGTAGCGTTGCTTGTTCCAGCTACAGGCTCAGATTTCACCGTCGCAATTTCCGTGTTCTCATTTCTTCCCGAAGGTCTTACAGTATCGTTGCTTGTTCCAGCTACAGGCTCAGATTTCACCGTCGCAATTTCAGTGTTCTCATTTCTTCCCGAAGGCCTTACAGTATCGTTGCTTGTTCCAGCTACAGGCTCATATTTCACCGTCGCCATTTTCGTGTTCTCATTTCTTTCATTAGGCCTTACAATTGCATTGCTGTTTCCAGGCCTTACAATTGCATTGCTGGTTCCAGGCCTTACAATTGCATTGCTGTTTCCAGGCCTTACAATTGCATTGCTGGTTCCAGGCCTTACAATTGCATTGCTGTTTCCAGGCCTTACAATTGCATTGCTGTTTCCAGGCCTTACAATAGCATTACTGGTTCCAGGCCTTACAATGGCATTGCTGGTTCCAGTGGGCCTTACAATGGCATTGCTGGTTCCAGGCCTTACAATAGCATTGCTGGTTCCAGGCCTTACAATAGCATTGCTGGTTCCAGGCCTTACAATGGCATTGCTGGTTCCAGGCCTTACAATGGCATTGCTGGTTCCAGTGGGCCTTACAATGGCATTGCTGGTTCCAGGCCTTACAATGGCATTGCTGGTTCCAGGCCTTACAATAGCATTGCTGGTTCCAGGCCTTACAATAGCATTACTGGTTCCAGCTACAGGCTCAGGTTTCATCGTCGCCATTTCCGTGTTCTCTTCTCTTCCCAAAGGCCTTACTTTTGCAATAATCTTCGACGTCCCTGGAGTGGCACTTCTGCCTGCTGTACTATTCCTAACCACCTCCATTTTTCCGTTATGTCCATCCTTCCTGTCCGGTTTTTCCTGCTTTGTAGCAACCTTGGGTATCCCTTGAGTGTCCCTACTACCACCACCACCACTTCCACCACCACTACGACCTACTGCACCAGTACCCTCCATATTATCCTTCCTACTGCGTACAATTTGCCAATTCCAAGAAACACAGACTCTACCACCCAGCAACCCAAGTCCTATCACTAAGCCCTTTCAAGAGTCAAAACTTGATACGCAAAAAAAATTCTGCTAAAAATCGCAAGCCACTCTATCTTCGTTCCTCTCCGAGAAGATACTGGAGAAGACGCTACTATAGACCTTCCAAGTTATCCCGACAATCTACGTGTAGCTTTTCCCTACAACATCCTCCTCGAGTCTGCTACCAGTACAACAACAAGTGTACACAGCTCAACAAGATCCAGCACACTACCCACGCACAAGAGTGAGGTGGACGCTATAACCCTTCTTCTTCTTCAGCAGCGTATCCCCTCATCTTTACCTAAATCTCTGCTACGCCGGAGCAAGGTTTACAAGTGCGAAAACAACGGAAAGGGAATACGAAATACGAATGCAAGGCAGTGGAACAGTTTAGAAAAAGTTGCTGGTGATGATGTGCTGATGATGATGATAAGTACATAATATTTTGCAGAGCATCATGGTGTGTGTGTGTGCACACACGTAATACTTTCCAGTCATCTATCATCACAAACAACGCATAACATCAAGCAGGGAAAATTACAGGGATAGCAGCATATTGCTACAGTTTCCTCATTTTGATACGGAGGATGTCAATCGGTGGAGGTGGCAGAGCATGTCTTCTCCCTTTTCTTCTTGTTGTTCCCTCTATTCGTGTTCGTGGTTTTTTCATAGATGATCATATTCTGGTTGCTCGAGTCTCCTGGTTTTACATACTTTGAACTCACCCCCAATAAAACACCAGTCAAGCTATATTCCTTTTCTCTTTTTTTTTCTCTTCGTGTCACCATTTGAGTCGCCAGTCGGTCATAAAAATTGGGTGAATATATGTACCATTATCCAGCCAGCCTTTCTGTTTCTCTCTTGTTGTGCATGCAGGCTTTTCATATGTTTTCAAAACAATGCAACCACTGTTTCCTGGCTTCCTATTTCATTTCACAGTTCATTATAAGCATCCAACACCGCTAGCTACCTTACTTGATTTTACTCCATGTCAACAACTGGATTTTTACTCGAAATTCTTGCATTTTGCCATGGTTTACTCCTCCCATCCAGTTTTTATTTTTCAATTTTAAAGAACCAAAAACGTTTCTTAGCTTTCATAACTAGCAATGTCACCAGTAACACGTACTTCTATTAATACTTTATGCAATGCATTTTAGATGTTCATTTTTCTTTGTGCTTGAACAAATATTTCTTTGTTTTCTTTGTTTAAAATATGTCTCAACATCACCTTCATGGTATGAAAAATATGAATCTAGCTGACCGACATAGCTGTGATGCAAACTATTTTTACTCGAGTAAAATAAAGCCTTTCTTCCGACAACAGGGTTGATGCCGCCTTTTAAAATCCTTTCTTCATTTTTAACATAAGAGTTACCGAAATAAGCGTTCAGCATGTTTTATTATATGTACTCGTAGAAATGATAAAGTTTACATGTTTCACAAGACATTGGACTCATTATATAGTCAGTCTTAATATTTTGCTTTTCTTCATGTATCCTTATCTTTAGTTAGCTGACAGTCAGCAAGCCAACAACCCACGCTTTTATTTTCCAGTCATTACGCGAACAGAGGCCGTGATATCGTTTTCGCTAAAAGTTATCTTGATTTGAGAAGGAAGGTTATTCGCCTCTCTTGAGCTTTTTGAATGGTCTCATCTCATTAATAGTAACACAATAATGAAATATGATCAGTGCTGTGACAAAACTTGTGACGAAAGCAAAAACCATTATACAATTCAATAAAAAAGGAATTGCAGAACAACAAGTACAGCGAAACCTCATATTTTTACTTTCTTAAGGTAACCTAAGTAATATCTACCATACAATTAAACGTGCATGGCCACATTTAACGATTTAACTATAATGTACAGTTACATGCAATATTATAAAAATATAAGCAAACTTACCAGCAATATTCATGGAAGTTTTTTCATTTGCCATTGTCATTCCTTTAGCAGTTTACGATGAGCAAAATATATTGAATTTGTTTCAAAAATTCATCCATTTTGGTCACACCTTGTTTTAAAGCCGACTCTCCTCCTAAAACAGCTTTGAGTTTTCCTCAAATTTCAGAAATGTGTCTTATTTTACTTTTTTCTCACAAAAGTACACATTTTCACTATCTGTTTTTTCACACTTTACTGTTTTACATTCGTTTTATTCCACTATCCAACATAGGCGGCTTGTAAATCACAAGTTAGTGACTCACACATCAACACAGCTAGTACGACAGCTTGCTTTCACTACTCTTTCGTTTTTCAGACTTTGCACTTTTTATACATGAGGCGATGATGCGCTCGTTCTGTGAAGTGTACATAACTTTATCACTTTTCACTATTATGTCTCCCGTGATTCCATTTTCTCTGCATATGGCTCAACTGTCAAAGGATATGTTCCACTGGTATATCCAACCGCTTCCGCTTCCTTTTCCAGTTTTACTTTCCCGGCTGAAATGAATTCAATCAAGTTTTGCAAATTAAAATGTTAAACTTTTGAAGCATCAAGTTGCTAAGAGAATGCTTTGTTATATGAGAATAATTTATTGTATGATAAAAATGAATACATTTTTGGAACTTTTTTAGCCTCCAGAGAGATTTAATAGCATGTTTGAGTGTGAGCTATAAGCGCTATACGCTTTTTTACGTGGGATGTTGGAGAGCAGTTGTTGCGTTGCGTAACCCCATTTTGGAAACACCATTCAAAGACAATAAAACACGGTTACAACAGTGCACACAGCGAACAGCTCAACAGAAAATATAAAACAGGCAGAGCGCAGCGCACATAGTAGATCCATTTATATCCAATCGTAATTCTCATTCCTTTCAATATTCTTCTATTTTCCCATCATCGTTATGATCATCATCATCATCATCCGTCCGTGTACATGATGGACATGAACATGGAAATCATGTCCTTCGTTCTTGCACAAAAATAATATTGCTTTTATTATTAGTGTCTACATTTACTTGAGTTGTGAGTTTGCCATCCTGCGCAACAAACAGCACAGAGCATAACGCAAAACATTCTTCCCAAACTATTTTTATTGCAGTTTGCATTTTTATTAAGAATCTGCAGCAGTGATCCCAGCAATGCTAGTTGAAATATAATGCAAACAGGCTCTCCACTACTCTCCACTCCACAATAACCAACACCAGAGTCCAGTAGCTTTATTTGCAATCATCATCATGGTCAGAGCCAAGATTGGTAGCTGCCCATTTTATCCTTCTCAAAGTAAATTGGATGCAACGCCTAACATCTAATGCTTAAGGCACCAATGCCAATTGTACTAAAATCTGCAACATCATTCCTATCATCATCGGTTTATATTATATGCCCGTGTTTTAAGTAGGTATTCATGGAGTTCATCAAACATCTTCATTCCTGCACTCTCTGATGTAGATAAAAGTTACTTTATACCTGGAGCCAAGTTTTTAATTGTACACTTTGATTAGATATGATGCTTTCCATAGAATGATTACATGCATGAAAGGAGAACAAAAAGAGCGTTTAGTCAAGAATATGAATGTAAGAAGTACTTACTATCTTTCCAAAAGATTTTAAAGTGTTTGAACGGACTACTGACTCTGGACATGAAAATGAGGCACATGATTTTAAAGAAAATTTGATGGTCTGCTTACTGCTTGTCATTGAATAGCAACCAAGAAACACAAATAAGATACAACCGCGCCTCGACACAGTGCCAGCCTCCACATTATCCCTCGCGTTTTTTCATTGACCAACAGTAATAAAGGAGAATGATTAAAGTTAAAGGTAGTTAGCACTTTGCAATGCAGTTAACAGAGGCAACCACATCGGACATTGTGCAAGCGCGCAAATGAAAGAATACTAATGGAAGAATGTGCAACACGCTGATGCTATTTTCTGGCATTGTGGAATGAAACTGGTTTGCAATTCCACATATTATTCTTAGCAGGCGGAGCAAGTTGTATAAACAAAGGACAATAATAATTAATATTAATGGTTATGCAGCTGTAAACGATTACTTGTCACATAATGGCAATCGTGGCAGGTTTTTGTATTTAAGGAAGTTCATCAAGAAGATGCGCTGCTTTACAAGGCAAAAGCTTTACGCTTTTTTATTGTCTTAGCAAAGTTACAGATCTTGACCTAACATAATGCATTATAGCTTAGGTAAAGTTATCCAAAGCTAACTTATTGCCCAAAACTGCTGTAATTTTAAAAGTTTTTTGATGATCAAGTTTGATTCATGTCCTATGTAATTAGTGTGAGCATTTGACGTAATGATGTTCAGTTTACGTTTCACATTTCCATAATCAAATTTAAAAAAAAGACGCATAGCGTAGATTCTTTCAGCATCTCGAATTTTCATCGGACAAACATTTTATCATGATGGAACTGGAACTATTGCGTACGCACGACTTGTCGATATGCAAATGCCGATAAAAATGAATACAATGTTCAGATAAGTAGTACTTGAGCTAATGCATTAAAATAGGTCACTCAAAAACGTTGCGTGCTACCAATGTTTTACTTGGGCATAGTTTATGCTTAGGATGCTGAGTTATTGCTTTATTTTTATTACCGTATTATCCATCGTAGTTAAAGGATTTACGCGTTTGCTACTAGGTAGGCTACTCGGTAAAACGTGCCGCGTAACTGTTGTGCCTACTCGCGCATGTCAGGGAGGAATTTTAAAAGTACCAATTATAAATGGATTTATCTAGTTAATGCCAGTTGTAAAATTTACTTTGTTTGCAATGCAATATTGATATTGCTTCGGCATTATCGTCCTATGCGCTTATTTTTATCACTAAAACTCCAGCAAAGAAAAGCTATAAAGCTACTAAAAAGAGCATAATCTCTTTGAGGTTACTAAGGTTAAACACTTGGAAATTCTGAAATTCTTTCTACTTAAAATCTGGCATTTTTACGTGCATCATCACTCATCACACATGTTTTTATAATGTTTTTATCATTACGAAAAAATGACTAACTGACTGATTACGTGCCAACCATTACCTAAGTACTTCTGTGTGGCAATATTTCCATGAAAAATGAGCATTTGCTCTTTTAAGTATCGTAAAACTATCATGTTTATATACTTACCAAACTTAGTAAAGATGAGACGTTTTTCCAAAATGTTTCGTACATAGGTCCTTCTCGGTAATATGTTATGTGACGGACTATGTGTAACTCACTGGCTTCAAAAGTCAGTTTTAACTTTGATACACTTCACAAATAATTATTGTCATTTACACAGAAATTGACTACACCACAGTGACATAAAACAAAAACTTTTACACTTACAAACACATAATATTACATGCGTACGATGCAGCTCTGGAAGACTTTTGATATTGTTCGGTTAACTGTTTTTAAGCTTCTTACTAATTCCAACGCTTAAAGGAGCTAGGAGCATTTACTGCATGTATATCACTTTTAGCTTAATGTCTCCAGCATAGTAGCAGTTCTCTTGTCTCTGCAATTCTCAAAATAATTTTACTTCACTGCGAGTACCATGCCACAAACTCTGAACTCTCATATAAACTGCAGTAAAAACAGATTACAAGTTAGTAGAGAAACTATCACTCGCAGAACAAGTCGTCGGGAAATGATTATCAATGTTTGAATATTTGCTTGTCTTTGAAGAATGATATTTTTATTCAAACTTGCTTCTCTCGTTATCATCCACTGGCGGCATACACAAATCAAATGGAAAATGGATCTTTTTTCGTTCATTCATTCGGCTTGCTTGTCAATTTTTGTCAACTTCTCCTTTATGCAAACTGCAAGATTATAAATATATCAAGGAGATATAAGATAATATGTAAAACAGTTAGGCTCAATGCATATATTATTCAATTGCTAAAAGGAATCTTTTGACTGAAAAGCTTTTCGGCTTAAAGCATTTGATTTTTATTGATGGCTGAGTTTATATGAAAGAAATACTTTGTAAAAAATAATAATCCTCTCTAATATCTTGCTTTGAAAAGTACCACAGAGCTTGGTTTCCTGCTAATTCTTAACGTTTGATACGGCTACACCGCTATATATTTACTAATTTGTTTCCTTTCCTTTTGCTCCAAAGCAATATGGCACATTTCACATAAAAGGAAACCTTGCAAAAACAAGTCGGGTTTTCACTCACTTCAATTCCTTCTAAGAATGTGTGTGTGTGTTACCCGACTCGAGCTTTCTTTCACTCCGGTAATCTTCTTAATATTGTAATAACATACCTGGCAATATTGCTAACATGCTCTATAATACTTTCTCCGCTTTTTCGTCCTCTTTGACTTGTGTCAATTTGCTTGGAAAGTCCTTTTGGAAACTCTCCGATGCACATCATCACATTTCATTTTTGCTATTCCAATCTCCCTACCCCTTTCTCCTTTTTCTATATCTTTTTAAACTGGCTATGCTGAGAAAGGAAGTTGGCTTGTGTACTAGTTGACGAAGGAACCAGGTCAGGTTTTTATGATTTTTTTTATTATTATTGTCTTCTTTACCATTCCTGTCCCTGCCACTACTACTCCATGTTCCTTGTTACCGCATATTAGAGGACTCTACTTTCAGGCTGTCTTTTAAGTTCTCGCCTTCTAGAGTAGTATGCGGTTTCCCTATACACATCCTGTTTTACTTTACACTCAGCAGAGCGACAGAGTTCAAACAGAACAGCAAAGAGGACAGACAACACACCAGCAAATACATAGAAATAGAGAATATAAGAAGATCAGCAGCACACATACAGCAATAAATTGGATGATGTGATTGTGACGAAGATGATGTTCAGCGTTCAACAGAGAAGCAGCAGGAGAAAGAAGATTACCAAATAGGTAGTTGGACATTCATCCCGTTCCCGTACATAATAATATCATCATCCTGTCATACATTTTATACAATGTTCTTCAATACACTTTTTTCTAGGCAAAAAGCTTGAAAAAGGAAAAATACAAAAATCGTCCTGTGAGTGTGTGTTCTTATCCAAGCACACACACATACGTAATATTACAGCACACAAGAAACTTTTTTCTTTCTTCTTAAAACTCTTCTACTTCTTAGCACCGCCACTTTGTTTAGAGCTAAACAAGCAGTTTAGTGCTTGTCAGGCTAACTTGCACGAGTAGTTTTTGGTGTGTGTTGTTGCCTTTTTATTTCGTTGCTTTGCTGCTGCTGCGGTGTTGTTACTTCAAAATGCTGGTGCTGCTGGTAAAGGATTATGAAGCATAAGAGGATGCCAAGCAAACACGGTGACGATTACTTACTAAACTTACTACTTACCACCAGAGAGAAGAAGAGAGGACACAACAACCAACTAAAGTAATGCAATAACTGCGGGGAAGAAAATAGAGAGAAATGTGCAATGCTTTGAGAGAGAAACATCACAAGAGAGACCTCTGAGTTTGGTTTGGACCCAGCAGCGGCAGCAGGAATACAAATTTTTGTGGATGATGATGAGATGAGAGTATATTATTCCATTTTGAATGCTTTAAATAAATAAGACAGACAAGAGGAATATAAAGGTAAAAGGCCGTGTGGACTGTGGACTGAGTGTAAAAGGACATGGAGCTCTGCAATGGAGTTTTTGGGATTTTGCCTAAAGCTTTAGCTGCGGGTTTTATGTAGTTGGTGGACAGACTGAGTAAATACTACTATCAACCAGCATATGCACATGTTGTAAAATGCATTTGTTTCTGAACAGTTTGTAAATAATATATATGCTCATTGTATCAAATAATATATACAACACACGCACAACATTTTGCAGCAAAATGAGAGGAAGACCAGCAGAAGGTAAAGGTAAACCAGCAGAATAGTTTGTTGAGTTGTATAATGTGTGTGGAGTTTGGTTGGTTATTCGGGCTCTATTTCCACCAGGAGTTAACAAAAAATGGTGTGTAAAAGGAGAGAGGATGTGTATGAAATAGGCAACGAGGCACAATACCTTTGTTGCTTTATTATTGGCATGCCAGGTAGTGAAATAGGTGCTGCAGGAAAGAGCTTGTAGCGACCATTTTTTCAGGCTTGCATGAAAAAGACATTTTTCCGTTTCTCCAAAAGGATTTAAAGATTTATAACATGAGCTAAAAGTTAGGAGAAAAGAAAAAATGTCGAATGTTTTATGATAACGCATAAATATGCTTTCACCTCTATTTCTCTGAGTAAAAAATGCAATGGGCAAAATACAGATAAGTAGTAGAAACAATTTTTCAAACCTTTTTGGGAACTTTATAACTTCCATGAGAAAGCTAGTTTCTCGCTACTTTGTTACGTTAGATTTCTGGATTAGTGTTTGGATTACCATTTTTACCATTTTCATAAGTAGACAACATGTAAAACTAAGGCATGAGAAAAGCTCTAGCTATATATTTAGCAGCATTAACTTTTGGGTCTAGGAAAAGTGTGGAGATGATTGGGATGATGAGTACAGATATAAGTAAACTGTACAAACAAACACTTCCCTTTGATTATGCATTCAAAGATAGAAAAATATGCTGCTGAAAAGTGTATGGGTAGAGAAAAGGAGGAGGGCAGCAGTGTCGTGTCGTGTGCCCGTGTCCATCCAACTCTGTAATATGTCTTTGTGTTTTTTAGTCCTAGGTATTGTCAAGCTAATGATGAGCTCACAAGTGCGATATGCCAATATGGTTTCAAAACTTTTAATAGTTATGTAATGTGCATCCATGTTGTTATTTTTGTTGTTCTTGGATACGATCCCTCATGACAATAATGGATAGAGAGCTTGCTTGGGTATTAAGTATGGCATTCATGGTATTGTCGCGTAATGAATTGGCAAGATAAAGCGTACAATTGCCACAAGTCTAAAAAGTAGCATTACTAGCATAATAGTATGTCATAATGTACTATGACTTTTCTTTTGCCTGCTTCATTTTACAAAAGACTATGTTTAAAAGCTTGCGTTGAATGCCACTCATGTAAATGAAAGCAAAGTAATATTTACCTTTTGTTTTCATCGTGAACGACGCTTAATGGACTGAGCAAGCGAGCACAGTTCCGACGCTGCCAACTTGTGAACGACATGCGACAGGAGGAGGAGAAAGAGAATTAAATGTGAAGGGTAGCTGGTACGAAAGAAAGCGAAAGCCAAAGAAAACATCGAAATTAAATATTAAAATGGCATTCTTAAAGTAAAATATACCGGGCTACAAACAAGTAGCGACCAATATCGTCAGAATAACGTTACAATGTCCGAATCTGCATTTTGCAAGCGCAAAACTGTTTAAAATATCAAAAATTTATTGCAATTTAATCAGCATCTCTAGGAAATTCATAGAGACGTTTCTCCTTTCTTGTTCGCTTTACCAAAAACTGAATTTAACAGTATATGTGCAGATATGAGAAAAGATTCGCATGGACAGACAGACATAAAATATAAGCGTGAAGTTTTATGCTTGTGTGAAAATACGTTTGGGAGAACAATGTAAACTTCATACGCCATGTTTCATGCATAATATCTGTTCTATGATTGACGCTTCGGTGCCGTGTGGGTATGGTTGTATATAATATGACGTTGAGATCTAGAATGGAAAGACAGTTTTTAATTTACTTAAAACGCAATAAGAATACAAAACTTCCATTGTCACGATGATCAGCGTCGGTAAAGATGTGAACGAACAAGACAGAGAGAAAAAAAACTGTCGGCAAAAAACCAACATGGACCATGGTTGATATGTGCGGAAAGGAAACACGCATAGGGAAAACAAACAAGAGATGGGGCTACGGCTTTTTGCGTGCAATGACTTTGGTAAAAAAAGAAAAGCTTTGATGGCTTTCATGTTGAATGTTCGGCATAAGTAAAATAAATTCGCCTGGCAAATGGTTTATGAACAAATCAGAGTTGAATTAAAAATATATGTCCTTTGAATGAAATAGGCGTGTCTGCTTTTGCCTGTCATGCATGTGTCTTTTAAGTTTGTATTTTGAAATGTTTTAGAACCATCATGATTCATTATCATTATGAATATGTGACGTGTTCTAGGTCTATAAATATGTATCATCATATTAGAAAACGTAAAAATTGCTACATTTGAACCAAATAGAACGAATCGTATAATTTGCCAGTGTTTCTAAATCAGACAAGTTTAACTCCACGATTATATCCTATATACAATTGTACTTGCTCCAGGCATAGTAAAAAAGTGTTTACAAAGCATAATAATTGTTTCACCAAAGGAATTTATTCTCCATGACAAAAAAATGAAAAATGCTTGGGATATTATAACGAAAAGTGCAATGTACGTTAACAGAATTCGCTGCGCTCACAAACACACGCTAATAAAACACTCGAGCTGAAACGCAAGTCGGCAAGACAGAGGGTGTGTGAAACAAGGCACGAACAGAAAATCCGATTGCTGGTACAGTGAATTTGCAAGTATATAATTGTACACAATGCAATGTTTTTATGAAATGAGACATGACACTACAAATTATTGGGAATTCCCCTAGCAAGGCAGCAATTATGCCTGTCCATGCAATAAATATGCAAGATGCTTTAAATACATTTCGAAAAAAAGTGAAATATTAGAGTTGTAGGACCTCAATGAGCTTGCGATTTAAATATTGCTTTCTAGGTATTATGATTCAAAGCAATTAGAAACATTTGAAAGGACCACAATATTACTTGGTATGATACAAGATGCATCTTTATGCCTTTCTGCTTAGAATGAGAGAAAGCCATAGAAAAGTTGATAGGTTTTATCATGACTTGTCTCCGATGTTGCCGTGATATATGCAATGCAAATGACCTCACGACTATGAAACATTCAGGTTTTTTCGGATTTATTAATGGTTGTTTATAACAACAATAGTAATTCATTCACACGTTACTAATCACTAGTCATGTTTACAATCTTTGTCATTTTCAATTCATTGTACAGATGTGTTTTATATGTTATTACATATATAGGTATGGCTATCAATTATATTCTTTTACATTCTAGAGTTTAATTTACCACGACAGAAATTAATGATTACTAATAGTGTAATATTATTTCGATAAACCGTACTTACAAATGCCTATACCGATCACTATGGCTAATGGCTATTCTATTAGTATTCCATAAGTATTCTTGTACCTACAACCTATAGTCTACACAGACAGCAATACATACATCCAGGTATTCCCATGGTTAAATTCACACCAGATACTCCCATTTTTCAAGTCAAATCATTTTATTGACTGGAATTAAAAAAGGGTTTCATAAAATTCTAAATTTTAAATGAAAAGTCTTTCGTATGTATCCGCTCTTACAAAACCAAATCAATAGTAAAAACCCGTTCATTGTCAAAGTAAAAGTTTTAATAAACTTTTAACGTTTCACCCCTTTAATTTTTATTAATGGGCAATAAAACAATCATCATTGTCATTTCTGAAAAAGTTCACAAGTAGATCATTATGTGCGTTCTATACATTGGGTATCAATTATTATGCCGAATGGAGCTAGTTCAACATTCCTTCAGTATAATTTCTTTAATCGACACAATACAAAAAATTATTTTCGATTAACTGGGTCGTATAAAAGATGGCAGTGATACGTCATTCATTATTATTATTAATTATGTTAAAAGTGAACAAATGATGTTTCAACTTTTCTCATTTTTGTTACAAACTATTGATCTTTTCCGATCCCCAAAACCATTTCTAAGTATAGTCTCTAGTTAAATCGCACTTTATTGCAAAATGCGTACAAAAAGAAATTACATGTCAGGTTTTAAAACTATGTGGGCATATTGTCGGAAACAGTACAGAGAGTAAAAGTACGTCATTGAAAAATCCTTATTGCATATTAATACACATTCCATTATACCTTAATATTTTGGAAGTTTAAAATACACATTCAGACAATTAAAGCTTGTAGGTTTATTTGACATGATGCATCTTAAAGTAATCTGTAGATTGATTGTATTTGTATAGGTAGAATTATAAATAGTTCATAGTTAAATAAAAATCACACAGTTTTATATCGATATAGTTTTTGTGCTCCTGCTATACTACTGAATAAATCTACAAAAAAAATGGTACAATATTTTCTAAGTTTCTACGAAAATACACGATATCATATCATCCTCAAGCAATTTCCAGTGTGTGTTTGCGCACTCTTTGTCACGATCTCCTCTGTTTTTACACCTATACATCCCCAAGACTTTTTTACGTTTCAGTCTTTATCTTATTCTTTTCGGTTATAGTCCTATAATTTTGTTTTTTACAAAAACCTTTCCTCTTTCAATCATCATTGTCTTGTTAATATGTCCGTTTTAAATACAGTAGTTTAAGTAATTATCTCCAGTTGCCTTAAAATACCTGTACAATGTACAACAGCCCTCTTTCCCGATAGTCGAACCGTTACCGTTACATACATTTTTCTGCGTTACATAAAAACAAGTCGTACAATATCAGAACCTTTCGTTACAAGCGTTTCTCAGTCCGATTTCATCATGATACCGCATTATTTGGTAAGGATGCAATTGTTAAGTTAAAAAACAGGAATCACTACACATTCATTATCATGTTTCACAACTAAAGTATATAGTAGTATAGGTAATTATGATAATACTTGTTTGTTTCCGTACAATTTTAAACTATCTGCTAAACATTATTTGTAGGTTACCTTGTATTTTTAATAGTATGCTGAAATAGAAAGTAGAGTTAAATGAATAGTGGTTGTATTTTATGTGACACATATAAAAGTTACCTAATTACTTAGTTGATTCTAAGAAAAAATGCAACTTTTAAAAGTAAATTGCTTGCTTTGGTAATAAACCTACGTAACATACTTAGACATATGAGTAGGTATTGTATAATATAGAGAAATAGCTAAGTTTACCTAAGATAAAATAGTGAAAACAACTATCAAATTTAGACAAGGCTTACTAGTTAGTTTGATGCTGTTATGAAGTTGCTTCTTCGTGCCGTTTCAATCAAAACGTGCCCCAGTTCCTGGTTACTAATTTTGACTCTAGTGCCTCTGTCCATTATACATTTTTACTTGAAGAACACAGCTTGTGGCCATTTCCGTAGCAGAATTATTTCATTTTGCGTGAAACATCAAAGTAACCCTATGTCTATGTGTACTTATGTGATACAGTTTTTATAAAAGTATTTACTTGTATATTTTGAAAGTTATATGATAATGATTTAACTGCTAATAGTTTATGAAAGCTTGTACAAACATTAGCAAAAATGTGGAAATCACTTAATTTGTGGTGATGCATGAATAAACAGAACTTCCAATCATTTTTTATTTCAGGAATCTGGCAACAAATCTAATAGAATCATGTTTGCAACTAAACTACGAAGGGTTCTTATGAATGCAACTTGGAGTTAAATCGAGGTATAATTATGGACAGGGCATCATAGGTGGAGGGTATGCTACTAATTAATTCTATGACAAAATTACAACATGCAAGCAGTGGTACAAAAATGAACAAAAGCAAACAAAAAATGTCTTGTTTTAAATGTTTTATTTCTTCCCATCTTAATAAATGTGTTTATATATTTATCATTAAATCAGCATCACCACAGAAGAAAAATTAAAGCATGCCTTCTTTCTCTCCGCTCTCTGCCAAACCTAAATAACTGATCAGACCAAATGAGATATTTAAGCGGAAATGGACTGTTCAAAGCAAATATGATATAAATAGGATAAATAGACTGAAAACTGAAATTGACTGAAAAACTGATGCGTGCAAATTGAAATGTTGATTAAGAGTATTTATGATTGGGTGTGAAGGAGGCGACTGGGGAAAAAAGGGATTTGAAAAGTATTAAAACTGTAATATAAATAATCAGTTCTACATAGCAGCACTAATATATCGGCCTCATCTTCCAGAAAAATATGCAAAAGAAGTTCATACCGATAATTAAACGGATTTGATAAAGTGTCTAAAGTAAGTTTAACAATAGTAGTAGTAATATTAATGAGTCATCTTTCACATCCCCTTAATAGTTCGTGTTTTACGTTCTACTTTTTGTAAGGAATAGTAGATAGTAGATAGATACTATTAATATTATATATTTGTTAATAAATGCAATATCTTCACTAGAATCGATCATCATTTTCACTTTCCTTTTTCCCACCTCTCCCCTTCTTTCCTTCAATTATTTTAGTAATTATTGATAAAAGTAAAATTATTATTATGCTAATAAAGATTTTCTGCTTATTATTAACAGTATTTTTTAATTTTTATTATTTTTCTCTAGTAAAATGCTCTATTACTATATATCTGTTCATCATCCACGTACTCATTTTCATGAAAATTGCTATTTTTCCACATTATCAAATAACAAACTTACAGTTCTAATGTGTATTTTTTACAATAGTCATATTGATAATCATTATAGCAATAATAATAATATAATAATAATATTTTGTTTCTATCGCATTTAAATACAAAAATGATTGCCACGATTTTGTCGCTTAGTTATTTCTACAAACTACTGCTACAAATATTCACCGGACACGCTCTCGTCATTAAAGTATGAGCACATAACGTCATCTTCACGTCACCACCTCGCATCACCGTGTCCTTAGGATTATTTTATAAGTATATCTTTATATATTTTATAATAATATACTAACTGCCTCTTTAAAAAGTTTTTTTTGTTTGTGTTTGTGTGTGTACATCATATAATTATTATTGAAAGTACTTAACAAATTATTCATTACACAGAGAGTTGATGCGGCTAGCAACTTAAAGTATACCGTGTGTGGTTAACGTATTCATCCGCCTAGTGCAATTTATATGAAGATCTTTAACAAAACGCTACTTCTACCTGATAACGTTAACCCTTAGTTTTGTATTTTATTATTTTCAACGTTTTTAAATGTCTTGTAATAATAATGGTTGAAGTGTGGTAGAAAAAAGCTCCAAGTTGTTTCAATGTATGTCATTGTATTAAAGTTAGAAATTGGTATAAATGAGGACAACACATGCATTCTCAGAAAAAAGGGAAGGAGACGCTACTGCAACAAAGCTGTTCTTTCAAAAATATGAATAAAACAGCTTTGCATTTTTATCAATGGAACTATACACTGTCTGTGTGGCAGCACAGTTGTAAATTTTTATGTTTAAGTCATCATACCATACACATTAAAAGCATGGTAATAGCAAATAGCAATGATAATAGTAAGGACAATATAATAATATCGTAAATATCTCGATCATATCGTTTCACTAACATTCACAACAACAATTGTCAAACATACAAAATGAAATTAGTAACGCAATAACAAATTTCTTCACTAGTACAATATATAGTAAGTATGTATAATGTTTGGATGCAATGCCTACACTAGATTATAACGTATGTGCCTAACATGTTTTTACATTAAAATGTGATGTTTTATACTCTTAATGTAATGTTTTATGTATAGTTTTTATATGCAAGTATGTAATATATAGTTTATATAGTAGTGTGTGTAGGTAGTTTTCTTTTCAAATTTAAGAATGTTTCACAACGATCACTCCGGGTCGGAGTTGTTGTTGAAGATGGAACTGGGAGATTGTGGTTTGCTGTGGTGGTTGCTGATGTGCAAGCTGAGGAATATGGTGATGCTGAACGACATGATGATGATGATGGTGATGCTGTTGTGGGGGAGGAGATGGACTTCTCGAGACTGTGGGACGATACTCGAGATTGATTGGTTGCTCCTCGAGCTCATTGGATCTGGCCAGCCTGTTAAGAACATGGTGTTTCAGAGAGGTGACAGTGGTGGATACCGGAACAACAGTGGCAGACGTCTGATGGTACGGAGTCGCGGGGTGCATCGGTTCTGGAGCGACAGTAAAGGTGGTCAAAGCCAAGGGTTTGTCAACTATGGCCACAGGCTTGTAGCTGGGTGGCTGACAAGATGCACTCCACGGTTGTCGAACCGTTGCGACTGGAGTCATGTACTCTGCTGGAGAGTTGACAGAGGAGCTGCAAACTTCCATTGCTCGTGGTGGAGATGCGCTTGGAGGTGATACCGAGTTGCGTGGAGGAGAACGGTCATCGGCGAATAGGTGATCGCCTTCCAGTTGTCTGATTGCCTCAACAATGGAGTTCAAGTTGTGGCGAACTCTGCAATGTCACCAAACAAAGAAATAAAAGTTAATGAGACTGCATAAAGGAAGTGTGCAAAATATATACGCGAAAGTATGCAAAATCTCATGTTTCCCAAAAGTTATTACCTGTAATCATCATACGAGTTCCGTGCAGGTGTTGACACACGATGGTAAACTTCGGTTTCCTCAGCAGTCTGCATCCTGTTGACCAAAAGAAAAAGCACATTATTCCAGCTGCCATCATCATGAATCATGTTACATATAACATAATCATTTACTCATATTTCATCAATTAACAGACACTGACCTCTCATGTTCATACTTGATGGGCTGTTGCTGAGGTTGTGATGGTGGTGGCGGAGGTGCTGGTTGCTGCTGAACATAGACAATTTGCGGCTCAACGATCTGTTGTTGATGTTGCTGCTGTTCCTGTTCCTGTTGTTGATGATGGTGTTGGTTGCGCATAGTGCTCAATGTGTCTTCCAAGCTCAGTCTGTGTCGCCTCTCTCGCTCCAACTGAAGTCTCAAGCCCATTGTTTCCCTTCTCAATTCTGCCACCTCATTCCTGTACTCCTCCCCATTATGATCCGGAGACATGCTACCAATTCCTTCATCCGCAGATTCCACAGAGCCTGTAAACAAGCCAGCACATTAATTATTAGCAAGCACATTCTTAAGCCCATTGTCAAACATTGTCATTCATTTATCCAGCTCCAGCAGTAATTTTTCATCACTAGTTTCCATAAGCATGTACACGTTATCATTTACTATGATCATTCTCTGAACGAGTCACCTTCCTACGACTCCTATCTAAACAAGCTATTCCTAAAAGACGCGGCGCGGTGAAAGACCTGCGTTGGAGGGCATAAGTGGTTCCAAAATAGCAATCATGTAGCATGTACATACATATAGCATGTAGGTAGCTTAACATAGCATCGCTCGATACGTTCCGACGAGACGTCTACTATCGATCCACTACTACTCCTCCACCACTTCTCTCCACTTACAACATTCAGGAAAAAGGAGAAAAAACATTTCCTATCACCACAGCCTGTCTGCTGCTGCCTCAGAGCTTATAAGCTTGTTTCCCACTGAAAAAAGTTTCGCTTTTCCCCTCCTCCTTTAGAAAAAACTACAACAACAGCAGCTTTTACTACAACTCTACTACTACTACTACACGCTTTCTACTACAACCGTGTTGCCACCAGCAGTGCATCCTATCCTTTCAAGTGCGTTATTATTGTGAATTGCTTTTCCCTTCTCTTCCTGGCTCGTTCTCAGTTTTTTTGAATGCCTCCAACCATCTCCACATAGTCAAGAATCCATACATGTTTTACAACAAAAAAGTCTGTATGGAAAAGAGAAAATGCCAGACGAATGCTTTTTACCCTCTCGTTGCTCTTCCCTCGTCTTTTTACATGTTTGTAACTACTACAAGAGCAAACACCAAACTTTTACATCTTATAACGTCATACTAGCAAAAAGGGAACCAGACATATAGCCAAGTTAAAAGATATTTTATAAACATGCTCAGACATATCTCCTATTACTTAAACATTTTATTCATAAGGCATAAAAGGGGAAACGTGAATATTATAGAGAGTGCTTTCTTACACAAAGCCTTTGCACGTTTTTCCCTGCAACCTTTGGGTGTAACATAACACCATAATATGCAGACCTATATAAATCATCATCATGAGTATAATGTACTTCTTTCGTAGTAATAGTAGTAGCAATCACATGCACTGCGTTATTCCCTCCTTATTCACCGTTTCATCCAAAAAAATATCCAACCTACCATAACAAGAGCCGGGACAGAGAATTTCACAATGAGTATAGGAGATGAGAATGAGAGAGTCGTTTGCCAGGCAAAAATAGAGAATTGTATATGGCTGGAATATTTTTTCTCAAGCTGTTTCTCTTTGGAACTTGGAAGGCTGGCTGGTTGCTGGCTTGAATAAAAAAGACTTTCCATTTTCAGCAGTGCAACAACTGTAGTTTGTGTACGTGGTCATATGACAAATGATGCTGGTGGGTCGGTTCTGCTGACGTCGTTTGCTATTGTGTAGAGAGAGTTGAATAGCAGACGCTTAAAAAAGGGCTTTAACCTCGCCACTATTCATTTTCATTTATTAATATTGTTATGACTATCTAGGTATTTACTCAGACGCCCTATTTAACGAGAAAAACTGTCCGTCTGCAGAGTGTAGCGTTTGAGTCTTGGACTTTGGACGTGCTACCTATGTTTTTTAGCCAGATGGATGAATATTATAGATGTTTATGCTTCATGTTTTTTTCACTTGATGTTAATGTAGGAAATGGAAATTAGTGTACATACTGCCATAACGCTTTATGATAATCAGGAAAAAGAATTCCTTTTCTCTCAAGAAGAGTTGTAGTATGCTTACCATCAAGAGTTTTCCTTCGTTTGATAATGGCAGGCGGTGTTTCTCCTGCAGGTGAATGAGGGCTGGGGAACACGTTAGTGGAGGAGGTTGGTGCGTCAGCAGATGGGTTTCCGGAGGACGCACTAGTAGCACTTGTGTTGTTATTAGTGCTTGCTCCACTACTACTGCTATTGAATCGCTTCATCAGTTGAGAGTTCTGAGCCATCAGCCTTGACTTCTCCTGTTCCAGCTGGTGAATGTACTCTGCCGTCTGCTGAAGAATGGCAGCCTGGAGAGATAAAAAGAAAGAAACACCATTGTTATTATTAATATTAGGTATTAAAATAAAAAAAGCTCTTGTACACGCCTCCATCATCAAAGGAACGTGAGTGTTACTACATACTACTATGCGTCTACTACTACTTCAAGTAGGTGCTCATTCAAAGAAAATCTCATTCACGTTTTTATTCATCAAACATCATCATCATCGTCATCGCCATAGCACCATCATTTCATTTTGCTGAGATGATGCGTTTAGCGAGGCAGAAGGAAACGCGAGACCAAGAATGAAAATCAGAGCGTGACAACAAGGCTGGCAAGCAAACAAACAAACTACAAGACGGCAAGTTTACAAAATGGCCAAGTTGCATGTTTGCTCTGAATTTTACTACTATGTTCCTTTCCATTTTCCTTTTACTACGGGAGAAACGAGACGTTGCAATAATTTCTATGCAGCATATTGCCAGGAGGTATCATGTCAATCTACACTACTTTATATACTTGAGTGTTTACACGCTGCAAAGTTCTCGCTCGCTAAAAAATAATATGCTTTTACTTCAGCAAATATGATATTTTCCTAGACACACAAGCAGGTTTTTTTGCTTCTAGAACCGGCTAGGAATTTTGTAGTATACTATAACCGTATTAATGAGGAAACATGTGGAGTTGAGTGACGAGGGAATAAATGGTAATGATGCACGTATTAAATAATAATATTACGGCAACAGCCAACTCCTTGAGCTTTCCTAATTATGTAGACTGTTCCGAATTCATAAGGAATGTACATGCTACAATGCTCATTCAAGTTGAAAGGCTTTCATTGAGCAACTAGAGAGAAAAACGGCTAGTTCACACATGATGGCTGGTGTGCCGAGACGGGATCGTGCTCATTTTTTTTACGATTTTACTACTACTACACGACATATGAGAGAATAGGGCTTAGCCAACGGTTAATGATCGCGGCTTTGATCACATGCCTTTTTTTCTCCTTGGAGAAAACGCTTTTCTCCGAGAGCGACGATAACACACTTGGCAACCACTTGCATATAAACCTGTTCAGCTATTTTGTAGCAGCAGAAGAAGTAGTAGTAGTGCAGTGGCTAAGAAAAAAATGTCCCGTTATAATTCTCTTTAGTATGTGCACGGCGTACGAAGCAGTGCCGTCAAAGCACTATTCTTCAAGGCAGATATTTTTTTGCTAGTCGTACTGTCGCCGTACCACACCGGTCGTACTTGGCGTGAGCCGGTCAGTAAATTACACTGTTAAACAGATTTTCGGCCATTGTAAGTCGGCCTTTTACCTTAAAAAGTAGCGACTCAATTCAGAGAGAGATCATAGGAAGGATACCAAATGAATAGTTTTATTATTACTATAAGTAAGATCACGTTGCATTTCTACTCTACAAGTCATATGACAACTTGTTCAGGTTGGGGTTTCTTCAATGACGTGAAACGTGACAACAAGTATGTATTAGTGCTTAAAAATGTTAATGAACTGACTACGCATTAATGCTATATGTTGCTGTGCTCTCATAATCAGACAAGTGATTGAACATTGCAATATGGTTTTTATGGTTGAGAAAGATACCATTCTTCTCTTTGACATACCTTGATGTTGGCTTAGAATGATGAATGAAGAGCAAAACATAACTGTCTCATTACAAAAAAACAAACATCAAACTTTGAGACATGTAAATCCTCAAAGATTTGAATGCTTTTCATAGACTTGCCCACTGTCTTATTTATTAGCAAAATGTCAAGTAGTACAAGCACAGGAAATTCCAAGACGCATTAAATCTAATTGCATTCCATTCATTAAGTGATGATGACGATAATGTAAAATGGTTATGATAATCCTTTAGGATTAGTTCAAACTTTTCTTCAAAAGTACTCATGAAAATTGTTTGGTGTGGTGGAATGACATGCTCGCATTTTCAGTTCCAATTATCAAATCTTCAAATGATTCCAAAATCAGATTTGTTTCTTCTGCACATCTGCATCAACTCAAAAGGAATTAAATTCCTTTTTAATGAAAGGACAAAGGGTTTAAGAAATTCGGTTGGATTCTTCGAGAGATCTAGTAAATTGGCATATGAATAGTATTCAATGTTCTTTTGTTTATAGTTAAAATAGTCATGATGAATATCTTTGTTCTAAATCTGAAAAACTTTATGTTAAATACATGTTCTACATGAAAATTGTACTAAATTGTTTTAAAATGTACATGCATATTTTGAGATATACTACTGTCGCCAGACTGTCCTAAAATTTGTCGCGGGTTTCTGAACAAAGAGATTGAGCAAAATTACTTTTTTTTCTTTGGTGACAAAAAAGAGGCAGGGTTTTTCCAAGCTTTGAAACTGGATTCAATTAAAACATCAAACGGATTCAGATAACAAAATCGCAAAAGTATTTCCGTTCAAACCGATAACGACCAATGGTATTACTTGAACTTCAGTGCGTACTTTTGTACGTTTGAGAAAGGAAATTGGAAATTCAATGTAGCATGTCTCTCTTTAAAGTTTTCAATTTTCAATGTCGGCTTGCCAAAAACTCCAATGCGTTTCATTAAATTCCGCAAAATTTAATACCCCTCCACCACCACTGGTTATTTGTGGTGACATGACATAACATTAACAAAGAAATAACAAAAAAAGTACATAAATGCCTTTGTTATTTATTGGAAGATTTCAATTTCCTTTTTATTTCTGCTTTACTTTCTCGGTGACTCTTTCATCCTTGTGCCTGTATGTTCCCTATGGTTTGGTGCGGTGTTCAATGACATCAAAGTCAGACGAGACGAGACGCAATGTGAGAAATGGCCCTGCTGGTGCTGTCACCTCGCCTTTGTCTCCTCACCGGAAAATGGCAAGAGAGAAGATCAATGCATTTTTATAGCAAAGTGCATCACCATCACATGATGATCAGACGAGACGGGACTAGCTAACGCAAAAAATACCAACCATCAGCCAAAACACGCTCTGTACTTGTACTCCAACTTATTTTACGATGCCCACGGGAGCGAGAGACTTGTATGGGGTATTTCTTTGAAACATGCCAGAGCCAAATGAAATTCTCACTTGCTTTTTTCAAAGTGAAAAAATGCAACACTGTTTGGCAAATGAAACACACTGGCTTCTCCGATCGCTCTCTCTCTCTGTTTGTCTAATTTTAAACAATTCTCTACATCCTTCTTCTTCTTCCGTCTGATTCTAAGCTGCTGCTGTCTCGTCTAGCCAGTAGTCGTGCCAGATATTTACAGCTGTGTTCACTTTTCTCTTTACCACACATTACTCTCGAACAAGCTGGCAAGATGAGGATGATCATAATAATAACATAAATCCCTAAATGTGTCTCTTTCTCTGTTCTACTGCCTAAAAAGTTGCCTTGTGCAACACAAATCTTTCTCGTGTGTTTAATAGGATGGATGAGAATTGCATGCTTTCAAACATATTGAGACAAAACCTAGAGCATTATTATCATCTGTCTGTGCAATTGCCAATTATCAACAGACATTCAATACATATTATGGTTTTCTCTTCTTCCTACTCACCGATTCCAAAAATAGGTTTGTCTGGAGTGCAGAGTACTACAGTGCATCATCATCACCATGCCATTAGCACATTCACAACAAGACGTTTTCACATGATCTCATGTGGTGGTGGTGGTGCTCATGAAGAGAAAATCGGTATGCAACCAGCAGCAGAAGCTTGCACTATCTCAAATAATATTTTATTTAAACCAGCCAGACACACCATCCAAACTACCAAAGTTCACAGAGATTCTCAATTCAAGTTCACGTTTTTATGGTTGTCATGCAACTAGAAAGGACCAATGTATATTCGTGCAAGTAAAATTATGACTTTTTCTGTTTTAGTCAAGCGTTAATTTAACTGTGTTGCCATTACATTTGAGAGAATGCACTATTCCATATTTTTTCAGTTTTTATTATAGGACACGAAACCAATTACAATTTTTTCTGGTGGAGTATTGGTGATTTAAAAGGTAAAGTCATAATAACAATAAATTTTGTAATGCTTGCCGGTTTCAAAGCCGGTGGCACGAAGGAGGATGCATAAACGTGGCATTAGTAATAAGTTGCGGAAATAGTGCTGCCGTGGCAGAACGAATGAACGAGTGAGCCGATCATGTTACAATTACAGTTTTTTATTATTTTCTTTTCTTTTATGTATTACCAACAACAAGGGCAATAAAAATTTACGACCCTTTTTTCTAATTCATTTTGTACGGAACTACCTTAGTGGAAGAACCCAGTGCACGGTACAGTCAACTTCATAAAACTGGATCGAAGCGGAGAGAACTTCAGAAAGGCGCGATGAAACGAGAGAAGCCTTCTTCAGTTCATCTCAAGTTTGAGCCATCAAATTTGTACTCGAATGTCCCGAAACTAATGTGAGAAGAGACGTCTCCCACCACAAAACACATTGACACTTGAATGGGATTTATGGAGGCATGCTAATGTTACATACACGCTATATGCAGTTTTTATTGTTCGTGTTATACCGTAACGCGCCAAATGATAATATACTTATGAATAGTAATAAAAATGTTTTATGAGGTAAACGACATTTTTACCAGTGACATGCCAAAACGGTTTGGATGACATCGACATGACATAATGCGTAGGAATGTAAGGAGATGAGAAGGAAGGAGCAGCAGCAGCACATTGAACATAAAAATTAATGCATGTTTTGCATAATAACAAAGTTTTACAAGTTAGAACAAAGTATGCACTCTCCAAGCAACTTTTAAATCTTTAAAATATACATCTCTTTCATTGCTCAGCACCATAAAAGTAATTATAATTCGTCATGAACTATACCGTAAAGCAGTCAAAAAAGATTACACTGCTCATTCCAATGATATAGAATGTATATTACTTATGCTGCCTTTATTTTACAAAAATAACACTTTGTGTTCAAAGTTCACCTCTGAACAAGTGTTCATAGTTCACCAAAGTGTGATAAAAATGCTGGTTTAAAGCTAATACCTATTGAAAATATGGCCGACAGCCATAGTAATAAAGCATAAGTGTTTCTGTTAATGAGTGAAGGAAAAGGGCACCTGCACCCCAAAAAATTCCCATGCAATAACCAAACTGGGATGGGACAGTTAGACCTCGAGAAACTTCCCGTTTCCACACAACAGCAAAAGTATCAAAAGCAATCTCAGTAATAGTTTAACATTTATTTGCATCATAGTAGTAGCAGCTGGCTTTACTCAACATTAAAATACGGTGGTGGTGGTGGGCTTCTGTTCATGATCATTCAGTATTACACCATTTTGAATGGTTTTCCTTCCATCGCATGGAATGTTCAAGAAGCAAGAAACTGCACAGCAGAAAGGAAGGAGGAAGAAATATTCAAAAGCAAAACCCTTTCTTACATCACATCTCTCGCAGACAAGAGAAGCGAGTAGACGAAAATCCTTTCATAGGATGAGTTACAAAGCCCCAGATAATAGAGAAGTAGAAATACGGTATTATTACTGTGTGTGATATGGTCCCTACTAACCTTTAAAAGCATATCAGAGTTACGGAACCTGTGCTCAGTATAGGAATCACAAATATAGGTATTTAAATTGTAGAGCATACATTGTGTGTTCTAGTGAATCTTATACCCTCCACTATGCACATGACGACAATAGCGTACATCTGCTTCTCACTGTCAGGATTATTCCATTCCATTCCACATCCTTTCCCAGAATCAGACTGGCAGAAAACGGAACAGACTCTACTAACTTCTTTTCCTTGTGAGACGTGTACGGAACCTAGTACACTGTATAATAGCTGCCGGGGTCCACGACAGAGGAATGCATACTGTATACCCAAAAAAGATATCGTGGAGCGCAAGGAGAGAGAGATCGTAGACCGACTGAAGAAGAAGAAGAAAAAAACTCTCGCATCGCAACAAAAAAACCGCAACGAGAGAGAAGGGAAGCAAGGAAAAAAGAAAGACGCAAGGGTAGTTCAAGGGCAGAAACATTTATTGATTTAAGCTTTCACACCAAAAAACAGCAGCACCACCTCCACCACTCACTCCATCCACTGCACCATCACATCATCCTCCTCTTCCGTTTTCTCTCTTCCTACCATACTTACTAACTACAAAACCTCGACTAATGCGAAACTTCTTCTTTTGTGTACCGCACACACACAGAAAAGAGTAATCCTCTTAACGAGGAATAATATCTCTCTCTAAGCGTTCTCTCTGACTGAAATATTTTGCAGTGTCATCATCATAATCATCATGTGCAATAGGTAGTTTTCCCCCTTTTCATGTATTCTCTTTCTAAAGTTGGTAAAAAGCGTAACTCAATGACTTCAGCACGTTTGCAGAGATGCGAGCATAAAAATGTGCGCATTTTATGTTCTCTACTCTTATTCCCCTTCATAATTTTTTCATTGTTAGTAGTGCCATTATATAGTGACTGACTAGAGATGTGGTGGTGTGGCACCACGGCTCATATAATGAACAAATTCTTTATTTCCTTTTTACTCCCCTGTCATATTTCTACATTCCATTTGATCCCCAGCATTACATTTGCGGCACAACAACACAAACTCACATGAAAAATTAAAGGAAACAAGAGGTGATGCTGAATGGTGGTGAAATAGCAATTTGAAAAATATAAAATACGTACTTGTACATAAATTTCAAATTCATTCAGCAAACTGATTTTTTATGATTATTACAAGATTTCCTTTAGCCATCTGCTTATTTTTAACAACCTCTTTTTCTCTGCGCTTGCTGATGTCGTCATTAGAGTTTCAAGTCGTTTTTTAATGCAAAGTTGAAGAAAAGCCGTTAAAAAGCTATTTTGCGAATTGTGTGTGGGTGGGTGGCCAATTGCTATTGCAACGACTTTACAAACGCGTTTGCTTCTATATATTCCCGTTTTCCTAAGAGAAGCGAAACGTAATTCAAAACGATAAAAAAGGGTTTGAAAATACTTTTTCTTGCATTTCAATTTTAACGAGTGCCCGTAACAAATTTTTTACTATCAACTGCACGCGGAAGAGCTATACATCTCTCATCCTCTGGTTACCTGTAACAACAAAAGACCATGTTTCCATTTCCAAAAGGAAGTTAGCACGAGAGCATGTTTTAGAACGCGCTGAAACTCTCTGGAATCAACAGGAAATGCCAATTTCTCTGTCTTTCACTTCATTGAAAGAAATCATGTCATGAAAGCCAGCCAAAACGAACCAGTGTAATAGCAGCGTACACACTTTTGATCCGTTAATGCACAAACCAAGCCACGATCATTCTTATGATGATGGCATGTGGCAAACATGCCGGTTATTTAAGTCGGCAACAGGAGGAGGAGACGCGAGACTAGGAAAAGAAAATTGCACATTTCTATCATACGTGTTATGTTGCACGTTTACTACGTTACATCATCATCATCTCTACTACATCAATAATAATAACAACAACAAGTGAGCAAGCAAAAAGGATCAACAACAAACCGGCAAACTGGCTTGACTTGCCTCTAACTTGTAACGTTAACACGTGAACGTGCAACCGAGCATGAGCCGGCTGAAATTCCTGTGATGAAGGAATACAAACTTATAAATGCTTTCATTATTGTTTAACAGATGAAAAACGAGTTTTGTTTCTGCACACCGCGCTGCTGTGTAGGCAGATAAAAAGCGAAAATGGGATAATGGAGTTTTAATATGCACAATATTATGTACATGTTAAAAACATTAATGTACACATTGCAAATTATACACACAGAAAGCTTCAAAACACAAGAAGTCTTAGAAGCGAGCATGTAAACTAAAGTAGAAGTGATGCGAATATGTAGGTTAATTAGTTTATAATTTTCTTAGTTTTTTTTCTGCAACTTCTTGTTCAAGAGTGGAATTGGCGTTGTTGTTGCCGCCATCTCCAAAAAATTACCGGCCGGCTGTGCACATTTTTTTCATGATGATGATAATAGCTTTAATAGTGAAGCAAAATGCACAATAGAGAGTAGTGCGGCAGATGTTGTTATTGGGTCTTCTCTTTTTTGTGCTTACCTAAAAATTATTTTAGGTCACCTATAATCACCCTAGCGATTACCGTCATCATCACGCTTACCAAACACTGCCACATGCAAAGCTTATTATTCACATGTACCTCTGTACATAGTAGTATGTTTAAAATAGCTGGATTTGCAATATTCGCAATATGGCCAGCGTAAGTAATGTGCAACTTAATCCGTGTAGCTAAATCCGCGACTTTACTAAACTACTAGAACCACGCCACCGGAATTAGTTTCCGCTTTTTTGTGACGCTGTGCTCTGCTACTTATACTACTAGCTTAGTTAGTTTCCTGCCATTTTGCTTGAAAGTTTCCTGTTGCGTTTCAGGAAAACGAGCAATATTGCATGTTTGCCTTCTTTGTTTTCCACGAGCACGCAGCAAATCTTCTCGAAAAAAATGAAGACGCAGTCTGTTTTCTTCTAGTATGATCATCAAGAAGACGGAAGACAAGGCGGACTACAAACGTCAGTACTTGTAAAATATCATCAACTTCATCGTAAAAAATGAAGGCAATTATGGAGGAATATAAGTGGTTTCGTTTAATAGTCCCACGTGAATTACTGGCAAAGAAAGGGACTGACGGTCATAAAGTACGATTCCATTAGCATTTCGCTTTTCTTATCCCATTCCCAAAAGTATAAAGAGCGTTTATAACTCTTTCGTATAATATATTTCATTCCTGGTGAATTGCGTGAGTCGGCACCATATGCTCAAGAGTTGGAATGATAATGTGAGATGTGAAGATGAAGAAACCAGCAGCGTCCTTATTGAAAAAGAGAGAATAAGTGACCAGCTGGCACTCCATCCAACAATCCTTTCATAATAAGCATCCTCTCTCTCTGGATAAAGAAAGGTAAAGTAGATATCATGGGGCGATAAAAAATAGGAAGATCAGCTCCTATTCTTACCTTCAAGATGAAAATTACGTAATTAGCATGCCACGCGTTAACCACCTGTTCCTATTTTCTGTCGTCCTTCTGTTTCACTATCGTTAGAAACTTTTATTATGACAGCGACAAGAAGGAAAGGAAAATGAAATTTATTGGCTGCTATTGTTGTGGCGGTTGGAATGGTGATTTGGACATACTTGTGTACCGACCACCTATTTAGTAACTTAATGAAGCAGCATGATCATCAGCGCGCCAAAACAAGTACATTCTGTCTGGAAAAACCTGATCATCGAATCCTACCGAGATTCTTGGCCAGAAGGTACACGATGATGTGGTTTGGTAGCTATATGACATCTGGCCATAGTCATGTCGTCATTGAAATAAGCTTCCAACGGACAAAACATGAGACAAATAGTGACCATAATTTCTAATAACGCCTTTCCAAAAATGGAACAAAATGTCATAAAGCCAATTCAACACATTGTTCAACATTAACAAACTCAGAACAATTTTGCTTTGAACAAAAATGAAAGCGCGTCGTTCTGAGAAAGAGAGACGTTATGGAAATACAATTGCACAATGTTTGATTGTACTCGTACTCATCATGTCATAATACACAATGCTAAATGAATATACGTGATCGTAAGGCTTCACTTTTTCATTCCAAAAAACTAATTTTTTAACAAAATTACAGCTGCATTATGTGCCTACTCTCCCTTCTGTTATGCATGACATGCAATCCAATTCCATGTCGTATCCTTTCATTTCACGTGATGCCACTAATGTTTAGTCATATTCCAATTTATAAAATTAATCATTTGTTGTAGCAACTTCATAGTTATATGTTGCCGTTAACTACTACTGGCACACAGCTGCAAAAGTCAGCAGTGCTTCTAAATGACATGCGTAATTATTTGCACAAACAAACTAATATATCCTGCAGATAGCATAATAACATATGAGTTAAAAGAAAGTTGCAATGCAACTGCGGCTGCAGTTGGTTCCCTTATTCCATGAATTATCGGCAAGCTGCAGTTTGCACGTAGAAAACTAGACAATGACAATGTCTGTAATTTTTGCCGTGCTCCTTTCACTACCTGTGAAAATGCCAGGTGCACAACATATTTATTCACGTTGTCGCTCCTCTTGTAACAGCAATGTTTGCGTGTGCGTGCATACTGAACACAGTTTTATGTTACTGCAAACTTGGAGGAGAGTATTGAATATTACACTATTTTGATATTCGTTGCCTTGCCGAAGTAGTAAACAAGGTGCATTTTTACTGCTTTTTCCTTTTTAAATTACACGTTGGACCAGTCATCAACATCAGCATCGTCCAAAAAATAATGCGCTCACGGAAAAAAACCTTGACTCGACCAGGCACGCCACAATACCTACTCACATTCTGCCACTCTAACCCTTTTCAATTTACTACACACGGACTGAGCATTTACTACGACTACTACTAGCCCATTCACCGGATAAAAGAAATTGGATTCGGTAACAAAAACATGACGTGACAACCGACCACATGTTCCCTGAATATCCGTTGAAAATTTACGTTTATTCTTGTTAGTCATACCTGAGTATAGCGCAAACCGGGCCATATTTCAGAACGCCGGTTAATGTTCCCCGAAAAGAGAATAACAATAATTGATGCTTAAAATGATGATCAAAGTCACAGTCCCAAGGGTAAAGAGTACAACGGTGTACGTCGTACCGGCCGGTACCGGACTGTTGTACCGGACAACAGACAATGGACAGGTGTTCTATACGAGTATGATTGTGCCCTTTACCTTTGTTTCGAAATTCAGTTTAAAAAACTTTAATTTTCGTCTATGATGCTACATTGATAGCGATGATGATGTGATGACAGGAAGTGAGAAATCGGGGGAAATGAGACAAAAAATGGTCTGCTCCATCAGTTGGCTGTTGGCTTTATGTTTGTACTGACGGTTTCAACTCGACAGGATGACAGGAAATGTCAAGATTTTTTTATTTACATACTTGTACACAGACCCACCTAACATGGTGTTTACAACAGCAGTCAATGTACCATTCATTTTCACTGATTCACCTTTCTCGTAAAAAAAACTTCTGTTCATTCATAACAAAATCAAGTTGATTTCAACAGATTAACCAAACTGCTGGTTGTACGTACTTTGTACTAACTCACAAAAGTTACATCATCATAGAGCTAATCCCCAAAACAGAGATGAAGGAGTCAGCGGAAGCACTAATCTTATCTCTTTGTTTTATTTGTGGTGTGGCCAAACACATGACCAATGCTAGTGATCCCTGTCTTCATACTCATCATCACATCACACGCATATAGTGTGTAGGTAAAAAAGCAAACATAATGTTAAAGGAAACTAAAATGTTTCCTTTTTGTATTTTGTTGTCTCTTGTGTTGTAATGATTACTTAACAATAATGAGCTAGTGATGTTTTCGTGGGAGACGATGTGTACACCACTTTGTGTGTGTAAAAAAGGCAGACAAATCGTGTTTACTCTGTGGTCCCTTCCCTTTCTCAAAGTCTAATGACTTTTCTTTCTCCATCGCTCTCTTGTTGCCTAACCTATCTCAAAATATAAACAGCCACATGTGGAGGTGGAGAAGTAACGAGAATATATCTAGCTTTTACCAACGTCATTTTTTTCAACAATCTCTAGAAAGTTTCACACAGAAGCAACTTCTTAGAATTCTTATCTTCCCAAATTTTCACTTAGGTAGTGACAATGAGCAATATCGAAAGTACGTCATTGAAGCTGAAGTACAACAGCATCATGATCATACCAAGTTATTTTTGGACCTTTCATAACCCACTTGCTCGCGTTATCATTTTGAAGAATCTTTAACATTTAACATGTTTGTAGATATGACATTAATAATTCTTTATACTTTTATCAACGATGAAACAATCTTTTATCAACCGACCATGTAGACAAACTAAGTTGGAGACAAAATTAGTACATTATCTATCATACTTTTTGAGGAGGATGCACTTTTCAAAATATTAAGTCAGCTTTTTTTAAACGTGTCACATTTTCCATGCATGCTCAGCAGAATAATCATATCATAATAAAGCTGTTTTCCCAGAAAAATAAAAAGTTCATCTGATTTTTACAGACACTCGGGATGTCATAGGTCAAATTCAATTTCTCATTTATTTGTCGCTCTTATCTATTCCAACAGAACTATGTGCAAAGGTGCATACAGAGTAACGCTTTCTTTTTTAGGCCAGTAACTTGAGCCTGACAACAAATGGGGAGAGTAACCAAATGGTGGAGGAAAACAGAGGACGACTATCAAGCAGCTGATGATGATACTGATGAGCGATGACTTTGTCGAGCGAAGCAAACGACCAAAAGCGACACGTTATTCGTATTACATCAGCGCGTTAAACGAGTTCATTTCATATGAAAGAGGTCAACAATATCGGGCATAAAATTACTTCATCATTAATATCAAATCAACATGCCATCAACATTCCGCATTACCATGAACCCGTTCAACCACAGCGAAAAAAAAGCATCTTGTCCAGCAAAAAGCTAGTAGAATATTTATGATTGATAAATGCTGTTTTATTTCTTTACATAAAAAGTTAATAATAAAATAAAAATGTCACGATATCAGTGTAATCATACGGAGTGTGACTGATTATAATAATTTATTCAATGACAATTTCAAGTATTTCTAGTTGCCAACTCAAAATAACATGAGCATGGGTATTTTGCTCACTTTTGTCACTTTGCTTTCTTGTTTGGTAAAACCAAAGTCGGATTTTGTTGGTTTGTAAAATTGCTTTTGTTGAACTTTGCGGAGTGTGGGTGGAAACATGGACTACGCCAAAAAACGGTACTTCAACCGATGAATACTGTCCAGCACATTTGTGCAGTTTTTTTTAGGTTAAAGGCTTTACAACCAGCGTACAAGAAGCTTATGATAATTTGACGTGACATGACACTGTACACACCAAGCGCCGAAAAATAACATGACACCAGCAGCGTATAATGGACACTTTACTTAAGCTCTTGTCCATCATGTTTATGTTGAACTTAGAATGAACTTATTACTGGACATACAAAGTGCTTACATTTTATCACGATATCAGGTCGATGAATGCACTCGTAATTTTCCAAGCTAAAAACAGTTATATTTTGTCCCATTCCCCTTATCGTGAAACTAACAAGTCATTTGAAAATGGTTTAATATTTGCTTTTTATACACATTTTACACCTTTCGAGTCAGGCCATCCACTTAATCCGCTATCCACCTACAAATCAAGTACCAAGTCGTCATCGTCGTCGTGTAAAAATTAGGATAAATTTCTTGATCTGTGTGTCTGGGTGGATAGGTGATAAGCCAAATTTAGGCACTTACGTGTGTACTACTAGTGCTTAGTGTATGTCTGGTTCTCTTGTCGGACTGCTTACTTTGCATAATTTTTGTCATGGCTCATAGCTCATTGCCCACTAAAAATGAGATAACAAACAAAGTGTAGTGCATCATCATCGTCAACCCATCCACACACACACAGGACGGATGGAATAAGCATATAAAGATGCACCCTGCACCCAACCTCTTGATCGTTTTACTGACATGAATGCACATAGGTATACAATAAGCAGTTTTTTATATTTTATCAAAATGTCTGATGAAACTGCTGATGAAGCAAAATGCAGAGAGTGCAGGACACTGGGATAATATGGGAGCGGTAAATAGCCATGTAACTCTGATCTGAGGTATAATTGACCCAGCCAGAGAAATACCTACCAGCGTCATTACTAACCTCGCAGAGCGGTTTGTTTTCCAGACAGATCCATTTTCTGCTGAATCTGCAACTTTGTGTCTTTAATCTCGTTGGTGTGCTCTGATAAATAATAATAAAATGTTGCAAATGCATCTTATCTATTGATTCTCTCTACAAATACAAATTATTCACCCGTACTCTCCTCACCACCACCCAGACATGAAACACTTTGATTTTCAACCTAAAACCAGACGGTCAAATAACTACCTACCGAAATATTTATTATTTTATGGAAAAATTTGCAAGCTCTGCGTCTTTTGGAGATAAATAAAATCGTTCAATCGGATGGGTTTGGTGTAAACTGGATTTTTTTACACAAAATGTGTATAAAGCATAATATATTACTTTTATACAAATTATCGGTCGTTACATAAAACTCTACTTTTGTGTTAGCACAGGGTGTAAATCAAACGCGCGACACGTACACATCAACCTCCTGGTAACCAGAGCATATTTTGAGCACATTGAACCGTAAATACACATTTTCAAATTGAAAAAAACAAAGGGTTAAAAAAGTATGATGCATCTGCCCGATGATGATGACTGTTGCTTTCCAAATAGACTCAGACATGTGAAGATTAGTCTCTCTGTTCCTTTTACATTTTTTATTTCGCCAATTTTATAGAGTCAACCAGACAGATGCATGCAAAAAAGTGCTGACAATGTAATACAATGTCTGTTTGCTTTTTGCATTTTGTTGCTCTATCTGTACCATTTAGGAAGGTGACCCGTAGCAGTGGCTGTCGTCAACACATAGTCGGTCACTACACATTAGCCATCACACCACTCTAGCCCAATTAACAGATCACTCGACTATGTCGCTTACTAATCAACACCATTATCATCATCATCGCGATTGCCATTCTTTGTTTGTGCTAGGCCAAGTCAACAAACTTTACAGAAGCAGAAGCCTCTCTTGTGTGTCTGTGCTTGATCATCATATGAAACTTTACAAAAGCGTCCTCATCAGCTAAATCCGGCCTGAGAGAGCAGTGCAGACAGACAGCCTGAGCACCAAAAATGGAGAAAATATTATGGACGCAACTATAAAGACCAACAACTATGCGACACACTATATTTGAGCAAATAATTGCCGAGTCGTAAAACATCGAAATGCGATTCAGCGAAAAAGAAATGTACCTAGTGAGAACAATGCAAAACATTGAGGCAGGCCTAAATACATCTCTAGAGACTTGTTTTAAGACTTTCGGTCATGCCATGGGTTGGCCAACTTTATTAACTAGAACAGGCTTATACCTCCACAGTTTATTATGCAGTTTTGACTGACACTTATAATTATAGCATGGCACAATCAGCCTTGATGCTTGTTTACCTTGCATGTTCCAGGATCATATGGTAGTTTCCAAAAACTGGACTACTATGTCTGTAATTCCATATTATTCATTCCAATTAAATTTTTTCGATGATTTTCCTTATTTGCCACCTTTTCTATCTAATTACCAACCAAAAATCCTCCAATGTAACCTTATGAATCATACAAAATTGAAATGATTACTAGGTAGCCATACAATTTATGTGCTTAAAAAAGTCAATTAATTTAAACAAGTCGTAGGTCGCAACACCAGTCGCAACAGAGAACCAAGTCTGAGATGTACATTTATGAAAAGCAACCTTCATAAACCCTATTATTATTGCGATTAATTCCATCAACTAAGTAATTAAAGCATTTCGCAATACTGATAAAAGAGAGTGGGACAAAGAAAACATGACCAAGACGAACAGTCGGTCCACCAGCTGCCGCAAAGTACCTAACCTTATCAATCCATGTCACTGATTTTTCCTCAACTCGCATAATCTGTACAATCATCAGGATGAGAGGTGAAACACAAGGACATAATAAAATGGCATAACAAGTCTCACTTTAAAAATGCTCAAAAATTGCTTCAAAATTTCCAATGTGCATGTAACTATTTTTTTTCTTTATGAAAATATAGAACAAGTTTGGCTAATGTGTGACTACAATAGTTTCAGCATATAAAAATACAATGCGAATAATCTATCAGCAAACATTACCACGCAAGCCATAAGAGTTCTGTTTGAAGCAAACACAGGAATGAACAAAGTGGCTTTCTATTTTGTTCCAAGAATTACAATTTGTGTCAAACGATGAGTCATTGTTCACTCAATATAACTACTGGTGGTGCTTCTGCTGCAGCTTTACCGACCATCAATTGTACATGTGCTGTGTGTAAGCTTACTTATAAAAAGTAACATATTTTTCATGTAGAAATACAAACCACAGTTTTTATCCTGTAACCCTATATCATTCATTCACATTTTTTACGATTCAACGGCTTCATTAAGTAGCGGAAGCGGATCATTTCGTACTAGAACAGCAATAAACACGCAATTTCGTCGTGTGTGGCGTTATAGCGATTGATCCATGATGATCACACTGCCACTTTACAAAATTGACTTTAAAACTATTTAAAACTTGGTGCTGCTGCTGTTGCAGAAGAGCTTTTATGTTGAGCGCACGCATTCATAATATGACACTATTCAAATTTTATAAGCGAAAGGGTTTTACTTGCCAAAGTACCTAGCTTAAAACTTTCGTTTTTTTCCTAATGTCTCATCTCATTGCATATTATTATTACACTGCACACACATTGTTGCACATTATAATCATCGCCATTTCAATCTCAACAACAATTAACATTTTGTATTTTATCATTATTATGATCATCATCATTGTAGACCAGAAACAGACACTCAGACAACAAGACCTCTCTCTCTCGTATAACTACTACACATGCACGTATAAATTATCCGCATGTTTGATTGAATTACTGAATAAAGCTTCACTAGACCACGACCACGCACCGAACCACGCGGGCGGATTATAAAATCGAGGTCAGTCAGACGAGTCTACTTGCTATTACTACTCGCGCTCGATTTCCGTTTGCTACCACAACAATGGATTGCAGGGGCAGGCAAATATGCGACGCTCAACGCATCTTCATACAACGTGCAGCAACAGGAGAGATTAAACTGTCACTACTATGCACTGGATTACTTTAGTGAAGACCAAAAAATGGGTTTTATCTCACATTGCCCAGTGTCTAGGAGTTTTGTTTGTTAAGGAAATGCTAAAAAATAATAATAAATCATTTCATGCTCATCCTCGAAAACGTTTCTTGTATGAAGTTCTTATTGTAATCCTAACATGACCTATGCACGTCGTAAGCAACCATGTACACGCTCCTTTTACATGTCCAACATTTCTGAAAAGAGAAGTTTTCTTCCTATTTACTTTGATAACAGTAACATTGATTTACCTTTTTCTTTTGAAAACTTCTTTGTTCAAAATCTTGAAGACAAGGAAGAAAAAAAGGTCCAAAAATGGAGAATGGATAATTGAAATTGAAAAAGAAAAGAGGATTACATGCATAACCTACCTATCCATCCATCCATTTTCCTACCTGCCTGCATACCATTAACAACCAGAGTAGATCACCGCCAGCCAAATCAGAGAAAATGAACCGCTTCCATTCTTTCCTTTATAATTTTTCATAGGAAAAATACATATATACATAGCACCAGTGCACAGAGCGTAACAACTTTTTAGAAATAAAAAATGTCAGGTACATCATCCTATCCGTGTGTGGGGATACTACCCAACATGGAAAAAAATGCGTGCGTTTAAAAAGAAAATGTGTGTACTTGCATGCATTCATTTTTGTGAGAATGCATGTACCTCAAAGAGTTCTTCTTTTTTTCTGTGCATTGTTCGTCGAAATTGGAAAAAAAAAGTTGAGTGCAAAGGAAAAAGCTAGTCAGTCTCAGAATGAAACGAATGGAAAATCCGTGGCATGGCAAGTATACGCATATTACTACATGGCAACAACTGTTACTGCTGCTGTGCGTCCAGATGTTTTTCTTGATTCAGTCTCGGTGGGTCGGTATTCGGTATTCAACAATAAATACTACATGCTCATGATGATTGTACTATTACCAACTTGCTTACTATACCATAACCCGATTTATAAGTGTGAACATTGAATATATATATGTGGCATACAAAAACGTGAACATACCATATACTACACCTTCATCACACTATAATCATCATTACTATTACTACTACGAAAGACGAATATACTTCTAAATGCTTGTCGACAACAAACGACCCTATTTCTCAGAAGGCTATTTTCTGAAAATTCTTAACAACAGTCCAAAATGCAAGAGAAAAAAGGGAAAAAGGAAAGGAATGAGAGAGAATAAGAATAAAAGAAAAAGGGGAATGAATTGAATAAAAAGACGAAAGAAAAGAGAAGGAGGAGAAGGATGATGATGGTTTAGGACGAGTGTATTTGGTACTACACAAAAAAAGATGAGTACAATGCACGATGAGCGAGCATCAAGGATATATTTTTCCTTTGAAAGCGTTGCAACAACAACAACCAGAGAATGAAAAAGACTTTTTGAGAAAATGGTTGAATACATTTTATGCGAGAGAGTTCAACTTCAACTTGCTGCTGCTCCTTCTTTCTATGAAGTATAAGAAGATGTATAAGGCGAGCAGCTGAAACCAGCATTTTTTCATCTTGCTCATCATCATCATCTTTCCTCCTGACCATTCTTGTTGCACGATACACTAGACAGGATTTACATTTCTACCTTGCAGGATTGTTACATAGGCCCAGTTTTATATAATAATTGGTGTTGTTACGCTATTATGCACCTTTTTACGACATTGCATGAAGATGAAGACGGGGCCATTTCTTCCTTGGGCAACAACAGGCTTTTCACTAGTGTGCCAAGCATGCATTTCCTTTTTCAACCTTTTCATCTCTGGAGGATGAAACGTCTTAAAAGGAAAAGATGTGAAGAAGGAAAGAGAGACGTCGGATCAGAAAAAACCCTCCAGCAAAATAATACGATGCACACATCATGGCCAACCCACGTTTTCTACTATGCGTACGGTAGAGAGTCGTCGTGGAGGGAAGATTCTTAATTTGACCCATTTCGTTTGAAAAGAGAAAATGCAGGAGAGATAAAAAGGACGATCATTTATTTTTTTAAACTGGAGGACACACAAGAAAAAAAACCAATGAATGGATGCAGAAAAAATAGAGGGGAGGATAGCCGGTCATGCAAGAGTGTGTCCTTCATGGGAAAATGAGTAATATTACGAACGAAGATGATGATGATGATGGATGACCATAATATAGCAAGATTAAATTCTTGGTCATCCTGGTATATTAAATCTTTGTACTTTGTACGCAATTCCTTTACGTAAACAGAGCCCATTTTCTAGCTCAGTGAACAGAAAAACAAGAGGAAGAAGAGTAAAGAAGAAAAAAATTCAGTAATGCTTTACCTTGCTCAGCTTTTCTCCCTCGTGATGCGGCAGGAGATTCCTCAATGACTGAAATCCAGCATTGATGCTTTGCATCCGTCTCCTCTCATTCGAGTTGGCAATCTCACGACGAAGTCGCTTCTCTTGATCTATTGCATCCCGATCCCGCTCTGGAGCAATACCTCCACCACCCCCTGGACTGACCTCCGGAGGAGTGCTACTCGGCACCGGAACTGTTGGCATTGGGGCGAACTCTTTCATGTTTACTGTTTTTGTGTATGATAAAATTCTTCAAAAGAAAACTTGCAACTTTGTAGTCGTCAGACAAAACTGCTTTAGTTCAAAAGCCACCTTTTTCTGTTTTTCCACACTTGTGCACTTAAATCCCAGCACTGTATATCACCGGACAAGATAATGTGCAATGAATACTGCAAATTCTTTTTTCAATAATCAATCCTTGTTACTGGATCACTCCACAAAACTGTAAGTCAGTTTGTGTCCACTTTGTTTCTTTTTTGCTTTTCTGCAATTTTGTCGTTTTCCAGCAACGTCTCATGAAAACGCACGCAGAAATCTAGACGACCACAAGAACGTGCGACTATGTTGTTGTGAAAAAACTCCAATGTTTTGGTTGCTATTGATGACGATGACGATTGACGATGATCACGATAGTAGTGATGATGATAATAATGACAACAATAGTATTTTTTCCTCTAAAAGGTATACTAGTCGTAGTATTCTAGTAGAAAGTAGACTCAACTCCCTGCTGGAAGGTATAACTAGCTTTGCCTGGCGTTTATATGAAATCAAACCAACGCTCTTGGCTCTAGCTGCTGCGCTGTGCTTTGTTCTTCGAGCAAAGTGACACGGAACGTGTGTGTGTGCTTCCTCACTCTCTCAAGCCAAAACGCAAACTGAACTCTATTTCTGCAGCCGCAGCACTTTGTTGTGCAGCAGCAGGAGCAAAGCAGCCCCAGCAGCTTTGGCTTTGCGTGGTGGAGGTGGTGGTGGTGCCTTGCTGTTTGGATTCGTATGCATTCTTCACGTCGTCCTCTGAGCCAGCCAGTCAGTTATACAGAGAAAAAAATGAAAAACTCAACAATGATGAGGATCATCATGATCGCATTCACATGCCACCATGCAATGCACCACCACCGCCACCATATTATCATCATACACGTAGTCTACATGATCATGATGCTTGCCTGCTGTTCCACCACTATACCAGTCTTTGAAAAAGCTAAAAACTCAAAGTCAGCCAAACGATATATATGTAACAGTGGTAGCATCATCAACATTTTTTTGTCTGTCTCTCCGTCCGTAGTAGTACTATCATACGAGAAAACTCACTTTTACTACTACTACATACGAAAACTGTATCATCATCGTCATTATCATCATCAATTGTGTTGTGTATGAGGTATACACATTGTATATACATGAGATTATTTATATATAGTACAGTAGTGTGGCTCAGCATTTTTTATATGAAGAGAAAACTCAGTGCACCAAACATCAGCAGCAGCACAAACCGTCCTAAAAGGCGACGACGATGAAAAGCACAGCAGTTTTTCTTTTTTTGGTTTTTGTTGAAACAGCAGAGCAGCAGAAGGAGTTTTGGGAAGAAGAAGAAAATGAAACAAAACAATATTGTTTGAAGCTTTTCAAGTGGCATGCATGGAAGGCTTGCAGCAGCAAGCTGACTGGCATCGTCATAGTACGGTTTATCGTGATCGCCGTCATGATGTTGTATGATGATTATTATTATGGTCCGTCGTATTATTTCATTGCCATGAAAGAAAGAAGAAAAGGGAGAGAGAGAATGCAAGCCAAAAACTGCATGCCCTGTAATGTTGCATGCTGCTGTTATTGTATGAAAATGAAAACTTGCATGGCTTGGTAGAAAGTCTAGAGTGCGCTGCTGTGAAAAGCATGCATTCATTCTCATCCGCTGCTGACAAAGTGTATGTATATCCCCGTGGCTTTGTTTTGTTAGCAATGCGATCTATTTATCTACCTATTTCCTTGATAGTGGAGAGCGCAATGAAGGCAAAAATATGAATGTTATGACGATGACGACGATGGCGCAATATTAATTCGACAGCCCTGGCATTATATGATTATGTGAGTATGCCTAGGTTACATAGAGGCTAGAAGCTTGGAGGGTATTATATGCACTAAATTGGTTTATAATTTCAGAAAAGTTGCCGTGTACACACTCACTGTATTATTATATGCATTTTTTACTTTGTTGTTTTATCATGGCAGCTTAAGGAAAATGCTGTACAATGTGCGTGTGTAACTTTGCCCTTGCATATAGGTATGTACACTGTAGTTTATTGAGTTTATATGATTTTCCCAGAGAGACCTTCTCCACGTTTTTGTTGGGATAACAAAATGTATGCATATTATTAAGTTGCTTTGGTATTCAGTAGTTTAGTGTAAGTAGAATTGTGTACTATTATACTACGTCTAATTGCATTCCATTTGGGAGGGAGGGAACATACACTAGAAACATGTGGCGTTTTTAGAATGTCGGAAGCCACAACCGGGGACGGGTATACCAAGTAACAAGACTGATAACTTGAATTGGAACCATTCCCACCGTCAAAAAAATAATAGTAGTAGTAACTACGATAGATTTATTTATATTGCATCATTCCATTCACATGAAATTCATATGTGTGTATGCACTGCTGCTGCTGACGCTGGCTTCTCAATGCTTTTTTAGGTTTAATGTAAAAAAGGTTGACGATAACGAAGAAAGGGAAGAATGCGGTTGGCTTTGGCTTTTGGTCTCTTTTACTTTTTCCCTTTCATGTTGTTTTATTGAATAGCATGGGTTTTTTCTGGATTGGATATGTTTTTATGTTGGCAGATTACGTTACGGGGACCAGAATATTTTGGTTTGGAGAATTGATGAATGACACTGTGTGGTGCATGCTTTGTGCCTTGCTCCAGCGTTGTTGGTTCTCTTCTCCCGTCTACTACTATTACTACAAGTTGTGGTGGTGGCATAGTAGTAGTAAGTAGTAACAGCAAGTTACCGCCAAATGTACTTCCACACAGCTGCCACATTTTTATGAAACATGAGAGCTGAGGAACAATTTATTTGCAAGCTTTTTTTTTGCTCGGAGAGAACGTTCTGGAAAAACATGATCCATGAATTTATTATATGTACATTGGAGGAAAATTGGAAAACCCTTTTGAATGTTTATATTTGCCTTGTTGATACAGCAACGAGAGGGTAACCGGATGTCAGTGCCACTGTATGGCAATGAATTGCAGTATATTTTGCATCATATGCATATGAACCTGCTACCCTTATATGACAATAAAAGGTTTGAAAGTAAATCATTCTTGTTTGCAATCTCAATAATGTACAAGTTGTAGAGTTGATAAAATTTTAATAAGAAAGGGTATTGGCATCATCAATAAATAGAGAATATTGTAATACACTTTACTGCACAACATTCACAATGAACATCATGCACTGTCACTGTAGTAAGGAATTATTAGGGGGAATGAAAGACTCATCGCCGTGCACCATCCCTCAAACTTCTGGTTTGGTTTATGTGTACATACTTTTATGTACACTTTTATAATATTGTTCTCGTACAAAGTAGACACAGCAGAGCGGTGTCGCATCCTCATCCAAAGTCAAATCTACAACTCAAACTCAAAACTAACCATCATCAGCCCGAGCAGAGTTTTTGTGTATGAGTTTGCATTAGATACCTCATACCTCCACTAAGCTTAACTTGCTTTTTCCCAAATGCTCAACTTTCTACTTGTATTTACTAGCTTCCCTTTTTCGCCAGCCACATCATCATGATGATCATCTCCACACCATACATACATGCCAGGCACTCTTTGTTTTTACTATCTTGTTATCTTGGTATTTTTACCTATTGCAGGTCTGTTCTGTCTTTAGCCCTGATGGTGGTAGTGGTGGTGGTGGAACGAGAATAAAAATGTTTCTCTAAAAAATTTGTTTGTGCAAGTGTTTTGGCTGCATGGCATCACATGAGGATGTTCCTGGGATGTACTATTACGTTACGTTGTTTTGAGCGTTCTTTGATACAACAACGAGAGAGAAGTGCAAGACGGTTGGATGCAACGTGAAGCCAGAAGGGGAAAGGAATTCAGGCGTTGAATAAAACAAGCGTCTCTCTCTTGGCTTGATTCTATGGCATGCATCCACTGCATGTGTGTATGTGGTGGCGTTCTCTTCTTCTTTTTTTCTCTTTCCTTCGTCTCTCGTTGCTTTTCTGGCTTGATGATGATGATAAAGTGCATACTTTGAGAAAGAAGACGGCAGGAGGAGGAGGAGGAATATGAGAACGGAATGGAGTTGTTGTTTTTTCTGTACAATTCAATGACTGTGTCTAACCTTCATCCTTACTTTACCTCGGTAAACAATGTTCATGCACTCTTCCATAAAACAGCAGCAGCAACTAGAGAACGGCAGAATCAAAATAATCAAAGCACATTTGGTGGTGGTGGTAGTACTGCTGGCAATGTTGATCAGGTTGAGGATAATAAAAGATGATGATGATAACTGCTTATTTTTCTTTTAAAAAAGTTTAGTTTTGGCTGTTTCACTGTCTGCTGGAGTTTTTCAGATGATTTTGTGCTTTTAAGCGCTGCTGTTGTCAAGACAAGCATAAAAAATGTATGCATCATCCAGAATGGGGATGCAGTCAGCTTGTGTATATAATGTTTTTGATGTATTTTTATTTTACATTCTGGCATCCAGCTGCAAGTTGCATTAGGGCAGAATTAGTAATAATTTTGAAAAAAGACTAATAAAGCCTTTTACTGCTGCATAAAATTTTTTGTATGAAAATACGTTTCATTTCATATAAAAATATTAAGTTGCTACACTAAACTATTATAAATGTATGACTATGACTCTATGACCAACGGCTTTGCTCTAGGGTTATAAAAAAATGCTGATAGCGACAGCGACACTGCCTTTTATGTTAACTTGAAAATGAATCATATGTTGTTAAGACGTAGTACGTTTTAGAAGGAAAATGTTGAAAAAAGTCTGTATGATGAGGCAAACTCCTGTAATATTCACAATTCGCCAAACCTTCAACCAACACATGAATGATGTTGTATAGTGGAGATCAAATCGCTAGCGCATCATCATCATCGTCGTATCACCTTGAAAAGAATTTTGGCCTCTGTGGCGATGATGATAATGATGATGAGAATGATGCATAGGATAATAAGCTATGTTGAAACTTTGAAACAAAGTTTTTGGATTCAACTATAATTGTAGCTCTACTTCTCTCTGGATGAATGTTGATGAGTATATACATAAATATTTTTTACAACAATAAAAGCTACTTTACTACCTTTCTGGATTCAGTTTCACTTGCAAAAAAAAATCATTATGATGATGATGATATGGTATACACGTATGCATGCCTGCTGACTGACAGGGATTAACCATTTACAACTACAAAAGTATACAAAGGCAAAATACAAAGTTGGCAGAGAGTATGCAATGCAATATATAGGGAATAGAACAAAGTAATTGTCTTTTTTCCTTGAGTTAGTCATTAGATTGTAACTCATGCATGACTTGAACCAAGCAAGCCATGGGAAAAAAATCTCCATATGATTTGATGACCGACAACAACAACCAGGCAGGTTGTTTTTGTTGGATGGGATAACGTATGCCTCAGCACCACCACCATGTGTGTTGTAGGAGGAGAAGGTTTTGCTCATGTACTTCTCGAGCAGTTGGCTGTTGAGTTAGGTACAAGTGCACACATTTTTGCTTCTCTGTTGGTGACGATGATGATTGCTGAGAGAGCTTTTCTAGGAATAGCAGTGCACAGTCCTCTCTTAATAGATGTATATAATGGAAAGTTAAAAATGAATTGCTTGTAACATATAAAATATGGCTTATATGTTCTTTGGCTGAATAAAAGCAGACCAAAAAGCAAAAGTAGACAGATTCTCCATGTATGGTTAGGTTTCATGTACATATATATTTTGGCTTGGGTCTTCTTGGGTGCAGTGCAAGTGAGTGAGCAATAAGTGCAGCTGTGAAAGTCGTGATGATGAAAATGATGATGACGATCATCTGAAAAAATATTATTGCTATGACTTGTATGAAGCATACTTTGTAAGATATGACTAGGTATATGTATGAGGAAGAAACTCAAGTGCAAAGAGCCCATCATCATGTTTTTATGAGGGAAGCAAATAAAGCCACCACGCTGAATGCCGATTGCGAGAGTGCTTCTTTTCCCATTTGTTGCTGTTGAGCAGAATTTTATTTGTAGCAAAATACCCCAAAAGAGTGTTGGGGCTGCAGAACCAAGCGTTGCTTGCAAAATACATGGGTGAAGCGACAGAGGAGTTCATAGGGTACGAATGGGGCATTTTTGTCCAGTGGTGATTTGCAGGTTGAGCCAAATTATTTACAATCTCAAAAATTGTATGATGTGTTGGTTATATATTGAGGTTACCTGAAATTTCATGCTTGACAATATAGTCCAGTAATTCAAATGAACTGTATCAAACAAAAGTACATGGCAATAAGGGCAGGGCAGCAATCAAGTTACCAAGCATGAAAGTAAAATGAAGCCCAGGAGGTACAAGCTTTGAGCTGTTTTTCGGGGGGTACTGGTAAAGCGAGAAATTTTGGGGTTTTAGAATTGAAGTAAATTAGATGCACTCGTTTTTTCTTATCACTAATCTACCTGCTACAGTGCTACCTTTAACTTATAGCAGGACAATTTACCAGTCATATAATAAAATGTACTTTACTTGCCCCAGAATATTATAGAGTGGTAAAGTAACACGCAAGACTTGCAGCAGAGGAGAAAAAAGAGATGTTGATACGGTTATTATATATCCACCAAAATGAACTCTCTGCAAGCTGAATCATGTAACAAGCTGGTCTTGTCTTATCCAAGTTATCCAGAAAACACAAAAAGCGGGGCAGGATTAAAAGAAAAGCAGTTTTGAAGGGTCCTTTTTCTGGTGCGCTGTCAGAATCAAGTTAAGGTAGCACTCTCAGCAAGCCCATGAAACATGATCATGTTTACGACAATCAAAATTTCGAATCCACATAAACTACACCTCTACTACACTCCACAGGGACTGACGCATTTAGCCTGAATTTCTTGCTTCCTTCATGTTACGTCTTGCAACAATTATTTTTGTTCTATACTCTCTTTTTTCTTTGCTTTGTTGATGTTGTTTGGTTACGTAGTCTTCAAGGATACGAAAAATCCTCTTTAAGGACTCTTCTTACCTGCACACATACAATTTGATGATAATGATGACAACACCATATTATAACCCTCGTGGCTTCTGTTGCAATGCTGATGATGATGGTGAGAAAAATGTGCTTGATTGCAAAGTCACCTTGGTTAGACAGCCTGCTGAAGGTATGGGTGACGTGGACAAACTTGTATTACTTGCGGCATGGCATGAGACTTGCGTGAGGGTGCATGCAGACAAAATTGATACGAACATTTTTGTTATGGCTGCAGTCTACAAGAATATTTCTTTGTTAATATAAATGAAACCACTTCTCACTTGTTCATCGTTAGCGGCGTTGTCAATCATATAAAATATTATGTATCCCAGCAATAATTCATAGTAAATCTACTGCTCACATTTATGCTGGCAGTTGTAGCGTCCAGTAGGAACTAAAGTTCCTGAAGTGAATCTTCCTTGAGGGGGTGGAACCGCGATAATATTGCGCTGTCAATGGTGTTTATTCTGAAAGTTGGGCAAAAATTGGACAGGGAGGTGAGCATTTTGTTGATGTGTGTGGCATGATGACTGCGCTGTACCATTCTCTGAGGGTCAGACTACTTGATGGGAAGACGATATGTAGGTAGATTATGTGTATGATAAAGGCTATAAGTAATTGATTTGACTCTCACTTGTAAACTTTTGTTTTTAAAGTAGGAGCTACAAGTATCATCAAACTCAGTGACTTGCAATAAAAGCACAAAAAGTAATATAACTGTCTATTGCAAAATGTAATTTAAAATTACTACCTGTCGGTTTCTCCAATGGACATTCAAGTGTGTATACAAACAAACTCCATAAAGAAAATGTAAACCAACTGAATATTCAGCTTAACGCTGACAATAAACGTAAACTTGTCTATAATTATTTACGAGCGTATAGTAGTCATGTCATGTCAATGTGCGCAACAAGGATGTTTCCATGATTATATTTCTAAATTATAATTAGTCGACAGTATCACGTGAACCTATACATAATAAGTTCATTATTCATTACACCGCACCGTGAATTCAACTCCTTTGATGACTGCTCTGTGATTTTGGCTTGTGCATGAGAACCAATAAAACATTTTTGCATTGACTCATTTTTTGAAGTAAAAACAAATTAGGGACATGCGCGCTGTTATTTTTGTTTTTATAGCAGTATGGAAGCAACTGCACGCAAATGGTAGCGTGGCATGTGTGCTGCTAGGGCAACCTCAATATTATATTGACATTTACATGAACTTTAGTCCAAAAACTATGAACACATGCACTGAATTTTAATTGCTGCAGTAGTGGTGGCACCATACTCCGTGTTTTTTACCGTTTCAGGTGTGCAAAAAACGCGACACTGTTCCCAATAACCCTGGCTCGTCATAAACGTGTTATGAAAAGTGTTTTGTTCTAAGCAAGCACAAAGCCACAACTAGCAAATAATGCAAGCTGTGCAGAATCGTTTTAGAACATGCTTGATTCGGTATATATGTTTTGTAGCGTTCCCAGTAACTTGTGTTGTTATGATGCTCAAGGTTTCTTTTGTGTGTAGGTAAAAGTATTGCACTTTATCGTCGATGCAGCATTTCTTATCTGTTTTAACAAAGCAACCCAGCAATATCCAAATACAAGCTATATTTTAAGTTTTCTTTGTATTCCTTGTGGTTAAACAGTAGGAAACATTAATGTGATTTTAGACGACATTAATATGGATAATGGCCAAGAGCCAAGATTTTGAAAGGATAATAGATACAAATGGATAAAAAGTTTTTTGAGATTTTATGATCATGCCATAAAAATTGTCACCGTAGCGTATTTTGCAAATATTTTGCATATATATGACTCATTCGACTGGATAGTGAAAAGCGGAAACTCTCTTTGCCTGTTAATAATTTGGTTGTTTCAAGTATGCTTCCAAATTTTCCCAGAAATTCAAATGCTTTCCACTCAATAATATAATATTCAGATATTTTGCAAAAAGACGAGTTAAAATGAGGGATTTTCGAGTCAAAACAAAACAGCGAAGTCACGGAAGCACCAACAGCAATGTTTCTTTACTTGTCCTATAAATAGAAAGAAAAGGGAAGGAAGGTCGAGTGGAAGAGGTCAAAATGGAAAATCATGAGTGCGTAGATTTAGGTAACTCTCTCTCTCTCCTTCTTTCTTTCTTGTCTACTTCATCCATTCTCAAAAGACCTAACTCACCTAACTGTATCTCGCGAGATGAATCTCGTGCTTGTTATGTCGTCCTTCGTCCCCCTACTACTCTCTTTTGCCATTTCACAAGAGGTTTTTATAAAAATGGCTTGAAACGAAAGAGAGAGTTTGAGTTCTAGTGCCCTTCTCTTCTTTCTTTGTACTGTGTCAGACTTGAGTCTTGACTTTGGCAATTCAAAAGACTTATAATAATATATAGTACACCTAAAAAATGCATACAAAGTTTGCTTTGTGCCTTGTGTAGAGATTGTAATGTTATTTTCTTTTTTTTCTCCTCAACAGTTCTGATGGAACGTGCTTCTTGAATTTTTGCACTTGCCACAACTCGCTTTGACTTTGGTTCGTGATTGTGCATCCATTTCTATGTAATATTGAGTGGTTCTTGTTTATCTTGCCACAAAAATGCACATGCTGCTGCTCTCTGGCTATGCGTCTCAATTGCACTTGAAAAATATTATTGTTTGCCATAATCCCTAAAGGTTGTTATGTTGCTTTGATCGGTATACTTTGTTTGCTTATGTATTTGCCTGGGCTTAAAAGTGCAGTACCTATTTTTCTAGACAAAGTTAAATGCGCTTTTGGATGACATTCACTCCAAAGGACAATGAAATACAGATATGTGTGTTAGTGATGCAAATTTTTTATGTTATGTAGTTTATATGTTTAATGCTACCTACCAAACTTTGTCTCTGTTTACACTTCTGCATGATCACATAAAAACGACGCAGTTTTCGTTTTTTAACACTACCTTGAAAATAATGTTTTGCTGCCAAGAAATAGTGAACGAGTTGGCTGTTCCCGGCAAACACAAGCTATTCATGCATTGCGGAAATGCAAACATGTTTAATAACTCCAGATTGAATGAATTGACGGTTTGATTCAAGAAATAATGTCCGTTGCGCATAAACTAAATAACCGAAAAAATATACTCCCGGGCATAAGTAAAAACCAGATTGATCTCGAATCTCGTATTTATTATACAACATGTAAATGGGATGTTTATGATTCATGATATTATGCAACCGACGAAATCCCAAAATGCCAGTGAAAGCGAAAGGAAGCACTACCAAGATGAACGCCAGCTGTTGATCATTACAAAGCGGAAAAAGGATTCTTGGCTTTTTATTCTCGGTATACAGAATTGGAAAATGAATCATAAGAGTACAATAAAAATGCTCGCAACGCACGATGACGTGACATAGGTAGATAAAGAAATGGAGTAAGGAATGATTCATCATCATGGCAAGAGCATGAAAAATGTATGTGTTGTATGTACAGCTGGTACAGATTACATATTATATTCCGCCTTTTTCTTCCATCTGGCCTCCTTCCTCGTTCCTGACCAGTTGTTGCTGACTTTTGGTAAAGAAAACTGAATCAGATCCAGATCGTCGTCATAATAAAAGCATGATATAAATGCATATCACAAAGATGCTCTTACTCATTCTCGTCATCTTCAGGATGATGATCAACCGCCACTACAAAAAAGTAAAAGGATTCACAGAGTACCATATGCTGGTTCATCAAACCACGACGATCAAGCTGAAGTATCTTAATTACAACACAATACAAAACAATGATCAACCGCCAAGGCCAGAAAAATTAACCGACTACGGTTCTCCTCCCATTTCCTACGAAAAATCCGTTTCCATCGAAACTTTGGAATTCCTACAGAAAATAAATACCAGTTTTACATATTATGAGGCTTCACATTCTTCAATATATTCTTTTGTGAATTTCCAATGAACCCGTAATATATGTTGACGGCTGTGACGAACTGCCAAAGTATGATAAATACATAGTATAATATGCAGATGGATTGGTATGCATCACAACAAAAATGTGTTTCGGTTGGGATTGCTCAAGCCGTTGCCTCACACAAAAGCTGCAACGTTATAACTTATAAAAAATGCCCATTACCATTACGGATGCTATGCTACTGGCTTTGGTTTATCGTTCGCTTTTTTGCTGTTAACTATTGACTCAACAAAGCGTCCGTCGCACTATACACAAATGTTTGTGCCTCTGGCTACAACCCTCGCATATGAGGAAGATGATAATGTTCTACAGAAAAAATCAGGATGACTCGACTAGCAGCAGCAGTGCGATGCACCGACCACGCATACTTTTTACATCAACACTCTTACTCACCTTCTTGTGGGTCTGGTCCAACTTTTCATCTTCCGAGAAGACCAACCAGCAGGTAAAAATATATTCCATACTTGCAACACAACCAACATTTTTGTGTGTGTGGACGGTTGATACAAATCAAGTAATTTTTTGGGCTTTGGGTTGACGGGCTAGTGCGGTGAGCATTGCACAATGAATGCAGTGCACTTGCTGCCGTTTTTGTGCATGTAGTCATTTCTGATCTTTCCCTCTATCATTAGGACGGCGTAATAAACCATCTGTTTTTATGGGAATCATTCCTTGGGTTCTACTGACTGACTCGTTTTTTAACCATTTTTATGTTCTTCTTCACTGTTTGTTAGTGAGTATATGTACATTATATGTGTGCACACTGCATTAGCATTACACTGCCAGCTTGTGCATCATCATCAGGGAATGGAAGAATGTATTAAACAGAAAAGCAACCAAAATTTTCATTGTGAAGCCCATCACGATGATGATGATGATGCTGAAGTTGTAATGATGATGACAAAGACGGTGATTGAGCCACTTGGTGGATGAGTTGTACATACATACCATACATACATAGTTTGGAGGAACAAAACCCACTGGGTTTTTACAAGGAGTAAAAGTTTGGATGTTTGTTGTAATCACCTACTGCATACCTTCGATCAACTTTTTCATGGCATCTTTTTTGTTGGTTATGAGCAGCGCACACAGCAACAAGGGAACGCTTCAAAATGTCTTGCCTTATAAGCCAACTTTTTTTATAGATAAAACGCGAGGAAGAAAAAAAAAGAAAAAAAAGTGTTCATTTTACTATGCGTTTACTTTTTAAATGGACTTTGGATATAGTAGTGAAAGGTAAAGGTGCATCATGGTCAGTCAATGAATTCCTTTTATGAACAAACTATTTACAAACCCTTTTTATTATGATTTCTTCTCCTTTTCTTTTCTCACATTATTTTCTGCTTGCATCATGATTCAAATTCACCTTTCCCCTGTTGTTGTTTTTCTTCTCAGGCTTCTTTTCTGCTGAGCATATACATAAACTACAAGCACAGCTACCTACATATGCCATAATAATGAAATGCTTGCACATTGCTGCACTTGCATGGAAAGGAGAAGTGAAATGAAAATTGTTGTCTTGTTATTATTATTTTCATTTTTTGCAAACCCGTTTCACTCTTCTTTTCTGGGATTCTCTCATGAACGAGTTTCACACAGTTTGGAGTTTGGATTATTATTACGCGATGATGATTACGATGATAACGAGGAAGATGGAGTCAGGCGGTGTGGGTTATGTATGTACAATTATAACAAGTTGCGTTTTATAGGGATCAAAAGCCTAGCTCTGCCAAGTGCGAGCTTTTGCATTTTGAAATCTTGAAGGTGTTACATGATGAGAGGATTACTAGCATTACGATGAGAAAAAACAGAATTTATGCTCAAATCATTCTTGGAAAAAAACGCACAAAGAACAATAAAAACCATTTCATTGACCAGCATCGTTACCATAGCAATAATGCAGCTTTATATACCACTAAACACCATACATTTTCTGAATGGTAGTGGTAATCAAATTTTTGGTATTACCTTTTGTAGTTAACCGAAAATTAGACGGAAGTGTGTGTTAATGATGGGTTCACCTGAAACGTATATTTCTCAGCACCTTTTCCTGCTTTGAACAAAACGCATATAATCAGGAAAATGTTCTTATGCAATATTATAACGTGTAATTAATTCCACTGCAAAGAAATTCGCATTTTATGAAAGTTTGTGTGGTTGTGCGGATTATGTGCAATCATGCTTGTTTTATTATGTTGTCGTAACCTGGTTTTATTTAAAAGAGCAACTGCACATGTACTCGTATATGTGTGTGATGATTGAAGGTTGGAGGAAAAACGCTGCTTATTTGCTACCGTTGATATCACGCTGGGATGATTGTGCAACGTTGTCAGGTTGTAATATGATAATTCTCTGGAATTGATAGACGAAGTGCAGAGTTCATGTTGATTAATGGTTTTACACCTGTGCCCGTGTGCCCTTGAAATATTTAGTTTGCTGAATGATCATCATCATAACAATATTTTGAACAAATGGAATGTGGAGCACACTGTTTAGCACCACCCATTATGCTTGTATTCAAACAAAGTATAAATGGTACCTACATGAGCACAACACAACAAAGTCACACTCTGTGCACCTTTAAATCACCTTGCACGTTTTACTCTTTCCATTTTTCCGTCCCCGAGAGTAAAATTCAATCTCTCTCTTTTGTGCACATGTCAAAACACTTCAAATGGGAACAAGCACACATTTCCACGGTAATTACCTAGGTATGTAGGTTTGTACTTTACGAACCAGGAAAAAAATCTCCAGGTTTTACAATCTGTACAAAATGCAGTGTTGACTTGTGTTGCACATTATCTGTTCATAAGTCTAAAAATAGTAACAACATCCATTCTCCTGCCATATTATCAGTGTTTATCTTGTTATCATTCTCAAGCGCCACCAGCGTAGCAAACTCTTTTCATTTCAAACTACACCATGTCATGCTTGCTGTTTTGAATTAGTCTCAAAATCCTGTACCCATTTTGTATGCACATAAATAATTTTTACGCCTCTTTTTGTTGCACTTCCGCTCTTCCTTGGCCACAGTGCCAGAGTGGGCGAATCATCTCTCCAGAGCACTATGTTATCATGTATTGGTATTCTTATGACGCATCTCTTTATCATCTCTTTTGCTCCCTAATTAGCAGAACAAAAGGTAGCATGAGTGAAAAAAACAGTTTTATGCACACAAGGTGATATGATCTCGAATAGTTAACTTTTTATGATGACACACACCCGTGATTTTCCAACAACAATGCCATGTAATCAGTAGTCTCATTAACTTATATTCTTGCTGTGTGTGGTGTAGGCAGACGCACATAAAATAACATACAAAGCAATTAAACTTGTTTTTATTTACGTTTTCTCACTCAAACTCTGAAATTACATCATCATCGGTTGTACTAATTTTGGCGGTAGTCAGACAGGATGATATATTTCTGCTCCATGTTTGTCCAAAATGAATGAAATGTATTACTGCATAACAGACAGGTACATATATAAACTATACGTTATATTATGGAATATAGAAGCGTTTTTTATGAAAACAAATGCAGTTTGCAGTTGTACCAAACAAATCTGTCATTAAATTTGATAAGGTAGAGTAGGTAATAAAGCAAATTGTATTGAAAGCGCAGATAAAAATGACAGAATGGAATGTTGCTCCTGGTGTTGACGATATTTAAGCCTACATTTTTGTTGGTGGTAATGGTCACACCATGTTTTCTGTTGAGCTTTGAGCTACTTTAACAAGCACAGTTCTCAGCATTTAACGTGGCGTTTCTGAGCACATCCGACATCCGACGGTGACGGTTAGATTGAACTACAAAATGAGAATTGATGACCATGATGATGATTTTTTATCGACTTGAATGCAATATGCAGTAAATGCATACTGCGTTTCACTGATTTTTTTATTCTCTAAAAATAGTGAATGTATGCAAAACAACCTAGACATTAGAGTGGGTGATATGTTTATAACAGTTTGTGGATATAGACCCATGACGGGCTGACGACGCCACAAGGATCAACCAACCGCGACATCAACACCAACACATAGGTATAATGCCTTAGTGCGGTGGTGAGTATGACTTTGTATTCAATGATGTATACCGCATTCAGTGTCGCATGCACTATCGACGCGCTTGCATTGACATTGAAAAAAACTGCATTTCAGCATTTTTTCCTTTCATTCACTCTTTCATGCTAAAATATGGATACTAAATCAAATATTATTCATTATTTCACTCCTTATCTTTTGTCATTAGTTATACCCATTGCCAATCACCCAAGTATTGAGGAAGGTTACCCATTTTTATGATCACACAAGTCTCTCCAAAAGATTGCCTGATTAACCCAAAAATATTATTAATCTGTTAAAATTCCTGATAGCAAATTCAACACCTTCAACATTTTACTACCTATTGTCCACTGGATAGTTAACTTGAGTCCTAGACGCTAAAGCACCATCTCAATCATAATACGTTCGTCTTTTTTGGGTTACGCAATGTTTTTCTCCGTATTTATATACACAAAATGTACAAGCAGACTAACAACAACTCTGCTAATTGATTTCATGAGGTTCACCTGAAATGACGGCTTAACTCATAAAGTGTTTGTTCTAAAGCTTCTCCATCATTATTATGAAGTTGTCATAGTCATAAGACCGTGAACGTTCTGTTGTTTGTCTAGGAAATATTAAATATTTATGAGCAAAGAAAGAGTAATGCACTCTCGCTGTCTCCTTGATGTTTGTCTTAAAGCTTAAATGGCAGAGACTGTCTTGCGTCTTCTACAAAACACTTCATTCATTATCACTACTAATTTAGTGTTGTTTTTATCGTCTTTTTACATGCAAAAAAGTTGAAAAGTCTGAATTTAATATCAAATTCAATCCATCTCCATTAGCCAAGAGCATGTGCGACATACATTTATAATGCACCATGTAACAATAACAATCTATCTATATTAGATTCCGACAAAAAAGGCAAAGACACCATTTAGAATCGGTATATTTTTTTGATAGACATGATATTCTGAATTAAATATTAGAAAAATAAGAGCGCTCTCTGCGTGGCTGAAACTTTTGTTAGAGAGACATTGTTTTGTTGATACATACATTATCTCTGTTTGTCATTATTAAAATAATTATACGTCAATAACAATCCGTTTATTATCATGTGCAAACAAATGCCGCCACCAGGACGACAGCGATAAACAGAGATGAGGTAAGCAGGCCAACAACCAGGCCAGTTTTTTGTATGACGACGTGACGTGATATATCTATACAAACAACGCTTACTGATATTATTATGATGGCTACATGCATATGAACATCATCATCATTGGCAATCAGTTATCTATACACATGTGTTTCTACTCCATTTCGATATGGTGCATGCATGCTGCACAGTGACAAGCCTCTGAAAAAAAGTCATTCAAAGTTGCAGGCAGATCACAACAGTAAAACATATCATAACAACAAAACGATAGGTAATAATAATGGTGACGAATGTTTGCACTGCAGTCTCTCTACTTTGTATGAATTCGTCGGTAATGTTTATGCATGATGAAAAATAATGAGCATATAATAAGCTGGTAAAAAATATATGTAGCAACTTGTGCTTGGGTGTAGCAAAACGCAAAAATCTGCCTTTTTTCTGTTGTTGCCAACCTCATGTTTTCTCCTTTCACCCTCCGTCTTGTGCTCCACTTCACTTTGCCACAAGTAAAATCCAATTTTTTCTGGTTTACTATGGACACAAACAACTTGAGCCGCTGCTGTTTGTTGCTGCTGCTGGTAAATGGTCATTATTCTTATGCAAAACTTATCATCATCATGTCATTTTTATGCAGTGTTGGAAAGTATCTCTCTAATTTTCTATTTGTATATGATATTATTATAAGAGTATGCAGCACAATAACAAAATGAAAATGAACTCCAATTCACAACAGTCGTGTTTATAAAGCGTGCGTGGTATTACCAATGTTGCTAACAATATATGGTATAGAACTGAATTAAAATATTTAGTACATTAGTATAATTTTGTGTTACTCATTATTACCTCTTTACTTCCCATTATTAAACGCGCACACATTTCGAATTTCTCTCTGGGAGGTAGCAAAAATAAATTATTTATTTACAAGAGTGCTTTGTAGCAGTTGCGACTTTGTCTACTCTATACCGTGGCTTGTTTTTGGTGCAAACCTTGCTAAATCGATTTTAAAGTAGTAAAAAGCATAGCACCATCTTCCCCTTACAACTACTCCAGCTAAATTTTGACTTTGACAACTTTACATGGAGTACAATTCCTAGTATTTCCGACTCTGTTGTGTGTCATTTAATTATTTATCCAAAAATCAATAAATATTAATTCTTAATACGTCAGACCAAGAGGGAACTGGGAACATGTTTTCTGTACGTGTTAATCTACACGTACGTATGTTCTTCTTAAACAGTTTTTGCAGCCATGACCATGTTACAAGTCCCAAGTGCAACTTTGTCTCTTTTTCTCCCAAGCAAAATGTTCCTTTTTTTGCGGTATGTGCCAAACTTCCGTGTGTACATTCCTTTCATTCCACATCTCACCGCAAAAATCCGCCAAAGTCACTATACATCCATTTTTTGTCTCGTAGTAAAAAAATGTAGCCGAGGAAAAAGCATGTCGTGTAAAAAAGGAATGACTTCGTCATTTTGTAGTAAAACTCTAAGAAGAAGAGTAGTAAGTAGTAAAAGCAGCAGTAGTAGTTGTGGTGTGATTGTAGAGGTTATTGGATGTATATGCCTGACATAGCGTGTTGTAGTAAACCTCTTGTTCAGTTGTTCATGTAACAAGAGCACCAAACACCAAAGAAGCTCAAGAGAGGCTCAGCAAAACTCTCTGCTTGGTTCATTCATAGACTTTTCCTTTTTGCATGCATTGCATGGCGTTGTAAGTGAAGTGGTAGTAAAAAAACTGCCTTGCTTCTTGCCAAAGTAGTAGTAGTGGTCGTAGTAAATGCAAAAAATACTACTATCAGGCTTGTTCTTCCTAGAACCATGACTACTACTCTCATATGTACAATAGCATTTGTAGTGTAGTATCATGCCATAATATGATTGGCCGTTGTAGTCGGCAAAAAACACACAAAACGCAAACTGCAAGAGATAAAAACATATATTAGTATAATGTACTTATTTAGTAGTAGTGTGAAAGCTATTAGCTAAAAAAGAAGGCAGGCCAACCCCGACCACATCACCATACACACATACAACTGCTGATCAAGAAGTCACTTAATTTTTAGCATACGGAAAATGTACAGAATATGTACTTTTGTGTGGTTTTTCTCTCATTTGTCCGCACTAGGAAAACATGACAACGACTTCTCTCCGCCGACCACCGACACAAAGCAGAATATGGAAAACGCCAAGCAGGCAGTCAGGTCACTAACTGCTTTTCTGCTTTGTCCTCTTGTTCTCCTTCAAACAAAAAAACGAGACTCTTTTCACTGCTACTTGTCGTCACCGGCTGGGTAGTAACACTTGTAAGAAATGCTGTGGTTGTAAGGAAAATGTTGGCGGCTGGTGGTAGTTGGGGATAATGAATGATCATTTTATCAGCGGTATCAGTAGTTGGTGGCATGTAGCAACTTAAATGACATCAAAAGATCGTGGTTAACTAGAAAAAGGATGACAAAGAACAGACACACTTTTTAAAGTAATATAGTTATTGGATGATGATACCAATGATATGACGACGCACGATTTACATCAATAATTTAGTAAAACGTGAGAATTTTGTTTACGATCATATTTACAATTTTTTTTATACTCTGTGATATATATCCTGCTAGCGAGACTAGCATGTCTAAAAAGCGCAATAACTCTGATAATTATTATTATTACTTATATATATACATGAAAAAAGCTACACGTTCTATGATGAAAATGAGAATTGGTTGAGAAACATGTTGTTACTTGCGGTACTTTTCACCAAATTTGCGGTGGGAGCACATATCCACGCTGGAAATGTTTTTGCAACAATCCCATTTGCGAATAATTTTTAAACAAAAATTTAAATCGATGATACATTATAAAATCCGATCTTTTGCTTTTCAAATAGCAAGGCATTATACCAACGCACACAAATAGACACGAGAATAAGCCCGAAAATACTGATGATAATATTACAAACATTCTAAAATGGTTTTTTGGTGTTTGGAAGTATTTCATGCAAATTGCAAAAATATGTTTCATTTTTTGATAATGGCATATGAAGGGGAACGGAAGACGACAGCAGAACAATATGAACAAATGACATGTTATGATGATAATGGCAGCGTCAATCTTCATATAAAAACCACAAAATGTTAGCCAAAAGAAAGAAAACACAGACAACATAAACTGCTTTAAATAAGACCAAAGTAAACCATATGCTTATGTGACGCTTGAAGATGGAACTCCCATGAGACGCTGGGTGAATTCAGCATCACGCTCTAGCTTGTTAAGTTTTGCCTGATAATGCTGTGCTGTGTGAGCTAGTAAGCACTGAGAAGGATCATCTCATCATCATCATGATACGATATGATATTGATGATATGATAATGGGAAGATGGGATGGATGTGGTGACAACAGCCAGTAACAAGCACTGGGAAAAAAGCGTAGAAGTGACCAGCTGGTGCCCATCTGCTTCGGCTTAAAGTGTTGATGGTGATGATGATATGAATGACAATACTAATCAGAGAAAAGTGCTTATGGTTTGTCTTCTAGTATCTTTTTACGTAAATCTCATATTGTACATATTGTTGACCTGGGATGGGCTGTTAAGACAGATGAGATGAGCTAACTACTAGTTTTGGTGCGGTAAATGCTTATTTATCTTTTACCAAATATTCCATATGACACAACTTGTGCAAAAATGAAAGACAGTTGTTTCTAAAAAGGCATGCTGGTAAATTATTATTATGATGACTAAGCATTTAAGTCTTTTTGCACTGTCCATCATGTTGAGCTAGCATTAAATCATCTTATTCATTCATTCCTTTTGGAAGCATGGCTACTTGTGTGTGTGGGCGCTATTGACTAAATACTTTTTAATTGAGTCTGCTATTTAAAGTGAAATCATATGTATACTCAACCAAACTTACCACAAAAGACACACTAACAAGGAAAAAGGAAAGCTATGTAACAGATAAAACCTCTTTCATTTCTTAATTCCAGGAAGTAAGCAGGTGTATATGCATATAGGCATATGAGTGGTGTATTATGTCTGTATGAAAGATAGATCCATAGAAAAGCGTCACTGCTGGAATAAGCATTGCAACATCTCTCTTTCTCAATCTTCCTCCAGGCAGAAAGCCTTTGAGTAGCTCAAAAACAGACAGAGTTGCCTTTGCCATCGACCCGACTTTGCTTTGCTTTTCCGATGAGCTCTCCAACGAAAAGGGCAGAAGCCAGAGCTGGATTTAATTGAAGAGAGTGCATAAATAATGCTATTAGTTCATTCTAATATTATTCAACATTCCACACACACACACATGCAGCATACTTTACTACAAAGAGAACAAACAAAACGAGACAGCTTCTCGTGTCTAATCAACAGCATACCTATCAGGCCGCTGCTGTGATGTTCTTTCTGTTTGTCTTTGTCTTTCCATTTCAATCTCTAAAACATAGCCTCACAGTCACTAAGCTCGTTTGGAAATGAAATTGCAATTCTCCTACACTTTCTAGTCATTGTGGAAGAATTTCCCTCTTAAAATGATAAAAGCAAGCACACATCCTCAATACTCATCTGCTAACTGGATGTATTCTTGCAAAAAGGCTATCTAATCCAGCTGCACTTGTCATTGCCATCCACATGCATACGTTAGCAGTCCACCTTCCAAAAAAAAACCTGACTAGCTTTCCTCTCTCTCTCCGTTTTCATACCCTCCACTACACCAGAATAGAAAGAGATGAAGATGATTAAATTAAAACTCATCCAGTAAGAGAAAAGAAAGAAACAGCTAGCAGCTTTGAGCATACCATTCCATTCCACCACCAACGCCGTCGTCTAGATCAATATTCCAGGATGGCCTTGCAAGCGGCCATAAAAAAGAGAAGCCAACAACCGTCCGACCGACCCTCTCTCCCTCTCTCATCTCTTCTCCACCAACTCATGTTACATTCAAAATGTTTGAGTTCCACTCACTTCTCTCTTCTCCCTTGTTCCATCTCCAGAAGCACACAAAAGTTTTCGGATGAAAAGCTCTTATAATAATATATACTCTCTCTGGGATTTTTGGACTTGGTAGTGGTGGTGGTAAACTTTAGAAATATTATATGTATATATGTAACTGCATGCAGCAGCAGCAGCGACACAGCAGTACGGAAATAACAAAAATCTAGTCAGTGGATAGCGTAGTAGTAAGAAGTAGTAATAGTAAATAGTAAAGAAAGCTGGGCTTTCAGTGCAACAGCAGTGGCACTGGTCTGCTCTTGTATACGAAGAAGATGGCGGGAAGCTCAGCAAAACCATACAAAGCTATGAAGAACGGGAGAAAAAAATAGAAGTTATATGCCTAAAAAACTACGTCTGCTCTACTACTACTATGATCATACTTTACTACTTTAAACGTATACCACAATCACCAGGAGCAAGCAACTCGGAGAGCTCTAGCCAAAACTCTCTGGATGATGATGTGATGTGCTACATGCATGCATATTTTGCTGGGGTAGGCAATAGGCATACAAAACAGAGAGACGAGAAGTTCCAGTAAACAGTTTTTCCTATATTTGCAGTAGTCTTGTTATAGGTATATACATTATAGCTGGTGGGAAGATGATAAAGTTTCTTTTTTCCAGCACCCTGTACCACCCAACCCCTTTCAAGCCGAAATTGTTTCCCTTTTTGTGCCCTTTTACCATTCTATTATTTTGCTGTTATTCGTGGCGTTTTTTTGGTGGCTGAGTGGAGTACTAGTTTTTGATGCATGCACATTTTTCTTTTTTGTGTTGAGAAACATACGTTTTGTGTGCATTTAAGTCCAGTCCAGGCGTCTTGTCTGGTCCTCTGGAAGAAGATTTTTTTGTGTGTGTTTTGGCAGTCACAATTAGCGCGTTGTTATTTTCATGTTGTTAACCATGTACTGGAGCGATGAACATGGACAGAGGATGCAAGGAATACAAATTCTTTTCCAGCAGCAGCAGTAGAGGTGCAACTGAAGGGAAAAAATGCCCGCATTAAGCAAAAGAAACAAAGCAGTTAGTATGACTGTGTGCTTGCCTTGTTGGCTTTTTTATATTCTTTCTTGGCTGACTGCCATTTTGCCAATTCATTTCATTGCCAGAAAAAGCTGGCCTTTCATAGCCAGCAGAAGTAGCAACAAACCTTATTATCACTTAAATAAAAAGGCCGGCATGTTTGGAAGGAAATAGAGACATTTTTCTAAGGAGAAAAATAAAAAATGTACATGCACATAGTACGGGTTGTGAGTTTGGAAAAGTTTCTGTGTTCATCTGCCTATCTTTGGCAAACAGTTCCGTTTGCTTTTGCTTTAGCATTTTTTCTCTTTCAGTATCCAGCATTCAATACGATCATCCAAGTCAACATCGTTCAGGGTAATTGGTGCTCTGGTGCTCCTGTGTAAGAAATATTTGGTATACGTTATATGTGCCCCCACGATGATCCTAAGTTCAAATATGCATATCAATATCAATAACAGTTGGTTTAGCTATAATAGTACGGAGTAGTAAAACGTCTTCAGCGTCTTTTTATGAATACGCTTGTACACGCTCTGTATGGCAGCAGAAAAAGCGATGGAATATCACATTTTTAATATTTTTGATGATACTGCTTCCATTATTGCATTCCAGAGAGAATCACGTAGTATGCAGAACAGAGAGAGACGAGAAGCCTAGGAGAAAGATCATGCAAAGAGGAGAATGAAGAATTGTACAAGGGAGATGCTGATGATTAGATGAACAGCGGCAATGAAATGGAAGCAAGTTACACTATTCTCTCTATACTTTCAGTTTGTAATAGGGCTACAGCTGCTTCTGCAGCTGCTTTTCATTGTGTGCTCCTCTCTACTACATTCTCTTCTTATGCGCTTCTCGGAGTTTTGGTTAAATTCAGACAACAGAAACGACGCTGCTGCTAAATGTGGTGGTGGGAAGTGAGATAGTGAGAATGATGATGACGATGATGATGAAACAAGGGGATGTCGTGGAAGCTATTTTGGTATGACAACAAGAAAATGGTGTTGGTGGCACTAGAAAAAAAGAGCAGGCAAAGTAGGAGAAGAGCTTTTAGCTGCTGAACCTGCTGCTGAAGTTGTCGTTGTTCTAAAGAATTCAATTATATCATACACAATACACTTTTCCCACTTTGCATTCTCATTCCTTCACTTTTCTCTTCATTTCTATAGCAGCAGCCAGTCAGTTTGATGTTGATGATGATGTGATATTCTGCCTTGTCATCATCAGCATAACAGTTTAGCTGTCTGGAAAAGTGGTACTTCTCGAGAGAGATACATACAAATGGATAAAATGAATATATATTTGGTATCGAATCTCACATTTTAAATTGATTTTCTCTCTAGCTTTTAGTTTGCAGACTCTTTAGAGACATTGAGACCTAAAGCTAAGCTGTGCGCCTATTGACAAATAAATTAATATTATACGGACTACGGACCAAGTAAATCCTAGTTGCTTTAAAATAAGGCGTAAAATCTTGTTTCACTGAAAATAGGAAGATGAAGATTGATAGAAACTTGGAAAATTGAGAGAAATGTCATTTTCTTCATTTCACGCTGATTTCCATGAACTATAGGACATACATAGCTATATAGCTATTAAACTACCGTTAAAGTTAATAACATCACATAATAGGTATATAACGTATTTATTATGCATTTCATTTCATTTGCAATGAAGAAGGAGTTGGGGCGGAATGAGAACTTGGATCACAGCAAGCACACTGGATTGTGGCTTCACTTCACACACGGGTTGGAGTTGGTGAGCATGCTGTTTTACCAGATGAGAAATTCTTTTACTACAAAGACTACCTACCATATAAATATACCTACTTGGTCTTGGTTTCTTCATACACCGGATTACAATATCCGAGCAAACCATCCAGTCAACTGGCTCACAAGAAGGTAACAACTGTTGTTGCAGCTGAGAGAAAAATGATCAGAGCTTGCTTGTAGGCAGGTTTATTTGATATTTCTGGTTTTCATGATATCTAGCTTAGCACATTCTCCAAGAAAAGGATGATGCTCACTTGCTTAAAACAAAATGCTGGAGCTGGTTTGGGGCTATGTGTAGACGCTGAAGTTCTTTATCTTTGCTTCTATAGCTTTGCTTTTCCAACTCTTTCATATGCTTTTTTAAGCTGCTGCTGGAATGAATGTACAATTCTACTTCTTAAGAAGACGATGACTACGTGAATGTTGTTTCTGGATGATGCAACATGCATACCTACCTACTTCTTTCTTGAGCCCACCAAAAAGCAAGTTTGCCATGTGGTGATGTCGATACTGTTGTACCAAAGAAAGAAAATGTGGATCCAGACAGCAAGCTGGTGAATCCGGTGAAATATTCCTTGTCTTGTTTCCAACTTTAGAATTTTCAGACATGGAATTGGAAAGGCAAACAACTCTCTGGTATGGCCGGATTACGTGGCTATTTTTATACATAAAGCTCTACCATATGGAATGTTGAATAGTAGTTTACCTGTTTGGCTTCAAACAAACATTCTCATCATCCCTGCCACCAATAACACTCGATCAGATCCTTCTTTTCGCTCACTCCCTTTTTACTACATCCATATGTTCACTTACTCACTTCCTTCTCGGAACCCAGAAGGAAAAAGTATGCATATGTTCGGAAAGATACATTGAATCGAATGGAAGTTTTTGTGTATCTTACACTAACTTTGTTGTCTTTGCCTTTCCTTCCTTCATGATGGCAATAACAAATAGTAGTTTTCCTAGTGCAGTTGCCACTTGCCACGTTGCTTTTTCACCTGTTAAAATATTTGCTTGAATTCCCGTATGTTGGGTAATTGTCCTCTTTTTAAATAAATGTCTTTGACATGGTAGCTTTTGAGTTCCTAGAATTTGTCCTTTTGCCTTTTCTAAATTAATTGTCAATGTCCTTATACGTTGATAATTTTTATCGTCAATATGTGTATATGGGATGGCTAATTAATACAATATCATGCAATATCGTAGCATCATAATTAATTTTTATTCATTCATTCAAAACATGATCAATTCAATGACAACCTCTTTGTTGGCATTTTTTCTCTCTGGGCAAGCGTGTCCTCCCTCTGTTTGTTAGCACACACATTAACGATGAGAAAAAGGTCATTTTATGTCATCGATCCAAATTTACTCAGAATAATCAGCTGAGGAGCATGTGTTTTATCGGTTAAAAGAGATTACATTTGTGTATAAAAATCTACATTTTTATCAATTAAAAGCGTTATCAGTATCAACATTCAATATTATTATACATGCCCCATGTTTGATTTGACGTTGGGCAAGCAGTAGCGTATAAACTGACAAAACTACTTTACTTTTAAGGTAACAACCAGCTATAGTTCAAAGTGAGGTACGTTACTGAGGACACTATTTTTTCAAATGCTGAGTTGCTGGTGAAGGGAAATGAAAGAGTTGAAATAAAAAAATGTATACGCAAAAATGAAATGTGGGACAAGAATCCAAACAGATGAAAAAAAACTTCACTCTTATCGAGTGAGCGAAACATGCACAGAATTACAAAGTAGAAGATTGAGTTTACTTGGTACATTACTGAACTGTACATGACACGGTAAGATGGAAAATGGAAAAGAATAGTGCAAAACGCACACACTCATCGTATTGTGCATTTGACTCTTTAACATGACATGATGACACCTACGCACTATCCCAAAAATTCATATAACGGCTTATTGTATTATACAGAGACATTTAATAATATGTGTAATGCCAATTGTGGACGGACGGAAAAAAACTGGAAGTGTTACTACTCTGATCAGAGCATGAACGATATTTATTGATATTTATTATGATGGCTCAATTCATTCATACAAGGAATCCACTGATTGCTGTAAACAAGCTCTCTATTTTGATATAAAAAACAGCTACACAACACAACCGCCTCCACACACAAACACTCCACACGGTTCTTCTCGTTTTGAGCTGATCATTTTTTGTGGTAAACCATGCCATATGCCAATGCCCGATAATATCCTTCGAAACAATACCCACAAAAACATCAGATAGTAAAACCAATGCTGCTGGTTTCATTTGTCATTTGTGTATGCTGCAAAAAAGTGATAGCACTTTTAACTGATAATGAAACTAGTGGAGGAGTAGTAGTAATGTAAAAGCATGACAATGCTGAAGACGTGACACATTTGCCATCAACAAAAGTAATTAGCCATGCTAGTAGTAGTACTTATGAACAGTTATTATGATCGCATCAGAAAAAATCTCATCATCTCGTACGAGCCAAACATGGAAAGTCGAGAGGAGGAAAGAGGCAGTGGAGGAGAGTGCAAAACCGGCCATTTTCATCTTTCTGAAAGCGTTCTGATTTTCATTACTTGAAAGACAGTGAGTATCTTTCTGAGCTTTTTTGACAGTGAACGGACATTTATACTGACTGAGACGCCCCCCAACAAGGTAAAAGTTGTGCGTGGATGGAGGATGTATAAAAAATGCGTAACGCACAATTTTCAAGAAAGGTAGGCCACGATAATAACAACACATGCATGCAAACTTGATAAAAAAGGTTTAGTTTAGAGTGAAACTCTTTCCTTAGTAGTTTGTGCGTGCGTACGTGCGCTTATGTGTGTGGGCCTTGGCTTCCGTGAACTGTTAACGTAACATAATAATCATAACAAATACGCAAGAAAAACGCAGTAATCATCATAATGCTTCCTGAAACTTGGCACAAAATGCTACTTTCTCCTTGGATACAAGCACGCACTTTGCGTAACAACACCGGATTAGGTTTGGGGATAAGAAGCCTATGTGTGACACTTTGCCAACAAAATTATTTGTTACATAACATTTTTTGTAATTTGTATGTTCAAAAAAGGATATGCTATAAAAAAGCTTAGCATCTTTCTCGACGTTTTTCTCCCAGGTTGTCAGAAACGCATTTCGCGTTTCCAATTCCACAAATCTCTAGACGCTTAATGTCTTTAGTCTGTCGTTTCCCAGAAAAAGAACTTGACTAGCATTGTCTTAATGTTAGCGCATGAATGGTATCCATTAGTCATCTTACATTAACATAAAGAATCCAAGCGTGTGGAGGAAGCGCACATTAAGAATATTATGCGTTTTAGATGGCGCAGGTAAGTCTCTGCACCATTCTAAGAAAGCAAAATGCAATGAAAAAATGTTTGGTGGAGGTACTAAATCCATTATATAATATGCGAGTAAGTATACAATATTTTCGTTTTATAGAACTACGAAGTGACGGATTTTTCTTTTCAATTTTTTGTTCGGTATTATGTAAATGGCATAGACATGTTAATGTGAGCCAATGTGGTGGTGGTGGTGGTGGGGAACACAAATAAGGCAGTTATTTTGTACCAGACGGTATAAAAAGACCATCGACCAGACCAGACAACTGACCGATCTGTTTCTTGCTCCTCAGACAAGTGCACGCTAGGTATTTTATATCTCTGCTACCCACTACTATCATTCCAAACACAATTATCTCTGTTGCGTTGAATGAAGAAACTTAAAAAAGTATAAAACCGTAAACTACCAAAGATAAAAGTCTGGCGTGGCATGTAGGTGTAATTTTACATTATGTTCATATAAGGTTGGAAAGCTGCAAGGATTGAGGAGTAGACATCTTTTTCGACAAATTCCTTTGTTGGGTTGCATAGACAAATGGGAATATATTCAAAATGTAAAATGGCTAAATTACGTGCATAGGTAAACGTTTATATGAGCATTTATGTAGAATATATAAGCAACATGTATGCATCATAATAAGATGTTAAATGCCCATCTTGTTGGATTTTCTACCTGTTTATAACCATCTGTTTCGAAAGTGCAGCAGTGTGTGCACTTCTGGTACTATGCTTGGGAGTTTGGGTTTATCAATAAAAAACGTCTTTAATGAACCCAGTTGAAGCCGACGGTATACTCTGCGTTGTTCGTGCATATGCAAGCGTAAACTGCATTATCATCCCACATTGCAATGCTCTTCTTGAGATTCCTAAGAGAGCAGCGTAACGACAAGATTGGCTTGTCTCGTCTGGTGTCTGGGGTGAATTTCCTTCCAAATCCTTTGCACCGACATACTTACAAAATACAACAGTCAATTGTGAGGGCATGCAACATAGTTTTTCATGACTCATAGTATAGTATTATGTATGCATGCACCAGCATAAAAAGAAACATTTTACTATTTACTGTTTGCATCTCTCTACCCGAAAGAATTACAAATTTGAGTTGTTATCCTGGTGGTTAGAGATACCAGCTGCAGCTGCAAGTGCTTCAATTTCATTTTGAAAGTGGTCCGTTGCTACAATTAATGCCAAAAGAGTGTCGAATGTAGTTTGATTGTTTTTCCAGACAGTAAATAATGATGTTGACCTTTACAACACACTTGGTTCAATAGACGCTTATAGGATGGGGCAATACAAATTGCACCAAATAATTCTTGGAATACATACTTTCATACTCATCCAAACAACCTTTATGAAAACCTTTTTGATTTGCGTGGCACTTGGAATTGCAAATTTTTTTTCTCTGCTTATGAATCATGTACGAAATAGTGAAACGCGTAAAAAAATGTATTTTGTAACTACATAGCCATCAATAGAGAGTTTCAATATACTGCAAGGATGAATAATGTCCTTATTTAATTTTATTTCAAAAGTTTGGATAAAATAGAAATACAGCGCCAGAATTATTTATGATTCTAATCAGCACAAACTTTCAATGAAAATCGATTGATTGACGAGTGCAGCTGCAAACTGTTAAGTATATTTGTTGTACCGAATGATGGCTCGTAACACAGCTTACCTGGTTGAATCTACACTTCCTATCCAATGTTACTGAACTCTCTATGCAAATCTAAATAAAAAATATTGCCACAATGATTTTTCAATGACGACCATGATCAGTCACATAATAACATACCTACATGCATGCATTTTATTTACTCTCTCTGTCTCTCCGTTTTGATTGACAGCCGTCATGTAACTTGAGATCATGCCATGTCATATTCCAAAACTCAAAATATTATTGCTCAATAGTAAATAAATCCAGATTGCTGCCAGAAAAACTCTGCAATATACGTGAACCTCCAATAAAATCTCAGTTCATAAAAATAAACACATTCGCAAAAAAACAAATCTGCGCAAAAAAAGTTACAACTGAATACATTCGATTCCAAAGACATGTCACTTTTTTTTACAAACTCTGTTACTGACGTACTAAAACGGACCAACTTTTGCATCAGGGTTAGATATTTTGGATAAAAGGAGAGCCGAGAGGAGCCAAATCCTTTGTGGATTTTTCATGCACGATGAGATGATACACTACAAAATGGTTTCTTTTAGTGTGTCATGGTCGCCTACTAGGTCACTTTACAGAACAGATTAAATTTATAATGGGATGAGGCAAAATGATGGAAAAATTAGTGGAATGACTGATTATAATTGTGATTGGATTTAAAATGTATTGATTTATTATTGAAGTAATAACTAACAGTTATTATATGTCACGCAAGCCACTACTGCAGCTGCTGCACAGCATCGTCAGTTTGGCACCATTAAAAAGACAATAAAAATAGCATTTTATGTAATTGCTTTCCTAAGGATGGAAGACAGTTCAAAAACACCATTACAAATTTCAGAGTGTTGAATTACAATATTTGGAATATGAATTTGAAACCTCCACTTTGCAGGTAACATTAAACGTTTCCGGAGTTCAATGAATCATGGAAATGGGCATCTTTTTTGGGCTCCTGGAGAACTTTAAATGCTTAAAATAAGAGTCTTTTGGGAAAGCTTGGAAAAATTATTCCCATTCAAGGTTTTGCATTGAGTAAATTCTGTGATGAAAATCAGCATTTTAGATTTGTCAGACTGAAAAAAATTGTCTTTTTCAAAGACTTTGTCATATTATGTTACATACGTAATGACAAAAACGATCATATCTCTCTAGTTCATGGTTCACAGTCCAAAAGCAAAGACTTTTTCAGTTTGTATTACCTATTGCATTGCTCCAACTATTTACCATAAGCATTTGTAATTCTTTTTCTGAAGAAACAAAGTGCGCACAATAAACGCTGAGATTATGTGCAGCATGAAAAGGATTAGAATTAGCTGAAGATAATTTGGACTTGGAATGCGCACTCTGTTGTTTACCAGCGAGACATGAATTCATTATCACCCAATTTCCATTTAAATATTTTCTCTAAACAAAGTTTTCTCTTAAACTTGCTTCTTTTCGATGCACTCTACGAGCGAGCGCCAAGCAACAACGCTATTCATAAGTGATCATTCATTCGTGTGCACATGACTTACATAATACAACAACGCATGCAATAACAACAACGGGTTGAATAGTAAACGGATAATTATTAAGTAGCGCTATAGCTACTATAACAATAATATGTGATCGCCCAATGACTTGTCCGTCTACCCGATAAAGAGGAGGACAGTACTTAAATTGCATTTTTGCTTTAAACACAAGAACCAAAAAATATGCTTGTTTCTTTCTTGGTTCGCGCTCCCTGTGGCTTAAGTTGTTGTAAATGTTCTCAAATTATTAGTTTCAAACCTCAATATCTTGAGATGATAAAAAACGATAATGACTTTTAGCTCACATGCCAGAGAGAACAAAAGCACTCTCAGCATTTCCAACTAGACTGGAGTGGACTGTGTGAGCAGTTTACAAAAGATGCTTTTAGCTGGCCTGTTATTACGCATGCAAAAAGAGGATTGTACTCTTGAAGCATAATAATAGCTAGGAATAAAAATGCATAAAAATACATAAACCAACATTGTTGTCTAGCTTAGCACCAAAACACAAACAATGCGTACTCATCCCGGCATCATGCACTTGCACTGCTTCTTTTAAAAGATAAAAAAAACTAAAAATGAAAAAAGAAAACAATTTTGTTTCATTGTGAAACAAGCCTTGCATAGTAGAAGGCAACTTGGAATACTCAAACATTAAAAAATGATGCATAATGCATATAAGCAGCAGTGTTTGAAGAGCTACCTAGCAACTCTCTGTGTATTGTTTCAGTTAATAATAGTAATAATAACTTAATGCAATAATAGGAGAGTTGCAGAGCACTACTACTATCCAGCTGAAAAAAGCTTTCTATCTAACTACATTCCTGTTTATAATGAGTGCTTATATAATCAGCCAGTCATATGAATCCAATGCACTTGTTTCTTCCATATGTCTGGAGTTTTATAGGGATTTTTTGCTCACTGTCTGGAATTTGGATTCCTCCTTCTCCTCCCTTCAGCTTCCATTCTTCCGCGTACAAAGTTCTCATGGAATGAACTCGGCCAGTGGCACTGGCACTACAGAAGAAGCATCACCACCAAAAAGACCAGACCGTGTAAACCGTGTTCACGGCTCTACACACGGCTGTGTTTATCGTCATCCTCTTCCCGATTACCCCATTGCAATACATTGTTATAAAACGGGAAAACGTAGCAGCAGCAAAAGCAGTCCAGACTGAAAACTGGTAAGCGAGCACTGAGTATACTCTTACAGCGCCGTATTGCACTGCATTTTGCTGTGGTGTCGGTAAGTGCACAAACAGAAGGGAAGGAGAAAAATATGAGGGAAAGATGATGATAACGATGAAGAGGATTATCATTATTCTTTCATGAGGGCAGAGAGAAACGAGGAATTATTATGGTACACGTTACGCATTGCAGTGTCCATACATATGAACTGATTATTTGGAGGGAATTCTTTTGCAGAGAGTTAGGCAACTTGTTTCAGGTCCACTGAATAGTCCGATGGTACAACCGTGCACACCGCTGCGCAACCATGTTAAAAAAGATGACAATCCAGTTTGCCGTTTTCCCTGTGTATTAGAAACGTTCCAAGAAAGTTTTACTTGGTTTTAGAAACAATGCCACTTTAGTCCACTTGCTCTATTACTGCTGCATCCATAAAATTCTAAAAATAAAGTCATCCCCTTCTTTCCTTTCATACATTCTTTATCATAAGACGCTTCTATGCTGCAAAACTATAGCATCTTAAGTTTTGTGCCTAATTTTTGCCATGATAACTTTCTTACAAGTTGCAGACACTAGACACTCAGCCAAACACATAGCGTGTAACGTGTGCTGTGTACATAACAAAAAATGTAGTCACAGTCACGAGACAGCTTTGGGAACTTGGGAAATATCACCAACATCGTCATCATCATTTCATCATCAGACTGTCTGTATCGGTTTATGTACACAAAGTGTTTTAGAAAAAGCATGCCATGCCACATGCTCTTTAACATCAAAAAATGTTTTGCTGATGATGGAGGTGGCGGAAATTGCTTCAAAGCTCCTTTCCTTGACTTTCAATCATCATCATCATCAGCCCCACTTCCTTCCTCCTCTGTTCTCCTATTACAACACTTTTTTCTCTTTTGCCTTCTTCTTCGTCAACTTTCAAACAAGCCTTCAAAGCCGTCTCGGCGGAGAATAAAAAGCAGAGCACCAAGCATAGGATTATGGAATGGAATGTAAGGCAGAAAAAAAGTCTGAGAGTGAAAAAGAGAAAAGAATGAAATTTCGTAATAATCCTTTCTTCCTCTTTCATTCAAAGACATGCCGTGTGTATGTGTAGTAGTAGTAGTAGCAATAGTGTGTCTGTTCTCTTGCCTAATCTTATCCATGCCTGGGTCTAGCTTCGCATTTATTTTTTTCAGACGTGGGACTACTTGGTGTAGTAGTACTACAACTACCGCATTATTTACTACACAGACTTATAACCTGCTGAAATGCTGGAGTAAAAGAGAACCGCGCTTTCTTTGCCGACGTTGTCCTTGTCGTCATCATCCTCTTGCCTACAATATCCTCACATGCATCTCTCCAGTTCTATGAGGCCGAAATCATTCTTAGAAACACGAGTTGTAAACGATACAATGGTGTAGGTAGCTACACTTGATATCGTCATCACATATCAGTGTCAATATAATGCCAGCTTTTCTCTCCAGCCCCGTGATCATGTCGTATGGAGAGGAACGACGGCAAGTCAAACTATCAAATCTAGTTAGAGCTCAACTGGAAGGAATTTCCTAAAACGCTACCGTGTGTTTTAACTCCCTACTGCATAATGATATGAATGTTGCTGTTGCTACTACCACAAAGAGTCATTCAATATTGATAGAGCGCTCTTGTATGCATGCAAACTATTATAATAGTATGGTTGGTAAGACTTTTCTGGACTCTAAATTGCCGTTGGACTCTGCTGTTATAATATATTATGGAATAAAAAATGCGGCTTGTTTTATCCACTTGGCATATAATGTCATGCCTCTGGCAATACAGTTGCACAGGAATATTATGTAAGAAGCAAGACATGAAAACTGTTATTACATTAGTTCCGGAGTGTAGGGAGCGGTTCCTATAATGCCATGTTACTCAGCTGGAAGAGGGTAAATGTATGGGATTTTATGAGGAGATGAGAGACGAGCACTTCCGACTTTTCCAGGAGGCGGCACAATAACAACAAGAATCTCACTGTGAGAACATACAATTATTGCAACACAGATTTTCAGAAGGCACAACTACTATGTGGGGTAAACTGATACTGGAAAGTTGGAGAAAAATGCTGTAAAATGGTAGTTTTTACATGGTTCATGTGAAAAATGAAAGATAACTTAACGGGAAGCTAAATCGCTAAGGAGAAGAATAACAAAGCTCTCGTTGTTTGTGTGTTACGCAATCCTTTGCATATTTCTCATGAAAGGGTTAACAACACGTTATTATGCTCATTCAACCAGAGAAATCTTAACAAAGCCAGTGTTGTAACCTGTCACAGTTATACTTATCATTGTTTCCCTGAGACAGTGATGAAAACTGGAGGAACAGAAAGCGTCTTTCATCAGTATCATTCTGGGCCATTTGGGAACGGGAAGGACGAAACACGCTGTTATTTTATTACGTACGTACGCCATGCAGTATTGTCGTAGGAAAGTAAAGTAGACAATGGGCAAATAGGATGGAGGCATAAAGACAGGGCCACGGTCACACTCAATAACTGCAAAACGAGTGATATTTGATATTCTCTTTACATCCTATATAATAATTTCAGCTAAAAGTCAAGCACAAGCCCTGCCAAGCACATAATAATGGAAGCCTTATAACTAGTAAAGTTATATTTGTAACATTGTAGCTATTATAAGCATAACACTTGTCGCTGCATATACTCGGCATCTATGCGGGCGTTTTCGTAGCTAGGGTCGGGATCACGGTCGGTCAAACCGGACACTTTGCTGGTGTTATGTACACATAAAAGGCATCGTATCATCGTCTGTAGTAAAGTAATACTACAAAATCCAGATAGAAAACTATTTTTTTCTCCATTCCATTCTCCAAAAATTCTCTTTGTCCTTGTGCGCTTTTGTTGTTTTGCAGCCGCTTTGCTACGTCTACCATAAGCTTTTTGAACAAAAAAGGGATCCCTTTCTTTTGCGATACCTCCTGCCTTTTCCGACCACTTTACATAACTTTTTTGCTTTGGCATCGAATGTTACGAAACGTTTTTAGCTTTGCGTGTGTGTGTAGTTACTTGAGATAGAAAAAGCTTCTTTTATATAACATCTTTGCGATGACGTGAAAAATACATAAGATGAGCAGATTCAGCTTGCATGATAATACTATATTGACGGAACATCTTAACCAGAAACCTTTTTTACTCAAAGAAAGAGCTCAGAGCAACAAAAGCATTTGACTATTATTATTACGGAACCAACATTAATTCCAGGTGACTTATTTTGCTTTTACGCGAGACGTTTTTGTCTGCACGACACACAATGATGTGCATGCTAAGCCATCCAGATGCATTTGCTTTTCTTATTAAAAAATAGAACGTTTTTTTATTGCACAAAAATGCCTCGAGCACATTGTTGCTCTCTGAACCTTTTTCGTTCCTTTTTGTAACAAGAGATAAGACTTTTGCTGAAAATGGAGAGCTTCTAGATACTCCTACAACATTACAGCTGCATTTTAAAACGTTCTTTTGTAGAACGGGGAGTTTTTTTTGGCTAACGAAATCATCATCTTAGTTAAAAAAGCTTACCTCCTGCCTCGTACCACAATGAAGGCTTTTCCATGTTGATAAATTTTGTCTTTAGTTTTTGAAGGTAGTTTATTACTTTAGCAAGATATAAGAAGGGAAGATTTGCAAAACATTATTTATGAGTGTGATTACACCACTTCAATTTTGTTTGTGCGTGCTAATTTAGTTTTCTGGCTTGTGGTGAGTGTGTGTGGTCTTGGGTCTTCTTTACCAATGATTGCTAGAGAGGAGGCTATGGTTTCTGCTCTTATCGCACTTCTCACCTTGAAAATTTTCTTCTTACTTTTGCCTAGTACGCTTATTAAGTTGCAACAGTATCCATGTAACAAAATATCAGCAAGCTGGCTCCACATAAACTTATAATAGTCCTGCATTTTAACGGTTTCGCAATAATAATAGCAGTAATACGTAGCAAATCCACTCATGATAATGTCAGGCTGGGCTTTGTGGATAAAGGGAGAAGAGGGAGTGCTCCAACCTGAGAGTAATTTAGGAATCTCCCTGGGACATACAATTTCGTTGGAGCTTTGCTTGGACCATGTGACTAGGTCAGCGTTGTTGCGTAAGCGTCAGCGTAAAATGTTACCTGGTATACTCGATGATACAAATATGATTGCATTGCTTCATTTCACACACACGCAAAATGAAATGATCTCGTATTTAATAACCAAACCTTTACAGATGAAGGATTTGAGGTAAAAAATGTAGCCAGATAGCGTATTGCTCAGAATCTAACCCGATTTTCAATGTTTTCCACTTTAGCTACTTTTTGAATGACATGTCATAGATGTATGATGGCTGATGATGGCTTCTTGGAAGGTGAAGTACTCTTCAAGAAAAAATGTCACTTGAGCGTCCATCCGTTCTCTAATGCCATTCCCATAATCATATCTCATGAATTGCGAATGAATCACGTTTAGGATCATTGTATTGCATTGTTATGATATAAGTCATTTTTCTGCCTTGCCAGCGTTTCTCATAATAGAATCCCTCCTCCACGCAGAAAATGTCATCAGTCATCACTTTTATTCTTTGTTTCCCATTACTTGTGTGGGATTCAAATACAGTGTATTCAAATACACAGGCTAAACAAACAGACAATAATAACGCGGCTACTGTTTGTGGCAAATTTTGTAAAGACATAGCAGTAGTAACAAAGGCAGGAATCCTGAGAAAAATGACAAGACCTTAGCACTTGAAATAATAAAGGTAGCAGGGGAGTCCTTTTTGAAAAGAAAACGAAAACCAGACAGACAAAATGGATGGAGTCATGAAGCAGTAATGATGACAACAAATATGCCTTAGTGCTGTTTTCGCAGAAATTTAGTTATTACCAGCTCTGTAGTAGTTTTTTCTGGTGACCCTTTTCATTTTTTATTACTAATTGCCATAAGTGCGTACATATTTCCAGTTATTCGTGGGCGGTTTGTAGTTTGTACCTGTGAAGTGCGGAACAGTTTGTAGAAATTCATAATAATAATTCTTTATTCGTAGAATGGACTTTTTTGTTTTGTATGATGAATGCAGAAATGATGAATGAATGGGAATTTGTGTATGATGATCAACGGATTATACTGGTTTGCCTACTTGTAGCACAAAGTAACAACGAGTGAGTGAGTTTCCATTCTATGAGCAATTGAGCAGGTGTGTAGAGTAGACGTGGTATGTGTGCAGTATACTCAATCACTTTAGAGCTTACGGCATTTTTAGCAATAATAATAGAAACGGCATATAATGGCAGTTTAATAAGTTGAGTCAGTCCATTTTTTGTGAGCATTTCTTTGTTTCATTTTTTTGTTCTTGGAAGAACTATAAAAGTCATGCTTGTTGTGAGACAACTGAATGAACACCAATTGCAAATAACAATGAGCTTTTGAGAATGATTATTGACACAAGGTGTCTGAATTTTTGTGTGTGGGGGAAATGAGGCGGCTGTGGCTGTCTTTCTTGCTGCCGGTTAACTGGAATATTTGTTCGGGTGGCATGCCTTCAATTTAATGATCTCGAGGAGTTGAGTGGAAATAACGTGATGCTTTCAGGAAGATGATAATGACAAGAGTGTGAATGGTTCACTAGGAGGATATTCTTATTGTTTATCGGGAAAAGGGACAAAACTCTGAAAAGTAATAAAACTGGATGTTCATAACAACATTTCAGTCTATAACAATTCATAAGGGTAGAGCATAACAATGACGGGCACAAAACCGACGCATGTCCTTGCAACACGTTGTCTTGCTTTTGAAGACAAAGGAAGTTTTGCGCAATAATCGTAAAAGCAACAAGAGAAGAGGCGACAATCAGTGTCCCTGAGACTGGTAGTCCCCTTTTTGTTTACGAGAACGAGGAAAAAAGGGTCAGAAAGTTGTCCATAATGCAACAACTCAAAACAGAGACGTGAATGCTACAATGATACAACTGTGAAACACGAGGGCCAATTGTGATACAGTGGTCATCTAGCTTGAAATTGCAAAATGCAACTTTTATACTAGTTATTAGTGTGTTGATGGACGTTTTTCAAAAAGATGAAGTATTTTTTTATATTTCACTCTGCAGATTGACCTGCTCATCTACCATTGTGCTTGTTGTTTGCACACTGACATGTTTTGTATTCAGGCTATCTAGTTTTTGTGTGGCTTTTGACACGCGGCTACTATCTTTGCTTAAGCTACAGAATGATGCATTCATTTTAAGCTGAACTTCTGTAACTATTATAAAGTACAATGGATGAAAGAATGATGACCTGGTTCAGGAGTTTCTAAAATTATGAACTGTAAAAGAACCCTTATGCATGAATGCATTCACCAGTCAAGTGGACAGAGGCAAGTCACTCAAAGTCAATCATAATGAAAGCCCATTATTCCAGAAGCTTTAAAAAATTATGAAAATGACAGCATTCAAACTTATGAACCAGTTATGAACCAGTTATGAACCAGACTTGACCATTGCAATATGGCATTTGAAACAACAAATGTTGTGTTCAATGTGCACAAGTAGCAAGCAAATAAAAATTTGGAAAATTCAACCTTCAGTGCCTTTATAAATACCTATTATCTGTTCCCGGAAATGCTAAGTAGAAGCTGTGAAATAGTAATAAGCATCATTTTACCCCGTTGGCTTTCAGAAATATTGATGAATGAATGTAATAATGTTAGTAGGAACTACTGGTTCCCAGTCTCAACTAATTCGACATAGTGAGACATCTATCCAGAAACGCTGTAGTATTATTCCCAGACATGCAAGGCGTGCAGGCAGCAGCAAGAAATGGTGAAAAGGTAACAACAAGAAGAAAAGCCATGCCTGCATCATTAATGTTTTCGTAAAGCTGGTACAAGGCCTCACTATATTTTCGCTTACCTGATGTTCCAGTTCCGTTTCAGTAATTTGATTCAAAGATAGTCTAAAAGCATTTCATTTTTAGCACACTATTTGCCAAATTACATTAACCTGTTTTCATTGACATTGACGATACTGCTGGTATTGTAACAGCGAAATTAAACTAGTTATTATCAAAACAGATTTAAATTGAGCGCATACATGTAAGCGAAAATTAATATGCCAAGGTTGAAGAAAATTCCAAAAAATATTTATGAAATGTTTGCCACAACCCACTTCTCCCGAACTTGTGACAAGTTGTTGGGGAAGTAGACCATTCGCCGAAAAGTAGATTCACATGAAACTTTATTTTTTATTAATATTTCTTCCTTATGAATTTATTGTTCATTTTTACGCTAGCTTGCTCAGACTACGTTTCTGGCTTTACCCCAATCCCAATGCAAAACGTAAGTTTTGTGGTGTTCCTGCAACACAACATGGAAAACGCAGAAATGAAAAACCACAAAAAAACCCACGAGGAGTATATAAAACAACCTTTCGAGGACGAATGAATAATGATAAGGGAGAATTCTATAGTTGATGCTGATGATGATGATAGCTTTGTTTGTGTGTGTACCAAGCCAATGATGAGTTGAGTTGGGTGATCATTATTGCTACTATTATTGTAACAATGTATATATAAAAGTTGGTATAAAAATTTATGATTTCATGCCGGTTTCGTGTGCATACTCCACATTTCATACTACTATGTTCTTCAATCGTCCTCCTCCTCCTGAGTCGTGATGTGCAGCAGAAAACAGCAGCACACAAACAACAACAAGAACAGCAACAAATAACGTCACTAATTATAGGTTTTGCTAACCACTTTTTTGTTTTCATGCATGCAGATAATTGTCTGTGGTCTCACCTTGACTTGGCTGCACTGCAGCATCAGCAGCAGCATTTTAGCCAGTTAAGCTTAATATTAAAAAAATACTTTGGCTGCATATACCTATGCGTTGTTGGGCTATGGAGGGATGAGAATTTGGAGACGATTATCTCTGGAAGAGGAGGTTGAAGCAATGAAGAATAAAAAAATCTTGAAGAAAATTGGCATTTTTCTTATCATATCATGTTATCATTATCATTTACCATGAGCAAAGGTAAGCAAGACAGAGAGTCAGGTTTCAAATATCAAATATCGATTATTATGAGCATGCGACTCTGTGGTTGTGGTAGGATTCTCTGTAATAACCAATTTTTGTGTTTGGAAATCACATCTTGTGCGTTGAGCGTATAATGTACGAACTAATAGTTTTGATGAGATTTGGAACAACTTGTCACACATTCAAGTTGAAATAATAAATAAAATGAAGTTTTTAATGTAGTCATAATAATTACTATGGAAATAACAATTACTTTTGTGCGGGATTATTATTATTTCCTTCATTTTAATATCCTTAACACGTTTACCTGTTAAAATTACTATGTTGGTGCTTTATAATAACTTCTACCATTTTCGTTTGTTAATGGCCGCTAATGGAAGATGTTTTATGAAGATACTAAATTCTACGAAGTAAGTCACATAGACATATTCATTTCTACAGAAGCTTGAACACTATGTACTTTTATGCCACCAAGCCGCCAGATAAAAATGAATGATTAATTTACAGAAATTAAAATGAAATGAATACCTGAGGGGGACTACAAATGGCAATAAATAATCTGTACACTTATTATTTATGTTAATCACCGCCATTTACTGTGCAGTTCAAAAAGGTGCGAAAATTAGATAAAAACGCCTTTCTCGGAAACTAACAATAGCCGCAACAACATTCATCCATGCAAACGCCAAATTAGACAATTAATGTTTAAGAGTGCACAGTACAGACGAGTCTTATTAATCCAATCCAAATCCAGCCCATTGTTTGCAGCCAAGTTGCATTATTGTATTCACAAGTTCGCACTCGTAAAAGTGATTATGTGATTGTCGTGTGCATATATTTAGCAAAAAAAGCAGCATGCGAGAATATTGAATCGTTAGGCAACCATGACCATTGTTGTTGTTATCATAGTTACTACTACACACACAAGTTCACAATAGTATAACCCACGTCAACGTAGTTCGTCTGTTTCAATTTTCGCAGCAGCAGCGTGCATGAATTTTATTTTTCTCTCGGGCATTGGCGTCTCCGAGTCATTTCAAGGTGGACTTGCACATTTTCATTCCTCTGAACTGTTGCCGTTCGTTCATCCTCTTTTTTCACTTTTTATCCGTCTCATCTTTACAAGCGTATTATACTTGAGCCAAGCGTTTATATATATTTTGTACAGGTCCCAGGTTATATATTTTTTGCAAAAAGGTATCTATTGTTGTACATGTGGCATTATATATATCACTTTTGGATTTGGATATAGATTACTTTACTCGTAAGATTTTATTACGCCGTGGGTAGTTGCACCTTGTGTCGTGTACATATTTCCATGCCATTTGTTTAGATGAGGTGAATTTTCTGCTTAAGCTTTGAGGATGACGCGGAGGTGAGGAGACTTGTTGGATGGAACATAACTTTATAATATGCTTATAGGTAGGCGAAAATACATTGCTTGTACTAGAGTAATGTATGTATGTACTTCCATGAATGAATGCAATTGAACTTTGCAAGGCTAAACGAAAAACGCTGCTCTGCTATTTTCCCATATCGCCTTCTTCAAGTAAGCTGGGTTGAAAACAGCTAACATCATAGCTTAAGTCATATCGCTGCTGCTGTAATCAACATTTTAAGATTTCTTCATTTTATCTTAAAACTCCTAAAGATTAATGTTCCCTCTAATATTTTTTAGGGATGCAATGAGGGATTCGCTGACGCTGATGCTAAAGCCCATGTAAAAATGTAATATGAGTTGTGTTGAATTACAACATATCCCACCCCCTCAACCTTTCACTGCTACATAGACAGAGTTTCAATTCAAATGTAACATTGAAAACGCCAAAGTGCGCATTAAAAGATCTATGCAAAATGCCAACAAAAAATATTCACTTTAGCTGTTCTACAGCGCAGTTCCTAGTCTGATATTGATACCGCCTGTGTCGTCTACTAATGATGTAAATTGGAGTTTGCCGAAAAATTTGCTTTTATATCTTGTAAAGAACTCTACTCGTATTCGTATCCTCATTTTTTTCATTTACTACGGATACTATGGCAATTACTGTAAGGTGCCATGCGTGTAACCATCAGATTCTTCAACTTTGCTTTTTGCGTCGCACTTTTTGCAAGAGAGTTTGTTTGTCCCAGGTTAGTGAATCGCTGGAGTAGTGCCTACAAAAAAGCCAAGTCATACAGATACAGGATCATACCTGAGCAACATGTAGGTATATTACTTGCTTGCGCTGCGCTGCACGAACAACGCTTCGCTAGCGCTACTACCTGAAACAATGAAAACTGTTGGCTGGGACGCTTTGCCTCATGGTACTAACCACATCACCAACTAACTACGTTTACCTGCCTATGGTTTTTTATATATAATCATAATGGAACATGGAAGCCAACTTGCTTGGCTTTTGTTGTTTTTATATTCATTAAAAGCGAAAGTAACTCTCGTTTTTTGTCCATGTTCCATTAGCTTTGTTGTTGCATGGTCGAGTGGAAATCGTTGTGGAGCTGCTGTTCTAGATGTAAAATGGATGAATTACGTTTCTGTAGTTTTTTTTGCATTTAATGCAGTTTCGTATGCTGGATGAACTCTAACTAGATAACCATGAACCCGAAAAAAAGTGAGAAAAAACGTAGACAGAGGAGACGTTGTTATGGGTTTGCAAATATTCCATTTGAATTATATACTCTCCTGGATCCGTGGGTGCTCTTGAATGCACCATTAAGACAACTTGTTATTAGAAGGAGTGTTACTTGAAGTTGTTCTGAATTTTACAAACCTAAAAAACTATGGAAAGCTGTTTTGAGACAAAAATTCATTAATGTTCACGTGTTCAGTTATGGCTAGTAGGGTACGCAAATGCACAGGAAAAATGACAAAGAATCCGACAAGACTAATAAACCTACTTCCAACCGTTTTGGATACCAAGGTTAACTTTATACTATTTTATTATCCCCATGAAATTCATTACTTTGCTCTTGACACATAACTTGACACAAAACTTTTTTTAAAAAACCATTCTGGATAGGAAATCACAAAGTCTATCATCATTTTTTTAGAGACTAACACATTCAGTACAGTACCAGGAACATGTAAAACGAAAAATGTATACACGCGTTCAGTTTCTGAGACTGGTATGCACTCGTCGTCATAAACACATATACTGGATGATAATAGTAGCAGTAGTAACAATAATACAGAGCTAATTTTTTTAGTAGCAGTTAAAGTAGTACCAACAAAACAGTCCACAAATAATGTACATATGATAATTATAATTAATATAATATGTCAATAGAACAATCGAACAAGCAATATATATAACTCTACCATCATCACGCATACATCTTTGTAAAGTTTGAAGAGAAAGAAAAATGGAAAATATCTTTGGTATAGCTTGCGTGCATTATCATAGTATTGGTTTGAAATCATTTTAAAAAGCAAGCGCAAAAAACACATAAATGCTTGTTATTAGCAAACTGATAAAAGTTATACCAACAACAACAAGCCACAATCTATTCACAGTCAGCGTTGTTGACACGATAAATGCATAATATAGTTATTTAAGCAACTCCAGAGACAACTATTGTGTAACACGTATATCTTTACAAGTAAATTATAAGTAAAACTAGTTAAAATTAATCATGACAACAACGATATGAGTATAATCATACAAATTTCCTTTGTTTCTTTTCTTGTGTGTGTAGAGTTTCTTTTCTTTCTCAGAATTAAAACACATGCCCAGTTCTTAGTTAACTATATAATCATACCAACAACAATACTAGTAATTTGATAATCATATTTTACTTCAAAGCTGCCGGAGAGAGGCGGATTCCTGTTTAAAGAGGAGGCCATTTAAAGCACTAGTTTTTCCCTTTCACTAAAACATTGTTCACGTTTCTTACGTACATGGAAGCTTGGTTTTCTTGTTAATTCGATATACTCTTTAAAATATTACTTTTAATGTACTAAGTATTGGCATATGATCGACCAGGACCATCACATCCAAACCGGCGAAGAAGACAAGTATATGTATACCAAGTTAAAAATCTTTTTCTTGCACCACTCAAACTCCTTACCAAAATAACAACTTTCCCTGACCATGCTAAACTTTCATTATATGAAAAACCTAGATAACTCCGTAAAATAGAAGTAACTTTACAGCACTGTATTTCCCTTTTACGAGCAAGCCAGCCAAAACCACCATTTTAAAGTTTGAGTTAAAACCCGGAATATTCTTAAACAGCACAACCATACATGGCCTCAGCATCAGAAGATTTCTTCCTTCTGCGCAACTGCGACAAACGAGCTTGCTACACCATAAAACTGAAAATGATAAATTATTATAATAATATGTAATAATAAAAATAAGTTTAACAGCAACTAAGGGAACACTAAAAATGCTTTACAGTAGTAATCCGGTTTACGATTCATTTACTCAATACATTAAACTATTTTTCCCTAAAGTTCTATATCCTCTCTCTGATTTTAGTGATTTATCTATTCCTGCCTATAAACTTGCATTTTATTATGATACCAGTTTTTTGAAAGTCTGTTAAAATATTATATGTGTAAACTGAAGAAAATTATATATATTCTTAGAGCAAACTTGAAATTTGGTTAAAACATTTGCCAAAATAAGTGTATGTTGTCACAGATACAAGAAGCACTTGCTTTTTTAGCACTTAACAATATAATAATCGTAGCGTTTTAAAGTAGTACACACCACAGTAGTAGTAAAATTTAGTAGTACAATATATATTTTTCATATTTGCTAAGGTAAATCTTACTACTACACAAATAGTACCACGACCACAGACAATATAACTGTCATACGCTCTCTCTCCATTTATTCTCAATGTCAGAGCTAAGTAATATGGTGACTAAAATATCTAACATGATGCGCTACAATTTCTTTGACACCAGTAAAACAAACTGCACACACGTGAATATTCTTTTTTTTTTGTTCTGTATTTCATTTCTTGCTTTTTGAGCTCTTTTGAAGGCCTCTTTTTGTCGACACAAAGACACAAGTACATTTTAATTTTTTCACTACTAGTTTAAAATTAACTATCGCTTATTTGGGAGCACTAAAGACACACCGTCATAATATTTCTTCATTCAAAAATTCAATGTACTTTGGTGATATTCATAATAGTATTTAGTAATTAGACCAATTTATCTGTCAATTGTTCAGTAGTTTTTTACCAATTCTAACTATAAATTATTTAATCTTGCTGAATAAACGCTTCATGTGGTTGATTTAACCCAAGTCATACAAGAAGGATTTTTTCCTGTGTGTTGTTGCTTTTTTAAACATCATCAAGCACACTAGAGCATATGTCGGCGACATTTTGAAATAAACTCGTTTTTACACCGTTTTGCTGCTGCACTGTTAAGCGATACTGTTAGCCTATGATATTAAGTCATCAGCATTCAGTAGTACTAACAATATTCATCCATTTTTATAGTCATAACAATATATTATTCTTTATTGGAAAGCACATTTACTTTTAATGTATTTTATTTTGCAAATAAACGTAGCAACCCTTTGCATGTTTTTATTTCTGTTTTTCTTTTTGTGTCTCTCTCTGTGTATGTACGTACTTATGTATGTGTGGCACTAGGAATAGCATCTTTTTGTATTTTTTTACATATATGTATTACTGACAAGACAAACTACAACAGTTTTTTGTCACACAATTTTTAACACAATCTGTTAGTTAACTTTAGTGGGACTGGGTTAATACTGATTCTTGCCGATTTAATTAAAATAACCGTTTTAGTTTCATAGTTTTCTGTTTTTTTACTAAATGAAAATAAGGTGATTGTTAGCAGCATATAAAATATATGTTTAATTATATACCGGTAGGTGAGAGGTGTTGTACCATTATATATTATTAACGATAATCGATGATAATAATCATAAGGTTATACAGAGGTAAGTCACATAGTCACGTGGTATCCATTTTCATTGTATTCTTATTGATTACAGATGTTTATGGAGATGACGTTGGTAGTTTATTTTACCTTTCACGTACGAAGGACGGTGTTCTGAGTAATAGTTTTTTTGCATGATAAAAATTTTTGATATACATAAATACAAGCTTATTTTTCTAATTATTACACAGATACGGCGCACAGTATAGGATTAGAAAGTCTTTCCATACATTTTTAGATACCCTTTACAAATGCCACGTTTAGATTTAGTTGGACTGATTCCATTGGCTAAAAAATTATCCCCTTTTCATTGCACATCTCATTCAAACTCTTGTTGGGGTGGTAATTCAATAAATGCACGCCAAAACAACTTGGCATAGTAGTTCAAAATTCTCAAAATCATTTCAAACATTACACAGATCGATTTCGAAAAGCGGACATTTGTTGAGTTGAATCGGTCCAACCAAAACAACATGGCAAATTAAAGAGATCCAACAGTAGCGTTATAACAAGTAACATATTATTATTATTCTGTATTACAATTTGTTGACTATCTGAGCACTGAGAGAGGGAGTGTTTGGGTTAAAATGCAGTACAAACAACATAAAAAAGGGTTTAGTTTTTAAACACTTCGATGATAAATGCACCCTATTTTCTGGTTACTGTATTAAGTATACAATTTTAAGCATATCCCATTCCTTTTTTACCAAATGCAATCATCGATAGTTTATAATATTAAAATTAAGAAAAACATGAATAAATACGGAACGGGGAGATCATCCCAAAAAGAAATATACAATTCATAGCTACTTAACACATTAGTTACACTAACATGACTTGGTGGGCAACTAGCAGAAACAAAATATAACGTAATTGGCGCGATCCACCCTGCTCTAACCCGTTTTCTATTTCTAAATTGTAGTAAATTATCTGTAATAGATGCAACGTTGTTGACAATCACATATAAGAGAAGAAGGAGCCATGATAATGATTAGAGAACACCCATAAACCCCACCAAAATCAAAGTTGATCTGGTTTGGTTTCCTCAGTGGAGGGAGCACTAGTAGAAGTAGAAGGTGGCGAATTCGTATCACTGGAAGTCGTGATAGGCTCAGTGAGCAATGGTGGTTCATCTTCAGATGGAACAAATTCCGTTGCACTAGCGGTGAAGTCAGCAAAATTGTCAGTAGAAGTTGGGAATGACTGATCAAAGTTGGCCCAGTTGTCTTCGCTAGTTACTTCACTTACTTCAGCTCCTACTGCAGCGTTGGCATTGGAGTCATTAGCCAGATCAAAAGCAGCCCAAGGGTCACTATTATCAACATGGACGGGTTCTTGATCTGCCCACGGATCCGAAATAAAGCTTGTTGTGGATACATTGTCCACCGAAGTTTCACCAAGAGTACCATTCAAACCCATCTGACCAAACATTTCTTCTTGCTCCTCCAGCTGCTTGAAAAAGATGGTAGGATTCCTCCACTCTGCAAAAGTTAAGTCAAGTCAAGTGAATTAAGCCCAGTTAATTAAGTTTAACATGAAGTCGACAAAGCGTCTATCATACCAAAATCATCATTAGTTGCAACAGCAGTTTGTTCACTTTGAAATGGAATAGATACTATTCCACCTGCATCCTCATTTCTAGAAAACGAGGCATCCTCTTCTTCGTGATCTCCAGGGTTAGTGCGTTCAAAACAAAACATTTCAAAAATGGTCTTGGACTTTTCATTGTTATAACGATCGTCCCCGCTGAAATTCAAAAAGTATTAGAAATTAGCCAATAATCCAGTACAAGTATGAATATTGCTTTATACAAACTCGGAAAATTCATCCTACCCAAAATTGGATCCACTGGAAGCCTCAAAATAGTTATCATTGTCAGCACTATCACCGTCAGTATTCAGTCCCGCTCCAGATGAGCTCTAAATTGAAGAAAAAAGTATTGCGCATTAGTTTTGCCAAAGATCACTTTTATGAAAAAACAAACAATCATAAGCAAGTGGTTTACAACAAATCAGATACTATCTAGCAAATGGTCAATATTCATCGAGAAACTCTATCGACCCAAAAAGGGATACATCATGTTTATCAGCGATTCAATAGTAAAAACTACCAAAACTTTACTTACATCCCATGTAACACCAGGGTCTGACTCGTAATTGTGGTTGCTGGTCGACATGGTTACTCCAGACGATGGAAGTGGAGCCCCAGCCTAAAAATAATGATGCCAAGCCAGAACTTGGATTTACTGTTTGCTTGTTCACCAAAAAATTATTCAAAAATACGTATTTATGAATGAATTGTTACCAGTAGCTGAGTTGCCTTGGCATTGTAATCCTTCCATTTTGTTTCGTAAAATTCCTTGAATTGTTCCATGATAGGTAGCTCATGAATCACACCCTTTACAGTTTCACTACTTTCAATGCTATCCATAATAGCAGTTGAAATTTTGGCAAGATGTCCAATATAGCCAACCCTATCATCCAAATAAACAGACAAACTTGTAAAAATCCAAAATCATAAAGCTTGTTTTAAAATAGTATTATCTTTACAACGTGACTTACTTTGAATCTTGGTTCTCAAATTTCTCCATAATCTTTTCAAGTAAAGCGTAATCTACAATTAGCTGTAAGAAAAAATCAGGACGTTATTTATGATGTGTATAAACCTTATGTGTAATACTTAACTAAAACTCGTATTTTATAAAAATAACAAAAGGCACTTACAAATTTAGCGCAGTTATTGGAGCGAGTAATTTTAGTAATTTGGATCACAATTTGACACACATAATGGTGAAGGAAATTGTTCCACGGGAATTCCCAAAGTAAGTCCTAATCATAAAATGCATTTTTAGAGTAAAATAACGTGACCAGAAACCAGAAGAGTGCATACTAGAATACGTTTGAAATAGAAACTTACCAAAACCTTTCCGAGAGTACCAGATTGGATGAGTGCCTCGTTCAAACCAGTATCGTGCAGCGTTAAAATGTGAGCAACAAATTTTACAATGGCAAGTCTTTCCGATCCCAATGGTTCGTTTAACACACCATTGGTTAACTTAATGGGTTGTCTTGTACTTGGAGGGCTTTCAAGAAATCTCAGTAATGTGGCCAGTTTATCAAGAAGTGTTATTCGTAACGGTGACGGTAGCACGACATCCTCATTTGTGTCATACGTAGTATCGATTTTCCTGAACAAAAAATGCAGCAAATCAATGACCAAGTGAAAGGCTACAAAAAATTCTCCAGAATAACCAAGTAAAATCTTACGAGTTCGGCTTTGTAGGTTTTTTGGCGATTCCCAACATGGCCAATAAAATATCGACTCCGTAGACGATAGAGCTCTGACTAAGAGTATCGTCACCAAGAATGACATCTAGCAGCCTTTCAAAAGTTGCATGACTGTAAATATGAAAATGAGTGCAAATTAGTTATTTTGCTGCCAGTTAAACTATCAATCGTTAATTGGTACATTTATGCATGTAATCTACACCAACCTCTTTAAGGCAAGTAGGAAGGGTTCAGAATCCATAGAACGGTCTTGTGACGAGGAAGACGATTCATCTTGCAAGGCAAAAAGTAGATCACCGACTAAACGACAAACATTCATATGGACTTCCCTAGACTGCTGTTTATCCATACTATTGACAAGTTTTAAAACAAACTGTTCCTTGACCTCCAACCACTACAATAAAAGTATAAATAAAAACCGTTAGGAATTTAACTACAAAGCTATATTCAATTAATTTTATAAGTTTGACACACACCTCATATAAACTATTACGCATGTCTTGCCCTTCAACGTTCATCACCAATTTGTGAAAGAAATCACAGACGGAGGAAGTCTCCATATGCTTTAGAATCCAGTCCAGAAGACCCGGCTCCGATTGTAAGTACCCCATAACTTGAATGAGATTCAGTTGATATGAATACCAGTTCTGAAAAACAAATACACAGAAAATATTAGGTCATTGTGGGAGAAAAATATTTTTGGTACAATGCTTAATTAATTGAAACTTATTCAGATACTATCTAGCAATTGGTCAATATTCATTGAGACACTCTATTGACCCAGTAAGGTATACATCATAATAACTAAGCTTGTTTCAAGATAACTTGGCTTATTTTCTAGTTTAAAACTTACTTGATCTAGCTTTCTAACAATCATCTCTCCTAAGACACGGCAAACATAGCTAGCAAGCAAGGGATTGAGAGGTGGTTCGGCATCCCTGAAGAAATGAAACAGTTTCTTCATCATGAGTGGCTCTGCGGCAATTTTCTCCACAAAGCTGATATCCGATGTTAGCACTTCACAAGCAGTGTTAGGGAATTTGTACTGTAACTAAAGATTCATGAAACATAAAGATTAAAATCACTAATTATCTTGATAAATAGTAAACTCTAACTATTGATATTCCAACTTACTGGGATAGGTATATCAGCAGAAGGTACGGTTGTGATGAGATCCAGCATTTCATGCATGCTTTCGGGTCTTGTCAAGCTAAATTGAAAAAGTCAAGTCCGATAAGAATCACTGGTCAAAGTCTGAATTGCTAGTAATTAAAGTATGCACTTACAACTCAATAAGTTTCTTATTCATTCCACGTATTTCCATGAGCACCTCATCTTGATCTAGAATCGTTGTTAGCTTGACATCCTATTATCAAAGGAGAATGGAAATTACCATTCAATTGGAATATCATTCAATCATTTCACAAATCAATTATTGAATAAATGAAGTATGTAAATTTTATAAACCCTTACCGGCTGATCCAGCAGATTGTCGATAGCGTTACTGTTTGCAGCACTGTGCCAAAACATCTTGAAATTGTTAAAAAAGATAACGAATTTGCCCAGAAAAATAAAAGTATATCTATCTTCTTTCTGTTTTAGTTAATTCTCAGTCTTCTTGTAAAATGTGATGTTTCGAGATTTTCCTATGCCGTCGTCTTCCTGGTTCCATCCAGTAGAACTGCAGAATAAGTTCACACGTTGTAAAAGTGGAGGGGCTAGAGTTAGATAAACCGTGTATATCTACCGTTACAAATGTTCAAACATACTGGCAACGATATTCTCGTCTGAAGCACGCAACAGATGACGATGACAATTCCGGGACTTCAAATGAAACCCAATGGCTCAGGAATCATCAGCAGACCGATACAAAGCTTCGCTGCGCTGCAGTGACAATTGGTTTTGTGATAACTGTCTAAGTTAACTAACTAACTAGCAAGTGTATACAATACAATATGGCAACATTTGTCCTTGTACAACTTTTTTTTATACCGACTGTCTCAGAAATTAAAATAATAATTGAGAATAATAATTACTCAGTTAACTCTCTCATAAACAGCACTACTGGCTATACTCCTACTCTTAACTATCTATCCAAAGAACACTTTAATTGAAGTAGATTATATTTCTGTTATGTAACAGCACCAAAAATATTGACCACAAGCGGGGGAAGGAATACTTAGAACACACTTGACATTTACCAAATTTACAACAAATTGTCGACCTACTCCAATTCACGTTGTGTTTGTAGCTGCTATAAAGCAACAAAATACAACTGATTTTCTCACCAAAAAAACTCTAACCACCTTCTATAAAGTAGTAATATTGTACAGTTAACAAATTTATACGCATTAATAATAATAAGATAGTAGATAACTATTATTACAACGGACGAGACCAGCAAAATAAATCAGACAAGAAATAAGTGACCAGATCCAATAATTAATATTAACAATACCTCTACAATAAAAAGTAATGCAGTATAGTTGTAGTAGTATTAGCAGTAGTAATAGTAATAATTAACAGTTAACAATAATAATATCTATATACCCGGGAAACAAAATATCGTTAAAGATCTTCGTAATTTGATGATATGTTCTTTCTTATAATCTTGCACCTTTCTCTCTCTAAAACGACCAACTTGTCAGCAATTTAAAGATCAGCCAACAACCTATTATATAATAACGGACTGATACCAAAAGTAAACCAACCAACAATTATAACCTTCTACAACAAACAATAAACCTTACTCTAAGAATAGGACAAACAATAATTAATAAATTAACTAATTAACAGAGGCTTATATCAACCGGAATTATCTCTGGGGTAACCAACTTCTCCTACATTGTACATTTTACATTACTGGTCAGCCTACAAAACAACAAAAATTTAATCACATTTTATTCCTCTCCCAAGTGGACTCTGTAATAACCTTGGAACAGAAAGGGAACACAGTTTGCAAGAACAACAACCGGACTTAACAATTGCATTGTCATACTGTTCATCATTTCCAAAACTCCAGAGAATGATTTGTTTTAGCAACCAAAAGCAACAATATAAACCGTCTTTCTTTCCTACTCATCCGATTTTTTAGGCACAAGCACCTTAACAATTGCCAAGAATAACTGCCGCTGCTGCACCAAAAGTCAATCCCCTCCTTACATCCCACCGCAGCTTCCGGAACATACTTTAATTAACTAATTTTTTTACACAAGCTCTCTACGTAACAATTACGCTGAATTTGGGAAGAACAGTGTTTCTTTTAGGCTCGGAACTTTACTGGCAGAGAAGAGAATATAATGGTATAGTTCGGTGGTGCTGGTGACAATGATGACAAGGAAGGATGACACGGAAACAATAATAGTGTTATTATTACCTGTCTGTCCTTTTTTAGTGACCACAATGACCAAAAAACAGCTTTTTCTTTTAAAAAGTTCACCTCTGACCTGCACACCTACTGCTGCTGTTATAATGTCAATGCCTCCTCCAGGCCAAAATACAAATAGTACTAATCAAACTAGTAACAATAGTAACAAGAAAGAACTAATTATTACAATTTGGTTGTCCTCTATCCTCCTCCTGTTTTTGTTTTGTAGCGGAACAGCAGAAGAGTGAAGAAGAGTGCGAGCAGAAGGCGAGTTGAGTTTGTGTCGTCCGACCAAAAACCATCATCACCTCTCGTTGGACATGTAGGCAGCACACAAGAATCAAAAGCACCAGAAAAAAAGCTGAACATGAGGATCTCTCTCTTAAACAAGCTTGTATGGTGGTGTGCTTTCTCTAGATTCTTTTAATGCCCAACAAAAAGTGTTACTTCACTTTGCACTCTACTCCACACACTCTTTGATCATTTGCCTATCTTACAGTTTTTTTGTGCTTTTTATGAAAGATGTGTGCCTCTTTAAAACTATCAAGTTGAGCAAGAGCAAAAAGGAATTTTTGCTAGAAAGAAAAAACCCGAAAACTTGAAAGATGATGGCGATGTAGTAGTTTAAGCTAGTAGTGTAATGACATGAGTTTTTCATAGGCTTTAAGACAACTTCAAAGGAGAATGCATGGTGGTGGTTTTGGTTTTACATACTTTGATGTACAGAGCAGGGCAGAACACACAGAAATGAATGTAAAGGCGATTTAGAATGTTAAAAGTTTTGTTGGGTTTTTTGAGAGTTTGAGAGTGGCTGCTGGTTTGGTGGATGGATGGAGTTAGCGGCACGGCGCTGGGTGGTGTGAGAACTTCTCACTGAGAAGCCAAAGCCAGAGCACAAGGAACGGTATGTAAAAAGGCAGAGAAATGAGTAGGATATTGAATGGATGGACGGAGGAATGTAGCTTTTTAAAGGAAAAATGGCTTTTTGCTAAAACTCAAAGCTTTGGCACTTCTTTGCATGAAGGCGCATTCAAAAACATTAAACTACATGTAGTTATAGCCAGCAGGACGGTGGACAACATAGAAAAAGGGATTTTTATGACGATGACACGACACGGCGATATATATATATTCGTGTGGTGGTAGTAGTTTGAGAAATGTTTCATGCTGGTTTCTTGTTTAGCTTTTTGTTGTGGGCTAATTTATAATGATATGGAATGATGATATAATGATTATTATTATGTGGATGTGATCGGGAAAAGTAAATAATATAAGCCAATAGCTCTATATTTTGATATTGATGATGAGCATGATTATGATGTGTGGAGGAGGACGGTAAACATTGAACGAGAGAGTGAGAGGAGTAAAGTAAGACGCAATAAACGCTGGCCATCATAGTATGCTTTGGGCTTTATGATTTTCTACTAAACAAAGTGAAATGGAAATATGAGCCCTAATGAGTCAGAACACTTAAGAAATTAGATGAAAATATGGAGTGGGCTAGGAGACGTTTGGGGACAAGTAATTATTGAGCTTTGGAAAGTGGATCTAAAGTATGATTTACTTTCTGAATTATTTATGAGTTGAACATGAAGAAACGCAGAACTACTGTGTTTTTGTCCATGGAACATGATAAATGGGGAGAGAAATATGACATTTTCCTATGCAATAAAATAATTAAATGCGTTTTAATAAGAACGACTTTTCACGCTTTATTTCATCTTACCACTTGGATATCAATATTTCTGAGGCTTGGTAAATTATAATCTTTTTGACAGTATATTCAATGCGAACGCGACAAATTTTATAGCATATATAATATATAGCCACAGGTATAACTGTGCTCATATAATTATCACTTTATATGGAATTAAACTACATGATTTATTAATTAGCGATTTGCAATTTTTGGTGTACTACCCTCCGCGGTGTTACATTTGACTACACGCTTGTTCATTTTAGCATAGCAAATTTCTCAAGTTTATGTGTTATGTGTACATAAAGATTGTGCTTTTTTATATACCTTTTTCCATGCACAATTTTAAGTTTAGAGTTATTAACTATTTTTACGAATAAATACGCGTATCATCGCCACACCAACATGAAAACGAAACAATTGCCCCAGAAACTTTATTATCTTTGAAAGCTCTACTTTCAATAAATCATAAATGGAATTGCTACACAAACAATAGTTAAATAATTGTCTGATACGACAACATAAAAGAAAATGAGAATGTTTGCGTGGATTTTTTACTACAAAATACAAAATAATAAATACGTTTGCGTTTGTAAGATTTGCTCATTAGCGGCCATTCGGATATAGATTTCCACATCAAGCAAAAAACAGAAAGTAAAGAACAAACGGCCATATGCGATCCACTACGAACTCTGATGTACAAATCGAACCAAAATCATAAATCATTACTCTATCCGTGGTTGCAACTCTACAATACTTTGCAATATTCTCCTGAGCTTCCACACTATTGGGTTAAAAAATGAATCATAAAACATAATTAAAAATATCCTGTTTTCTCTCTCGTTGCATATAGTCATGTCACATCCAACAACCAAAAAGCTTGAAGCTTCTATAAAATAAATATAATTTCATTTAAATGTACAAAGTACAATAATCAAGCTACATTTAAATATAAAATATATACAATGTGTGTAATATATAAAATAAACGTTACGAGAGACAAACCGTTCTGGAACGTTTTGTACCGTTAAAAACATTACCACTCTTTTAGACTCAAGAGGCCGAACAAGCCTGCCAACACAATACTAACGACTTGTGTACATTTGATTGTTAATTAGCAGTTAGGATTATTATAATATAAACATCTCATTTCTGATTAACTTGTCAATTCTTAACATAGGATCTCTGGTATATTATTTATTCGTCAAAATACCAATGTAACTCATCAATCAACTAGACATTTACATAAGTTCATTTGCTCACTCTAAAAGGAAGATGCTCACCTCAGTTGCAGTTTAGTCAGACCAAGATGGTTAGGGCCGAAATACATGCCCGTTGGTTCTCGCAATCCGTTTACCAAGAGCGTTGGTCCAGTGTAGTAACGACAGATGATACTACTTCCCCTGTTAAGCAGATTGAGTTTACCTAGCTCCTTCCAGCATTGGACCCAGTTGTCATACACGGGCTGCAAAGGTGGCTTACCAATTTTCAAACTATTTTTACAAACAGCAGAGAAAGTTCATTTAATAAGCTATTAGATAATTTAATTTAGATTATACTCTCATAATATTTCAGAAAAAAACCGTACCAGCTTCCATTGACGGCCATAGTTGTGGAAACTACTGAAAACTGATAGGTCCATGCTGACACCAGAATCTGCAAATATTATAAACAGTATGTTGAGTACAAAAGAATGCTGAATGCCTAATAATATTTCCTCAAATTTGCAAATTTACCGAAAAGGAGACGTTGAGTAAAGACCGAATCTCCGCACCAGGTGCCTGATTAGATACAAAGTAGGCTAAAGCTCCAACAGCCAGAGTTTGACAAGTCTCGCCAATCAGCTTTGGTACCAGTCCACGATAAAATCCCATCACACCAAAGTCAGCGTATATGGCTTGAATTTCACCAATAATCCCACGTCTGTTGGACATCATTATTTCACAGAAGGTAAGCAAAAGACGTCATCAAACAATCTCTCTCTCTTCTGATTTTGCAAACATACCTAATAATACAATGTTCACGTCCGATGAAATGTGCGATTGTTCGAACCACCACCACGTGCACTGGGTAACTGACTACAATAGCTGCCAGTTTGGATGCCAAGTCGTGTAGCACTTCCCGGAAATGATCTAAGAATCCCACACTAATGGAATCTGACTCGCTGTCATCCCCCTGGCCACTGTCTCCTGCGCCTCTACTAGCACCCTCAATCGCCGATGCAGCTGCATCCTTCGCCTTTGCCTTGGCAATTAAGGCGTTAACATGCATTCTCCTAAATTGGCACCGGGCGCTATCAAAAGCGTAGGTAAAAAGTAACTGCTGAGCAATTCGTGGAGTGAGACCCCGAAAGATGCCCCGAAGTCCATCCACTTGATAGATGTAGCGTACTGTTGGCAAAAATCCCCAAACCAGACATTCAACCAAGATTACAAAAATCTACAAAGCTTTAAAAGAAAAAACTGTCACTTACAATAGCCTCCAGTGCTAGGAAGTAAAAGACAAGGTCTACCCAACAGCGTAACAGAGCGACGAGGTGGAAACGGTTCATAGCCCACCTTAATCGAACAAATACATAAATCCCTCCATGAATTACTACTTCAATCAATAATTTAATAATCAGTCTGTTTTCTAGACTACCCACCTGCATTAATATCTGCGCCATTTGAGTAGGATAAAGCACGGTAGTAATCCCCGCCCTTATTGCCAATGTAGTCCAGTCATACCGATTATTCGGCTCATTCATATTCCTCAAAATCTCCTCAATCTGATTGTCGTCCAGATCCTCCTCCAGCTCCTCCCCACTAGCGCACGTGGAGCAATCCGAGTGGCGTCCCTCAGGAATCTCGGCCACTTCTCCATCGTCCAACACTTTGGTGTCCGCCTCATTCAAAGTTAAATCATCCGAGTCCTCCTCTTCTTCTTCCTCCTCCACCTGCACCTCTTTCTTCTCTTTATCTTCAACCATCTCCTCCTCCTTCGCACTCTTTGCCTTTAAGGCTGACACTTCCTTGTCCATTGCCAAAAAACCTACTCTCGTCAATAGACCAACTATCTCAGAGTTCCTCAACAAACCCCGAAGAAATCCAAGCTGTCACTCAATTTAAGCTTAAATCTCTTCTGAGTGTGCCTCTGTGTTCACTCTTCACCAATCCTGTGCATACACATTCTTGCCAATTTACTTTGCAGCTATCTAGCCCGAAATTCGGGGCCCAAATAGAGTCAGTTAGGCCAGCAGGTTAAAAGAGTAGAATAACCCAGTGGACTACTCCGTGTGCAGCCCAGGTAGTTCACCTGCTGACTTTACTAGAGCTGGTGGCATAGTCAAACGGTGAGATCATCCCAGCTCACGAGCTTCTGTAGGGCAACCCGAAAACGTCGATACATTTCACGCTGGCCAATTTGCTACAGATTTTTGCAAACTAAATTATCAGCAAGCCACTTGCCGCTTTTGTAGCTCTTAAAACTGGGGCAATGCTACAGCAGCTTTGTATGGTCCATAAGATGTCAATACTGCTAATTAGTCATTATGATCTTATGATTGGTGCATGATTAATGATTATGCAAGTTGTGATTGATTTTAAAAGGGTAATATTTTGTCAAAACTGACGTGTGTACAATTATTTATTTTCATAGATAACTTTTTCATATATCTGCGTATTATATAGATCTTTGGTACATCATTTTTTTCATTATAATATATATACTTTTTTAATATGCTTCTATAACATTTATATATTTTGTGTGTGTTTAATTGTTATAACTTTTACTATGCTTATCAAGTTGTTTCTATAACTTTTTTACTAATTAAGTAGACCATTTTATTTTATATAGAGGTATTTTTTTTACTTAAGTGTATATGTGTTATTATGTCTCGTGTGTGATGATGAAAGTATAGCAATTTGTAAGTATAATAATAATATATGTATAATATATAGTGTTGTATTTATTTTATTATTACGTATGAAACTATATAAGCGCGTACATTTCGATTTTATACAAGTTTAGTATTGAAAAGCGCGATATAATTGTGTAATTAGTTGTTTAACAAAGATAGATTATAATAGTTAATCTTTATTCTTGCTGTTCTTTTATGCTTTCTTTTGAAATGTGTTTAATAGTACGTGATTTGGGGTTAATAATTTGTTTAAATGTTTTTAAGAAAGTTGATCGTGTAGATATTTTGAAGTTCTTGGAGAATGAGTAGTTAGATGTGAGATGTAAAAATTTCATGGAGACGTGTGGATTTTTTATTTGATAAGTGTAGATGAAAAGTTAAAGAGATAATCTAGTAAATTGTGTAGGATATTTCCATTCAAAAAGTTTACAGCGGGGAGGATCTTATTATATAGCGGAAATAATATTCTGTCGTAATAAGCTTTTAATAGTCATGGTAGAATCATGATAGAATATAATATACTCTTTGAACTTACTAGCTAATAATATATAGTATTCTCTGTGTGTGTGTGCTACTAAATAATAATAATAGTCATCTAAAGATTTCTGTGTATATTTTATGCATCTCTATTTTTCGTAGGTTAAAAGAAGAGGTGATCATGATAATGATGAGCATACTAGACTTGATTTTTTAAACTGTACTAGAAGTAATAAAACAATTAACTGTCTCCTCTGTCTTTTGGCATTTCGTCTTCAATTTTTGATATGGCACGAATGGCCTCCGAACGTTGTTGCGGGTTCATGTGTTGGAGAAGACGTACCACGGATTCGATTGCGAATTCAGGATATTCCTGTAAAAAGAGAGAAAAAAATGGGAAAGACATAAGAATCTGTTTGGAAGCCTTCAGCATAGGCTTTTTAGTTGAGGGGTTCGGGGAAATAGTTGTGATACCTTTAAAATTACATTAGCTTGATTTACTACGGCGTCCCTGCGTAGCGACTGGATGTTATCCTTAACCACGGTTTTGCCAGAGGAATCGTCAAGCTGCCGGGTGAGCCATTCCACAGCACTCTTGTTGTCGTCCCAAATGTCCATGGCACCGCCGTCCTCCATAAACCATCGTTTCATCATGACTTTGCACTGGCCATAGCTGAGGGTGGGCCGCACCTTGAGTATTTCTTTGGTTACCGAGTCTTCCAGTAAGAGCCGCCTAAGTCTCCAGTATAAAACTGTGCGAGCATTTTTCCAGGGTACAATGTCCTGAAATAATCAACGCAAATGTTTTATTACACTGTCTGTATGTAAAAAGTAGGTAACCAAAAAGTAAAAGTATGGTTTTTACGCACTTGTATCACTCCCTTCTCCTGCATTCTCTCTGGAGTATCATGAAGGTCAGCAAAGTGAATGGCAATCTGTTGGTACAATGGCCGCAAGAACTGTTCGCGCTCTTGCATTTCCTTTTCAATATTAACCTTATCCTCTGGTCGGCAGTCTACGAGTTGAGCGCGTAATCTTTGCAGTTCCGTGTCAAGTCTGCAACAACAACGAAATTAATATTCAATATTTTTATCAAAATAGTATTCTTAGTTTGCTTGTAGGTACTAGGTGCTTAAACAACTTCAGCATTATTAGAATGTGTGACTTTGTACGTACCTGTACATGGATTTGAGCAAGTCTTTCATACGGAATTTGATTTCGACTACACCTTCCGGTTCCAATATACCACCGCGAGCATCAGTATCAGCATACATTTCCATGTGCTTAGAGTTAATGGTAGGATCTATAACGACCCAGGCTCCTCCACGAAGTTCGCCGTAGGGAGGAATATACACAAGAATTGGCTGATTGTATTCCCGAAGACCGTCCACAATGTAGGAACCAAACTTGACAATTTGTTCGTACATGTCTAAGGAAATATGAAATAGAAGATTACTACATGCAATGCTTGTTTCACAAACGAGGCTCAAAACGCAATATGCTGACTATTACACTTACCCTTCATTCCACCAGAGAATCCTCTCCAGTTGGCAAAGATAATCAGCGGCAATTCTTCCTTGCTGAAATCCATAATGGCTTGAGCTGTCTTGTAAGCAGAATCTGGGAACCAGACCTGACCCGCTTGAGACACCGTCTGTTAACAAGTATTGATTAGTATTACACTGGGGCATTACGAGAATGATGTAGTAAACTCATTTATTTTTCTGTCTTACCCTAGCTTCCGAGTCTAGATTAGCCGGATCTGCAGGCAAGTTAACCTCCACAGTCCTCGTCTCAACGGCAATACATCCCACCGGGATTCCTCCCAGCCTTGCACGTCCACACACCACAGTTTGTGCCCAAGGTTTCATAATTTCATCGAAAGTGCCTTGATCAAAGAATCCGGATTCCCACTCATTTTGGTTAACTGGGTGAGGACGACCGGCCAATAAGAATCGAGGATCGTAAGGTGCCTTGGTTGGGAAGAATTGAATGTCTCTTTCAACAGGATCAATTGGCGGAAGGATAGGCAGTGGACCTCCCTTGAAAGCAGGGAAATAGGATAGCCACCTAAGTAGCGAGTAAATGCCTTCCATGTCATGTCGCTCCGTTTTATGGGTAACTCCGTTATTGTACATGATTTGAATTCCTCCAAGCTGGTTATTTGAAGTATACACCTCTCGTCCCAGCAGCTTGTTCAGGGCTCCGTAACCAGTGAGGATAATGTGAGAGTTGTCAATCTGAATAACACGCTGACCCAAACGAACCAAGTAGGCACCAATACCAATGGCACGACAGGTAACCATTGACATGGTAATAACCTCCTTGTACGCTTGCGAGGTCTCTCCAGCAATCGTACCAGCGTATCTCAGATTTTCCACACCGATACCATCCTCTTTACCAATTACTCCTGTGATTTTGTAGCGGGATTCTCCTTCGTCCTCAATCAGCTCCACGCGAACAGAGTTCAAGTTAACCACTTTGGAGTAGTCTTCAGGGGTGAGGTAAATGTACCGGAAACCCTTCTCTGGATCGGAAGAATCCTCCCAACAGATCTTGAAGAGATGCTTGATTTCCTCCGCCAGTCCTATCCGCGCACCACTGTTGGCACTCAAGTATATTCTGGGTATTTTCATGGATCGAGAGAGTTCGGAAGCCTTTAAAAATAGCAAGTCTTCCCTCACACTAAACGAGCCAATCAAGTGTGTTAAATCGTTGGCAATCACAATGACATCCCTACCGTCGGGGAATTCGGGTGTGAACATGCGCATTTTCCAAGCAACCATGCCAATATCATTCTCGCCTTCCGTTCTGTTCTGCTCCACCAAGCAGTTCTGACTGTCCAAAACCAACTCAATGTACTGAAGTGGTTGGGCAGGTGGCTCCATGCCGTTGTCTGGATTAAGTTCCTTGTACTCCTTCCACACTCGTTCAAGTACCTGACGGAACATGTCCGGAAAGTCGTACACGTAAGTGGTTCCATTGCTCTGAGCCTGGAATCTCTTTTGCTGCAGGTAGTTTTTGGTCTTGTATGGAGTTGACACGGGGAACCCGTGAAGGGGTCCGTGTTTCGTGCCAAAGGACTCAAACTTGATCATACCAGAATGAGGATCGTTCAACTCCTTGTACAAGGCAATGTTCAGATAGTATCCACTCTCGTTGGCAAGGCACAGCCGGATTGGCATTGTGACGCTGTTTGGTGTCATTCTGACAGTCATCTTTAGCTCAGCCTGAAGTACTCTCAGTTTCCAGAGACGAGGTCCGTACCTAAGAACCATGTTCCTTACGCTTTCCTCAATCTTACCAGGATCCATAATAACTGTTGGAACAAAGTTGAGGAAAATGTGATTGCAATCCGTTTTCTTGGCTTGGACATGTGAAAAGGCAATTTCAAGCTCGTCCATGGCCTCCAACAACAGCCGCTCTCCTTCATTTTGCAGGTACTCGAATGAAGCTTCTTTGGTAATCAGATCGGAATGACGAATGATTGATCGAATGAAAAATCGATAGTCTGTTACTTCTTGGCCTTTGGGAACTTTGCCCTTGCCCAGGTACAAATGCATCTTTTGGTTGGAGGTTGGAAGTGCTTCTAGGTCGTACATGCGCATACGATTGATTTCCAGTTGGAATGCTAGAGCAGGTTCCAAGTGACGGTAGATTCTGTCCTCGGCAAATCCATCTCTGGAGCGGTAGGTGAAAAATTTGGGGAACTGCCGCTTGTACAAAATGACAAATGTTATACGACGAATACCCTTCTCCAGCAGTGCCTCTCTGTTCTTTGCCACAAAAGCAGCAAACTGTTGGCTCAGTTGGTCATCCTCAATAATCTGTTCCATTTTTAGAGCCACGTTAAGAATGTGAATGGGCTCCACTGGCTTCAGTTCGTAATCATTAATGTTGATGCCAACATCGCTAAAGCTGGAACTGATGGAAATAGACAAGCCCTGTTTGGACAGATCGTCATCATTACCTCCAGCCATTGGTTTGGGAGAGTCTGGTCTCGAGTCGGAAAGAAATAGCTCCATCAAGTCGTCAAATGCGCTTTCAAACTCTTCCACTTTACTAAACGCCGCCATGATACCGGTTCGTTGGCAGTCGTCAAGCTGAAGAGGAAGCAGCTCGCTGTATTGAACGTCATCTAGGGAAGGTACGTGTGGTAACTGATTGGCAGTGGCCCGATTGTGAGGGATCCTGTTCGGATGTGAAGAAGGCAACAGAAACTGGAATTGCACTATGCACAATGAATTAAATAGCTGCTTGTGCTGAAGGCAAGTCAGCTCGTATGAGGTGTAAGCTCTTCGAACATAAACTTCTAAGGCAGCCATGCGTACGGCCTCATTTGGATGATAGAAAAAGTCGTGAAGTACATCAAAAATGGATGTCTCTGACATGATCAGTTTTTGAAGATTCTCTGGATGGAAATCATGACCATACATGTCAGCTGCGGAAAGGAAAATGGATTCCATTTGGTTGTGACGCAGTTCGTAAGCGGGTTGGTGGGCAGCAATTAGCACTTGACGTGCTCTCAGGGCAACTCGAGAATTCTCAGAGCGATTAAGGGCCGTGAGCTCATTAAGAATTGGAGAGAGCTCATCAGTTAAACCGGGCTCGTTAGCCCACACGTGGTCAATCAACATTGTTACAACAATGTTCTTTTTGGCTACTTGGTAATGCGAAAATATGCAGGAGGTTACAGCCAACATGTCATCCTTATGCTTTTCCCTCAATGTAGACACACACTTGTCATAGTGGCCAAACTGGAATTGCGTTTCTACGTTAAGATAAGTGCGAAGAAGCTCTTGTACGGAAGACTTCATTCTACCTCGGATCCCGTTCCTGTACCGTTGGACGAGCTGCACAATGCCTTGAGTTGTAAGGAAGAAGACGTCACGATCTGCACGCTTTTGCAGAGTGGCTGCATGGCTGTCAATCACACTAGCAATTTGTTGACTGGGAAACTGGGCCAGAACAGAGGTAATGTTGCTGGAGTAGAGGGTCATCAACTTTCTAATTTTCTTTTCCACACTGGCTGGAATTCTTCCGGAAATTGAAGAGATTACATCTTGAAGCTCCAACAGAGGCAAGGTTGGATCCCTCAGGGCTTTCATAAACTTTTCAATTATTTCTCGCACCTTTTGGCTAAAGTATGGGTCAGGTAGACAATATCCCGCAAATATATTCTCCAGCGTGGTTTTGCACATTTGGCATACTTGATTCAGCTTATCGGCCATTACAGGAACATGCTCACTGGCAGGGAACTTTCCTTCGTATACTAGTGCTGTGGTTACCTTGCTGGGATCATCAAGATCAAGTCGAGCAATAAGCGCACCAGCGTCAAGCACCGCACCCGGACGCTTACAGTAGTTAAGGCATCCCGACTCTGTACACGTGAGCGTCATAACCATCTTCATTACTTCAATTTCTGCGTAAGCCTGTCCCGCATAGACATGACCACCATCCTCAACCAGGTAGCCGAGAAGCTTGCCAGCAGACGGAGAACGGAGTAACGTGGGGTCATTCTCCTTTTCAAACACGCAAGTCTGATTACCAATGACAACACGATAGCGGTCCACTTCCTCCTTCATGTAGGTACTGAAACTCTGCATGTCACAGGAAACCAGAAGACCACCGTCAGACATACGATGCACCTCCACCTCCTTGTATGAGTCATTCATCACTAGAAAGTATTGGCTAGGGCCGCTCTTCACAGCTTCCACCTTGTACTTGACCCCCTCATTGATTAGCTCGACGCTAACGGTGTTGCGTAGTGTGTTAGCGGGAAGGATTTGACCCTTCTCCAGCGAGGTTTGAAAATTTTGGAATGCATTCACAATCGTTTGGTCGGCAACATGGAGAGCACCACAAATAACGCCAATGATAATATCAGGCTTGTCCGCTTGCACCCTCTCAGCAATCAAGGCATCTAGCCAAGCCGTGTCAATCTTGTTCTCTTGAAAGGCCGGCGTTTCCAGCAGGGTTATCAGATACTCCACAGTGGTACGGAAGTCACCCCGAATTGAAAGCTCTTTTAAGGCAATCACCAAATTCTCTCGAGCTTGCTCCCTGTCCTCTCCCCAGGAGAAGCAATGCCCAAACTGAGAATCAGCGAACTCGTGAAGACCACCCGAAGCAGCCACACTAAAGTATCCCCAGACATTTTTGGAAGACCTAAAGTTCAGTTCTTGGACCGTACCACTGCTTGGCTTAAACCCTTCGTCGGGATTTTCACTGGTGATACGTGCGGCAATTACGTGGCCCCAGGGCTGGGGTTTGTAGCGTGGAACATCAAAGTCAATTATCGAGTCACCCCATGGACTCTCTCCGTACAGCACACGAATATCCTTGATTCTGTTTAGTGGGATGCCCATCGCAATTTGAAGTTGAGACGCAGGAAGATTCACATCAGCCACCATTTCCGTACAGGGATGCTCCACTTGCAATCTGGGATTCAGCTCAAGAAAGTAAAATTTCCCAGAGGTGTCGTATAGGTACTCTACAGTTCCTGCGCTGACGTAACCCACCATCTTAGCCAACCGTACCGCAGCCTTTTCCATCTGTTCGAATATGTCCTTATTGGCAATCACGCAGGGAGCCTCTTCAATAATCTTTTGATGTCGCCGCTGAATTGAGCAATCACGTCCAAAGAGAGAAATTGCGTTTCCGTACTGATCCCCCAACAACTGTACTTCCAAGTGACGGGCACAAGTGGCCAACTTCATGATGAAAATTGGAGAGCCCGGAACTTCGGACTGAACTTGACGGAAAAGATTGCTAAAGTCGTCACACGTTTCCGCTTTACGGATACCTTTTCCACCACCTCCTTCAGACGCCTTGATCATTACAGGAAACCCAATCTTTTGAGCAGCGACAAGACCCTCTTCTGCCGTTTCCACGCAACCTTGCTTGTACAAATCTGAGGATATTTTGATCTTCTTGTCCTTTCCTGACGTGGCGGTAAGACCACTTCCGGACCAGGCGAGGGTGGGAACACCTGCTGTTTGGGCGACAATGCTTGATGCAATTTTGTCTCCTAATGCCCACATGGCCTTTTCTGGTGGCCCGATAAAGGCAATGTTGTTCTTGTGCAGAAGCTCAGGCAGCTTTGGGTTTTCGGAGGCGTGACCCCAACCCGCCCAAACGGCCTGTACCTGCATTCTCTTGGCAATGTCCAGAATAAGCTCAACGTTGGCATAGTTGTTGTTATTAGAGCCGCCAGGTACGGGAACATAGTGGTCCGCCATTTTGATATACTCCGCATTAGCCTTCAAGTCTTCTGGGGTTACCATCACCACAAACTTAATGGCACGCTCGTTACGAAAGACTTCATAGGCCCAGCGACGAATGGACCGCATGCATTTAACAGCTGCGATTCCATTGTTGGCAATTAGCACCTAAGAGATTGTGAAAGATCATGTTAATTAAAGGATCACAGTACCATTCACTTTACTGCTAGGAATCATCATTTTCTCAACATACTTTGTTAATATTCTTGGTTCCCCCAAGTTTCTTAACCAGCTCCTCCGTCGTGGCAAAAATCAGCTCCCTGGAGTCCACAAACCGACTATCCCGGAGCATTGTGCCGTAGGACATGCTCGGCCTAAAATGACAAAGTAAAAAAACAGGATAAAAACCATCTTAAAAGCCTCCCTGTTTCCGGTAAACCACCAGACACTAATAGCCATTTTGTCCCAATTCAAGAGTCCATGACTGACAGTTGAGTTTTAACTTAATACACTTATGTCATTTACCGGGACTTCTTTTTTCTTGCATTAGCATTGTCATTTTTTGGAGACTTTGGAGTTGGGGACTTTGGAGTAGGAGACTTTGGAGTTGGAGACTTTGGAGAACATAACATGCCTTGAGGGTCAATAGGCATTTTTATTGCTGTTATCAAAACCGAAACCTACAATTTGTCCTATTAATTGTCATGGATTTTATAGAAAATTTTATGTCACTTTTGCATCTTTCACCAAATTCCCTATTTGCCTAACATACAGGCGAGCATGTACCAAAATATTATGATCTGTCTGTTTACAGCGGCCACCAACACCCACTGTTCTCTCCGTGCACCTGTTCGTTTCTCTTTGTTCACTACAATCTGCAATAATGCATGTAGAGTCAGTAGAGCGTTGAGTTTTTTTCGCGTGGCCAAACTAGCCACTATAGTACAATAGCTTAATGCACTATGCTTTTTCATATGTACCAGGAAACTTTGCAAAGAACAAAAATAAAATATTGATGCAATTCAATGACAACTCTGTATGAAATATGAACTAATTCAATTAGCAAATTGAAGAAAGCCAAGAATTTGCCATTGTGAGTATTGTTCTACCTCATGTGTCCTTGTAAAGGCTGTTGAACAATAAGAAGGTTGGAATTGGTTTGACTAGCTTCTCCCCCGGAAATCTCCGGGGGCTGTTGCTGCTGGGCCGACTGAGACACTTCGTTGGTCATTTTGTAAAGTAATTTAATGTTTCTAATGATAAGTTATATTCACATGATTTTTGTCAAGAATCACTTTGTAACTCCAGTCACTTTTGTCTGCGGTCACATTTGCTAAGATTTAATGAAAATAGATGTTTTGACACTATTTTTTATAATAGGTACTTTTACTAGTAGCTATATAGGATAACGAGAGGGAAAGCAAGTAAACTTTTCCACTGTGTTTAGGGCTTTAAAATACTGGAGATATAAGTATTAATACTCTACGACTACTATACAAACACTAAATTCTATTTGTAAAAAAGTGTACTACTTTATAAGCACCCTTTTTTACTATATGTTCGTGTCTGATGATTGTGGTGGCGTTTATTTGGTGTGTTTGTTGTAGGCGACCACATCATGAAATGAAGTATGCATGTGTAATTTTTCATGAATATTAGCATGAAATTTTTCTGTCTTTCGCCCTCGTCTAAAAAGCTATTATATACGAGCTTATGTGTGTTATGTCCATTATAAATGGTTCTTGCGTCTCTCTTGGCTTTGCTCTGCTACAGAACTAGGGAAAAAGACAGATAGATAGAATAAACGCACAAGGCAAAACCTTTTACAAGAAGATTATGATGTTGAATGTTGATGATGATGATGACGATGATGATAATGCATGGCATGATGAACCAGAGTGAAGTAAACGTTCTTTATAATGGCATGTATGAAATGATGATGTATGAGAAAAAACCAGGTAGTACGATAGCATGGTAATATCTTTCAGAATCTTCTCATCATCTTAGCATCAGGCCGGTCAGGTATAACTTTTTAAGAAGAAATAAAAAAACTTACTCTTACGGAGAAGCGCAAGAGTAGCATAGTAATCATAATCATCATCAGCGTCATTCCCATTTATTTAAGGTTTGCAGACAAAAATTTGTCTCCCAGTTCACGGGGAGGAGGAGGACGCAAAAGAATGATCATTCATACGTGCTGCTAGTAGTTTAGTCAATAAAGTAGAAAAAAAGGAAATAACAGGTAGTTTGTACTTTAGCTTTCTTGGTAGTAACTAAAAACACTACTTGTATCGTCATCATCACAATGTTCACAATTCATTTTTACTTGTTGACTCCTTTTGACTGGGCATCTCAGAAAACTCATAATTCTTGTAATGTAAATGACGAAAAAGTTTCAAGGGATTTTTTTGTAGAAAAAAAAACACGAATTTGTATATTAATGTGAGTAAGACTAGACAATGAAAGGCAAAACAAGATTTTTTTTTCAAAAGAAAGAATCATTTTTGCTTTTGATTACTATACTAGTAGACTACTAGAACTACCACACCAACATTTGTATGAGATATTTTCTTCAGGCCACGGCCACACCATGCCAGACAGCCAGTAGAAAAGAGGCTGGTTGCAGGTGCACAAATACGATCCCAGGACAACAAAATCTTTTGTGAAAAAAATTAACAGGTGAAAAATTATTTTACAGAGGTAAAGGTATATAGAGTGCAGAGAATGTAGAAAGGTAGGTGGTTTTACTATAGGTGCATTTTTGTACTTTTGCTTACCAGGAGGCATATTTTATAATTTAACTCCGCAAAAATATCCTTGTTTCTAGGCATGCACCAGAGTTTAGTTGTCTTCGTCATCATGATCATATCATCATGGAATACTAGTTACTATGGGGTAAAGAAGTGGTGGTATGATGATCAATTTTCACAAACCAACTTAGCACGCAACAAGCAGCATTCAGCAATCTGCAGCAGCATCGCCACAGCCTGTTTTCTTGTTGTAGGTTATTACAAAATCAAGGTGGCTGTAAATTGCCCAGTTGCTCGTGTTGATGATGATTATGAAGTTGGTAGTTTTAATGCGGTTGAGTGGTATGATATGATGATTCTAAATGCTGCTGCTGTTGCTTTTTCTCAGAGACCAGAAAGGAACATGAGGATAATGCTGCTGGTAGTAAAGTAGTAAAACGCGTCTGAGTAAATTTGTTCCCTGGGTGTAAATTGTAACACTGGCTTGAACCTTAGCAGAAAAAGATATGTAAAATGATTTTTGGGCATTTGGCCGAAAATCAACTATTGGGTATGGGTAGGTACATGCCTTGCAAGAATATTTTACGGTAGCGCCATGCAAGAATGCGGTTTATGATGTGCAGAGCCGGTGCCATTTTGGTGGTTTTAATGTAACCATGGTCGCTCGTGTACATACCTACCTATTTATTTTCAATTTAGATATTTATGGACTGGGCTTAATGAATTTAGGTTACTTAAATCTTAAAAAGCAGGGAAAATGAGATGAAGAAAATACTTTTTAGAAGGTGCATGTAACGTTTGTCAAAGGTAGAAATACTTTCTCTGAGGCTTCCTAGAATACGCTATTCTCTGCAAAGTCAAGTTGCTTGATATATTGCTGCTAAGATGCACGTGTGGTTCGTGGGAGGAAGTACGAGTGCAGTTACATAATATCATCAAATCGTAAAATGTAAGTGCTAAAGCAAAAGGTGAAAAACTTTTTTCTGATTAACTAGCAAACAAACCGATAGGAAATTTATATGTACTATCAACTACTCGTGTAAGTAGAATCATACAGAGAATATTTACGTATGCAAAGATTTTCCCACGAGAAAATTAGAAATGTTGTAGGTATTGCGTAAGAAGTGTTTCTGTTGTTTCTGCGTACCCAAATGCATCCATCTTGTAAAAATAGTGTTCAAAAAGTGTTTTTAATCCGTTCAGCAACAATTGCTACAAACTGAGGACTGATTAAGGTGAGAACTGAGGACTTTCCGTGATTCAAGCCGAAAAAAAGTGGAACTATGACGATGACGGTATTTCTCACTATACACGCATTCGGCTTTGTTCTAGTTTGACTGGCGAACTTTGTCTATACGAACAGACAGACTGAGGTTGTTAGCAACTGGTTGTTGGTTAGTTGATGTTACTAATTACGATGACACAATGACTAGACTAGGCACCTAATACATTCATTTGGTTGCAATTATGACTAAAGAAAGGATTTTGTGGTTGAACGGTTATGGAAAGTATTCCATTTTTATGAATAGCAACCAAACCAAATGATTTGCCACTATAAAAACTTTGGGCAAAACTTAACACTAATTTTATGGAGCACTGCAACTGTAACTCACAATTAAATAATATGTCTGCCCAGCCAGTGTTAGCCAGATTATGATGAAATGGCCACTGGAAGCAAAAGTAAGACTTGGTTTTGACTTTATACCCGAATAATTCATTATTAATGAGCTTTATCAGCCTAATAAAATCAGATAAAAATGTTTCAAGTATATGAAACCAGCCTCTGCTATTAATGCATGATGTTCGAAGTCTAAAATATCACATGATGATAATGTTTACAAATACATAAATTATGCTCATTATGTCAATGTCAAATAAACTGCAAGTTGGCAGTTTATGACATTTCAAAAACAAATGTAAAGTGTGCGCTTAATGCATTCTTCAAATACTACGCTGGCATATATTAAAAGTTCTAACTATAATAGCTTGTTGTCATGCCATACGAAGTGTGCTACACGTTCTTTTTCATTCATTTCATATAGCTACAATCTATAGCCCATTCACTGTCAACCAACGTGTTGTTGGCTCTGGACTGGACTGTGATCCGGATCCTGTGAAACCGATTAATGTTTTAGATGGTACCATAGCTGCGACGAATCGATTGACCTTTCGTTATTCTTTTCAAAAGTCTTGATGTAAAAAACTTGGTTTGGGTCTTACTATAAACAGTGCAGACTGTAGACCACAAAAACTGAATTTGTCAAAATATATTGACAAAGATTAAGCCAGAGTTTTTTGCTCCTTTTGATTAGTTCAATTTGTCCAGAGGTTTCATCAGGTTTAACCACAACAATTTACGCAGCGTTACATCATTTTCAATCACTAGTACTTAAAAAGCACGAATTGCGTGCATATCTGTAGTACAGAGGGGCATGCATGCAAAACCAAATAGCTATTGCACAACGACAGATTGATCTAAGCACACGTTTTACTAGCAGCATCAGATCAGGTAAAAACATTAAATTGTTCAGCCATTGACCGTTTATTTTCAAATTAGTGTACAGGTCATTTTCAATCAAATTTGCTGATTATTTCATTTTTGCCAAGCAGTCTAATGCTAATTGTAAATTTACAAACCTTGAATTTACGTTCTTGTATTCTAATCATTTTGTTAGTAAATAGGTCCAGATAGTATACCTAAATTATATGTTACATGCAAACTCTACATTCTACTTTTAAACTGTTGACTGTATGCATTGCTTAAATCGGAAAAATAGGCAAAGTCACAAAAAGGCTTTGAATCAACAAAATACAAACCAATTTTCCATTTACATATGAGAAATTGGGTTTCTTGGTTGATAACTTGCGCTGATTGCAAATATTTTAATAGTTTTATGCATGCATATGTAATGCAGTAAAATAGTTTGCATGAGAATGAAATAAAATAATTATCCAATAAAAAGTTTTAAGATGGAAATTACTTTTGTAATAGTTTTGCCATGACGTTAACAAAAAATGCAACTGAGCCGGGCAGATATTAAGTCAATGTCAAGGACAAAGACACCCACATGAGGGATCAGCAATTATGGACATTTTTGCTCATTAATGGCAGCTAAAAAGCTGGATAACCCGCTGACGATGGAGAATGTCGCAAAGATGTCATGCTACATTACGTAATTATGAATATATCTTGGCTCTTGCCATGAATTCATTTTTTAAATTCATCTTTATTCAAGCTAGACCAAATGCAGATAAAGAAGCAAGAAATTGGGCAATTATTTTTATATTGGGCAAGTATATTCAAAAGTCTGATTGGATACCAATATCTTAAAATGTGCACATGAAATGAAAAAATGACTCATTAAAACACAGGCCAGGTTAGCATGCAAAACCTGACCATATCGTATCTGTTTTGTGCATTTGCACAATTTCAACCATACATTTAGATTGACGAAAAAATCATTGCCATAATGACAATTTTTAAAAGAATTTCTTCTGATAAATACTATACAAGTAAGTGTAAACTCTTATCTGCCTTATAGCTCATTCTCTCCATGAAAGTTTTGCTGCTTTACGGTAACGAATGTAAAACTGCTATAAAAATACCAGTCTCTAAAAAAGTGCAGGAAACGGAAATACTTGCGTAACAAAAAGGATGAAACTTGGAATGCGTGAGAATACAAGCAACAGGTTGTTGTAGAAGATATACGGCCTCACTGAACTAGTGTCTAGGTACACTCGCATGATGATAATAGAATATAGGATGATGGAACAGCAACAAGTTTTTTGCTAGGCTGAGATACATTTTTTATATATCTGATCATGTCTACCATTTAAACAAAAGCAAAGACTCGAGTTGGACTCTGTACTCTTGACTGTGTGGTATTACGGCAATGGCATGATATGACGATCACATAATCGTCAAAACGTGTTATGTTCAATGTTATCACTATCAAAATTGTTTTTCAAGAAAAGTGTTTACCTTAATCTGCGCCTCCTCTCCATTATTCCCATCGCACTTTCCATGATTCGTCCATTAACCGGCCCTGCAAAGTCTTGAAGAGTATCACTGGATTGAGATGCGCAACTGTCTCGGCGCTCGTCTCCAACCATTACCAAATCCCCGCTGTCCTCTGTTGCAGAGTCTCCCTCATCACCCAACACAAAGTTCACACGATCTCCGTCCTCTTGCCCCTCACCTATGTTACAAATTTTTACAAACATGAAAAAGTTGACCTGAAAACTTCAGACATTCTGTATCATCAACATGAGAGTTTGCAAATAGTTAGAAATTATAGGTATTAGAAAAGATGAATACTAGATAGTTGTAATAGACGTACTACATAAAAGAGAACATGCATAACTTATAATTCACTAGTATACGGCAGGGTATGTAAGAGTAAAAGATAGGATACGGCTTGTTTGTGTAAGGTTTATGAGGTTTATGGGGCAGGAGAAGACAGAGAAGAGGAGACAAAGAGAAAGAACAGACTTCACGATTGAGACGCGATCACAAATTAGAGAAAACAACAGGATCTATTTTGAAGGATTTTTTTAGCTAGCACGCAGAGTAATATCTGTGTTTTCTTTTTCAGAAAGGCTGTTACACGGAAGGTGAAAGTTTAGTTCAATTACCATGAAAACGAGGCAGAACAGAAGGACAGGGAGACTGCACGGAGAAGGAAACCCCCTTTGTCCTTTTTTGAACCTTTTTTTGTACATCGACTTTGTCAGTCTTTTCGTCCTGACTATTATTACTTGAGCTTTTTGTCTCATTTGAGCTTTTCATACTATTATTCCTGTTAGCCCTATTTTTACTCCTGAAGACCATTGTCAGAATGCAACTCACTGAAATAACAAGGAACAGGGTTCCGCACAAGCTACTACTACTGGAATCTGACATGGTGAGCACAGCCTGCTCGAAAAGACTAGTTAGTAGAGAAGTGTAAGAAGAAGAAGTGAAAGTGGCAGGAGGACTAGTAGAGGAGGAAGTAGCAGTTTCTGCCATTCTGCTACTACTGCTGCTGCTACCATAATTAACAATAGTCTCTGTTGCGGAATTATTTATATTAGTACTAGTAGTAATACCTTCAATCATGGCGTTATTCTGATGCTCGTCATCAGCCATTGTTACTTTTACAGATTTTATAGAAGTCTTCGTCTTACTACTTTTATCACTACTTGGCCCGTGTGGATTCTCCTTGGAAGAAGCGGTGAACGAAGAAGAAGCAACAGCATCAACAAAGCACTCTGCTTCCTCAGCTATCTCCTCTAAAATATTTGAACTTCTTGTAGGAACACTGTCAGTGATTGAGGATGAGAAGGTTGGTTCGATGAGATACTGCTCACCGGATGAAGTTACTGAACTATTTGAGTGAATATTATTGCTATCGTTATTGCTACAACTCTCACTACTCGTGCTACTATTATTGCTATTATTGCAGTTTGTCGATGCGGATGTGGAAGGTGACGATGACTCGTTAGGATCTGTCGTTTCACTGGTAGAAGCTCCTGTCGTAGCAGACTGTCCGTTTGAAAGCCACCTGGAAAACAAGCCAAACATATTAGGCTTGCGACCACTTTTCAACTAAACTCATTTTCGTTGCTCAAGCGTAAACCAAAACTTTCTTCATGATTTTCTTGTCACACTCAAATCGATTGATTAGCGCAGCCAACATAAATACACGAGCATTAATGGTCTATGCAAATATATATACGCACATTTAAAACCCCACGTTTGACTTGCAGCGTGATAATAAATTAACCCTGATGATAAGCGTCTTTATCCAAATGACCACGTTTTTAGTAAAAAAAAATCTCACACACAAGTTTGCCTATAACGTGCTTCATGCTAGGCTTATAATTATAAAATGACTACCTGATGCATTATCGTACATGATGCCGGCATGAATAAAATGCATGCGCACAGAAATGTCTTATCTCTCTTTGGTGAAAACCTGCCATGGCAAAAACTGTCAGTGTAAAGCTGACTGGATTATACTGGGATTGCTGCATGATGACCTAAGATGACTTTTTAAGACTATCCATGTGCTCAGCAGCGTCCATCATAAAAAAATACATGAAAGCCCTATACTCTAACCTGGACTCGCTGGATATTATGTTGCTTTACATAAAAGAAAGCTCCACCGAAAGCAGGTATATCTATTCTTATTTTCCCAGACATGTGAAGTTGATTTAGTTCCAGTCCTGGTTTATTTTAAAATCCTGAACAGTGCACATTATACATACATTTTACGCATCCACCCAAACTGGACACTTGTCAAGTTCAAGTAATATAGTGAGAAAAAAATCAAGTTCATGGAGAGAATGAGAAAATCAAGTGTGTAGTACATTCCCCACTGGCATTCACATGGGCAGTTTGATTGTGTAATTTGCACGGAAAGCGTGTGTGTTTTCCCATATTGGATATGTTGCCAACCAAACGAGCGCAGTCCATGTGTTCAGTTATTAAAACAATTTGTACACGCCATGTGTTCACAGAATGCATATTATTGTACTAACTAACCAACTTGCGGTTTTGCATTCATGGAGAGCCGGCTTCATGTTTCATTTTTTTCATTATATTACATGACAACAACGCAGCAGCGTATATTTACTTAATTTACCACATGAATAGGTATGAACGCTGTAAGCGCTTCTTATTCTTCGTATCGTCATCCTCACTAATCATCAGGCCATGCGCTGACTGCTTGACTAACCCATGTGCTCTCTCATGATTTGCCAACGGTTGAGTCAGGAGATCGTCATTATGCCGTGGCCCATGAAAACTATTGCGGTGATTAATTTTGGTAACCAAGCGTTGAGATGCTGACTTGGTAATATCACCATTCGTATACGATAGTCATGTAATGTACGGTAATACGATGCTCCAAATAAACTTGCTTCTGCACCCCAAATTTTGACTGTCATAAAATGATTGTCATCATTCGCAAATAACCTACATATATTGCTGCTGGTGAATATGTTTGTGGTTTTCCATTTGAGTAAAAAACCTGCTCATTCATTTACTCACATGGCATTCACGTTGCCACTTTTTCCATAAACGTGCTGGATATGGAATAGTCTGACAGTTTTGGGCATGCCATCTTGCCCAAACATTGACCTGGTATCAAATTTATAAAAAATGCAATGTCTTTGGCCGGGTGCATTTTAAGACACATGATGAGTTCGTGCTCTGGTGGAGTGTTCCAGCAATTCAAATTTGGGTGGTCTCACATTTTTCAGCATTTTTGCACATGGTAACTGATTTGTTGAATGCGTAACCAAATTTTTAGCGACAATTGTTGATTTGATAAAATAAACTTTTTTGTAAGCAAAAAATTCAAATTTGTATGAAAGGGTTGTGTGTGGGTGACTCACAATCTTTTATTGCTTTTCACGGTTTAGTGCATTTGTTTAGTTTCTCAGACCATTTAATTTTCAGCATTATTATTGAGGAAACAAATGCGCATATGTATGTGCAAAAAATTGAAAAGCCAAAACGAGAAGGACACGAAGAAGCCGGATAAACACAATAATCGTTATCATCATTATGCGACCTTGGCTAGTTGCATACGATGGATGACTGATGATAAATTTTAATGATTAAAAATTGAAATATAAAAGTATTGCATGATGATTAATAAACTCAACTCTATTGGCCAACCTACACATCAATTTAAAATATATCTCAAAGGACTGGAAAATTTACTTGAAAAAAGAAGATAGAAACGGTTTTGCATTTCAACATAATCAGATTTATTTGTAATTATTCTCATTAAAACTGAGTGACCTGGTCAATATTTTTTTATATTACGACATGCGCCACTTAGACACACAACATAATTGCTAAAAGAAATGCCTAATATGAAATATGACCGTTTGCACTCAATTCTGTTTCTGTTGTGCAGTATGAAAACCAAGCGCATTAAAAAGACAAACATCAAATGCATCCTTTCCTAATAGTTTAAATTGGTTCATGCTAGTCCATTAGATTCAAGGTTAGCACAAGTCAAACTGACAAGGTACGCGACCCGTCCGCAGGAACAAAATTTGATACCGTATTCAGTAGTTCAATTTGTTATGCTAATTATAATATGAATCTATGAATTTCAATATCTTAAAATATCCCTAAAGCTAAAGCGTTATCTGTCCAAAAGGAATATGCATTAAATTGTTAACCATATAATAATAGTCCCAAAAGCTTGTATACTTATATGAGTAAAATGATTCGAATGAATTTTGAATGCTACCATGCACATATATTGTTCTTACAACTGCAACTTGTCAACAAGATTTGCATTGAATAGAAATAAATACAAACTTCAAATTTTAAAACTGGTCAACATGAACAGAGTTAATACAAAACTTCTCTGAACAATTATTAGCCAGTTTGATATAATTGCAAATACTAACCTGAAAAATCCCTTCATAATACAATGACAATTGGATTCGTGCAGGGATTAAAAAGTACTTAATTTTCCGCACGGAAAACACTTGTCACTTTGAGTCACAGTCTATCTTTTTAAAAAATGTAATTGCTCTATCACCCAATTTATTTACCAGCAGAAGCAGTTGTAGTCGCGTTTGCAAAAAGCTTTGGGCATGTGTTCTTCCTCAACAAACTTTTCAAACTCTAGAGAATGGAACGGTATTGCTCAGATTCTGATGGATTATAGCTTTGCGAATTATCCCTGCGCAACATTCTGCATGCAACTGTACATAGTAAAGAATACAAAAATTCATTATTTTTTTCTCAATAAAACGCCAGCAGACGCGAAGCAAGGAAACTGCTAAATTGATACAAGTGTGTTGTTCCTCACTTACTTGAACAATGTAAGCTTTCTCACTCGTCCTTTTAGTCTTTTCCAAGCTTTCATTGAAGGAGAACAATACTACGTCTCACTCACGCCACGGTCGAGCAAGGACAAAACCGTTTCTTAATAGTTATTAAATACAAATCGACGATTAATCAAAAAATGATAATAAAAATCACTTTATAGTATTTATATAGTCTTTTTTGAGAGTAACGCTCACTTAAAAAATCAAAAATGCAAAAAAAACAAAGTTTGCACTAGCCCACTATACTAGCACCATTTGTACATTTCATGTAACTGACTATAATAAATTGAAAGCGTCCTCGGTTTCTCCTCATGAGCACATGGATCATTGGATGAACAAATGAATTGAAATTGTTCAAAGGCAACTGGTGGTGGTTCACTTTTTAGCCTCATCATCATGATTCGTCATGCCAGGGAAATCATCTTAATCAACGTGTTGGTAGCATGTACACGGCGACTATGACCAAGCGACGATTGCATTATAGTTTTATTTTATTTTACTACTTTTCTACCTCTCCTCCCCCTACTATTGAGCAATAATGTTTCCTTTTGGTATTATGGCACCATAATAATGTAGAGTAGTCACTATATAACTAGCTTGTAGTAATAGTTAAGCATTTTCATAATATATTATGTTGCTATATATGCACATCGCAATAATGGCGAGAACCATGTTTGCTGCTGCTGTTGCTGTGCTACATGGCTTTACAATGAATGAACTTCACAAGAATATAACGCGCAACGTGCTCTCCGATTTCCCAACCACATGGAAAGCAAAACAATTATTTATTATCTTTGCAGTCAATAATATTTTAAACCGTGTAATATCCGACTTTGGTTTGAAATAAGCCAACTAATGATAATTTCCTTCATTTTCCTTCCCAATTATTTCCGATCCAGAACACAGAACACTGGATAATGGAGGAAGGGGGAAACTTTTATTAACTTTTGTTCTAGATGATTATTTTTCAAATTGAAAAATGGAAAATTAAAACTCTCTCAATTGCAGAGGCCTCATTACAAATATCACCTCACAAAAATTGCCACCATGATGGCTAAGTGATCACTTCCATCTCCACACAGTAATAACGAATGATTGAAAAATATTTTATTGAATATTATCCTGATTGGTATTATGTGTGTGTGTACTGAAAAACTGTGAACAGGTGATTAAAATTGCACTGCAAAACGAGTAGTAAGTAGTAAGAGCACCTTCTCATTCATTTAGACTCGTCACAGGTAGAACAAGTGAACACGCACCTGTATTGTTGCCAGTGCATAACATGCATTTATTATAGAAGTGGTACAACGTGTTGCATACAACTACAAAACGGCTTCGTTGGCATCGATTTCGTTTTTATTATAACTTTCGTTAAATAATTTTTGCTTATTTCTTGAGCAAAAATGCGTTCCTCGTTGATTCATACAAAATGTACAAAGATTGTATGAGTGTTTAAAGCACGTTACTACTTGGTCTGCAATCTGCAATACAACATTTTGGTAAACTAACGAAAACATAAATTTGAATGGTAAGACGAGAGTAGGTATGGTCATTATGTTTCTCACAAAAATTTTAACCGACGAGTCGGCATCATTATTGTTAGTAAAGTAGCATGCACGTTGCGTCTTGTAAACTAACTGCGTGTAAGTAGTAGTACGGTGCTCTGCTGCTGAAATACATTAACATACCACAGAACATTATAGTATTTTCCTTGACCGTGAAATAAGTACTTAATACTTACAACAATGATATGATAAAATTGGTCAGCATTATTCAGCATTCAGCATAATATAATGCATGCATTGCTTGCTAGCATTGCCATATGAATGAATCGTCGTCGTTTGTAAGTAAACTAAAGTGCAAAATGTAAATACATATCCAACAATGATAATTACGTCTGCAGTGCAATACTTAGCATTAGTTGGGGAAAACTTGGGTAAGACTTACTAGTAGGTAGGTACGACAGTGATCAAGTTCTGTTGGTAATCCCGGTACCTGAACTCAAGTACCTGCTTTAATTTTTTTGAGCTTTAAACATTAAGCTGAACTGGGCCGTACTTCCACTTGTACCTGTTCATGGGTATACGCAATATATATGCAAGCCATGTAAACATTATTGCCACACAAGAAAGTGATCTAGTGTGTTACTCGCTGTTTGTGTGAGACAACCAACTAGTCCAACGTGGACATACTACTATCATCAATCGAAAGTTTGACTAAGATGTGATGATTATGATGATAAGACAATGGGCTAAAGTCTGCAAGGGAATGCAAACATATCTACTAGATTGGTAGGCGACTGCAATGCAAGTGATAGATATGGGGGATGATCAAGCAGTTTCGATTTTATTAGGCTGTTCGACATAAATTGACACATTTTAAAAGATAGAGGACAAAGGTCCTACATATTTTTGCCTACTGCTGTGCAAGTTTTCAATGAGAACCAATTGCAATTAAAATCGCGGCGAGAGAGAAAGAGGTAACCTATAAAATGAGGTTGACGCAAGTGTACTAATTTGTGTCAGAATGGGCCAATGGGCCAACAACGATGCAAACAACAAGGGTTAGGATTAATTTTTTGGGGTGCATGTTTACTTGGTTTACGCACAATGATGCAATAAACAAAATCCAATAATAAGAACGCCGTTGCGAAAGGGTATAGAGTAATAAGTAAGGGCACATGTTGTATTAACAGTAAAATGCTAAATTGTGTTTGTATGCTCGTTTGAAGATTACTAATAAGATTTTAAGGTCAGCGAATGCTCTTGAGATAATGTTCACCAATCTTTGAAAATTCCAATTCAACATCAAAATCGAAAAAAAGAGGTTGAAAATGATACACACGACACGGCAACCGTTAATTATTCCTTTGATCAAAACAAAAACCAGAATTGCATGTCATTCAAATTGTAGTTCACACCAGCGCGAGCGTCCATATTATAGTCCTCTATATTGGTGTACAGTCAATTCAATTGACTCAATTGTACACGTGAAATAAACAAAGGGAAATTCTCACACAGCTCAAACTAAAGATGATGAATCAATTTTACCTTGAGTACCTCTTTGGAAACTTGTTTCTATTTCTGCACGAATTTGATGGGCTCATCGCTGCTGGAATTGGCATGCCGGTGCCGTCAATACTGTTGTTCTCAGACGTGTCCGATGAGGTTACAGCGTTGGTAGTATTAGAGGCACTTGTGGTAGCTGGACAAACGCTACACCTTGGCTTAATTTGAAAAACGCCACGGTATCGCGTGTCAATTCTGTATGACGTGCTAGCCATTTTTCTCTCTGCTCATTTTTCTTGTGCTGGCTTTTTCATACAAATTTTCGATCGAACTATTTTTTCATTTTGTCCAGAGAATAACAAACACCCTCATAGTCATATTATTATGAATGATTCCCTTCGTGGCAATCATTCTTTTTGTTTGCATTTTAGCATGAATGTTATTGTACGCTTTTTAGTTTGAGTTTCATTCGGATTTTGATATGACGTCAATAATTTCAGTGGAAATTACGCACTGCGTAGAACGATGAACTAAGGAGAAGTAGCGTTTGGAAAAGCCGCACATTGAGAATTTGAGAATCATGAAATCCACCGTGAAAATGCTAAGGAGTATTAAAAGTATATATATAAATTGCAACTTTTGGAATATTCGTACAGGAAACACATTTATGATATGTGAATATGACTACCGCTATATAAAAAGCTTTTAGGATACTATAGTTCTTTGACAACAACGGCAGAATAGAAAAGGCTACTACTAAATGATGCTCGTGATGGCACAAAGACATGTTACTCTAAAAAGACTATTTGTCAGTTCAAAAGTTGACACCAACAACAACGACAACAACTCTAGACCAGTATAGTATTAATTTCCATGTACTATATGAAACCGAAGAATACGGTAGTTAAATAGTTGACAATTGCTTGTCAATAAAATAGGATGATAGGATCACAATCACAACTACAGGTAAAATGCGTGCATGGCTTGGTTAACGGTTACATTTACATTATGCAACGGCAACTATTAAAAAGCAGTTTAAACATAAAAATTGCATTTTGTGATGGCTCATGAAACTGATAATTTTTAAATGGGTTAATGATTTCCGCTCAACAGAAACAAATGGACACTCAAAACTTGCATGACAAATTACACAAATAAATGCAAAAGTAGAATGGAAAAACACATTTAATGAGTAGAAGTAGATACGTGCAAAAGAAAGAAATTTTATTTCAATTTGTGACTACAAAAAGTAAACTTTGTGCAAAAAGGTTAGTTAAAAAATTAGAATGAAAATGTCTTACTTGATTGGACACACTACGGAGTGGAGAGCAAAGTAGAGATAATGGAGCAAGTTTAGCATTTATTTTTAGGCTGGCAGTAAAAGTAGAGACACGCGCGTGGACACACAGTCAGTAGTAGTTTAGTAAAAGAACGCCTTCACACGCGAAAAATACTCAGCAGCAGGAACAAAGAATGGTATTGTGTTATTCACGTCTCTCTAGGTCAATAAGTTATTGACCAAGAAGATTGAAGAAAATGCATCAACAAAATACTGATTGGTGAGAAGGTGACAACAACGATGATGAAAAATACTTAGGTAAATAATTTATTTCTATATTTTAGTGTTTTAAAAATCAATATTGTCCAGATCCAGCTGGCAACTATATTTTGTCCGTTAGAGAATTTTTAGTTAAAAATATCTTTCTTAAATGTTTGAATCACAGATAGAGATGATGAATAATTACACTTGATACAAACGGAAGCTTATTGTAAGTTTTTTGTAAAGACAACCGTTCTCAAAAATTCTCAATCATACAGATATTATAACGCTCAACGTTATAATTTTATATTCATGTCACATATTATCAATTCACTCTCCACACTTGACTAAAGTTGGGGAAGAATTTGTTGCTTTTGTACTTGAAAAGAGTGTATCCCTATTATTCCATATCGTTGTTGAAATTAAGTCGTTGTCATCTCATGAACGGATTAACAGTAAATGTCCCCAGGTAAACTAGCCGGTGAAGAATATTGCACCAGAGAATTGCCAAGGATGACAGCACCTTTTCTCCATTCATGACCTTCACTTTTCAAGCACAAACTATGCTTCTGATGATGCTTTCAGTTAACAAATAATGTTTTCCTGGAAAACTTTCATATTCCAGGGATTTCTATTTCATCTTCAAGTTAATCACTTTCTCTCAACTTGTCCCTACAACATGCTTTCTCATCAGCAATAAATTAATACTGTTCTTCTCACAACTAACTTGAAATAATCGTGAACTGTTTTTTCTGGGCACAGTCTTTTCGTTGACAGAAATATGTTGGAAAGCATAGAATATCACTCGTTGTTCAGTAGTTTTTAGTAAATGGAGAAAGTTGTAGTAAAATCATCGTTTTGATTCCCCAGTGCGATAATAGTTTGTTTTTATTCACAAGATGCGCAAATATGTCTGCAAGCCTTCTATGCAAAATGTAGAGAAGCGTCACAGGAATTAATAACTGTTCTTTTTTTTATCAGACTGTCTATGCACACAAGTGACGTTTCCAACTTTGCATAATAATGTCCCTACTTGTTCCGAGAGACGAACCAGCAAGTAATTTGGGATGAATATGATAACTAATGATAATAACAGTAGTGGGGTAATGAGAGCAAATGTGACTCTTAATGTTCACCTTACAATTATTATTCCTATTGAGTTGAATTACTTTCATGAATAGACATTGTTGCTTTAGTGTGGCCTCTTATTAAATTGTTTGTATGACTTGATTTATTAAGTTTATTACTACTATATTTATTTATAATTTATTGTTATTATTGCTTTTTAACAGGCATGTTGTTGTGAGAGGGTTAAAGATGAGACTAGTAGTGGTATATCTATGCAAAGCTTTTTGTTCGTTTTCCTGTGTCCCTGTCCGCCTGTATAATTAATTTTGAGGAGGAGGCAGCCAGAACGGCTAGGGATAATAGTAGCAGCCGTACTAGTAGTTGTTGTAGTAGCGTTTTTAATAGTAAGGCAGTAGGACGGGACACAGGACAGCTGAAAAGATTGCTAAAAAACTGCTTCGTTCTTACCGCTACGGTTTGCTGACGTATCCACGGCTTAGGATATCGGATGACGGACCCAGACATCCAATGGGCTTAAGCATTTGGTTACCCTGCCTACACAGAAAAGAGAAACATCTCCTGTTTTTGGTGCAAAGCGGAAAACAGATAAAAAAGGTTGCCATGAAAAAGAAATACTCTAACAATTTTTTTTGAATCAATATAATAATATGCATAACGTATTCAGTGAATATGATTACTAAACCTCTGCATTGGTTGAGGATTTGGGTTTAGTCTGATGATGGCTATGTACCCTAAAGCTTAGCTAACACAAGTATTTTATAAGTAAACCTTGGTATAATGCGGTAATGCGTAAAAAATACATGAAATGAGAAATATAAAATTAATAATATGTATCATAAATTACTTATATGCTCTGATTATGAAATACGCAGTATTGTATGTATATTATGCAGTCACCATCTGTTAGCTTCCGGTCATTCCAATTCCGGTGAAAGTGATGCAACGATAAACCAACAACGTAACGGGGAGACTATTTTAGACCTGACAACTGACATGCCACAAAAACGAAAATAAATCATCTTATGATTATTACAGTTGTTGTTACAATTGGTGTATAGATATTATGAATTTTATTTTACAAAAAATTACTAAAGATCTTACTTTTCACAGTACATAGAGCTAACAGTAAGATTTGTAGATTCATTAATAGCTTAAAGGTTTAACGGTAAATTAAATTATGCCAAATATTAAATATTATTCCACAGAAAAGAGGTAGATAATAAATTAATACAGCAGAATATCTGATGCATCCTTCTTCATCATATCCTGTGCCTTTTCTAAATCTCGTTGCCATTCATCGAGTCGGGTAATCATTGAACCGATCTGCAAGTAGAAAGTAATCATTTTGCGTTATGTAAAGTCGTGATTTCATGGCATTATATTTAGTTTCAAATAAAAATTGCCGATCATTTATTTACCTGGGCTGTATCAAGAACACGAGGTTGTACCCAGGTCATGAAAATCTTTTGTCCTACTTCATCAATTTTTCCAACGACGAGACCCTTGGCTATAGCTTTCATTACGAACAGTTCCACTTGGTCAACCGGAAGCTTTGTGGCTTTGGCAACGTCTTCAAACGAAACTTGTCGCTCATTAGCCGACCTTCTAAAGGTCATTTCCATTATAGCTAATAAGGTTACTTTGGTACGTAATTTACTCTCGTTTTCAGCGAGCAATTTATTAGTTGCCCACTTCTTTTTCAAGTTGTCGAATTCAGTAACATCGCCAGTGTTAAATGCCCGCATAAGATGAACCAGCCACTCATCTTGAGTTCTTTTCAAAGAGTCCAGTACGGGATGGGCAAGCTATCAAAAAAAGATTGATGACAATGTAATCTAAATCTATCATAATTTTCTTTTTCAAAGTGCAAAAGCCAATCATGTAGTCACTCACCAATTCTCCAAAATTATAGATGCCTTCAGCAACAAGCGAAGAAATTGCCAAATTCTTTGCATGCTCCTTTTGCTCCGAAAGTGGCAAGTCCTTCAAGGGAGTACATCCTAAGAACTTGAGAGCACTTTTGTAATATTCCGTCAAGTTACCCTGATCCAGGAAGAACTTGCTCTGTAGAAGGTAGAAGCGACCATGAACCTCTGAGATGCCATCAGTTTGTTTTAGAATATCGTCTACTTCTTCAAGAATCGTCTGAAATAAAAAATTAGGCGTTCCTTCTTTAATTTTCATCGCTCAAACTCACATCACATCAATAATGTGTGACAAGTGACAACAAAGTACCTTCATGCCCCCAATGTCATTCTGCTTTTCCAACTTTATCCTTCCTCTGGTAATTTTACAAAGAGCCAAGGCCACAGGATCTCCACTAACTCGCTTTTCACAATTGTCCAGAAAGGCATACGCCTCTTCTGGATTGTCATGTTGAGCCACAATCAGCACACAAAGCTCCATAAACGACAGAGTCTTGATTCTGCAAAGACCCAAATAAAATGACAAGTTAATTATCGTTCACACTTCACTATTTTCTGCTGCAAATGCCTCCAGTTTCCTCCATAAAATTCTTACCTCAGCTCAAACTCTTGTATAAAGTTTTCATACAGCTCAACCAGCATTTTTCCCTTCTGCAGCTCCGGCTCCTTGACAAAGGTCAGCAACTGGATGGTCAACTGATGCCATAACCGTTTGGAGTGGAGCTCGTCCAGCTTTGCCCATTTCTCCGCCATCGCAGGATCCGCACTCCTCTCCTTACTCCTCAGATAACCACTCACGTCCCGAACCATCTTTCTTACTAATTAATTACTTGTTTAAAACAATTTAACTGTTTTCTTATACACCACCGATTATTACAACTTTCCGAAATACTCAATTAATTAAAAATTGCATAAAAACAATTAATTTCCCTTTAAGCTTTGCGCTATCAACGTTCAATGCACTCTGGATTACAAATGCGGTTTATGAGAGGTAGACGCAAAAGTTGTCTGTCATTCTCCGCTACACACAGCAAATGTACAATGGCTTTGTATAGGCTTTCAGATGATGCAGCAAATTGGCATTCCCGCGAGCACAGAGCCAATGCACTTCACGTGAGCGTGGACAACTTGGCTTTGTTCAGCCCAAAGTGCAGGTGGAGCGCAGAGGCAGGCAAGTGCCAAGCCAAGACTGACGTCTTTGTTCATGTCCCATCTATCCATCCATTCTCTATGCGGTAATCTGGCAGAGATGCGTTCACAAATGACGACGAAAATGATGAGGTGGGTTTAAAATGATTATTCGGTTAATTTTGATGTAATTGATTAGTTTACTGAGAAGGCATTGTGGGGAAGTGTTCATTTTAAAAGTTGAGTAGAGTTTTAAAGCCATGAGTATGCTGATTATGATTAGGTTGACGGTTTTTATGACAGGTGCTATGCGGAATGCGGATTCGGATCAAGAAAGTCAGTTTTGGTAGACATTATGACACTTGACAAACATTTTAATGTGTTCGGTGGCAACGCAATAAAGAGGAGGAAATTCTTTTAGGAAAGGAATTCTTCATTGCATTCTTCTTTTTCTTGCGTTTGACTAGGTAGTTAATAAAACATAGATAATATAAAATATTCTGCGTCATTTCTACTTTAATCATTCTGTGAATAATTTTTGCTTTTGGGCTTGTGAAGGTTGAAGATGAACGCAATAATGTAATACATAATATGGTAGCGTAGCATAATACATGGTAGTTGATAGTAGCTTCAAGAAAACCATAAAATGGGCTATTGTCTGAAATTCAGACAATAACGCATTTGTTGGATGCAGACATGACGAAATGTCGCGAATAAAAAAGTAAGTAGTGTAGATCACCGTTAATACTGCTTGTATATCATTGTCTTGCACTTTGGCTTACAGCTTGTTACTTTGGTTGTGTAAATTGACGCAAATACTTCAATTTTATCGCAAATAAAGTAGGCGTTTTTATAAAAAGATATTGTAATCTTTCATTTTCTCTAAGTATATCGTAGTTTCATGTAAGGTTTCTTGGTTGCTTCCAGTAGTTTTTCGTGGTACGAATGCTCTTATGTTTTTTTTATTAATTGAATTTGTTATTTTTGCAGACCGACGCAATGAATAAAAAACTTGATTGCAAGATGGCGACTAACGACAGTAAGCCGTCATCATGCGAAGACTTGCGCTTCCAGGAACTCCATCAGCAATTTTTTTCAAATTGTCTGGTAAGTACCATATCTAATCATACTTCAAGTACAAAGGAGAACTCGTCATGTGCCTTATGTAATTTTAAATGTGTTTAATTTTCGGGTTTGAAGATTTTGGAACAAATAGCCAAAAAGTGTTCGTTCAAGGATCTCAAGAATGTTCGCTTGGTATCCAAGAGTTTGCGCGAGGCCAGTATTACCGTTTGGAAAAAGGACGCTTCCATCAGTCTTGGCCTTTATCTAGGACCAGAAGGTGGCAATTGTCTAGGAGTGCCTAGAATCACCGTGGACGAGTTTCTGAGGTTACGTAGGACATTGAGTCCCACGAGTCTCGAGTATAAAACCGTAAAACCAGTCCACAACTACACCTTATATTTCCTTCCACTGCCACCGGTCGACTACCCGGCAAGTGACAGGGAGATTGTACCCGAGTTTAGATTTTGGAACGAGTGTGGAGATGAGATCAAGTACCTTAAGATGATAGCATGCATGTTTGACGATAAAATACTGGTCAACTTGATTTGTAACCTAGCTCCTAATCTGGAAAGGTTGGATATTAAAGAAACACGAATAATGCATCCTGCTAAGGAAATTGACAGAACACTTTGGAAGAATCATAACCTGAAAGCCCTTCACATTTCTGGATACTTGCCGTTTCCAAACTGGCGTTTTTTGGAGTATTTCCCAAATCTTAAGGAAATCAAAGTTTCCGGAAATTCCACCCGTGGCCTGATGTCCGACCTGCACCATCTTCGAAGTCAATCCAGGAAAAACTTGTCAAAACTTGAAATTTTGAACGTGGCACGCACTCAGCAAAGCTTGGAAGGACTAGCGGAAGCCCAACTTTCTCTTAAAAATCTTAGCTTTTGTGTGGGACGTGATGTTAAGGATCGCCAAGTCTTGGAAATTCTAAACCTGCTGTGCAAAACCCTGGAATGCCTAACCTTTATCCGAGAGGGTGAAAGGAGAAATCCGTTTAGGTTAAACCACTTTTCCCCCAGCTTTCAATTTCCATGTCCATTACAAACTAATTTTACAGTTTTAAAAGAACTTCATTTGTGGGGCAACGTGACCTTTAACTTTGACTTTCTAAAGTGGATGCCTTCTCTAACGAAACTGATGGTGGAAATTTTTTACGTCGATTATTATCAATACTATTGCTACTACGTCACTGACTACGCATCCCTTAGGATGAGTGATCCTGCTAACCGAGTTTATGGAGATATGGTACAGGACTCCCACATTTTATTGGAAGCAGATAACTTTGTCCACGAAAATCTTGAGTATTTCAGCATTGACTATACGTTTTGCTCAGAAAGCTTGAGTATTCTGGGAAAATGGATGCCTGGTCTTAAGTCATTTGCAGGAATTTTGAATAATCAGACATTAAGTCTGGTTTGTGAACAGTGGAGTAGTCTGGAGAAGCTGAACTTGCTTTTCGGAAGTAACGTTTGTGATACGGGAATCAAGAATTTAACTAAGCTGCAAAGTAAGTGTGCTAAGTTAACATGTAGCAAATATTACATCTTGTGAAATTATTTGAAATGATTTGTATTAATTTTTATGCTTTTTGCTATTTGAGATCTACACAGCTTCGACTTGGACTGTCATTGTAACTCCGCCCGGATTACGGATACTTCCGTGCACCAAACCTTTATCCAGATGCCTAGACTGGGAAATTTGCGAGTACCTGTCTCGCCTGAGTTTTCAAATGACGCAGAAGCCAGTTTAAGGGCATCTAAAAATGGAACTATAACTATTTTACGCAAACAAGGGGAACATTCCATGCTCTGTACTTGCGAGTTTTTCGGCCGCTCCTGTAAGCGAAGGCAGTTTTACTCCGAAACCAAACTTTGAAAACGGAATTCCAGAATGTTGTAATTGTATGTATTGTTATTTTTGTTAATTTTAAAGTTTAAGATACTTAAGATAAGATATCCAAACTCCGGGTATTTTGTATTTTTGCTTTAAAGTAAAAACGGATGGACGATTTGTTTATAGATATAGCAGATAAAATTGATATACTATTAAAGATTTTTCGGGTATGATATATCGTATTAAAATATATGTTTTGTAATGGATAAAGCTATGAGCTTCAAGTCAACCAGTTATTCCAGTCAGTTGGAACAGCTAAAATAAGGACAACAGGATTTGGAATATTATGAAACGTTTTTAATATAAATATAACAACTTTTACAACTAAAATATTCAATAACCCATTTGTTTGGAAATAGAATTACAATGTATATATTGTGGCGACAATTTTAATTATTAGTGTTTAATATAAGTTTTTGTTTTTTAACTAATAAAAATTAAACAAAAAGCTTAACACAAAAAATTATGTATAAAACTACGATGATATTATGATGTAGACGTAGAAAACCTATATTTTCAGGAAACTTACAGAGGTATCTTATAATGTGTATTAACAAAACATGGCACGTAAACGGTTAGTTAAATATGACATTGTCATATTGCCAACAATTAATTACTAATATGTATATCAAAATCACAACTGAACGAAGTTTAGAAAATTTGTTATGCAAAATTGATGACACTTATTTCTTCTACATGTCTTCTTTCAATTTTCTTTTATGCTACATGGTTTCATTGCGAGGAGGGCCACGGCTACGCTGACCATTAGTTGACGCTACAGCAGTGGCGGAAGGTGGTAAGGATTCGTTGCCAGTCGGGTGGAAGCATCCCGGATTTTGACCTGCATCTAGGGTTTGTGAAGCGTTCCTATGCAATTAATAAAATAACAAAAAAGTATGAAGACGTTCAGTAAACAGTTTGGTAAAAACTAGTACACAATGAATTGTTCAGCAAATGAACTTACTGTTCTTCCTGCTGGCCGATGAGTTCCTGAATAAAGCTCCATTGATCCTCTCCAGAAGAACGATTAACCGGTGCTGTTGACACAGAAGCACGGCCAGGGTTTGCAAAAATTTGCGAAGTCTGAGCCGCGGTGGATGTAAAGCCAGTTGGGAAACCTGAGGGCAGTACGTTCTGCGTTGCGGCTCCTGGAGGCATCATGTAGTAGGTATTTCCGGTGTAAACGTGAATGTCCACGTGCTCATGACCACTGAAACATAAGTTCACCGGGTTTCCCCCGCCAGCGTTGTTGTAGGGCAGTTGCTGTTGGTTTGTCGGTTGGGGTCGCGCCTGGTTGAAGGTCATCCCATGGGACGAAGAACCACCTGAAAACGGTCCAGCGTTGAAACCGGAAGGAGCGGTTGAAGGTCCTGTCGGTCCGACAATCATTGCCCTGCCTGTTTCCTGACTGTTTGCGTTCGGGTTATACATTTTGCAGCACTTTTTAGAATGATTTAACTACGAATCTAATTGGCGTAAAAAACCAAGAAGCGTAAGCGAATCAAGAAATATTTAAACACGTTTTCCTGGAGTTTTCAAAGTGGGTATGGAAAAGCCGAATGACCAAGTCAAACTAAAATACTGGATAGATGAATATGTGAAGTTTTCTGAAGGTACGCAGCTATTGAAACGTTTTTCTAGTATAAGATAAAGCAGGATAAAATGTTGAAAGATCTTATCATTTGTGCCGGTCCTCACAGAAACCCAATATGCAAATGATTGCTCCAATCGAATCGATATCGAATCCCACGTACATCTTACATTCATGAATCATGCATTCAGCTCTATCAGTTATCATCGTATGCAAATTTCTTTTGAAAAAAGGATGTTCGTTGTACTGCGATGTAACTACATAATGTAAGCCATCCATGCAAGTCTATTTATGCACATACTATGATGTCTATGATTCATAAAAATGTAATCTAGTTCAAAAACTGCTTTATGCCTTATGCTAAACGTTTTCGAAAATGGTCATCATCGTTCGTTCGTATTTCTTTATATGCTTGCATGATACAGATTTCCAAGAAGGTTGTCCTCAGAAAAACTTTATGAATGCTTACTTTCCTGCTTGATTCATGAATTGCGTTTCCTCTAGCACCAACATTTGTTGAATCTAAATTCTACGACAATTTTTATGTTTGGATCATATCATAAATATGCAAATGCAATTAATAAAGTGAGATGAATATCTTCCCCAGAATTGTAAACATTTTTTAGCTTTACTAGATTTTATTAATTGTAATTTTAATAGTAGATTATAACGTAGTAATAATATACTGTACGTTTATGTATTTATTTAATAATATGTGTATATAGATAATATTTTTGCAATAATAATGATTCCAAATTTTAACAAGTTTCCGCAAACTATTCTTTTTACACATTTTACAGATAGTTTGCATTAAACGCTTAATTTTATTGTGTATGTAATGGAGTGGCTATTGCGACACAAAAGAACCAAACAGTTTTACCACATATTTTAGTAAAATACGATTTTAATAACTAAAAGAACCTTTTTTGCACCATCATCAACCATTTCTCATTAACCACATCTCCCTAGTCCCTACAGTTAGAAATACTGACACGTTAATACAGACTCTCATTTTGACTAAAAACTTGTATCATATATTATTTTCTTTCTAATAACTAGTTAATATTAATGGCCTTTGGCAAACTTAGGAAACAATGATTAACTTCTGTACACAGTTCTGTTCTATTTACAACTCCTAATGTTAATTCATTTAAATGCTTATCTAAGATTTTATTTTATTCGATTAAGTTTAGTCAAATTCATTTGGGTATCCAGCCTCTCTCCTTTTTAAAACCTTTTATCCCTTCCCACAAACATGTTTGAATATCGAAGATATACATTTTCCTTTTCAAATTGTGTGTAACTCAAGCAGTTTCATTATGACAGCTTTTCCACGACATTCTTGAGACATTTTGATAAACTCTGTTTTTAAACTAAACATGAAGCAATGATGTTTTTTAAACTAAAGAGTTTGATAATGATTGACTTAATTAATTTTGATGGATGCATATTATAATGTTACAAGTTTTCCTATGATGTATGTATGTTTGGTATGAAAAGTTCATTTCTTTTTGGAACACTTTTTGGCTGTGAGAATGTTTCTGGAAGCTTGTTAATTTTTTAAAGCTTTTCTTCACTGCTTGTTTTTTGGAATTTGAGTACAATTTAGAAATAAGTAATATGTAGTCTAAAATTTAGTTTAGTACAATGTTTCAAATTTGAATATAAATGTTTCACAACTTTCAACAAATTTTTATATTTAAAAAAATCATTTTTGTTGATATGGCAAATACTGCTGCCAAACCCGTGTGTTACCATAGATAGGCCAATAAGGCTTCGTACAAAGACAAGTCCAAATTCCTCATAGCAAAATTTCAACACAATTTTTACACCTTCAATCCTTTGTATAAAAAGACCGTTTGTCAAAGTGCAGTTTTTTCAGTTTTCATTTTGATAAAGTACATAAATAGTATATAAATTCATAAAGCAACTATGCAGCTCTGTTATGCTTGAAGTCTTTCATTAGTTGTAGTTAGTACTTGTGTATAGTGTATAGTGACACTTGATTCACAATATTTTTGTTTCCAGTTTAAACTTTTCCAAAAGACATCAAAAAATCAAAAAGTAAAACAATTTTTACATCTATTTCAGGTGGTTCCAATATTGTATATTGCAAAGAGAAGTTTTTAATTCTTATACAAAAAAATGAATGCGTATGCAAGTATTGTAGTAGCATGGCCGTTATTATACAAACTAAACTCAGATGCAGATTAAGTTAAACGTGGTTCAATCTCCAGTGTCATTAAAGTTATAGCCCATTTGTCAGTTGATCGTTGAGAATTTTAATGTTATATAGCTTACCAAAAATGCTCAATGATTTTCACTAATTTCAAAGATATTCTTTTTGGCGTTTCTGTAAAGTACGTTAAATCGTTGTGTTGAATATCTCAGCATAATTTTATTAGTTTTGTGGTAAAAAAGTTTTGGCAATTACCAGTTTTTTTTACATGTTGATAGATTTTGCACCATTATAATATTATATGCTAGTTAACATACTTTTTTACAGAATTAATTGTAAGCTAAATCACAATTATTTAGAAATTATATTCTTATGGCTAATTTAATTACATTTAACAACTTAGTGTTTGACTGGGTCTTGAAGTACTTTTTAATCTCACTTATTGTGTATGTTCCTAATTCCTAAACTTACATACTATATCGCATAATTTCGATTTTCAATGTCAACTACAATACCATAACCTACCAACAAAACTTTCATACTATTTACAAGCCCAAGAATCCTCACATGGAAGTTTTAGTTTAAAAAAGAATTTTACTAATTTGATGCAAAAGGACTTAAACAAGACAACGAGATTTTCAATGACAGTACTATAACTATAATTTAACCATTATTGGAGTTTTAATCAGGTAACATAATACATGACTCATGTTTCTGTAAAAATGTAAGACTAGCCGTTCTAGAGTTTAATCAAACTTTGTTTCCTACCGTCGAACTTTCGAACATGTACCCTAATAATAAGTAAATAAAGTTAATTCTCTCCAACGGAATGTTCAGTATTTTGAATAATTTTGATTCAGCGTCTTGCTGTATCTTCCCGTTACGCTTTCCACTTTAATCTAATATTGTCCTCTGTTAAGAAACTTTGGCAAAATGCTTTTCCAGATAATACGTTGAAAAAATAGGTATAATCATTGTACACAGCATATAGTTAATGTTTTCAGAATTTTTAGCAAGAGTTTTATAGCTACACCTTATGAGTATTTGATGTTAAATGTAAAATTATGACTCATAATTTATGAGATATATTATTATGGTAATCCAATATCCAATTTTGTCCACCGACTTAATCACTTTCTCCGTGAATAGCTTTGCTTTACGTAAGTTGTAATTTTAAAGACTTGACGAAAAAGACTAAGCAAGAGATGTTTTATATGGAATTGCAGCTATTGTTTAAGTAGATAACGTACTCGTTTCAGTATTACTTACGTACTATATTATGACCTTTATTAGAGTGCATGCATAATATCGCTTCTCCTGTCCTGAAATGCGGAGAATGGTAATGAAAGATGATAGTTCACAGTGACATTGACACTAGTTTTTTATAATATCTTCTTGTAATACATTGGTAGGGTATTAGAATACTTTGTATTTTCCATCAAAGCCAACATCTTTTGGAAATCCAGAGAGACAATTAAAGGTGTTGGTAAATGAGCTGCTGAAAAGGAGGAATAACCGTTGACTTCTTGGCCGTTGCATATAACTGCTAATTTAATTTTTTGGCATCAGTTACGGTTTATGCTTTGAACTTTTATAAGAAATCATAATGTAATTGAGTAAACTACCTAAAGGACCTAGTATTTCAATTTATATCATAATCATCTCTCCTCCAAATATAGCTAATACCTATTTTACACTTGGAATACCGTTTTACCTTAATAAAATGTTGCTCCGTTATTTCATCGCCATGGGTTTATATGATGACATGACTTGTAAAAATGGTTATAGTAGTGGTTAGTGATGATGATTCCCATTCTCTGATGAATTATCACTGGGTTCCTGGTGGTGAAACTGTTGATGATGTTGGAACTGTGCTAGATGAGCCTCTAGATCAGCAATTTGTATGAAAGTGGTTGTAGATCCACTTGCGCTACTTCCAGGATCCGACGACGTGGCAGCGGATGAGGAAAGGATTCCAAGCTGCGGGCTGGCACTCGAGGAGACTACCGCTGACACGGAAGACGGTGCATGAGGACTCTGTTCAGGAGAGGAAGAGCCGCCGTTGTTTCCCGTTGTACTTGTACTACTCGTAGACGGAGGGAAGGAAAATTTGGCAGCGGCAGAAGCATCAGCAGCCGTGGAATCGCTCCTTCCAGGAAATATTTCCGTTGGAGACTCCTGCGGTGAGTGGCCCGTATAAGTGTAATGCGGTGAGTTATAATTTGGCACGCCGTACTCCTCCTGGTGCGAAAATACTGGATAAACTGGTTCATACTTGCAAGGCGTTACAGGAATACTTAAGTCACTAACACTGCAGCCAGAGTCTTTGGACGCGTACTTGCGTCTAAGATTGAAGCTCACTCGCTTCCCTTCTCCACCCGAACCACCATTGGTAGCTCCACGTTCTATTCTTGACATGTCATCCCCCACTACAAGTTCCACATAGGAGCCGTTCAAATCCCCGATCACGGGAGTCATGGCATCATCCTCAACATGATGATCTTCTGGGGGAGTGGAACTGCCGGTAGGAAGCACTCCACCATTTGCTACTTCGATGTATAAATCACTAGGTGGAATGGCAGGATGGCGATGATGGTCGCCCACTTCCAAATAACATTTGCCACCGGAATCATCCCCTCCGCTGGCCCCGTTAGAAATAAACTGAAGCACAGAGGAGCTTATCGTGGGCACCTCTTCGCCAACTCCAGAGCTGCCTCCAACTTCTGGATACGTGCAGCTTAGACTGCGACTATGGGAGTTGCCATTCAGCCCATTGTTGCTCCCGCCCAGAGTAGCACCACCATTTACTTTACCGTTTTTACTTCTGTGTAAACTTGTCGAGTTACCTGGACCACCACCGGCTCCATTCCTGCCGCCCTTCATTTTCAGCAACGGAGATTGGTCTCTTGGAAGAAGGAAACTGGCGCGGGAGCTCAGACTACTGATTTCTGACAGAGTCTCTGGACTTGCCAAAGGTGCCATCCAGTCTTCGTACTTTATTGGACCAAAAATCTCTTTGAAGGTGCTGCCCTCCTCAGAACAGCCAGAACTACTGTTGGCACCCTCACTGTGCTTCCTCTCATGCCCCCTCATTTTCTCCTTTTCAATAAAACGCTCTTGCAAACTGCTCACAAAGTCCCAGCTCAGGTTCAACGATTGCAGAAAATCATTCAGACCCAAATTCGTTGGAGTTAATTCTCCATCGCCCTCAATATCCGCATCCGCGTCCAATATAAGTGGACTTGGATTCAGAAGGGTGTGCTCAGGAGAAGACTTGACAGATGCATCCTCGTTACTGCTGAAGCTCGTCTCCATACAAGCAGCACCGTTTACCTTCTTTTGAGGCGATTTGCCGGATACCACAATGGTGACCCCACTACCGCTGGGACCCTGTTGCTGGTGAATCTGTTCTATGCAAACCTCCTCCACGCCAACAATGCTAACGCCTCCATCTCCTCCCAATGACTCCTTGGAAAGCATTAGGGGTGAGGTACTGCTTGCGGCTACGCCTGTGCGTTGCGGTTTGGCTGGACCATGATTGCTTACAACCTGTACGTTAAAAATGACAAAGTATGAAAACAAAACCAAAATGTCATAATTTTCATGTTCAATAGCAAACAAGACCCATAGATAGATTTTTAAAAGTTATCTTTGTTCAATTATGGGTGCAAATACAAACTACCCAAATATCAAAATGTATAAATTATTTTTTGCATGATTATTGTATGTTACCAGATTCTAATAGGTTGCTTGGCTAAACATAAGGTCAAAGGTAACTTTTTGGTATACGCGTCAGTTGCCCAGCCTTTTGTAGTTTGAAGCATTTTGCTTACAAAAATTATGAGCATTGAAAATGTAATTTTCTATTTTTTCTCGACAAGATTTTATTGTAAAGTACTCCATAAAACCCTCAAAGTAATGTGCATACTCCTCACTGCCCTTTTCTTTTTAGAATTCCAGAATCCCAGGAGATTTTAAATGGCATAATAAATCATGTTCTTTTTCCATGTTGTTTTCCAGTGTTCCTTTAGTAAATAGTGTAGCAGTTTTTCTTGGTGCCTTGAAAAACTCATGCGCTGCTGCAAGAAGGAAATGAAGTCCTAAATAAATTCTATTATGGAAATCGTTGGGCTTCTTCTGTAGCCAGTTTTTTTTCAGAGGGACTTTTGATGTTGCTCTAGGAATTTCTTGGCTAAGCAGTGAGACTTGATAAAATAAAAAATTTAGAAATTTATAGCTATCATGCAAGTAAGAGAAAGTCGATATTCGTAGACTTTCCTTTAGCTTGTTTGTGCATTGTGTAACAAAATGGCAAAAAGAACAAAGTGTAGCAGCAATGAAAGATGGTATACCAAAGAAGCAAATTGGAAGCAAACACTACTTTTAACTTTTTGTGGAGCATTATCTACAAATAAAGAACTAGCTACTGATCATCGTTGGAATAATTACGAACAGTTTATACTAGAGTGCGCAACAAGAATACTAAAAAGACATAAAATTAGAACTTAAGTTTGTGTGTGTGTTTGTAAATCCCAGCAACCTACCTTGCACAAAGTTCAAGTCACACTGGTTTCAATACCAGGAGAAAGTTGTTGCGAGGCAATGGGTGAAGTCAATACAATGTGACCACAATCCACCATCTCACCACCGTTTTCATGACAATTACCGTTATTATCGTGATCGTGACTTTTTCTGTAGTCCTCTACAGAGCAAGGTGAAGTTGTACTAGCAAGTGCAGAAGCAGCATCAAGAATCGTCTTTGCTGTTGTTGTAGTAGTAGTAGAATTGGAAGAAACGGTGTAAGTAGCGGAATGCATGATGGAATGATTGACAACAATTAAAACATGCGGTGAAAGTGATGGTGATCGTGATGATAGCGGTGAAGGTGGTGGTGGTGGTGGTATTGGTGCCGGTGGTAATTGACGTGCATGCAAAGAAGAAAACGGAATGTACTCAAACTCAAAAGGAAACTCATCATCCAGCTCAAATTTGTTCTGTGTCGATAATACCTACACACAAAGAGGCATATTGATGTACGTAAAAGAAGACGATACAAAAAACAGGAATAAGAAAATAAAAATAGCATTCACATAATAATGTTCTTAATATGTTTCATGATATTAATATAGGTAAGTAAATAAAAATTACAGGCTGAATGCACAAACTTTATATTTATACTCACATGCATCATCATGCAATAAAATACTAGGAAACTTTTCCTGAAAACTAGCTTAAAGTTTTAGACATAACATGCGAAACTGGCGACATGCATTTTAAAATTGAAAGAAAGCAGAACATATAAATCAGCAATCCCGCTTTCTTGAGAGCAACTAGCCGCAAACTTGAAGGAAATCTCTCACACCAAAAAACCCATCTTACAATCCCGAAACAGTTTTCCCTTCGGGGAGAAAGTGGTTTTGATTAAAGAAAACTTGATTTTGTGGTCTGGACTTCTAGTGCTTTTTGGTGGAAAAACTTTATTTCAATGGAGCGAACCAACTATATATCTATAATCTTTTATTACGAATGGACGGAAACGGAAAACGAGAGGAAAAAGGAAAGATTGTAGGTTTATTCATTTTTCCTGGCCTTATTTACGTCATTTCATGATGTGGCCAGTGGTGGTGGGTGGTTCTGCTGTATGGGAATGTCATGTCAGATAAAAAAGGTAATTTAAAAGTCCAAAAGGACTGCTGACCAAGAACAGAACACGGGAAATGTGATTGATGAGGAGAAAAAAGTTTGTGAAGAAAAGCCAGAGAGAAATAAGAAGCTATATTTTTCTTGTGGTAGTAACTTCTTCAAGGCAAGCCTGATTTTCCTATCTTTTTATGATATCATCAAGGATTAATTTTTCTGCTGATAAAAGGTTCCTTCAACAAGTCTTTTATGAGTAGTTGCTACTACAAACTAGCAACAGGAGAATAATAATATAAAAAATAAGCAAAAAGGCCATGTTGCTCTGAAGAGACTGGAGAACGGAGAATAAAAAATGGAAAAGGTGATAGGCAAGACAAATGGATTAGTAGAGGAAAGGCCAAACAAAATATGCTAAAGCCAATCCCAGCTATCAAGAAAAATGGAAGAATGAATTAGTTTTTTTTCTTCTTCTTTGGCAAAAAGGTTGATTCTCTACATTTTATTTTATAGATGACTTGGTAAAGTAGTAAAGTCTCTGGGATAAAAGGAAAATCTCATGAAATGGCTCAGCGGAATAGCAGCAGCATCTCAATTTAATCTCGTCAGGCTTACGTAAACAGTAATTATATGTATATATGGGGAAATGGATATCTTATGTATTTGTGTGTGTGTCTTTTAAGCCAAGCTGTCATGTCAGTACCAGAGAGTACATTCTACCACTGTTAAAGTTTTAACGGGGTGTTAGTGGTAGTCGCACAAAGACAAGAAAGTAATGCCGCTGCTCTGCTTTCTCAGAAGAAAGCGGTACAAAAGTGGCAGTGGTGCAAGCAGCGACTGTGTTCGACTTTTGTGTGGTCGCTGCTGCTGTTTTCTTTGCGCTTACTATGTACACGACCACACACTTTTTAGCTTCTGAGTAGTAGTTGAGTCAGAGAGTCATCACTTTGTAAAAATAACAAATAAAGGATCTGCGTTAGGGTAGTTAAAATATAAAGCAGTTGCAGAACTAGTGGTATCCTAAGCTTGCGTCTTTTTATCCACAAATCCAATTCAGCATGGAAACCAAAGCCATTGAAGAGTTTCTTGTGTTTGCAGTCGGAGTCAGTTGAAATTACTTGGTGGGATTGGGAAAACGAGAAGTGAAACAGGAGGGACATGAATGAATAAGAGAAAGGATGGAAATAAATGCCTGCACTGATTACGTTAGTTTCTTGTGTTTCATTGCTTCAATGAGAAACTTATGAAGCAAGCCTTGACATTGTCTGCACGTGTCTGGCTTCTTTTGTGACGCTATTTAATGAACTACATTCAAGTTTTGAATTTAGGAGAAAATTAGGTTTGATGATACGTAAGGCACGAGTTTGTAATAATTATTTGATGAAGGTCAATCATTTGCATCATAGGGACCCTGGGACGTTGAATTAAATTACTGAAACATGATATTATTTAGTTTTTTTCCAACTTTTCCGCAAAGTAATTTTATCCTAAATGTAAGATTATATAACGTCCACGTCACTGAAATTGTCGTCAATCGTGCTATCACTTACTTGCAATTTGATTAACAGTTAGTAGTCACACAGTTGACCTTTTGAAGGATTTTAATCACGAAAGAGCTTATTTAAATTGAATTTATTTACATAATACGTAAACACACGGTTGCGATTTTATGATGCTGACGGTGTTAGTAATTCAACACCTATGATAGACTCGCGTCAGTGGCTGACGCATTTGTAAGTATAATAGAAAAGCAAACTTACCCTTTGAAGAGCATGCAGCACTTGGTCTGGCATATGATCTTGTATCATCCCTGGAGAGATGAGCACTTGGCCGTAATCCGTGTTATCAGTCCACAGGGCTTGGAAAACTGGCTCACCTTTCTTAATTACACGTCTACTCGTCGAGTACACGAGTTATAGAGGAAAAAATAGTTAAAAAATACAAGAGAATATTATTAAAGTTGCAAAAATATGTGTGAAGTTATTAAACAAGTTTTCAACTTGTTGTAGCATTTATGTCATAAGGGACACTTAAAGTTTTGATTGAACGAATAGCTTTAATGCAATAAATTCCCACATTTTAGTAAATTACTCCTTTTTTCTTGGAAAATGCATAATTACTTTTACTAAACACAGTTCTAGCAAAGTGTTAGTTGCAGGCAAGCAAGCAAAGCATCACTGGCAAGTGCATAATATTTTATGTGGCTATTGTGCAACAGATATAATAGGATAAAAGCATACAATAATATTCATCGTATTCATGATTATTAAAACTTAAAGCACAAAACACGATATTGAAAGCTTAGTAGATGTTGGCTTCTTGAACTTACTATGTAATAAGAACCCATGAAATTCAAAGAGTTGTCATATCAATATTTGCGTTTGATAATCACTTTCACTGTTGCCGGAAATGATAAACCACCAATTGTTGTTACTGTCGGATAGTTTAGCATTAATTAAATAGAGAATTCTTATTGCGCAACAAGAAGAAAACCTAATTCCGACCTTGTCGAGGGATGTGGTTTCTCAAAGTCAAAGTTTTAAATGGAAGAATGAAATCGAAGTTTGTTTTATGCTTTAATAACAGTTTATTGTTAAAATTCATACAAGCATTGTTATTACATATTACACAGAATTCGTAAAAGTGTCGAGAAGGAAGAGTGAGTGTTATATATAGTAGTTCACTTTATTTCCCGCAAAAGTTTGATAGTCCTTGCGCTAGGAGATGATAGCATTTGTAATGCTGCAAGCACTGCATTATTACAAGTACCTGATTTTCTCCGCGTGTGTGAATGTTGCTAATTTTATTAAACTCGTGATCGGGGTTCCCTTTTCATTTCATTTCTACGAACTGCATCAGAGCATCAGATTAATGAAGGCCACCTCATAAAATGGTTATCTCACGTTCATAAATACATATATTCTTTGATGTGTACAAAAGGAAACAAGGCCAACACGAACGAACGTACCTGGCATTTTCATACGATAATTCGTTTAATAGCAGCATTAAAAAGGGATGAGTCGCAGCCCCAGTATCCCAGAAACAACTCCCATTTAATTGCATTTTCCCCAGCACACCATTTTTTGTGCAGAGCTTGGTAAAATAATTAATATTTCAAAACCTTAACCGAAACTTGTATATAAGTCTTCCCGTTTTTCCATCGCTTATCCTCGTGTTTTACTCACGCTGATATTTTGTTGGCTGGCCTTTCACTTCATGTGAATGCAGACCACATCTTTCCGTGCATTTGGTGCATTGTTCGCAGCTTCAGCGCAGCCACATCCCATCACACTTACTTCGGGCAAACCATGGCCCACTGACTGACAAAACATTTTCTAATCATTCCAAGTGTACTCAACTCACGTATTTGGCCAACTTGTTGTATTTTTGCCAGGATAATGATCACAATCATGTCGCTGTTGTTGGAGCTATACTGCCGACTACTAACATACTTTCCTCTTTATGGCACTACACTGCAGTGCTTTTTATTTCAATAGTTTCTTTCCATTTTCTATCCAAAAGCCCATGTCTGACACGGCAATTCTCACATATTCGCATTTGCAGCGTACGTGCTTTGAGTATGAACAAAGGCAAAAGTGAAGATGGAGAAAAACGTAATCAACATATTTAATTATATTTCGCCACCATTCCACAGTAGCAGCCAAAAGGTTCAACCCAAGCAAGGTCCTTACACACATTCCACTAGTCCGTATTTAATGTTTGCGCCTATCTTTGTGGCAAATGATAGTACTCAGCACTGAGCATGGTACAATTAGTGTAATTATTTATATACCAATCTTATCCTCAAACTTTTCCTATTGGCGTCATTTCCTTTTTTATTTAATGTTATCAAATCCAAGTCTCCTCTATCGTTAGTATCTAACACTTCTTGCGCCGATTTTCATTTTATACGCGTGTTTTACAACCCTTTAGTAATTTATCCAGCTACACACAGCACTCAACTCACTGAGTGAGTCAGATTTAATAGCAACCATGTTCTGCAGAAAATCTAACTGAAGTTTCTATCTGTAGCACAGAGTACTTGTATGTATAGCTAAGTGGATGCGATTTAGTCGAATGAAAAATGATGATGTAAAGATAAGATATATTTTATGTATAAAGAAGAAGAAAAACGTCTCTAGGGAAGATATAGTTTGAGAGACAAAACAAAAAAAGATTATCTGAAGAAGGCGGATCATATCATGCATGCTTAGTATAAGTGTGTACATAAACCACATTATGAGGAAAGGAAAGACTAAAGAGGACAAACAATTGGAAAGCTTATTGTCGTTGCTATATGCTCCTGCTGCTGCTAAAACAACAACAGCTAGGATCTGGCATACCAGAAGAGTGCTATGTGCTGTTAATATTTTTTATGAAATCTGAGAAATACAAGATTACAGAAAGAAAAGCAAGACAAAAAGAACACAATTATACTAATGGACTTGTATTTTTCCAGTCTTGAGGCACCTTCCACAGATGCAAACTTTAGTGTTGCAGCAGTACCTGCTTTCCTGCTCGACGTGTGCATTTAATGCATGTGTTATACAGGAGAAAGTTGGAATATTCTTCCGTGTGGTTCCGTAGTCTAATGAAATAATGCAATGCTCATCATTATCATTCTGAACACATATCCAATCAATAAATAGCACAGTTTTTCCAGTGATCCTAATTATGTATGCAATGAGTAAGAACGCGTGATGGGGGGCAGTCAAAATTAAAAGTTCTTATATTTCCAAGGTTTTTGCATAATCTGAACACATGTACGTAGAAAATATTTCGCACCAAGTTTCAATGTCTCACGTTGCCCCAGGATGAAATTATCAAAAATCGACTTTTTGAGCCGTTTTTCCGTAAGGATACAGAGTTGGTGACTGAAACTTTTTTGATAAATTAACCATAGTATGGGGTCGTAAAAAAAAAAAAAACATATGTGCCAACAGTTAACGTCATGACACGCATCTTTAGTTTTTTTATAAAATGTTTTAGACAAAAATTCAGAAAAATTTTATCGAAATTTTTGAATTCAAGGCTCCGTAACTATGACCATGTAGTAATTTTATTGGAAATCCTAGAAATGGTGACCACCTACAATATTTAATGCTCTATCAATCGCAGAAATTCTTGTCCAAAATATCCATAACAAGGACGCTATGGCATAAAATGTAAGAACAAGGCATTTTCTTGGTGTGACTAACATTAATCAGAATGAAAGGGAGCCCATCGTCCCAGACATTTGTTCAGGAATTAATAGTACATTAGAAAGCTCTTAAAAACGCTCTATCAGTAATGTCCATTTATAGCTTGTAACTACTCTGACCCACATCAAATGCCAACTAACGAAATCTAATATAATCAGTTTTATCAAAAAGTGTCCCGATTTAACGAAAATCTATCATAACTTTTTTGGAAACGCGAAATTATGAACAAAATGAAAAAACACCTTTTAGCACATTACATTTGCGAACATTTGACACCTTGATCAATAATTTGGTACGCGTAAGGGCGAGTGGTCAATGAAAACTAAAGCAATATCGCCAGATTTTAAAAATTTTGAATTTTCAAAAATGTATTATTTTTTTGCATTTTGGTACAGAACAAAACAAAATGTTTTTATATATTGTGTAACTGGTGGAATGCCTAGCTTAGTTTAGGCAAATTTAGTCATCTAAAACACAATTGAGAAAAATTAAATTTTTAAAATTTGGCGAGATTGCTATAGGTTACATTGATCACTCCCAGTTAACGCGTCCAAACTTATTGATCAAGGTGTCAAAATGATCACAATGAATGTGCAAAAAGGTTTTTTTCATTTATACAAATTTCCGGTTTCCAAAAAAAGGTTATTCAAGCTTTGTAAATATCGGGAACACTTATTTGTCAAACCTGATTTATAGATTTCTTTAGTTGGCATCTGATGTGGTCAAGTAGTTACAAGCTTATAAGGTCATTACTGATCTAGCGTTTATAATAGCTTTCTAACGTACTATTAATTACTGCATACAAATGTCTGGACGAAGCTCCACTTCATGTCAGTATTATATTGTCAGTCGACACAAGAAAAAGCCTTGACTTACAGATTTATCTTAGTCGTCCTTGTTACTGAATATTTTGGACAACGAATTTCTGCGATTGATAGAGCATTAAATATTGTAGGCGGTCACCATTTTTAGAATTTCCAGAAATCACAACATGCAAGTTACAGAAGTTTGAATTCAAAAATATCGTAAAATTTTCTGAATGTTTGACAAAACATTTTATAAAAAACTACAGATGCGTGGTCATGACGTAATATTGGCACAAATAAGACCCCATACTATGACTAATTTGTCAAAAACGTTTCACTCACCAACTCTGTATCCTTACGGAAAAACGGCTCAATAAGTCGATTTTTAATGCTCAAAATTCGAGCCGCCGTAATTTCGTCCTGGGGTAACTTGAGACGTTGAAACTTGGTGTGGAATATTTCCGGCGTACATGTGTTCAGATTATGCAAAAACCTTGGAAATATAAGAACTTTTAATTTTGACTGCCCCCCATTACGCGTTCTTACTCAATGCATTGTGGTAATAGAACGGACTGGAGGCATCTAAGGATAAAAAATGACGGGGAAATTGGATCGGCATTCATTAATTTTTAAAGTATTCATTTGTTATGCTTCCAGGAACGGTGCTTGTGGGCGTGCTGGTATATTTGCCATGATTATGTTCTCTATGATAATAAGGATTCCTTTTCAAGGTCTCGGATGATATCCAATGGCTTCATGGATATAGAATGCATAAATACATTTTTTACCTTATATGACTCAACAACGATCATAATCAACATATTTAACAGCAGTGCCAAGCAGAGTGAAAGTATTTGTACTACCTACTCACTTTTTACCATCATATATAATCATCATTGTTAATGCAAGGGGTTGTAGAAACGGCAAGCACGCGTGACCAACTGACCGCCATTCTCGTGTCAAGTTTCTTTGTTACGCAGTTCTGCTCCTGCTGCTGGAGCCAGCAAGCAGGTGTATACAAATGAACAAAAACATGTTGTTCAACAAACTAGTAGTAAATAGGCTGCGAGGAAAACAATCCATTTACAATGGTTTCTCGAAAATCTTGTTGACGAAACAACAAGGTAACAAAAAACCAATAAAAAGCAGACTATATAGAGCACCCGAACATGATCACACTTTTGCTTCAATATTGTTCGCGAAACACTGAAACGCAAAAACTTGCTCTGAAGACTTAAAAGTACTTTTGGCAACTGCGTCATAGACCAATCTTTAAATGTCAAACCAAAGTTAAAATTTTGTTCTGCCTTTACGAACCACACTTTTAGGACTCCCTTTCGCGTCGGTGGTTTTTGCGTGGAGCCAATTTCAAGCAAAAAGCTTTAATAAATTATTGTATAAAATTGACATATAAAATAACATAATAATTTTATTACAATATGTATTCAATTTAGTGAAGGTTGCATAAAAGCTATTATGCAAAATGTCATTCCACAATCCACAATTTTGTCATGCACTAATTAGAAGCAATATGTAGTGTATTTAATAGTGTTCCACAGAACAAGAAATTCAAGGCATCAAATTCATATTGATACAACCGCCTACATCTGTCACACGCCGTGATAAAGAAAAGCATAAAAGGATTTCACGGTTCAATTTGTGATTACTCTTGTTCCTTTTCTAAGTATTCTTAATGTAATTTGACCACAGCCTTAGATCAAAAGAAAAGCAAAATCCAAACATTTTTGGAACTGTAAAAAGCACACCAAAGGAACATACTCGTATTGAGTAATACAATGCTTTAAGGAATTAGCAAAGCGCTAACTGCGTTTTTGCTAGCTCGCCTACGACATGAAAGGCGTCTTTATCAAAGCTATATATATGCGGAAAGGATAGATTGTCATACATATTATTATATCCACACAGTGTATTACTTAAGTATAGGTATTACGTAGCACTCTAAAGAATCTCTACAAAAAAAGGTAAAAAGGCATGATGGTCAATGGTAATATCTACTACTGCTATAAATATGATTGTAATTTCTACAACTACTATATACTTAAAGTGCCGAAAAAAATGAATGAGGAAACTGAATTGGCTTTATAAAAAGGGAGAAATAGGATGTGACAAGTGAAACGGCATTGAATGACGCAAGCAATGACTTTGAGAGTAGCAATACTGTTTTCAAAAAGCTATTATTTTGAAAATTGAAAAGGGGGCGAAGAAGAAAATGAATTACAACTGCTACAGATAAAAGGTAGAATAGGATGGAAATTGAAGAGTTAACTATACTAAAAATGGGGTCTATTCTATCATTAAATCTATTTTCATTTTTTTATTAGTAGACACTCAAAGTGTGTGGGTGTTTAGACTGCTGCAGATATATATAGGCACTAGAATATTATTATGATTTTCTGGTTGTCACTAGACATAGCTGGTAATATACAAAACACAGTTAGTAGAGAGAATTATTAAGGAAATTCTAGGAACTGTCTATAGGCTTAGTATTATAACTTGTTGGTATAAGATTGAAAGGTAGTAATTTCTTTATTTTTAGTGCTCAAGTTTTGTATGCTTGAACTGAACTTTGCACTTTGCGCTTACGCTCAGCAAAAAAGGCCCGTGGAAATATTAGGTTAGTAATTAGAAAAAAACTGGCGCATAATATTTTCTGCGCTTTTTTTGTTAAGTATCATTAAAGTTATTAAGGATTTTCATCTAAGAAAAACACTCACCTCCAAACATTCTCGTATTTTATCCTGAGCATTGCAATTTTGATCATCATCACGCGTTTCCATTAAAAATGGGAAAAAGAATTTAGAAAAATGATTTAGTAAAATTTAATTTGGAGAATCTAGAAAGCCAACGAGAGTCAGTACCATATGTATCTTGTTATAGAATCAGTCGTACATCACTCACAAAGTCACTATCTTTGAATCTGTTATCGCATATTACCCATTGTAAAAGTTATTCTGCTACTAAAATCCTATATAGTTCTAAAAATCTAGACAAAATCTTGATTGAATTTTGAGGGAATAAAAACGTGAACATTGTGCATTATTACAAATTTATTTGAAAATCACAAACATAAAATATTGCCATAAAATATTATCAGAGGTACACATAGAGACACAGTGAGTGGCATAAAATATTGCGCACGTGTAGGCACATATAATATACACATTTTACATATAAATTACGGGAGCAACATTTACACACTGATAGATAGATAACAACAGAAATAAATTGGCATTTCTTGTGTACCCTGCACTTGTTATCTTCATGTGTGATGAAGCCTTATCCTGGCATTGTGCTAACCCTTCAATTTATATATCTCACCTTTTTATAATGTCTTTGTCTCCAAATAAATTAATTGTAGTTGGAATTATTATCTTTATTATTTAGTATTTAGCGTTTTGGTGATTTGTATAAAATGCGACAGCTTTATCTGCACCAGCACTAGCTGCCCATACATACCGGATCATTTGCATAAACGAGATGTAGTAACAAGGAGCAACATTGACACATATAAACAGTAGAAAATTAAACATAGATAACGTCCTACGTACGCACATATAACAAACCAAAGAAATTACACCGTGTAATTGACATAAAAATGGTAGTTTTGATTGAATAAAAATGGAGAAAGTTACAGTGCAATTGTTTTAAAGGAAACAAATTATAGAGAATACATAATGCGTATGTGTATGCAAACGTTGCTGCTGCGTGATTGAAACATATAGAAACGTGGTGAAGTTACAATAAACATTAAGAACGAGCAACAATATTATGCGGCGACCAATAACTACGTGTTAACAATAATCTCTCTTGTAGTGTAGTGCTTAAACATATATTTTTTGTTTTAATGACTTTTCTTTGTTCGCACAACTGATTCAACATTGAGAAGAAAACGGCTACTTGCATTAAGAAGCATAAGTACAGCAAAATATTTAAGAGAAAAGAGTAACTTACTCATCTTTCTTGGGATGATGCCTCACAATGTGCATTATCCTTCCCGGTGGATACAAAGGGCTGTGAACTGTAAGTGAAATTGCACTTTCGTTTGGATGGATTGTGACCTCTCTGACATCCCGGAGAGACCGGCGTGTCCTCATAAACTCTTCGCTTTGGATTGATGGCGCAGAGCTGAGTCTTTGGGGACGGGCAAACTCGGGTTTCAAACAACAGCAGCACCACATACCAGACATGATTGTTTGCCACTGAAACAAAAGAGAATGCAAGAAAAATGTGTATAAAACGCTTACTTATACTTTCCAGAACTAAAGCAATTAGACCTTGTACATTGTATGCAGTAATGGCATGTTTTACGCAGAAAAGTTTTAAATTAATTCACTCGCAGTGTGTATATCTGTTCTGCTTTATCTTGTTCATCTCGAAATTCGAGACTGGAATTACTTTCTCCTCTCTCCAGCATAGTACTAGTGCAACGTTGTACTGAAATAAGTTGGTCGGCTCATTAAATTTGTTAAGCCGGGTCGTATCATCATCACCATTGCCATCTTAATCACTCCGGTCTCTCTTATCAATTTCCTCTCCGGAATAATCGAATTCAAAGGAGTGCACGCTCCAATTTCCCCCTTTCATGATCAACTCAAGCAAAAACATTGAGTCCTGCTGCTATTGCTATACTACAGTGTCTCCAATATGGTCTCCAAGTTTCTGTTGCTTTCTCGGCTAAACAACAGAAATAGAGAAAGCTGAAGGAGAGAAAATGGAGAAAACAAGGAAAAACATCGGAGAAAAAGTGTTGTTTTCCCAAGTCACATCTGCTATCACACTCATAATGACGAATTAGACACATTTGCCATAACAAGGAAGATTCCACAGAAAAGCTAATTTCTACATGGTATGATTTCTTACATAAAGCGTCCTTCATTCATTTTCCTTGAAAATCAAATTAGAATGCTTCACCATGTGGAAACAAGAATATTATGGCGACGCGTTCAACAAGCCTCTAACATAACCATGTAACATCTTTTGTCTGACAAAAACACGACTGTCCAGCAGACTTGAGCATAACAAAAGGATGGAATTAAAAGCGTGAACAGTTGTTTGGTTACTGAAGCACTGGTAAATGATCCTAACTGCGGAGAAAACAAATTTATTGTAAAAAGCTGCTTCTATTATTCTCTGCTATTTGTCAGTTTCTGTTTCATGTAAACATAATTCAGAGAGAAGGACATCGCCATTCTATTCCAACAACTTTTAAATGAAAAAAGTATGCCTATACTGTAGCGCTAGCAAAAGTATAGCCTTGAGCAAGTCAGGGATGCTGCTGATACTGTTTAAAAAGCTCTAAAAAGCCTGACGTCATTTTTTTCTCCAATTTGTGATAACACTTCCTGTAACAAAATCCTTTTTTGCCGAGAGAGATTAGCACGTAAAAATGACGGCTTACGTAAGATTATTTTTTACCGGCTGTGACGGAAATGTGTGTTGGGGAAGATCAGATGCCATTAGCGTAACCTGAGACTTTTACTTCCTTTTCAAGAGATGTTCATAAAAACACGTGAAACATTCATGATATCAGCGCGTTCCTTCCAAATATGCAACATCCTGTTACCACTTTTTTTTGCCATTCCTTTTAACGGAACATGAAACATTGGTAAGTTTGTGATATGTCTTTATAGTCCTTTATTATTCAGGCGACAACACGTGTAGTATCTTGTTCCATTTTAGAATTTATTCATAATTTAAGGCAGCTGTCTTTAGCAATTCCAATATCGTTACAATTTATTTGCCTACGTTACGTACAACGTAGCAAGCTGAAGAATACTTCTCCATTGGGTTAATAAATCTATTTTGCATTTTGTTTTTCACAAACTTTTCCAATTTTTGTAAAAAGTAACCACCTGGAATTCCATTGAAAGATGAGGCCTACAAAAGGGTTTTTAAGTATTTTGTGTAATGTGACTAGACTACATCTAAAACTTTCTATAGATCATTACAAAAAATGAAAACTAGATGATAGTTCTATTATCAAAAGTATAGACTACAATAAATTAAGTAAAACAAAAAGTTTCTTGCATTATATACAAGCTTCTTAGAATAATCGCAAATAACTGTTTCAAGGAAACATGATTTCATGCCAGATGTCATTTTATGCTTTCAGGTTTCACTGGAAACGTCGTCTTACAAGAAGAAAAAACAAGCCCTGTATCTTGTAATATTATATCTTTTCTTGTTTTCTCCCTCTAAATTAGAATAATATTCTTGCCAGCATTTTACGCAAGACTATTTTTCTGCCGAATTATTTCATGCAAACAAGTGTGGTAAATTGGTGAAAGCTTACAAAAACGTAGTGACATCATTAATATTGATCAGGGTAGTCTATCATATTCATTTATTCGAGCAGTTTTGTAACGCCATCTTATCTGCGACAAAATAACATTAAACGCAAAGCACTAGAAATGTAAAGAGTGCCTTGAACAACTTTCACTTTGTGAACAAACACCTTATGTGTTCTTCAAAAGCAGCGTGCAAAAATTTCCATCCATTCGGCACCTTGCACTCAATTATATTTTATGGAACCTCAGATATGTTGCGAATTTCCTTTCATAGGTCACAGTTTTCAAAAGCACTTTTCATGTGAACGCGAAAGCAAAAATACTATGAAGGCGACCCTACAAGCCACTCAATGAAAAAAGTCTCAGCATTGTCGTTTTCCATTCTCGTGTGTGTTATCATCGGTTGTCATGAATTTCTCCATTTGGTGATAGTATTCTAGTTGGTAATTCTTTACAATGCCGATTCCAGTTAACAAGACGATGATGGAACAGGGAGAATGAAAGGGATGACGCGTATCTATTGCTTGGAAGATGAAGCACTTACCAAACTAGACCATATACTCAAGTCAGCCTTCTGCCAAAATCATTTTCCATTATGCAAGTGCCACAGCCACCACAGTGGTTAGTACACATTACGACGGTGGTGGTGCTGGTTGTGGTGGGGATGATAGCATTATTCAAGCTACTTCATAGAGTTTTTCATAGAGCTACTACGTGAAATCGGAGAAATATATACCTTTTAGCATTTTACTATATAAAATACAACATGGCAATTGTAGCATAACGGCCAAAAGCGCCGTACGACAAGTATCCCCTTCCATACAACAAGAAAGTTTGTCAATGACAAGTGTGCCGCTGCTGCTTCTGTTACATGTTTTCTCTCATTTCCGGGGATTTTAAGGAGAAAGAGATACATACAATATAATATGCAAGGTGCTAGTTTCAATTTCAATACTTTGGATCTTCACTCGCGCCGCACCATAAACTGATTATTTAACAGAAAGGGAAAAACGACAGCAGCAGCAGTAGTTCCATGTTAGGCAAATGTCTTTAAAGAAGTGTCATATCCTGTAGAAAAGCGTCTATGTGTGGCGGCGGGTTCATTACACCAACAAAACCTATTTTAGAATGGGCTGACATTAAAATCGTGAAGGGGATGATGATGACACTGCATAAAAGTCAATTTCCTTTCCACATGCATTACCTTGCACACACAAAGGCAAGCTGTTTCACGATGATAATATTCACTGAAAATGACACCGTAAAGTGGCAGGAGGGAAGGCTAAACTGAAAATTTAGTACAGGGAATTTTCTTACCCCAAAGTTTGATGATTTTTACTACTGAGCTCTTAACCCGAATTCAATATTAACTACGTACAAAGCTTTAGGTGAAAAGCAATATAGAAAATTGCCTAGATCGTTGCCATATAGCGGTTAAGTTTTTTGTCCATTTTTGCATGGTATCAACCTGATCAAATATTTTTGTGCTTCATTTTCTTTATTTTGCATGAAAAGCTGGTAGATAGAAGAAAAGAGTGTTGGTAACATGTTATATTTTTATGCTTACCTTTGGTTTCTGACTCTTTTTGATAGCGTTGATGAGATCAGCACGGAGGGCTTCCATCTGAGAAAGACCAATTCGAGGAACAACATCCTTACCCACGATCACGGAAGTGACAAACTCTTTAGAGTATTCCACCACGGGCATACTGTTCAAATACAAAGAACATGAAGATTAAATTGAAAAATAAGAATAGCTTTGCTGTTTTTTCTTTGAACAACTTTACAAGGAAAAACAAAAAGAACAGATGCCAATTTGTAACTGATATCTAGAGATCTAAAATAACATTGACTGGTTGTAAGAGTGAAAGAAAAAGAAAGCAATATCTTGTTTGGTGAAAGCTTCTTTTCCTTTCCAACTCGTTACAAAATGTTATTTAATCCGTTTTCAAGTATTTTTTTTAGCATTTTTGAGTATTCGATGGAAAATTACTTTTAGATTTTATGCTTCTAGCTAAAGCTATTGTTGCAAAGACACGTGTGTTTACGGAATTTTTACCTGAACAAGCCTCCAGGTGGACTGTAGGCGTAACATTTTACGTTTGGAAATTCGTTTCGTAAGAGGACGGCAAGAATAGCTGCAGTTCCAGCACCTGAAAAAGAAAAACAATTCTTGATAAATCTTGCTAAGTACATTACGCAAAAGCATTCACTTCCAAAAAAGTTACGTGACAACACACAATCAGCTTTCACTCTTGTGAAATCAGTGTGCGTCTGTTCTCACCTAACGAATGACCCACCAGCACCAGATGGTATGTGTCAGTATGTCTCTCCAAGTTTCGGTTGAAAGCATTTTCAAGGATTTTCTCTTCAATGAGTTTGTTCTTCATGTAGACGGCACACTGAACCATGCCCTAAAAATAATGTTTTTGGAAAGAAACCTTATTAAAAGATGTTCAAATAGGTAATATTACCTCGTGGCATAATTATATACTATCAAAACAATTGTAGGGTAAACCAAAAAACAGTAAATTATTTTTTGAAGAAAACTTCTGGGCTTCAACAAATTAATTCTATTTTTGGAGATATCTGATGACGCGTTATCTCAGGAATACGTAATCGAAAACGGGATTCCAATTGAATTTGTCATTTTTGTTATCCATCTGTAAAATCTTGGAAGGCTTTCTTTTCTAGATTAATACTTGCATGTAACCAAGATAGAAAAGAGTATAGAGCTACTTTCCATGGAAGTTTGCCAGGAAGGGACACTAAATTGATCTGGCACAGAATACTAACCCTGCTGTATTTTTTAGCGTTGCCGTTCCTTAGTTAAAGACATAAATTATACGTGCAGCTGTGTCCCATCTTTCCACTACCATATCAGTTTTTCAATTCATGATTGCACTTACTGAAAAACATCGCATAGCACAACGGAAATTTCCTTGTACTGTTCCAAACATCTTACAAATTACAGCGGTTTTCAGCAAACGATAAAATTCATGTTTTTGTTGTAGTAGCAGCAGCTTGTATAGTTGGTTTTCTTTCATTTTCTTGGAATGTGAAACGGGTACCAGCAATCTAACATGTTTTCTTGGAACCATTCATTTCTAAAAGGATTGCCTTACAATTCTTGAATTGGCTCATTAACCGTTTTATATCAACAAGCAGCACACATGTATTAAGTCACCCCACACATGCCAGAACAAACATAAAAGTGTTCTTAGGGCTGGGTATTATTTACAAAACTGTTCAGTATTATTCCTACATGCAAACTTTATAAACCATTTCATATTTGCTAGGTAAAGTAAGAGCTTTTAACCAGAATTTTTGATGCAATTGCATAAAATCGCGAGTAAGAAACGAAAAGGAAAAACTTGTATGCCTAAAGGCTAGAAACTGTTTCCATTTCTCCCGTGATCAGATCATCATCATATGAATTGAATGAGCTTTTCAGTCGTGTACCTTATGGGCCAGCCAGTCTTCCCGTGGAGGGTCTAAAGGTAGCGGCTCCCCTTCGGCGTTTAGGTCTGTGATTACATCCTGGTCATGGTGGTGCACATCACATAAACGATCGACAGACAGAAACAGAGAGGAAGAAAAAAAGTAATAAAATCATTTCATCTCTGATCGGATTCAAGAAAAAGAGAAAGGGAAAAGGAAAGTGGAAGAAGGAGGGATCAAATGAAGGTAAAAAAGATTTATATGTATGAGCAGTATAGCTCACAGAGAAGGATTTCAGAAACTTATTGATTCCTTCTACTACAACGTTGTTGGTTTGGCTACTTTGGATTTTCTACAGTTTGAACATTGTTCACAGTAAAGCACTATCTATAACATCAGCCATTTAATTTAGTGCATTTAATCTTCTAGCCCTAGTCACTAGTAGAAAGCGTCGTATGTGTACAATAAAGAGCTATCTTCTGGATGGAGCAAAGTTCTTTCATAAACGTTAAATATGATGGGTTTGTTTATAATATATTGGACGAAAAAAATACAATTAAAAGTGGCACGGCCTGGGGACGTGTATCGGAAAGTTTTATTATTTTCCGGGGTTGGACAAAAGGGAAAGCAACATGGTTGTGTTTTCCGACAAAGCATTCTATTAACAATGTGTTTAGAGAGGCCACCTCAATCATTCTCATTATCAACAAATCCACTAGATTGGGGCGTGCATGGTGGCTTATTTTCTCTCTAGAAAACTGAACAAAACTCGATATCTACCTAGTCTAAGCTCCCTAGAACTTCACGTGCAATAAAGATGTATAAGGTGTGAAGAATTGCACAAAAATGCATCACCCCAACAGCACCACTGCCACATCTCATTTTTGTTTTCGTGTGATCTTCCTACTAGCTCTCTGATCTAAGATCCAAGATACGTGCCAGGAAAAAATATGAAAAGGAATATTTCACTAGTTTCATTGGACCAAAACGTCGAGATGTGAACAGAATGGAACAAATTAAGCTGATATGGTCGCATCCATTTTCCTGTGCTACGCTGTAAGCCAGAGACACTTACTATTTATGGCCACTATTACTATTGCCATTATTGTTGTTCTTGGTCTGGATCTCCTTCTGTCTCCTTATACGCTTTTTTCTTACCTTGAGGGACAACGTGCCCCGGATGGACACCACGATGGTTTCTTTCTCGTAGTCCACCACAACAAAGAAGGGCGTCTCACCCACGTCCACATGATAAGTCGCATAGATCACATCAAAAGTTCCCGAGGCAAACATGGTTGGAATGACTGCGTAGTTACAGTAACAACAGTTATCTTCCACAACCACTTCCGATAAATCACTCTGGTGATGATGGTGACCAGCGCATGGCGGAACTTGATGGCAACAGCATCTAGACATTCAATAGAGAGTAAAAATAAACAAATTTTCAGAAAAACCTTATTCTTCCAAAAAAAATCATAGCCATGATCCTTTTTATTTTGCTTGAAGCAAAAAAGGAGATAGCAAATACACTATTTTTGCACCCTTGTCATTCCTCTCCCTGTCACGATGATACTCCAGCATCTCTCAAATCCCATCAATTTTCGTGCCCATGAATACACATATTTTCTGTTGCGTTAAAAAAAATTATCGAAAAAATGTCACAAATTTTTCTTCAAGCCTACTTGGTTGTTGCTGTTGAGTATAAAAAATGTGAGCCTAGTGGAGTAGTCAAGTTAAGTAGAGGGGACTACCGCGTTGTCAACCACCAGAGAGTTGAGAGTTTTGCATGCTTTGCATTTTTTCTCCACAAGTATCATCAACGTCATCATCAACAGCATCAACAAGCAGAGAGGCTTTCGTTCCGTTTTCTCCGAAAAATGATCATATCATTACAATAAGCCAAGCATATCGTTTGAGACTAAAGGGATGCTTCCGCTGCCGCTCTTTCCATGACCATTTTTCTCATAGAGATTAAGCAAGTTGGTCGTTTAAAGAGAATGACAGTTCGTTCATGTTCAACTCCCAGCAGCAAAACACATAGTTTTTCGTCCTAGCATGGTTTCTCCATGCATGCATGATACTATCAAAAAGTTGGGGAGGAAAGAGAAGAGGATAGAAAAAAAACGGTGCGGCAGCAGAAAACATTGCCCGCTTTAACAGAATTTCCCATGGAGAATAAAAGGGAGGTGGTAAGAGCCGGGCATAAAGTTTGGCTTGGGTATTATGTATTATGCCTATTATTATAGCGGGCTCTCTCTTGGTCTCGTGGTTCGTGGTATATTATGGTGCGGTCATAGAGACATCAGTGCTTTTAGAGCACTAATGCTCTTAAATGGCTTTACCAAATGATATAAAATTTTTGTCCAAATAAATAGGCACTAGTGCTTTAGTGGTAATATTGCTCATTTTCTCCGTTTTTAGCTTATACCACCACTTGTGCGAGGGACATGGAAAGCCATTATATACGTAATATGCTTGCTTAAGTATGGTGAAAGTTGTCTTCACCCTTATTTGTTTCAATTTCTGAACCTTTTCACTTTTTAGTCCATTCAATTTTCCAGTATAATTCGTAGAAATTTGAAGACATTGAGCTTTTGCTTATTGCCACTTGCCACCATAACCATTTTCGTCTTAGTAATCGTGATCACTTGTAGGCGATCAATGTTTTGAGTGTACAATATACAACAGAGGTAGTTATGTACAGCAAGTTTATTACTTGTAGGAGTGGGTATCTTTGCCAGTGAGGGAATGAGTATTCAATGTAAAAGTGGAGTTTGCTCCTCTACTCCCCCTCGTGCAGGAAGGATGATAATCGGGATGATGAGAATATTTGTATTACATTTATGTATTGGGATGACGGGAAATCACTACCGCTGTTAAGTACTACTTCCTATTACTACTCGTCGTGGACATAACATAAATATAAAGGCAAGCTCAAGTAGATATTGAAACTATGGTATTTTCAAAGTAAATGGTATAATGCTCTCATCATAATTTTACACGAATCGGTGCAACCATTTTTATTACTTTGTCCTTCTTGTAGGGTATCCAGAAATGAAGCAGCCAAACAAAAGAAGCTTCATAAGAAGCAGTATTGAAACTTATAATCTTTCAAAAGTATCACTGATTAGTTGAAATTTTGAAACACTTTGTGATAACTTGAATGACGAATTAGTGTTTAGCTGCTTACATGAGACGCATAATGATATCAATTGCAAATGTTTCACAATAGTCTGCAAAAACTTTTTGAGAAAATCCTGCTTTGATCTTCATTCATAATACGCTTTTCCCTGAATTTAAATGCTTTTTAGCTTACTTTCAAAACTGAACTGGGTGTGTATGTAAAGTGTATGCTTTCACCTGACTAGCAAAAATATAATCCTTCTCTAGACATTTTCCGGTTTTTATTTTTCCCTAGACAGAAAAAAACAGGCAGGCAATTATGGACGGCTGCTACACTGATCATTTCTCTGCTGCTGTTGCTAATGGGAGTGAACAGAAGCACTTAAATCATTTCCTTAAAATAAATACCATGTCAAAAAAGCTACAGCTTTTCCAATAACAAAGCGCCATCATATATTTGTTCAGTTTAATATGTTTAATATACATTGTGTGGGGATTGTGAGAATTTTCCATCCGATTTCGACAAAGTGTTGCAGTTTCGGGGCACAAAAGGATAAAACGAATTGCATTCAGTGCTCCATATTTGTTTTTTATTGTTGTGTATGACGCTACATTCATGGTCCTGTTTATTCCGAAGAGAAAAACCTTTAACACGCTGTTTTACTTTTTATTCTGTCTGCTGAATACCCTACCATTGTACTATTTTCAGGTTTGTCAGCCAGGTAGCTTTAGTGCGGCTTCTATCAATTCTTAAGTAGCTGCATTATTAAATGGATTTGAAGGGAAACAAGATGCGGAAAGAAATTGTACTTCTCTTTTCCCTCTGTATGTTTTTTATGTGATCCATAAAAATGGTAGGAATCATTGGATCATAAATAGTTTATACTTTGAAGCTACATTTTTTACTACAAGCATGTTATACAACAACGGAACCGTTCCGGTTTCTCGTTTTTTTCTTCGTTGAAAAGACAGGTTTACGGGATAAATTGGGGAGAAAATTGTTTTCGGTCTAATGCTCAGTTTTAAAAAGGTTGTGGTTGTGGCGGCGGGATAGATAGATGCTGTTCTGTTGCTAATACTGTTGATGATGATGATGGCGAGTGGGTGATGGAGGGACCGATAAATAAATGACATAGAGCGTGCATGTCATTGATTTATACACGCTGGAACACCAACTTCCTCCTCCGTTTTTGCAAAGCAATAGAAAGAACCAGTTCTTGTCTCCCTCCCACAAAAAAATTTATTCCTGATCATGGAATATGTGTGGCAGTATTAAAAGCAGGAAAAACTAATATTACGTACATACTTCCTTCCTATTACATAAATAGATAGAGACAAGACATACAAACTCCACTTTTATTTTCTTTTCTCTTCCCACATGGATTTCTGTTGATTTATTAACTGACGCCGAATGCGAATGGCGACGGAAATGCTCACTGGAATGGAATGCAAGCGTTTAATGATAATTTTATGTACTATAAGTTTGTAGAGTTTTCCTTATGCACACGCACAGGCAGACATTGAAAATGTAACGAATTATTTGCCGACGGGTGTAATAAATAAGCGTGTAGTCATTATCAGTGTAATGACCTCGTTCAGACAAAAAATCCACACATCACAAAAACAAAAAGAGAGGCTGTTCCTGTCTTGATCCTGTCCATTTTCTTGACAAAGTTTCACTTTTTTGAATATCACATAAATAATACATGCTTGCTTGGTTGCAGATGTTGGTGATAGAAGATGTGCGAGAGTTACAATAAGCTTTATGCAAAACACTTTCTATTTTCACTTTTAAATCTGTGTGGGCTCCAAATATCGGATCCTCCTATACTTTCCCCCCTGCTTGCTTCATTGTTTCTACAACTTTCATCTTCTTTTCAAACAAGAACGTTTTGACAATATTTTCGAATAGTTTTCCCAGTTATCAAAAAAAGTCCATAAACGGAGAGTTTATAGAAGACACAGAAAATAAAAAGCAGGTTAAAATGAGTCCTGGTGTCTTAGACAAAGTGTGTATAACATCATTGCTAAATGCACACAATGTACAAAAGTAGACAAAGTATCTATAGATACCTATTTTAAAACCCGAAATATATACGGAGAAAGCAATAACATAACCAACGGTAATAACACAACTTGAACTTTTTCTAAGTATTCCCTGGAGAGGATAAGAAAACAGCCCGCACAAGATTAGAGACATGTTCCTACTTTCCTCTTTCCTCTGAAGCTTTTTCAGTAGACGTTTTTTCTCAACAAGGAGGAGGGGGTGGAGTGCAAGTACCGAGTGAGGAATTTATTGATATTATAACACTCATTCTCAACTTTTAAAACTTTTTAGCTGTTTTTTTCTCTTTCATTCTTTTGTTTCCTTTTTTCAACGCAGAATATAGTAAAAGCAGAATAGTAAGACAAAAAAGTTGAGATAGAGAGACAGAGCGAAAGAGAGCAAAAAGAGATTTTTCTGTGTGTATGTAGTTTTCTCTACCTTTTTCTTATGAAACTTATATGTGCACTTGGAAAAGTGTGTAGTATTTATGGAGACGGTGCAAACTAACTACTTACCGTATATTTGAGCAAAGTTTCAAGACTCCGTCCACCCCATTTGGAATGACATACCAGGGCCAACCGTAAGCAGCAGAGGCATACTGCATGTAATGAACCACGTTGCGAAAAGTTTCCAAATCCTTGGGATCATTGAGAGCAACAAATTTGGTCTTGGGAGTGATTGCGATTCCCGACAAAAACTCGTACGTATTGTTGCGTCTCTGTTGTTTGGTGGTGTTGATGTTGTTGTTGTTGTGGGGCGCGTTGTTTATTGAAAATGAGGCGTTGTTGTTGTAGTTGCGGTCATGATGAAGGCAAGATATAAAAAGGAGAAAAGAAAAATGACAAGATTCAGTGATTTGGAAAGAGAAAGAAAGAGTGTTGCAAGTTGTAAGTAAAAGCCAGACATTTTACAAGGTTATCTCTTTCCTTTCCAAAGAAAAGCCAACGGAGGAAGGTGCTATATTTCATTTTAATTTGAAGGCTTTCTTTTCTTACTTTTGCCAGAATGGGAAAAGTGTTAATGAGCTTGAGAAAAAAGAACAATAAAGCTAGTAAGGTTACCTACAGTTAAGACTTGACTTGATTTCAAGAACAAAGAAACTTTTGAAAAATTGAAACCCATTTTTTAGACAAACAATACTCTCATGATTGTTTTCATTTGATTCGGAAATTGGGACTTGTTTGTTGGAACAAACAAGAAATACAACTGGAATTAAGTTTGTTTGTTATCATAAACGACTTAACTAACCTGTTTAACTATCGAGCATTGTTCAAGTCTTTGAAGTCGCCGTAGCAGCAAAAGACCAACAACCACGTCTGAGGGAACAACGTCCAAATCCCGGAAAAATTCGGACAATAGTCGAGCCAAGTCGGCGAATGAGTCCTGTTTTTGTTGATGATGAGATTCCACAACATGGAATAAAAGTGTGAGAGGGAAAAAAAGAAGAATAGATGAAAAATACCGCAATCCCATCATCATCGTCGTCATCATCAGAAATAGCAGTGGTGGTTCCAGATCAGCATACAGGCCACAGAGGAGCATCATCCGGCAAAAGTTCAGGGTTCATATGCCATGCAAGTCAAGTCAGTTGGAAGGACAGACATGGGGCGAAAATGAAAAGCAACAGAAAAAAACCACGCCACATGCATGGAACGGTGATTGCAATGATCATCATGATGACGATGAGAGCAGCAGAATTGAATTTTTAGATTGTTCGAAGGAAATGAGAAAAAAGTTCATCATCAGCAAAGTTGGGTGTTACACAGTAGTGGCGAAAAATTGGCCATGTTGTAGAAAGACCAAAAATGTAGTATGATGACGTGTCCCAGAGCAAAAACCATCATCATCATCGGGTTTCCAGAATGGATAGCATGGAATAGAAAAAAGACAGAAAAAAGTAGTTAATCAGATACCATACGTTCAAAGTTTTTTGTATAGAATCACGTCGTTCACAGCGTCAGTGAGAAGACATTTTACACTTTGAATTTTCCAATGTAGATAACCGAAACACAATTTTGCACGAAATCCCTAGTGCTGAACAGAGTAACATTTTGAATACAAAATGAAAGCATCCAGGGTAATCAAACATGCCTGACTTTGTTAACACCTACTGCGCTCACCCAGATATTCAATGTCTTGTGATTTGTCACCTTGGTTTTTCAACACTTGACAATGCAATGTAACAGCCTATTATTCTTCTCCAGCTCAAATAAAATAGTACACTTGAGTGACAATGCAAAGACAATCTTCAATCTGGCATGCCCTTGTTTATTCAAGAAGACGAAAGAAAAATACGTCAGATTATGTAACTCTGTATATGATAATGCTATTACGTGGCTGTTTTTTACGTGATATCATCATGCTGTACAGTCAGCCATCCCACACAAACCAATAAATCCTCTTTTCCTGAACCTCTGACTATCAGAAAGAAAGAAAAAAGTATTTTAAACATGCGACAAATGTGCCTTGGTTCCTCTTCCGTTTCTATGTAACTCGCCTGTTCTTTTCTCCCTTCTTATTCCTATTCTCAAGAATCTGTCCACATCATAAAAACCGCAAAAGTTCAAAGCATTTTTAATATGAAAACCTCTTTTTTACGATATTTTTTATTATTTGCATATAAAAATCCATAAAAATGGTAAGTTGTAGTAGTACACACGTACAGGGCAGCATCCATACTGATTCTCTGTGCCTACCTGCTTATCTTTCTAGCCAAACTTGCTTTCAATTTTTTTCTTCTCCGGTGGCGCTCTCACTTCTCCACCACCACACACTAGTCAATTTATTTCTTTGGAGAAAATGAAGATCAGTAGTGTGGTTCGGGGAAAAGGCAAAGAAAAGAGAAAACGAAGAAGGCGAGAGGTGATGTGATGTACATGTATGATTTGTTATAAAATGCCAAACACTCATGTTTCGTATTCCAGGCACACACAAGTTTGTTCGCTCTCTCTCCGTTTTTCGCAAATCCTTGATGCATAATATTATGTTCTATATGTACGTTTTTGCATCTTGATGATGATCATGATGGAATTATTGCGGTTAAAGGCATATGGAAAATTATTATTGCTACTACTTATTATATAAGTATACATGTGCACATGTACATCTGTTTTTAAAGATCCGCTATATCTACTTCTCATCATACCTTCAAGAAAGGTCACCACTAGAAAGATTTGGATGCATAGTACAACAGAGAATTTATATGTAAATATATAGACATACAAACTAACTAGAAGAGAAAGAAGGTTAAAAGGGAGAAAGTAGCCCAAAGAAGAAAATAAAAATAACATGGCATCCCGCACCCCAATATATTCATACCAGGCCAGAAGAGAGACGAAGAAAAAGGATTTATTTCTTTGCCACTTTTCCTGTTTCCCTCTATTCATCTTTTTCAATTGAACATTTAAATGCAGTTTGCTTTATATGAAAAGAAATGGATGGTGGACTATTTTTACGGTCAATGTAAACTGGTAAAAAAACGAAAAATACTTAGAATATGATTTTTTCAGCTGGTACCTTTTTCTCTATCTTTTTATGGTAGCATTTTTAAGAGGAAAAAGTTGTTAGATGTGATGTGAAAGTAGAGAGAAAAAGAGAATAAAGTTCTTTTGATAGTTTTTCGTCTTTTGAAATCTTATATGATTTTAAAGGGATATAAATACATGCGCTGTTGGTAATAGCTATCGTATTCCCTTGACAAACTCCTGTAATTTGAGAGTATAACAGAAAAGTTGGGACTTGGGAGTTTAAACTTGAAGTGAGCACACATGCTATATTATGTTCCGTGGCATTACTCTCAGGCTACGCTTCATTACCGCTCAATTGCATATTGACTTGACTTTCTGGCTCACTGTAGACGTGGAAAAAGTCAGCCCGCTTCGCGACACTGCCTATGGCCAAGATGCTTTGGAAAGTGTGTTCAGATGCGACACAGACGTATGTGGGCAACATGATAACATGGACTCTAGCTTTGGCTCTATATCAACTAACTCCTGGCTCTGTGTATGCTGTAATGAAAACACGGGGGCTAATGTTTTTCAGGTAATTACTAGTTTGGATGCCAATTATACGAAAAAACATTGAGAGGAAGAGGAGCTAATACATGTTTTCATTGCTTGACGTTTATCGACAAAAGGCAAAAAGTTATATCCCAACGGGACATGCTGCACAACTGAAACCGTTAACTTTTAAATTTGTTTCTGACTTTCCATCATAAAAACACTAATGAGATTTCATCATTTCACCTTCCTCTTTACTACAATGTTGCTGTTTTCATCTTATCTTCTTGTTCATTCAACTTCCATTTATGCAGCTTTTACCATGCAGCCGGCAAAACCCGGCTAGCTTATTTAGCATTCATTTCAGCAGAACACATCTTTCTTTAATCTATCTCATTCACAAAACATGTCTTTACCCTTTCTTTTACACTTTTCTCCCATAAAACTGCACCTTGTTCTTCTACTTCATCAAATTGCATCCTTTCTTTTCTTTCTGTAATGATGCATCCGTCTTCGTTTTCCCCCAACCTTTTACTTTATGCAATTCCCTTCCTTTCTCTTGAGATAAATAACACGGGGTCTTAAAAACAGGAAGCTTCTTTATAAAATCCAAGAATTTGAATTCAAAACACTTTTACGCTTGTTTATCTCTGGCAGCACAAAAATACATGTTAATATCTTTGCCTGCAGCTTGCATAAAAATATATGAAGAGTAGCTAAAAGAACTACCACCAGATGCTACATTGTTGTATCATCCTAATGCATATCTATTTTTAAAACCAGAACTACTTTTCCTGCAGGTAAAAACGCACTCTAAAATGCCCTACTAGAAACTGAATACTTGCTTAGATTAAGTATACATATTGTGCAAAATGTTACAGGTATAATAAACATTAGCACCAGAGACATTGTTGCTGTTGCTAAGCTGTAGCATTTAAATCAAGCATTCAGGTTCTGAAATAGCTTTGTCCGACAAAGCTCTGGCCGGTTAATTGTGCAGTCAGTTCAGGGAAAAATATGAAAGCGCTGTTGGTTCTGCTTTTCCTGTACACATTACTATTACAAGCTCATATAAAACAAATTGAATTCATAATGGGGTCAGACGGGGACAACGCTCCGTGGAAAAATAGAACAAAACGTCTTGTGTCTGTTGTGCAACTGTACAAGTGTGTCTCTGTGTGAGTCTGCTAAACATGCATGAAAGCCATGAATCAACATCATCATCATCACCACCATCCCTCCTCTCATGAGATTCCTTCCAATCCAGCTAACTGGATTACATTCATAATGCATAATAGAAAGCTTAACTGGTATAAATAGCCAACAAGGTTGGTTGCTTGTTTGTGTTGCTATTGCGGGAATGAACGACTTTTACCCTTTCTTCAGGTAGCAGACGCTTCTCAATCAAGAGTTTGAGTGAACAACACCACGCGGAAAAAAAAACAAAGTAAAGTGAAAAGAGACCAGCCATTTGTTCTTTTTTTGTGGGTGTGCTTAAACCACTCTAAAATATATGCTATTGTTTTCCTTTGTGTCAGGTTGGTTTGTGGTGGGCTTGACAAAAGCCAGATTATCTACACCGGACGCATTGTATTCAATAGGGCTTCTCATGGCGCAATATATGCATTCAGCACTGACTTGGGACTTTTTATGGCGTGCCATATCTCACTGACAATTGAATTCAATGAAATTATTGAAATGTTTGGATTAGCACTACTATTGTTGTTGATGCTGCTGTCTATTTTACGATTCGACTTTTTGTTCTTACCCTATTAGATTTGCTGCTGTGTATGCAACAAAACATTAGTCGACATCGATGATTCCAGCTGTCCTGATAAGCCCGTATTACTTTCCTGGAAGAGAAAAAACACATTATTAACCACTGCAAGTTTGTACTTCATACCAACACATTTTGTAAAAATAATGCCACGAAAGAAAAAAAGCAATACGACAGCACATAAGAAAGGAAAGATAAGCCAAGAGAAAGAAGGAAATGAGAGAGGAGTACAAAGTAAAATGCACGACAGGAATAAAAGAAGCAAAATGAAAGCCCATTACAAATTTTACGGTTCTCCTCGCTATCTTGCGCTTTTCTGTTTGACACGTTTTTATCTTTTGCAAGTCTCCTCCTTCTTCAGTAAGAAAATTGCTGCTACAGCTACAATACTGCCGTCAAATTACACTCGCATTGTTGTTAGTATGTGTTGTGTGGATATCACCAGATAAATGTAATGGGAGCAAGAAGAGCCATAATAAAAACTATGGCTGTTTTGTGCATGTGCATGTGTCGTAACACTGCGCCAATTCTAACATCATCGCACCATTAAAACTTTAAATGTTGCGAAGGCACAAGAACTTCATTTCTTCCCCTTTTGCAGTTTTTCTCCCTTCCCGTTTCCAATCTTTGTAGCTGGATAGCATTATTATTTTCTTTTATGCATTTGTAGGCAACATTTTTGGTGAGATTGCAATGTACGAAAATATATAACGTCAAAAGGGATTCTCGCCTGTCTGTATTGCTGCTGCAGACTACGAGTGCAGCAATTTATTTTTTGCCACATACTCTTTTTTATTATTTGTTCCGGCTCATCTGAAGAAATAAACATTTCACGCCTCGGAAAAAAGCGTTCAAGCAATTGCAGTGCCTATAATAGTTTTTGCATTGAAAATAGAAAAAACGGATACAAGATTATTCTGCTCCTGTAAGCCAAACTACTATCGCAATATCACAGAAAGTCTTAGAAAAAATACAAAAACAACCACAGAGAGATTTTTGAGTTGGTGTTTAAATGAGAAACTGCCCATCAAAAGATAAAAATTCTTCACTTTACATGCCACCAATTATTTAAAGCAACTCGGGATTTTTATGGATGAAATAATGGTAATGAAATGAAGAAAGGGATTGATTTGAAAAGGCACACAACAACCATTAACTCGTTAGGTAAACATTTATTTGCTTTCTAATTTTGGAAAAGCAATATAGCTGTTAATACTTGTAAATAGCTTTTTGTATTCTTTGTATACTGTCATTTATAAAAGATCAAGTGTTTATTTCAAATGATTCGTCCATTAGTTATAAACTCTATATACTTTGCATGTTAGCTCATCATAGTAATTTGTACCCATCATCAATTTTACTGTCTGTCATTTTACCCAACGAATAATTTTCTCTCTTTCTCTGGTTTCCAACTAAACATTTCCATGAACATGAAATGAAAACAGCAATGGCCGAGCATTAGACACAGACAGCTACTAAAAAGTGACTAATACGTATAAAGTTGTTGCTCTCTCGCTGCCATTATTAATAAAAACTATGATTGCATCTAAAAGGCCATTAAGCATTGAATGTCTACATTATATTATCATCATCATGATCATCGCGCTGTTTGCTATTAAACTCTGTAATATTCCATCTTTTCATCCATCTCCGCTTTCACTAAAAAAATGTTTCCTTTGCTCTGAAAACTTACACTCTTTTGTGCTACTAGATATATATCTATGCGGAATCATTTCAGCGAGGTTGTTTATATGTAGGCAACAGCAATAACAAGGCAATTATCACCGTTGCGCTTATCTTTGTGCTGCTGCTGTTGCTTTCAAATCAACATAGCTTTGTTTGTAGAAAGCCCTTACGCCATAGAGTCAATGCTCTGTTAACTACCCTTTTTATGCTCAATACTGCTGAAAATTACAAGGCGATGAAAAAAAGGAGAAAGTGCTAGCGGTTTATAGCCTTATTGCTACAACACAACTGGAGAGAGAAAGATGCTACTAAAAACTACTTCATTATACCTTTGCTTTGCGCACGTGTGGCTTTCCAAATTACATAATCGCATTAATTTTGTTCTCTCATATCAATGCCAAAGTGACTAATAGGTAAAGTGGCAAGTGTAACTGATACAGTAAATATTTATGCCTAAAGTAATTTACGCACAGAGGAGTAATAACGCGGTGGATAACCTTTTTTCTGCAATTTAGAAAATCATTATATTAGCGCTTCCTCGGAATTATTTTTAAGGCAAGAGTTTCCTCACTCTGTCGTCACTTTATTTGTCAGCGTCTTTCACTTTTTTTTATGAATAATGGAAAGCTGTTAAAATGGTTTTTTTTCTATGAAAGGATTTTCAAAGGGGATTGTACAGAGAGAAAGAATGAGCCGGGGAGAGCGTGTTTGGAGAGAGGATGACAATCTTGTGACAGTAACTGTCATTTTCAAAGTTATTATTATCATCATTATATACAAGTCAGTCATCTGTCTAATTTTAAGTGACTTCTATTATCCTACTCCATCAACAATAAGTACGCTTTTTTCAACAAAAGGTATGCCGAGCGCGCTAAAGGGTGATAATATAGCAATAATAATAAGTAGTGAAAAATGAGGACGCGCTGCGGCTGCCAGTCTGCGTGAGTGGCTAAAAGCATAATGAATTGAAAGCAGGGACTAATAATAATAAGGCAACAATTTTTCAAAAGAAGCGGAAGCTTGTCATCTGCATGAGCTGTCATCCATTTCCTTCCATTATTACAAGCAATGTGTTCAATTTCCTACCTTTGCCTCCAGTTTCGATGTCTGCTTCCAGATCTTTTGTAGGCGGCTTGCTTTCTCTCCATTTCTTTCATGTTGGCTTGATATCGTTTCATTTTCACCCAGGAGCGGCCAGCAACGTCATACGTGCACCAAGCGGTGATCATTAGTGAAAGGATGACGAAACATGTGCATATCACTAAACCTGGGAAAGAAATCCAATTAAAATGTATTAGCATCAAGTTTTGCTGATTCTTTTTTGTCTTTATGAGCCAACTAACACCGGACTATCTGGTTTGTATTGATAATGTCAAATAAAGTCCATTAGCTTACCTAGCATTACTTGTTTCGTCATTGTAAGGTCACATTCCATGTAAAACTTTTTTATCCAAGCGATAGAAAATCCGGCCCATATCAGTTCAGAAATCAGAGTAACTGAAATATAGAAAATTAACAAGATGATTAGTAAAATGTTACAGCTAGGGTCCGGAGTCTTTCAGGAATGAAAGGAAAAAAGTCTTTCATTCCTTTCATTACCCTTTCATTCACTGAAAGGAATGGAAAGGAATGACATTTTTCCAAAACCAATAATGAAAGGAAAGGAATGAAATGGAAGCCTGAAAGGAATGGAATGGAAAGGAAATGAAAGACTTGAAAGGAATCCGTTCCTTTCAAATGCAAAATTTTGCAAAGTATTTAATTTGGTCAAAAACATAACCCCAATAATTGCAAATTGATCAATATATCCAATAAATCAGTAAATATATCCAATCAATACATTTAATTAGGAAAAACTAAGGAATTATTCGATTATTTAACTCAGTGTGAGATTATTGTTTTAAATAATTTCAGTCGTGTTTGAAATTGAAACCAATTCAATTAAAGTGAATAATTGTTAATTAAACTTGTTTGTCAACAATTTACTAAGTTTTGGTATGTTTTATACCATTTTTAATCGTAAATGGAAAATTATGCATGTTGAAAGACAATTGTCATTCCTTTCCATTCCTTTCCTTTCATTCACGTGAAAGGAATGACATTTTTCAAAATCTGAAAGACTTTGAAAGACATCATTCCTTTTGAAAGACTTTGAATGAAAGGAATGACAATAATGAAAGACTTTGAAAGACTCCGGACCCTAGTTACAGCAAGCTTGCTTGTCAGCATTATCGAAGATACTTGATAGTTTTCTAAAGTCCGTTTTTCTAAAGACTGGTTCAATAGAATTCTACCAAACTTGGTACACAGATACTAAATACACTTTCGCATAACCATATTGACTTTGAGTTCTAAAAGGTCAATTCCGAAGGTCAAAGGTTACGTCAGTTTCAATCAATTTAATAGGACCCGTACTGTGTAAAACATGATTATAGGCCAGTCTTTTACCAAACCAAAGAATCTGTGATCAGTTTGTTAAAGTTAGAATCTTGAGTTACTGAATCAGGTTGTTTCAAAAGTGGCTTAAGGGATTAAGCATTTAAAGTGATCACATTTAGGTCTCTTTCTTTCCTTTTACTTCATCATCGTCCCATGCCAACGAAAGTCAGTTTATTTTTAAAATTGCAACAAAACATTAATATTCACTAATTCTACCCCAAGCAAGTTTCATCTGGTAACTTAAAGTAAAATTATTATGAACGAAATAGTGTTTGTATGTGGCTGCATTAGCTGCTTTTATACTCTTCTTGAAAGCTCTTGGCAATTTCCCAAGATTTAAGTTAATTGTTCCATTGTGATGGAACAATTATGAATTGTGTGTTATAATTTAAGACATTGTTTTACTAAACTACCTATTCCTATTCAAAATGCGTGGTTGGCTTTCTGCCAAATTGTTTCAAAATATTAGTTTAATTTTTTCGATTTCAAATTTTAGCTTGTAGAATGCTAAAAGACTGATGAAGATGTAAATATTTAACTGAATCAGGTCCTCTTAAGTCTCTAATGAGTGACAGATTTCAAGTTCTATCTCTAATTATGAGGTTCATCATTTGCTTATAAGCATATTCCGAATATTTAGATACCCCTCAATGCTCTGTTTTATTTAAGAATTTAGTAGACTAGGTACCTAATTAATTTATATTATTAGCTTCATCACGTTATTGAATACTTTGGTGCAAAGTTACAAGGTAAGCATAAAATTTTATAATAATACTCCATCAACCTGATTGCATTACATCAACCACTTTCATTTCGTTTTTTATTCTCTTGTTTTTACACTCATAAGAATTACAACTTTCATGTTGATAAAATAAAAGTTCGTGTGAATGTTCTATATAAAATTTGACCTACTTTTTACACTGTCATTGCCGTCCGCTGCTGCTACCACTGATTTAATTAGTTATGTTTATTAGTTCAGGTGATATGAACTTGCATACGGTGTGTGGTTGCAGACGACGGAAGGAATGGAACACTTTTTTATATTTTTAATGCTAATTAACCAAGCACCCACTTTGCATGCATCTTAAACTTGTCACTTGACGTGAGAGGTATGTCCTTGCCGAAAAACTTCAAACTTTTGTAATCAACTGCGTCTTAGGTGTAACTAAACTTCTCAGCAAAAGCTTGCAGTTAACCCACAGTAAATTTTGGTGCGCGTCACAAAAAACGCCACGATTAAATTAAGTTCACACCAGTGCATAACACGGAACATGTACTGGATGCATAAAGCATATCACCAGAAGTTCAGTATGTTACAAAAAATGACATTTTGGTTTTATTCGAAAAGTGTTACATAACATTCTTGAGTTGTTTTACATAGTTTAAGAGGAATGTCCTTTTTCTCCGCAAAGAGATATTGTTCTAATAATAATCCTGTGGAAAATATTTATGACTATGCGCCACAAACTCTTTGCAAACATAGCATTTCCTCCACTCTTGCCTTTCACTTCTGCATGTTGCTTTTCTTAGCCTTGACATAACGCATTGTTATTGCCACTGCTTTCTTGGCATACCTGCTGCCCTTACAGTAAACTATGTACCTAATATGAATCTCAGAATAGATGACGTAAGATGCTAACATGAAAGAAAGGCTGTGAAGAGCTCTTTTGTACAAAATAAACCAAAACTACACATTCTATTTGTTCGTGCAAAAATACAATCATAACAAGAATACCATAACTGCCTTTCTGAGTGTGTACTTAAGTTTTTTTTTGAAAACACAACAATAAAACAAATAATAGAAATGACTGCTTGTGTATCATTGTATCATATCAGCACGTATTTTCCGGAAGAGTTTCCAAGAAAACTCTGACGCTAGTCTTTTTACTGCTACGGTTTCTCTACTAGAGAAATGTGTATTTACTGTGTAGATTCTTCCGAAGGAGAAAAGCCAACAAGTAACACTGATCAGTGATAGGACTGTAGAAAACTGACAAGAACAATGGAGTATTTTATGCGATAAATCTGTACATAATATTTTCCCAAAAAAATACAAACAAAAGTGCTCCGGAAAGCAACTGTTGTAAATGTGCGCAGTGTACAGACCATATACATAAATGCATTTCTCCGTGAACCGATTTCATCACGTAGCCATTTTTTGTCAGGACTCATTTTTGCTCTCTGGCATGCCTAAACCTTCTTCGTAAACTGTGGAGCTTCTTGTTGTTGTGCTGTATCGTATTCACAAGCAACACAACACAGCATCTCCTTCATCCTTTTCTGGAAATTGTGGAATACACAAGGAAAAGCAATGCAGTTTATTATGTATAATGGGCACTTGGTCATAAAATAAAGTTTGTTGAAGTAAAACCGGAGAGAAGAACGACAAGAGGGAGATTTATGAGTGCAAAAGTTCATTCCTTAATTCATTTCGCTTCGCAGAAAGGCAAGAAGAGAGAGAGGAAGTAGGCAAAAAATGTGGTTTTTGTCCTGTGCTCCTCTAGTTCACGTTTCACATAACCAAGCCACCATCGTCATCTCGCCTCTTATCTCAATTTGGTATGGTTATGATAATGATTATTATAACTGCTATATAGTTTGCCAGAGAGTGATACTTGTTCAACTTTTATTAGATAACGTGTGGTGTATAGGGGGAATAATAGGATGGACAACGTGACAGAATAATGGAACAAGTGTTAATATAAATGGTCTCCACTGAGCGCGCAGGGTTCATTTTAGGCCAAGTTCTTTGATGGTGAAAAGTGGAAATTTTCTAGTCTGTTAAGTGCCATTTCTGTGCTAATGAGAGGAAAGTATATGGTTTTTAAAAAGTCTTCTTTTCTCCTGACATACATATTCCTGTAGTGGTTACAGAGCTACGTATAAGTTAAAATAATTATATAAATATTTATATATAATTCCAACCCTGTGCATTTGTGTGTGTTCTACTTGGAGCTTAATTTTTTAAAAGTGTCCAGAAACAATATTAATTATCTTAATTTTCTGTCTGAAAGCCTCTCTTCACGTTACGAAACACGTAAGCAAAAAAGATTCTCCTTTTTAGAGTGGATCACTTTATTATGTTGCCTTGGAAAAGTTTCAATCTAGTACTCAACTCAGCTCACGAAGAGAGAAAGAAAGTTAAAATGACACTCGACCAGAGTGAGAGCTAGAGCTTTGCACAGAAACTTGGTACTACAAAAGAAGCTTTGCAAAAGACAAAGAGAAAAGTCTCAAGTGCTGAGTGCTGACTTACCTAAACGAATATAAATCAGGTATTGAGCAGGCTTTCTCGGAGCATCGTTGAGTATTGACCCTCGAAGGGAAATTATAGTCAAGCTGAGCTCAGTGAAAAAGGCCGCAGCCAGGATGATCAATATGGAGCCAATGATTTCCAACACGTAGCCTGCACAAACTGGCTCCCGCTTGATTACCACCTCGAAATCCACAATGAGGGCGATCACTGTTATTATGAACCTGTAAAAAAGTAAACAAGAAATATGCATTAGGAATTTAATTAACTTTGACACTATACAACATACAATAAAAGCTGCAACAACATGCACAATAAAGCACACAAAAAAATAGTTCCCTCTCGTCTACCCAAGAGATTGTTGTTTAGATAAAGTTTTTTTTCTTGTAAACATTTTACAATAATGACGGCTTTTGTACTTACGCTTAATTAAAATTTTTTCCTATTTGCTGTTAATAATCACATTCATTTTTACTAGGCAGAAGCTTTCCTAAAGACGTTTTAATTGTCTGTGTAGTATTTTATGTAGTCATTGTGAAAATGAAAAATGTTGGAATAAATTGGTGATGACTAGAGAGATGGTAATAAAGCTTTTACTTCCAAGTTTTTATACTAATCACACTGTATAATGAATCTCATTTTTAATGTGTACGTAATGCACTTGACCAGAAACCTAGTATGTTTTACTTACCGTGAACAATACATGGTAAACTTATTGCTATAGTACGTAAAAAATGAACAGCATTATATAAATGTGCTAGCATATTATTCTGGTTTTCCTCTAACACAAATTTTCAACGCAGTTTTTACTAGAAACTTGTTATTTGACTGCTTGACTTTCAACAAAAGTTGCGGACAGAAGTGCTCAAGGTACACCACCATGTAGCCAGCGCCCAGCATTTCTTTGCAAAGATTTTTTCTAAAGATTCCTCTTTTTAGGATAAAAGAAAGCATCTTGTCTGCTTCAGCATATGGAATACTTAAAGTGAAAGTAATTTGCAATGAGGTTGAGAAAGGTTCAACTGTAAGGAAAAAAGCTGTACAAACTTTTAGTCTGCAAAAAAAAGTTATTCCTTTTTTGCTCGACGTTTGCCTTTCTCTACCATTTTCCTCTTGAACGACACCGATAATGCCAGCAGGGAAACGCTGACCGACTCAAGAAAAAATCGTTTTAAGCAGCATAGCAGCAAAAGGGTAAAACCTTGTGATGGCGACCATTTCAGAGAGTAATATAAAGGAAATATCACACGCAAAACCTTACCCATATACTTTTACGCGTGAGTCAAAGATATCCCTTTTATGGGCAAGTGTTTTGAACTCTACATGACGGAAACTTTAATGGTAGTAAAGTTGGAGTTATGTTCAAGTTGAAAAAGCGTAAGGTCATTCCTTTTTTCTTCAGGAAAAGAGCCTGCTGACTTGGCGGACTATCTGGACCTAGAGATGGTTTTACCATTTCAGTGTCACTATGAATGAATTTTTGTATGGAGGCCCAGACATCGAACTATTACGTGCATTTATACATTTGGTAGCAATGCAGAAAACTGTAAAATTCTATTTCTGAATGGAAGTTTCCGATATTCTAGATAAAAGTAAAGATGAGGTAAATTGAGTAGATGATTTTACAACAATAATGCATATCTTGGTGGTGGTAGTATAGTTGGAGGTTTCCACTGAAGATGAATGTGCTATGAAGTGCTGCAGTTTGAAAATATGCGAAGATAATCGGATACAACCACAGCCAAAGTATAAGTGTCAGTGCAAAGATACAATAACCATCCATTACGTTGCCCATGGCAGGTTTCTTGACAGCCTTTTTACACAAGTGGAAGGGTAATCGGATCAGGATCAAACTTTCCAATAATACGGCATTATTATGCCCATATGCACCCGATATATGATCCTCAAACAAAGCAGCATCTTAAACACAAGAGCAAATGCAAATACGCGTGTGGTTCTTTATGTGAGCTAGCGACAAGTTTTGTGTGGGAAAGATAAACTACTATACCAACTGCAACTCTGGACTTTTTTCTGCCTACATCTTTTGCTTTCATTTTGTAAAATGTTGAGTAGCATATTTGTACACAATTCAAATTGGATACAGTTTCGCTTTACGTTTCAAAAAGAGAGACAAGATCAAAAACACTTTGAAGGCATGAAACAACAACTTCATTTACAGAACTCATTTCCTTAGCACATGCCAATTATCAGGTAACATTCAACCAGAAAAAATGTTGTTACGCGTTTTAAACAGATCACTGTTTCATTTTCATTGCGATAACATAAAACTGTGGTACGTTGTTTAGCTTCCGAGTTTTTTTATATATGAAAGGCAAAGAAGGTAATACGACACGTGAGGGGCTCCATTCATAGTTCCACTACTTTTTTATGCGTTTATGCTCACACTACTTTATTTTTAAAGTGTTACGACTTCACTGGTAATGAAAATTGACTTGATGACAAGCAGAAAGTAACCTAATAAGGCAGTACGCTTGCCATATTACATATCAGTGTAGAAACGGCAGTAGCATCATCGACAAGCTTAGCAGCACATGCTTCCAAAAAAAGCTGAAGTATAAAAAATCCTTTGGTATCAGAAGAAGGGGTACTTCCATTACAACGGCGGCATTCTAACAAAGGGCAACAGTCGAAAAAGCTTGTATTCCGCTGAGAGTTTCGAATTCCACTAGGAATACAATTATGCCGCTTTTATCCTCCACTACACACTCTCGTGCATTAAAACACTACTAAAATATGAAAAGTAGGCAACTGCATCAGCATGTCCATTAAACATGCCTTTATCTTATCTGAGAACCGAAGAAAAAGTTCATATCGTTTAGGAAGTAACAGCTTATTGCTCACACTACTGACATGTGTGTAGTAGTTGTACAGCTATTATCTTTACAAGTACAACATGCTTTTTCATTTCAAGTCTTCATCAGATCAAACGGGATCATGAAATACATGAAGTGTGCACAAAATTTTTTATACTCTTTCATTTTAAACTATAAAAGGAAGCATGGAATTCGGTTATCTGTGGATAATATAACTTCTGGTAAATAACATTTCACTCAGGTTCGACAACTGGAACTGGAACGTGAGAGACAATGAGAAAAAGAATTGGATAGAGTTTGCTTGGTCTTCTTTGTACTCACGTTCCAAGGAACGCATGACAATAATGCACTAAAAATGGTTCCTGCTTTCTGCTGGTTGCCCAAGGATTTTTTGGAAATACACGTACAACCCGTATTTTTTTATATCGCAGTTGCTTCTGTCGATTCCAAACTGTATTTCTTCTGCCTCCCTCCAGTTCTGAGGCAAGAAACGCAAGCAGTTGGCGTTTTGATGTAATCTTATGTGTACCAACCAGCAGCAGAGCAAGTATAAAAAAGACAAGTAAGGGAAAAAATTCTTGGCCTTGTGCCACTACCACCAGCATCATCAACAAGATCATGATCCAGAACACGGGAGCAAGAAAAAATATACAAAAAGTAAACTGTTGTAAATGTAGCAAGTAGACATAGCAATTTAAAACTCTAAAACGACAGGGTTTCATGGCCTCAAAATCACATAGTCGAGGTCAGTCGACTATATGAGTAAAAGAAGTATCGAATGGGCGCATGTAAGTTAAGTAGCTTTTGCAGTTGACCTTTCACCCCAGAGGTCACTCAAGTTGATGTGCAAGAAATATGTAAATAGGTAATGCGACTGGATAAGAAGTCAACGACATGCAAAACCACTTAAATTGGCGTGTTTGTGTACACCATTTTCGATCTTTTTTTATACATGCTAGTGACGGACGGACTACCGTCAATGTCATCTTATAGAATATGTGCTACACAAAAAGAATCGGTATGTGACTCGGACTCGGTATTCATTCTTATGAGATACACAAGCTGCAATTCATAGCAAACGCTGTTTCTTTTCTGGAGAAAATGTTTTGCTTTTCATGGTCCTTCCTTTAGACAAAGCAACAATATTACTTATTAGTTTCTATTCAGTTTCAGTACAAAACGAGCAAAATTAAAGTTTGTCAGCCGCAATACTGTATCGGAGCTTGCTACCCTAGGATCAGGAGCAGGTAGACATCGAACGGCTACATCCATTCAAAAAAATCGAAAATTGAATCTCTTCGCTTTATAATCCAATATCGTGTGTTTGTAACTCGGAAAGAATAAGAATCAGCCAACAAGAAGCAACTTTTCTATTCTGTTGCCCCTCCGCATTTGTATGTGTCCCCATCCATTCCCATGTGTTGATTGGACATATTTGTTGTACGCACCCGCTTTTACTGCACATTATACTCGTATAATTTATAGACATTCCAACGGGGAAAATGTTTGGCTGAATACTTTTTTTCTCAATAAAAACGTGAACAAAAAGGCAAGTACGGTAGTGAAGGGCTGGGCTATGAGCCTGAAATGCATAAAAAGTTGTTCCATTCCATTCATTCGAAACAAAAGAACGGGGGAGACAGAGAAAGCGAGAGAGAAAATACGGACGAGTTCAAGCTCCATTGTTTTGGCCTGGTGCCACGCACAAACAAACAAAAATGTTGGATGTAAGTAAAAAAACGCTGAGCTGTGATGTCATCACATGAATGCAGTACAATTAGAAATGCACTGGATTTCCTAAGCCTCTTTTCTAATGTGGTAGTGAAGTATAGGGTATCTACATGAAAAACACATTTATGGCTTCTATAATGTACGTTGGTCATGCATAGAAAATAAAAGTGGATTGCGTGGATTAGACAGAGAAAAAAAAGATCTTTGGCGGTGGGGCTATAAACGAGTCAATGAAATGATAGAAAGTACCGTGACTGCATGGACGGCCAATAAAATGACTGAGGGAAAGGACAAGAAGCAACCAAATCAAGCAGCAGACAGTAGTAGGGAGCGTATGATAGAATGATGACTTGGACACTTTCTTTTCAAAGTTACGTGATGTGCAGCTCACTCGCCCACACCACCAAACAACCGTCACAAAGAGCCAAGTTGGTGCACGTAGAATATTTAGTAATCTCGCGTTATAAATCCCTGTCGATGGTATTTCTTCTCCATGCGCAACGACAACACATTAAAATAAATGTGTAGCTGAGTGACTTATTTAATGCCTCGTGGTTTTTATGACTCTTTAAAGCCATACATTCCGCACAACAATGCATGGTTGCTCCTGTCCTGCATTGTTATTGTGGCTGAGTAAAATAGCCGGTTATACCAAAATGCTACTGCTGCTGATGATGATAACAGGGTTGCTGGTAAAACAGCCAAAAATGTGAAAAGCATGCCACACTATTTGGTACGGGACCCTGAGTAACTTTTACATTAGTCTCCGTAGAAAACCCAACACAAAGTGGGGTCCCGCTGTAAATTTTGCTTTGATCGCTTGAACTGTCAACTGGAACTGCAAATATTGGGATGCCAACAAGCCCGCCGCAAAAAAAGAGGATCGAAGAAAGGAACCAGCTTGAGTTTGGAAACCAAACTTTTGGGTTAAACATTGGTATATAGGTACTTGCGTACAACTTATGCCAGTAAACATTGACAACAATAAGTTTTATAGAATGGCTAGACCCTCGGTTTGAACCCGGAACCTAGTCCTCTCTGTAGTTCCAGAATTTTTCCGGCTTGTTTTTTACACGGTGGTGCTGATAATCAAAAGATTATCACAACAAAATCGTAAACCGTGACAGTTTTACTTGTACATGTTTACTATTTACAAGTACGCCGTGGCTGCTGGTGCAAAATATTTAGGAGCTAGTTGTGTTGCAAAATTCCAAGCTATCAACAACGCGTCAGGAACAGAGCACCAACATGTCAGACAGACAAAGACGCGACTGAAGTGTGGTTCTGGTTGTTGTGACGGTAGTGGGTTTTTGGGGCATTGTGGGACAAAATGCAAATAACAAATTTTACAATAGAAGCACATTATTTATTACACTTACACAACAAGCACTTTCAGGCGTGAAGAGAATTGTCGAAAAGTTGAATACCTCCGATATAAAATGAATATTATGTTCTATGTAATTTAGCTGCTGCTGTTGTGGCTCTTTACAGTTTTCAACGGACATAATTTGGCGAGAGAAAATTGCTTTTGTTTTTTTAGTTCCCAGAATGAAAATCCACCTCAGCAGCCTTTCGTCCAATATATGAAAATATTTTCGTGGAAAAGCTGATAAAACAAGAGCTAAGTAGGGTATTGCCAGAGAAAACGCTCTAGCAGAAAGATAATATATTATATTATGTAGATTTGAAGAAATAGAATACATACTTGCCTCATCCCTTTGCTACCCAGGAAAACTCATCAAATTTCCCAGCCAATTTTCGATGAAACTTTCAGTTCCAGCGAAAATGTCATTACTATTATTTTTCCATATATAGCCATTCCCAATCTTCTTTTCAAATCGGAGTAAAAAGAGATCCTTGAAGCATATCAACTTTCAAGAGAGCTGACGAACGACAAGCAAAAACAAAAATATTAGTTTGATTATTTACCTTCAACGAAGATGTTTGCAGATCGTTCAAGGATGAACCTCTCTATAAAGAAGACGAGCAAGTGAAGAGAGAGAGGCTCAAAATAAGACGCAATATCTGTTCTATAAATTTTATTGACAATAAAAAACAGAAAAAAGGTCTCATATTATTTGCTCCAAGTCAAGTGATACCAGAGCACCAGGTTGCTATTGTTACTTTATCCTACTCCAGTTTCCAAAGACTTTTCCGTGGGTGGCTTTATATTACAATTCGCTTGCCTCTAATGTCAAATGTGGAATTATTTTGCAGCTAGGCCTAGCGTTTTTTGTCCTAGAAACCCCTTTACATAAACAAAAGCAGAGGGAGAGTCTTCATTTCATAGGAATGACGAGCAGCAGGATCCAAATTTGGGAAACTGCGCGTCTCACTTCAAACTTTAGCCATCAAATTGAGGGGAATGAGGTCAGCTAAGTTAAGTAGTTGAAAAAATGAAGTGCTTTATATGGAATATGGAAGGTAGTACGCAGATGAGTAGAATGATACCGTTTTCTCTACATTAACCATTCATCATCATTCTCCTTATTATTGTCATCTTCTTGCTTCCCTGCCTCCTTTCTCCCCATATCGTCCTCTTTCTCTCCACTATCGTCATCGCTGTCGTCGGAGAATCATTCAACCACTTGTCTGTTTACACAAAAGAGCGAAAAGCAGCCATTAAATAAACGAAACAAAGGTGGGATCTGAAGAGACAGGCTGTTCTCTGTTTGCTGCTGCTCCTGCTGATGACACAGTTCCAAATTAATTTCCTCTCTTCATCACCGTCACATCAACATCATCATTGAAGAGTGTACATAAGATGAAGGAGAGCTTATACATGTGAAAAACGAAACGCACAATAAAGGTAATAATAATAAATAGAGCACATCACTTCTTCTCTTGCCGGATGATTGAGTAGAACTGACAGTGTATAGTGAAAGTAGACCAGTAGAACTTTATTAGTCGTCACATTAAATACAGGACAATAACAAAACAAAAGCCCACACACGCTGTTGATTTCCCACGAAAGTGGTGGAAACGGTGAAGTAGTTGGGCCCATGAATAATTCAGGCAAAATAATAATTCTTCTTGGGATGGCGATGATGATGATGATGATAATGATGATGACTGCCAAGTATAAAATAAATACTAGAAGGCACATCACCATCATTAGACTCACATTTCCAGGTAATCACAACGTGCTTCTGATCCACTCTCAAATGCAAACACCAACACAGTGGTAAAAGGCCTTTCTCTGCACACTGCAAAAGTGTGTGTAAATAAGCTATCGTGATGATTAGTTGAATGAGAAAGAATGAAATCGCTGACAAAATAATACAAACACTGGTGTTATTTGTATATTATTAGGGAGACAGCTTGTTTACTTAAGGCCAGTGGAAAAAACACTGGCAGCAGAGGCATGAAAGCAAAATCCAGGGAAAATGGTTTGATTTGATTAAAAGATCTCTTTGTCTCATCATATCACCAGCAACTCTCCACCACATCAGCACATATATAATTTGAATGAGCTCTGATTATAATCCAAAAGCAGAGGATACTACTTTCATCATCAAATATTTTATTTAGTTACGTAACGTCAAACCCACAACCTAACGAAGTAAACCACTTTATGCTTTCCTTTCAAATATGGTTTCCTTTCAAGCTTTATAATTTGCTGTGTTGAAAAGGGAGGTTAATTTGCAAACCCGTCCTTAGACTCATCAGCGTGCAAAATTGCAAACTCAAAGACAATAATACAAAAACTGAAAGGAGACATTACTTAATCATTATTACATAACATGTCATAAATAGATGAGTACACAAATTAATTGGAAAGCACAGCTTGAAATATACACATTTTCATCTGTACTTAAGATTCCATCTGTATTTCTCCAATTTCCCCATAAAACACGGGTTGCCGACAATGAAATGTGTTTGAAAATGTTATAGCCTGTTCATGGTTCCTTGCTGAATTGTTTTCTTCCCTTTTTCCCATCCTCACCCCATCATCAAGTGAATCAGAGCGTTGGTTACACTTCTCCATTTATCAATTATGCAAAAAACAGAAACCACTATCAATCCCTCCACTAAACTTGTGTCCTCTCTACCACACAACTTGTATTGCTTAGAAGCAAGACAAGATTTGTACATTGGCTCTTGAGAGTGCACATTACGTTGCACTTGCTCACCCGAAACTTTTCCCGTTTTTCTCATTCTCTATGAAAACCAGAGAGTGTTTCATTTCCATTCAAAGTATCCAAACGAGAGTGAAATGCCGGGGAAATGGGGAAAATAACGTTTACAAACGCATCAACAAGCAAAAAAGCAAAACGAGTAGAGAGAAGTGAGCAAAGTAGCAACATCAGAATTTTTTCTTCTCGTCTACAACAACTAGCACGACAGCGTTTTTGACATTTTTCTCGTTGGCTCCCTCCTCATTCATGCTCTGTTTTTTACTGGTTTCTCCCTTCGTGTTCTTATATGCGTGTGTGTATATATCTATCTCTTTGCTTTTTCTTTTGGCAGTTGTGAGCGCCTCATCTTCTTTGCTTGTTTTCCTGCTTTTCTACTTCCCTTTTTTACTTTACTCCATCTCTTTCTCTTCCTGTGCCAGAGATAGGACGAGAAGACATTATTAGATAGATAAAAAACACTGTGTAGCAATATTCCACTTAGACAAGCATCACACAGAGCTCTGGCTTCCTCGTAGCAAAATATTGTTAAGACACGAGTGTATACCATTTTTTCCAGTTGATGGGTCACGATAACAACAAGAAGTAGCAAAAAAGTGGAGAATACACACTACCACCCTTTCTCTTTTCTTCGTGCCTTCTGTTTCACCCAAAGAGAATCTATGAGTAAGTTAAGTAATATGGCAACAGTAATGCATACCAAAATTCTTACTCTCAATAAAGGTTTATACTATAGCTATAGGCCAGCATCATGGAGGGATTTAATGTTGTGCAATATTAGATAAAATAATGTGTGTGTGCATACATACACACATATTATGTATGAGCAGGTTTGGACATTTTCAAGATATTGCTGAATAACGCAAAAGAGCACTAGAAAGAGGTACAATTGAACAAAGTCTGAGAAAAAATAATAATAAAAACAAGAAGGCACACAACGGGAACATGTTTAGGTTGAATATATTGGAAAATATCAGGAATGGAAAAAACCGGTACTCAGTACTCACATGGCACTTTCTACAGCAGAAGAGCATTAACATAGATACAAAGTGCATACTGCCTCAAAACAAATCTTGCCTGAGTGAGTAGCAAGTACCAACCCTCCAAATATATATACAAGTTCTTTGTGTCTCTCCACAAATTCTTTCGGGCAAACAACAACATTGCAATATATTGTAGTTTTGTAAGCCAGTTTTCTTTGAGTGTAGAGTGTGTGCTGAGTGGAGGAAGAAGAGGAAAGAAAAAAGCTTTGCTGATACTGTCGCTTTTTTATACTTTTTTCTCTTCTCTTGCCATATATTTAATACATTCTTTAAGTTGCTCTCGTGTCTACTTTGAGAAATATTGGGAGAAAAGAAGTATAGGAATAAAAAGGAAGAGGGAAAAAGAATTGGAGGAAAGTTATATACTTTTGAAGCTTTATAGTTTTACACACTCACAGAGAAACTTTATATCTTTATAGCAATAACTTGCAATGGAATTATGATATTCCTTGTGCTTTCAAGATCTTTCCCATAAAAATAGAATGCGTTGCAATACTCCTTCTCACTTCAGAAAAAAAAGAATGACTGGCTATATTATTACAAGACATCACCAGAGGCATTTGGAAAAAGGGCGATTCTCTCTCTCTTTCTCGGTTAGTATCTGTAATATGTGCAGTGAATGAAAAAAGAAAGAAAAGGAAAGTGGAGTAGAGTAGAGTAAAAATTGAGGGAGAGCAGAAGAGAGAGGGAGTGAAGCCGAAACACGTTTCAATTCGGCTAGACTTTATATTTCTCGATTTTACAAGGAATAATGCTTTCTCACTACTCTTCTGTCTACCCAGAATCCCAGTTTATGTAGCTGAATGGACTTTCGTATATTTTAAGTCTGCTTGATATTACTATATACAGTATATTATGTATATACGGGAAAGAATGAAAACGTCAGCTTGCACAATTTTGCTGCTTCAGTACTACTCCTACTACTGCAGCTGCTGGTTTCATTCCAAGTATTTTTAAGAGAAAAGAGAAAGAGTCAGGAAGAAAAAAGAACGGTGAAGAACATAGAGAGAAGGAGAGCATGGGCATGGGCTCTTGTTATCCGGTATGTTCCCTTGTATATTTTCCCTCACTCTCTTCTCTTTCAAAATCCAGAGAGATAGCTTTCTCCCTTCATTTTGTATTACATCATCGCGCAGCAGTGTATTACCATATAGCACAGTTTGTTGGGTGGCACATACCTACAAAGCTTTTACCCAGAAACACAAGGAAAGCGCAGGCAAAACTGGAGAGAAATGTTAAGCTCTGCTCTTTTCAGCAGAAAGCAACATGCTTACAAATTTCCTATATTACATTTTGGCATTTGATTTTAACGGACTGAACTGCTGGGATGCATTCTTTGCCTACAAACCGTTTTACCCTCTCCTCCATGTTTCCCAGTTTGAATTTGAAATCTTTCGGGAAATTTTGGTTCTGGCATGATTCTCTCTCCCTCTTGCCATCTCCCTCCTTCTTTCTCGATTCTCTTCTTCTCTGTGCTGAACATTCAGTTTGGGCCACAACAGCACACCACTAACGCCATGCCACAACGACTGACTGACATTCCGTTTCTGAGTCAGTGAACTCTATTCCTAGTTCTACAACTTGCGTTCATATATGGATGCAAACACGATAACGTCCTCCATTTTCCCTACTAGAATATATATAATACGCCATATAATATGGCATCGTCATTTTGGATGCAAAAAATATAATAAACCAAGCTTATCTACAATACAAGGAGAGTGTGAGAGCGTGGGAGAGGTAGAGGCACAAGTGTAGGTAATCAGTTCAGAAAATTATAATCATGGTCGCCGTCATCATCATCGCCATCATAACATTAGGCACCTACCCCTCTTTCTCCCTTTATTCGCAGTTGAGAACAGAAAATCAAAAAAATGTTGTTATCATTACCATAAAACATTCCCGGCGCATTATGGTCTTCTCTACGCTTCGCCATTGTCGTATGAATTCAGAGGGAGCGATATCACAATAAAGCAGTGAAAGAGAGCAAGATAATTTAGCAATACTTTCCTCCGCGCGCGGCAAAGTAATATGTGTTTGGAGTAAAAGAGTATGGAGACTATCATGAGGGCTACAAGAGTAATTTTCACTGCTGAACAAACCCATTACAAAAAATTGTTATGCATGAATGGCCAGTATACTGTGGACTCTGACGGGTATATTGCATCTCTTTTACTTTTTCATTCCTGTGTCTACTACCATTTGGCCTGACTGCTCAATTTTTTTGCCTCCCGGGTCGGTTACTGTTTTTTATTTCTTTCTCCTCTTTCCTTATTTCAACTCTATATGCAAATGCTAAAAGGTATTTATACATAGATCTAATCAGCACACATATTTTAGACGGATTTTTGGTGTGGGGATGTGCGTGGGTGCTGTGTGGACCATTTAAAGTGCGGAAAATGAAACCGAGAATAATCACTTTGCATGGTCGTCCTGCTAAATTGCTGTTCTGTAATTGCGAAAGGAATTTAGGCAGGAAGGCGTTGCCAAAGCAATGTCCCAAGTTGTTATTGCATGGCTTCCTCAAAAAATGAAAAAATGAGTAAAAAATAAACCATTGGCAAATGGACATAATTAGGAATCGACTTCGGGACCTCCTGGGCCTTGGGGGCCTTCGGCCCCGCTGATATTTGGGGCCTTCGGCCCCGCGGATAAACTGATTTTAACAAGTGGACCTCATATTTGTAATCCTGGTCAAAAATGGACCTAAAATCATGTTTCACACAGCATAGATCCACTAGTTTGGAAAATTTAACAATTTAGGCCCAAAATCAGGTCCTAAATAGTTAAATTATAACAAACGCACCGTGGATTTGTAATCCCGGTAAAAAATGGAGCTAAAATCATGTGTCACACATCTTTGCCCATTAATTTGGAAAATTTACCAATTAAGGCCCTGAATCAGGGCCTAAATAGTTAAATTTTAACAAATGGATATCATATTTGTAATCCTGGTCAAAAATGGACCTACAATCATGTGTCACACAGCATATATCCATTAATTTGGAAAATTTAACAATTAAGGCCCTAAATCAGGGCCTAAGTAGTTAAATTTTAACAAATGGACATCATATTCGTAATTTTGGTCAAAAATGGACCTAAAATCATGTGTCACACAGCATAGGTACACTAATTTGGCATATTTGACAATTAAGGCCCTGATTTCAGGACCTTACAATCCGAATTTTAACAAACGGACTGTGGATTCGTAATCCTGTTTAAAAATGGACCTAAAATCATGTGCCGCATGATATAGGTCCTATTTAAAAATGTTTGACCGTTGGTGACCTCTGACCTTTGCAGTTGACCTATTGACCTGGAATTCATAAGGGTTCTGTCGGAGGTCCACCAGAGTCTGTATACTAAATTTGGTTGGAATCGGATTAGCCATTTCGGAGAAAAACGTGTTCGGACGGACGTCCGGAACAGGAAATTAGAAGGAATCTGTCGATTCCTAATAAGAACAACATACATAAATATATATTAACTATTTAGTCCAGTAACTTCCAAGTCTGAAGCTACAAAAGTGAATGTCCGTATTGAAAAGCGAGTAGAATTAGAGAAGTGGCAAAAGAAGACATAGAAATGACGCACATGTGGCTCAACTCCACAAAGATATTTTCTTTGTCTCTCTCTGTAGAAGTCAGTTGTACAACAGTAATTTGGCAAAGGCCAGATGTTGCAAGTAACAAAGTTGAAAGTCGTGTTGTACGCTGATTGCAACAAAGCACACACATTTACACACACGCTTGCAAAAAAATGCAAGGGAGCTGAATCCACTGCTACTGTTGCAGATGCTCCAATAATACTTTCAAATTTAGGCCATATATCAACTTTCTGCTTCAGCTGAGCCACTACCAGCAAAAGAGACGGGATATTTTGGAAAATCCATAAAATATCTCTCTTTGGTCGAGTTGTTTACATTGAACGAAATTGTACACAATTTATGGGAAAAACGAGCGCCCAGTCAGTCAAGTGAGAGAAAAATTAAAACGAATTGCTTCTGGTTAAGAGTGTTGGGCGTTGACAGGATTCTGTTAACGGGAAAGGGTTCTAAAATTTTCATAAGTTTAATAGAATTTGCAAACATCGGAAGTATTTATTTAGATTTGAACATCCCTGGGTGCAGGTGGTGCTGATGGAAGCATTCTGTTATGTTGTTAGTGGTGGCATGCCTCGTCTTTTAGATTCAATATTCTTAAGTTGGCAGACGAGAGAGTTATGTGCAAGTTCATACAAGTCCCTTTTATGTCACGTCACCCTGAAATTCTCCCCGTATTTAAAACATGATATGTTGCAGTTTTTATAACTAATTCTCTTTTTAGCATATAGCCATAATGTCTACATAAAACCAGTGTACTCAAGCATCCAAGCAAATTCCACATTCTCAAATTCCACATAGCAAGTTTCCCTGTAACAATGGAGATTTCACATATTCTAGTTAGTATTATGTACTATTACTTTGAAAATGGAATAATATTGTTTGGACTCATTGTACTCCCTAGTTCAATTAACTCCACAAGGTTTATATTCCTTAAGTTTACGGCATCATAGCACTATTCTGACTATAAGAGCAAGCAATTTCATTGTTCTACTCCCCATTGAGCCCGTTCCCAGTTAACTTTCAACGTTCCGTTTCCAAGTTTTGCATTAATATCTAGAGAAGCAATAGAAAGGCTATGATATCCCGAGCTCGATCATGCATATTATACGAGAACAACGTTATGATGTCATTTTTTTCTTCCTTTTTAAAATGTATAAAAAAAGTATGTATTACTGCTCGTCCTGTTTCAAAAGAAGTCATTAAAAATCGCAGTAACTATCCTCTTTTTTAACAATGGGCTCTCACTAAACGTGCGCCACATGCAAAAAAGCTTCTTGTACATTGCCCAACAATAAAGCCTGCCTTTTTCATTTCTTTTTTTCTGGTATAAAAATGTCGTTAACAAAAAATGCGATGGGGATAATGATACTACTACAGCCGGAGAGTAGTTTGGTTCTTTTTAGACTGACAATAATAGCGGCCCACCATCCATCCACGTCCTTAAACTCTTGCTGTTGCTTTCCTTTTTTCATATTATAAAAATTACTACACACAGGCAAATAAAAATGAAACGGGAAAATGGTTTCATCGACATGATGAAAACGGGCCAGTGAAAGAAGTCAGTTGGTGGTTGTAGTAGTAAAGCAAAAAAAGGGAGAATAAATTTCCGAGTTGTGTGCGGGGAGACAGAGAATAAAGAGAGGGAGGATAGGATTTCATAGCCTACAAGTTTAACTGTCACAGATACCGAATAAGCACCATCGTCATTGTGAATATCATCGTAGTTTGTTGTTGTCCTTCTTGTTACCAGAACTATTTAAAATAAAGAGGGAGCCTGGGCTCATCTTGTTCAATAGAAGATCAGCAGGGAGAGAAAACGGGACAAAACGGGTGCTGTTTTGTATGTTGATGGTGAAGCTGCAGAAATGGCAACACTTTGCATTGAGCTGTTATTGTGTGGCACAAGACGAAGACGAGGAGAAAAAGTGGAGAAAGACAGAATCAAAATCCCTCTCACTCTTTTAGTTATTCTAAATCGCTATCTGTATTTCTTTTTGGTAATGCAATGAAAGTAGTTTTTTCTATGTAATGTTCCATTACAAGTGAAGAACTTGTTTGGGGATGTGTAGAGCCGGGAAAAAACGCAAGAAAGGAAGGGAAAAAATGAGTCATTCATTCATTCCTTCAGTCTGGTGGTGGAATAGAAGGTTGTGAGTAAAATAGTAGTAGAAATAGTAGCGGCAGTAGCATGAGACACTAATGTTCTTTACATTTCTCTTGCTCGTTCCCTTTCTCTTTTTTCCCTCTCTAGTTGGGTTTCAGTCTAATCCATTCCGGAAAATTTATGGGAATCCAAAAAACCTATTTAATGCCACTGTTACAAGCTATACACAATATTAGCTACTATTACGGATTCGAAAACTGCACTCTTTTATATTAGCGCAGAAGTATCCTCGAGAGCGACCTTGCTTTTTTCCCTAAGCCGGGGAATTATATAAGTTGCTCCTAGTAGCACTACAGATAGTGACAACTCCACTTGGTAAAGTGGTAGTGACGACGAGAAATGTTATGAAAGTACGAGGGAGTGTAAGCCGGGGAGTGAGACGAAAAAAGGGTTGTCAGCACGCTTGGTACATTGTAAGTGTGTGTGTTTCGGAATGGGAATGAAAGTTGATACGTTGATGTAAAAAAATGCAAAGTGGCAAACGGGTTTTGGTATGAAAATGAATGAAAGAAATGATAATGGAAAATGGTGACGTGATCTGATGCGTTGTCGACAGCAGTCGTACTAGCAAGTATAACCATCTTTGTCATCGCATCACAGAGAGAGAAAAGTGCGTGAGCATAAAAAGGAAATCGAAATTGGCTGGAAAGGAGTAGAAAATTGAACATTTTTGCATAATCAGGCAATGAGCATCATTACAATAATAATGTCGTGTAGTTGCCATCATGAGTTCTGAAAATCCAATAAAATATTTTTCACAGAGTGATCCAGTAATGTGATTGGGAATACGGTTTTTCCTAACAAATATATTTGTTGTGAACTGCCAACTGTACAGAATGGGTAAACTAAGCTGGCTAGACTTGTAAATTCTTTTTTACGAACATGATCCGCATTTCATGGCGACATTATGTAATGTCAATATAAGTTCTGTCACGGTTATAAAAATGCACACACACAATTTTTTATTTGCTTTGTTGTGCCTCACCAGCACGTCAGATTTATGCTGACAAGCTGCTGGAAACAAAATTCCAGCGATTATTACGGTTATTATGCCAGACTGTCTAACGGGGAGGCTGTGTTATTGGTTTAGATCAAGGGAATGCGGTGCACACTAAAATAAACTGTGAACCCGTTTTTACTGCGATTGCTTTCCATATAACCCAAAGAAACAGCGTGACTTTTAGCTGCGGAAAATAAAAATGTGTCATAAAAGGAGATTCTACTTTGGGTGTAATGCGTTTTATTTAAAATAAAGTAAAAACTGGGTATTTACTTTTAAATAAAGCCCAAAAGGAACGATACAAAGCTTACTTTTGACTTTGTTGTTACGCTTTGCATCTGCACGTTACATGACTATCACACACGTCATTAACTGGAGTAGTGGGTAAGGGTGAACACCACCACGAATACCAACACACAACTCTCGTTATATTTCTGATGCAGAGAGCAATGTGAAAGTGTGTTTACGTAACTGAGCAAAAACACCAGACCGTTTTTTTCCTCTCTCTCTCTCTCTCTTTGCAAACTAAACTGTTTATTTTCTTTTTTGCTTCAAAAGGAAAATAAAAAATACATAAAAAGTCTATTTAAATATTCAGCTGCATCCTTTTTCTTTCAAGTAAAAGATGTAAAGTATAGGCATGCTTTTTTGCACGTTGCTCTATGTGCCTCCTTTTTTCTCTTGAAGAGGATCACGAGTGAATAATAATAGGATGAAAAGCTTCAAAAGACTCGTAGATTGTGTAATATATTGTATGTATGGTATATCTCCCTAAGCATAAATAGGCCTGCTATAGATCTAAGGGAAATGTCACGACTTTCTACTTTCTAGCAGAGCTTGTACTCATATCTCTAAATACCGTTTCCTTTGGCTTTATATCCAAGTGGATAGGAATATTATTGTTAATATGTACTTTGGAAAAAATATTATGCAAATATGAGTTGAAAACGCGGTTGTTCTGTGGGATGACTCAGTCCGCGTGTGCAAGCAAAGCAAAGAGAGTTTCCTTCTTCTTGACTTTGTGTGCCTTTTCCCTAATGCTTTAACTCTTTTGCTTTTGCACTCTTTGACCATTACATAATATTCATAGTTTTGTTTGTATTCTAAAACAATTATTAAAATGTGGAGGTCATAAATGATAAATAGAACGAGGAACAGAGAAGATGCATAACGCTTTAATTTTCCTACTTTCACGTTTGAGTCATAAGATATATGGTTTACGGTACATAAATAAAATGAAAGCAATTCCATCACGTTAACTACACTAAAGATTAAAAGATTGTCTCCCAGCCCTGGGAAATCTTTTCATCTTGGTAAACCCCCACGTCTCTCCCTTCCAAGGAAAAAGGCCTTATTCTCAAAATCATTTCCACGGCCGCTTCATATTACTTACAGCACGAATCATCTTCTTCCAATGAGTTGTCATGTCAGGTTTTCTAATTACAGAATCCATTGTGATCATTCTGAGTTTTAATGAATTATTTTAATTGTTACATCCAGGTAGACATATTGTAAACCTGAGTTATTATGCGCGCTAATGGTGTCATTTCTACACTACTAGAGCTATGCTTTTCTTATGTAAGTAGGGTTCTACCGGGATAATGAAGACTGAAAAATTTGTCAATGAAATGTAGACTACAAAACTCGTCACCAGAGCAAAAGGTACTTTTCAGGATGCAAATGAAAGGCAAATAGAAAACAAAACCAAATCATTACCATTTCCACTTTGGTCTATAGTAAAGTGGTAAACTGCATGTGTTCCATCCATGATACCTCTTTAGTTGGTAACTTGTGAATAGTTGAACTTACGTAAGCTACTCAAGTTTGACTATGTGAGACGAGGCATTAAACACCAAACATTCTATAGCATCATTTTGTTTTCCACGAGGATATGATACCCTTTTTATGCAAAAGAATCTAGTAATGATGATGACAACGATACGTTTCAAACTTTTTCATTGAATTCTTTCACTAAAGTGAAATGAGATACGAGAGAACAAGAGGGCGTTATCGGTTGGTTGGTTTAATTCCATAATATTACATTTCACTAGTCTTCTATGCATAAATCCTACCGTCAACCGTAATCGTAATGTTTGCTGAGTAGTCTGCATTTTTATAGAAGGCTTTCACAAAATACTGTATCCAAAAGTTGTAGAGTTCATCATCATCAGGATGACATGTGGAGTAGCAAGTTGTTGAGATATTTATAGCCTTAAACAGAAAATGGCATTTGATTCAAAAGCGAACGTTGGTATTTAGTCTGGAGAAATATGCAATTCAAACAAGTACATTACCTACACACACGAGATTTGAAAACCTGCTGCCATTGTTTGATATTCATGCTTGACTTTCCGAGTTGATGTAAAGCTATTTGCTTTTGATGCGGAGACGCCCTGCAGATGACAGGATTGCATTTTTGAAAATAAACGATGCGGGTGTATAAATACATGCAGAGTGGTTTCACATGGAAATGCTGAACTTTGATAGAGTAACATTTTGAGCTCTATGTGTCAAGGTAAAAACATGTAGGGATTTTGTCTGTGTACCTACACATATGCATATTGGAACACCTACGTATTGGAACATAATAAAGTGCCTAGTTAAAGGCATTGACATTTGCACATGGGCCAATTGTCATTTGACTTTTTCACTGCACTGTCAGATCGGAAGAAATAGTCTTTCTCTTTGATTTGGAAGTGACAATGAACCTGGTAGAAGGAAAAGGGGAAGAGACAGATGAAAGGGAGCAAAAGGCAATAGATTGGCAAGCAAAACCACCCAAACTCAATGGTGGCATAAAGTAATAAAATCAAGTTTACAAACACAAGTCGAGTGGCATTTTATTGCATGGGCTGCTGCCGCTGTTTGTAAACTGCTGCGACCAACACCACCGCCACCACCACATTTCTCCTCCGCTCCAAATTGACAAAAGTTGGGGTGTAGCAAGTAGCAAATGATGCTTTCCGTTGAATTGCAACCAGTAAAAGTAGTGGTTAAAGGAATCTCTGGGATCAAATATGCACACAGTGTGATGCACCTCTCTATCAATATATTACACAAAAGCAACAAAACTACTGTGTGGTGAAAACGGGGAAAAAAGGAAAAAAAATATAAAAATGTCATCGTCAGCATCCGATAGGATGTAGACAGGGAGAGTGAGTACAAGCAGCAATGAAGAATGGGATGAATGCGTGATGATGATGGGATGGAATGAGATGATGTGAGGAAAGATCAATTTTTTTACTTGAACTCCGACTAGACATGTTACTCTGCTCGATAATATTTATTTTTGTTTGGGTGAAATGGTTTGGTGGTTGAGACTTGAGTTATAGTAGGCATGAAAGGATGCCGCTGACACAGAGTAGCAGTAGCAGAAGCGGAAAAAAGAGGAAGAGATTTGGTGGTGCGATGAAGGAATGATTTCGTTATTGACTGTCAGAAAAAGCTCATAAAATATTATTCATTTGATGATGAATTCATTCCCGTTTTTTGCTTGATGTTCGGCTTATAGTAGTACACAGAACTCAATATTTTTTATGTGCTTCTGTTGTAGTAGTTGGCTCAGTGCTTGCGCGTGGAATGCCATGTCTTGGAAGACCGACGGCGAGATTGAAAGGAGAAAATTGAGGAAAAAATGGCGAGAAATGCGGGATAGCAGAGAGAAGGATTAGATTTTATGGTGATGTTCTGTCCATGTTGTTGAATGGACGCAAGAGCGACTCTGTAGTACGAGGAAATGATGAAGCTGCAGTGCTACTTTTCTGCTGGTTGTAAAAGTGCACGACATCATGGAGAAGTTTGGTTCATTTGCTGAATAATATGACGGAAAGGAAAGTAATAAAGTTTAACGTGAGGAAATTACTAAGGCTTTTGGAACTTATGTCATGTCTGTTAAGTCCTCGTACTTTTTTACGAGTGTGTGTTACTTGATTCGAGAGTGATGCTAACGGTAGTTGAGGTGAAATTGAATGATGAAACATAAAAGAATGAACGCAATAACAAAATCTCTTGAAAACACATCTTTAGAGCACATAAATTCCCCAGAAAAATGGAAAATACCGAATTCACTGCATTAAAAACCGAAAGCTAATTTTATTATGCGTGAGTACTCATAAGAATGGTTGAAATGGGAAAAAATGGTTGCTAAACATGCGATAAATACCAGACTTGGCTAATGTCTAAATGCTATGTATGCTACCTTGTGTTAGATATGTACAAATTATCTATCAAAAATTGAGATCGACAGTAAAACCTAGGCTTTTACTCCATTCGAATAAATGAAAGTGTATTTACATCCAAACTGAGCAAATGGCTAAAACTGAAAATCTTTCATATAGGTTGTAGGTTTACTAGACTTTTGAGTTTATAATGCGTACTTTTTACAGCATCCATACCGTTGAAATCAGGTCGCGTCGTAGGAATAGGGCTAGTGGGGAAATGTCCGGCGCTAATGCTCCAGGAATTAGAGTTTCTTCCGGTTGATCCAGTCTTCTAACCCTGAGCTTAGTTTACTGGTCAAAAGGATATTGATCACGTTCTCTATATTTGTTCAAAGGATTAAGGTAAAATTCTAGCTTGTCATATAGAAGTTGTAGAACCGTTTGAATGTTTGCAAGCAGGACAGCATCAGCGTATAAACACCCAACATAGTTTTTCTATTGCACTGCGCCACATCCGTCTATTCAGGCTTTCCGGTGGAACAAAAATGGGTTCATGAATCGGGAACCAACTATTTGATAATTATATGAATGTGTTGCCTCTCTGAACTGGGCAATTTGAAATAAGTCTCTTGTCCAGCTTTTGATCAGGAACTGACCGTAAATCGAAACCGAGTTGCGTCAACCCGTCCATCGCTGTCCATCTGTAGAAAGGAGGAAGACATTGTTTGCAAACCTGTGTCAGCATTGTGAGCAAACAACTCGCTTCCTGGCACGTTACAACACAACTTAAGTATTTATAGCGTGTTGTATGTAGACTGCTTTTATCTAGTAGAGTCGCCTCTCAATAATGACAGCCTTCCAAAATGTGAAGCAGAAAAGCGGCAATGGGTAGATCCGTTCTAGTGAAAGTTTTTAGCTTGAATTCTTCTCCTCTCTGTAGTCTCAAAGTATAGACGTCCATTATGCAATTAGGTAGTTGTCTGAAAAGCTGAATGAAAAGGCGGGACTAGACGATGCCCCTGTAATCTTCGTATTTCACACACAACTACAACTGCACAATTGTAACATCCCACCAATTGCAGGCATCATTGCTACCTCAGTAGAACAACGGGGTGAAGCGTTCAGTACAGGCGCCAGGATGAAGAATATTGATAATGGCGTTTTTATTGCCATTGTCCCCAGTTATAACACATCAAAGTTTAGATTTTTGTATTAATTTTTTTGTTATAGTCCTATACTATAACTATGGTGTCAAAAGGCGACCAGGGGGCCAGCGCCCGCGCTTCGTGCTGTTAAGCCTTATCTTTTTTGGTCGCCAAAGAGCCGAGACTTATCTCTTTTGTCGGTCAGGGGCCAACGCACACGCTTCGTGCTGTTGAGACTTATCTCCTTTGGCGGCCAGGGGCCAACACACACGCTTCGTGCAGTTGAGCCTTATATCTTTTGGTGGCCAAAGAGGCGAGCCTTATATCTTTTGGCGGCCAAAGAGGCGAGACTTATCTCTTTTGTAGGCTAGGGGCCAACGCACACGCTTCGTGCTGTTGAGAATTATCTCTTTTGTCGGCCAAAGGGCCAACGCACACGCTTCGTGCTGTTGAGACTTATCTCTTTTGTCGGCCAGAGAGCCAACCCACACGCATCGTGCTGTTGAGACTTATCTCTTTTGTCGGCCAAAGGTCCAACGCACACGCTTCGTGCTGTTGAGACTTATCTCTTTTGGCGGCCAGGGGCCAACACACACGCTTCGTGCTGTTGAGACTTATCTCTTTTGGCGGCCAGGGGCCAACACACACGCTTCGTGCTGTTGAGCCTTATATCTTTTGGCGGCCAGGGGCCAACACACACGCTTCGTGCTGTTGAGCCTTATATCTTTTGGTGGCCAAAGAGGCGAGCCTTATATCTTTTGGCGGCCAAAAGATACGAGACTTATCTCTTTTGTCGGCCAAAGGGCCAACGCACACGCTTCGTGCTGTTGAGACTTATCTCTTTTGTCGGCCAGAGAGCCAACGCACACGCTTCGTGCTGTTGAGACTTATCTCTTTTGTCGGCCAAAGGTCCAACGCACACGCTTCGTGCAGTTGAGCCTTATATCTTTTGGTGGCCAAAGAGGCGAGCCTTATCTCTTTTGTAGGCTAGGGGCCAACGCACACGCTTCGTGTTGTTGAGACATCTCCTTTGGCGGTCAAAGGTACAACGCACACGCTTCGTGCTGTTGAGACTTATCTCTTTTGGTGGCCAAACCTCCAACGCACACGCTTCGTACTGTTGAGATATGACTGTCTTGACAGAAATACTTACTAACTAATTCAGAAATTTAATTAAAGAAACTTGGATTTCACGGAAATAATTTGCTGATTGACAGGACGGGAATGCTGAACAATTTGAAATCACATTTACACTTCATTGCGTTTTTGGATAATTACTTTGCTTATCTTAAGGCAAAAACTTCAAACATGCCGAATAACAATATTTCTGCAAACTGTTTCTTGGAGTACCGATTTATAAAAGCTTTAATTATCGTGTGAAATGAATGAATTTAATTATTTGAACACGTAAATTATGTTTCACTTTCTCCTTGGATGTCTTTTTTAGAGTTTTGGAAACATGAAACCATTTATTCACTATTTCTTCAACAAATTTATGGTATTCATTCAATTCAATCATACGATATATCTTGTGTTTGGTTAAGCGTATCCATTTCATATTCGTTTTTTTTGTAAATTCATACGTAGGTTCGTATGTATCATTTTTCCAAAATGGCACTGATTTGATATCAATGCAAGGAACATGCAGTGAACAGGTATTGAATACATTATTCATTTGTTACCAAACAATAACGTAATTTTTGACTCGTGTATTCAATTTCCCCAAGTTTGTTGGCATGTGCGTGCGGAAGTTAAGGTGCATGCTATGATGTAAAACAAACAAATAATAGAAACGAGCAAATATTTCTTTTTACGGCTCCAGGTAACCAGGTACATTTCATGTATACGTCATCATGACATTCAACTTGTACACCGCAGACAACAGAAAAGGCTCAACAGACACAGAGTTTTTGTAAACCTACATTTTCCTGTCAAAAACGTAGCAAACCAAACGTCAAGTATTTTTTAAATGAAAACTTGTTGACATGCCTCATCAAAAATTCATGTAGCATGTGGGTAAGCAAGTGAATATGTGTACACAGTAGTAGGTAGATATAAGTTTACACTTGCACATTTATCGGCTAAAATTCTATTTATGTTTTATACACCTGCTAACTTTTTATTTGACACTTGGAATTTCCTACCCCATAACGCCAAAACTTTACAAATATATCTTGAATGAATAATTCTTTGTTCAAAGCAGAAAGTATATGCGTGCTTTGGTGCAAGTGCTATAAATACATCATCATCTAAACATTTACTCATTACTATTTTGCTCAATATGACCCGTAAAGAAACTTTTAGTTTTTATTTATTTAACGTTAATAATGCATTGTATATTTCATGAAGTTACATCATTTAGTACATGCATATATTATGTAAATTCACCGCAATACAGAGTAATTACCACGTGAAATCGTATGTGCAAATAGCTTTGCATCACCTCCAACTTTTGTCCACATGATTTATTATTGTCCGTCTGGAAGAAAACAAGCGTTGTTGAACCACACAACCAAATGAAACGAAAAATATTATGCAACGTAACAATCTCTAGCAATGGAATTCTATTGTTACGTGAGTATTCTTGCTTTCTTCCTTTGGTGGAAAACGTGAGTAGATGTCATTACCTTCACATAATAACTTACATGATGAACAAACATTATACTTTCTTGTTCAACTACGGCTGCTGCTGCCGTGACAGCATGGCTAGCAGCTGTTGCTCTAGTTAATATCAATTATTATCAAAAGAGAGAAAGAGAGAGCAAGGAAGAGAGAGAGAAAGATGGATAAAATAAACGACCTGATTCTCTCAAGTCGACTCCATCATGCATCAACAGAAAATAACACCACCGCCATATTTACCACTACTACCACGACTATTTTGCCTTGGCAAATTATGGCCTGCCCAATACGTAACTCTCTTCTACTTTCATGGAATGTTGTTATGTTGTTCTAACAGAAATAATATGAACGTCAGCACAGAAGAGTGTGTAGAAGTAACAAAACACACATCTTTTTCCTTGCGTCAGGCCAAACTTGCCATGTGGAGGGAAATGAGAGCAGCACGGTAACAAAATTCGCAGAATGTTATGATGACGACTCTCTCTCTGCAGAAAAAGGACATCGAAATTACAAGTCTTATTATTTTTGTTAGGCTTGCCCTCATACCATCTCACCATTCTCATCATCATCCTAATTCGGGCTCATGTACTTTTTTCATCATGTAAAAGTCAGAATACAACTGGTTCTCTCTGGTCTCTTTTTAGCAGAAGATGGCAAAACTTGAGCCTTTTCTCTTTTTCTTGCGTGATCTTCTTTCCACGTCTTAGAGTATACATACAGATACTTTACACCAGCAGCGAAACCAGCATGCTAAACTGATTCCTGTGTAAACAAAAAGATGAAAACTAAAAGAAAGAAACAGAAATGGTCGCATTGCCAAATTACAACAAACGAATAAAAATGAAAACAGGAGGAAAAAACAAGTAGAAAGCAAAAGGTATCTCTTTTTGGTGGAGATAACGAATAACGACTCATCAGGAGGAGGCCGTGGAAGAAATCCAGATTTTCTTTTTTGCAAGCTCAACAAATATATTCCCCTTGTTATAATCCCAAACAAGAAGAAAGAGTGGAATGGAGAGAGAAAAAAATCTAAAACGAACCAGTTAGAAAGAAATAATGGGTTACTTTAGTGGTATGATGATGATGATGACTACGAACACGACTACCGCATCTCATGTCATTTTTTTGCATTTCATGTGGGCTTACTCCAGTTTGCTTTCGGCCTGTCTTTGTGTGTCTCTATGTGTCCGGGGTTCTTAACTAGCAAGTGGTAGAGAGTCGTAGTAGTGGTGGTGGTGGGAGTAGAGTACTCAGCAGTATTTATCTAAGCACACTAAGTATGGTAAATCCTGACTCATTGTCGTCAAGTCATGGTCTCCTTGTGTTTGCCATTATTTGCTCAGCATTAAGCATGCAGACTGCATAATATGCACACATAGCTTTCCTCTTTTACTTTCTTCGTGCGTCTTAAGAATGAAACGGAGAAAACGGGACTTTTGTTGGTTCCAGCTTTGTTTTCCTACTTATTTAACTACTTTGGTATGGATAGTGAAATGGATGCGGTAGAATCCTTTAGACTCAGTGTCTCATCATCCTGTGTGTTTGTGTTTTGTATGCAACTTTACACACGGTATCAGCTTTCTTGATGATCATCATCAAGAAGTTGATGGCAACTATCTGCGCTATCTAAGTTCTTACTTAGTGCAGATTTTTATTTGTATTTCCGCCTACGATTATATTAGCGTAAATATAGTGTGTGTGTGTGGTATAAACACTGCAACGTTGCTATAATGCGTCGTCATCATCATCATCATCTTTGTCGGCATCAGCATTTTATCCTTTCCTCCATCTCTTTTTCTTTCCAGCTTTCTGTCTGTAGTCATCATGATACTGCGATATACACACATTCAACAAGCCATTAGTGGGCCAGTGAACAATGGCTCTTCGTCTTTGAACAACGACTTGGCTGTTAACTTGAGAGGACTTTTTGTTTTCTTCTCTCTCTCTTTCCCCTTCTTTTTCTGGCTGCAGAACAAGAAATGAATTAAGGAGATAAAAGGGGGAAACAGAAAGAAACGAGGGAAAAATATCCTAAAGAGGAAGTCAGAGAGAGCCAAACAAGAAAGTCGACGAACCAAACAAGAAAAATAACGAAGACGAGAAGCCGAGTGAGATAGATGCTCAATTCATTTAAATGGACGGGGTGAGTAAGGTACCTACCATGACTTTGAGAGGAAAAGTATTGCACAGGATGTTGTTGATGATCAAATACGCAACAACAGCAACTAAAGTCGTAGTAATGATAAAGCACATTACGATTATGAAATTGTGTTTGCCTGTGACCTGCTCATCCAGCTTGAATATTACATAATAACATCCTATAGCCCACTTTACTCCCACGCAATAAATATATAAATAATAATGGTGATAATCTGAGGGAGCAAGAAAGGAAGTCACAAACAAAACGAAGCCGCCTTACATCACAACTCATCATTTCTGCCAAGACGATGAGACGACGACGATGATTATCTTGAGTGGATATTATGGATGATTACGTGAGGATCATGATGAGAGGATGATATAACGCTGATGACGCAAAAAGACTCTTGCTTCAACAACAACATCCGATGATGGGGAAAGTGAGAGAAAGCTTATCTGTGGAAGAAAACTGAAAAAAGATGACAAAGAGGAAAATGACGAAGGACAGAGAAAATCAGAAAAGATTCTAATTCAATTTTCCACACATCTTTTTTTGTCTTCATGATTATTACAACAAGCACGAAATGTTCCGTCATGCATGATTGTCAGAATCAGCAGCGGATCATAAGAGTCCACAAGTATCTCACGTCAAAGTCGCCAACTGAGTACAAAGTAGTTGGTCTGGCGATAGGCAGTTGTAGAAAAAACGAAGAAAAAGTACGTTGATTAGCAATGAACCAGTAACCAAGGCCCAAACAAACCATAACGAAAATTAACGCACAATAATAACATGCTGGCTTCTTTATTTTTATTTCCCGCATCTTCCCTCAACTTTCTTGGCTTTCATGGGAAACTTTCAGGAAACAAAAACGAGTTGTCCAAAACTTTGCCCCTCTCTTCCCCGTGCCAATCCAAGTTGGAGTAACAACTTGGTTGATTGACTGTGCATGTGTTGTGTTGTTGTCTGCTTGCCAATGTTTCTACTTTGTACGCGTGTGAGTAAGAAGAGAAATTTCGGAAACTTTCCAACAAGAAAAATAAATGAAATGAAAAGTTGTAGACTTTCTCTGTAGCAAAGTAGGAAGCATTAGGTACTTATTGCGTCCATCTTTCACACCCGGACAAACTCTAGTCGCCTAAGAGTCTTCCTCAACATCGATTCAGAATAAGTACGTTTTTCTGTAGCAATCTGATATCACGTTTAAATTAAATTTAAAAAACTAATCGCTCACATGCATTGTCCATTCCGGTTGATGGATGATGCTGTCGACAAAAGGGAAATTGTGTTGTAAAGCGTAAATATTTTACTACCTTTGCCATTCCATTGTAAAAACGTGCGAAGATAAAACCAAATTAACGGTTTAAATTAAATATGAAAGTTGTGTTAGCTTTCTCACTGGAATCACATGTTCCATTTTTGTGCCGTTTTCCAGAGCAGTACCATGTCCAGTTTCCTAGAGTATTCCGGTCTGGTTATTGTAGCCAGAAAAAAGACCTCGCAACCTGACCGTTTTATCTTTCGTTATTTTCTTCCTGTTTCGTCTTCCCCACATGTTTACTGGCTTGATCTACTACTGCAAAGCTCATATATTATTACGCAAAACGCAGTGTAACACTTTTTAGCTTAGCTCAGCCATTTCCTCGGCCAACCTCACGAAACAACATCACACCATCGTCTCGTCGTCATCATCACCTTAATAGCATCATGGCCTCGTTTTCACCAACATCCAAGAAACAACGTTTCGACCATCACCATCATCATAACAGCCCGGTACAGTGGCATGATATAATGAATAAAATATGGAGACCACAAGGAACCACCCACTAACAACATACTAGTTTTTCTTTTCCAAATGCACAACAGGAGGTCCGTGAGATTTTTCTGTGGTTCAGATATAACAGAGTAATCCTTTGGAATAGCTTTCTCAAAACGTCAACCACATAATTGCAGGGATGAAAAAGTTTAAAGTTTGTGCTTTTTGTGTGTCGCATTCCATCTTATTAGGGCATGAAACAAGCCTAGGCATCATCAGGATGATACGTATAAACGATTTATTTGCTTAATCTTGTCAAACCTCGTTATTATTTGATATATTGCAGAGCTCTTGAAAAAGCGGAAAAAATAATGTGCCAGCACGACCATGCCGCATGATCGTACTCTTATGATCAAACACACACTTTTTGTAATATAACAGCTAGATAGAGTCAAATGAATATATGGCAACAAGGCAACAAAATGGTATAGCACAAAAAACGAAATGGAGAAAGGCAATAAGGCAAAAAGAGTATGAGTAGAAGGATAAGTCAGTCAGGAAGTAAGACTCAAGTGAAGTGTGCCAAGACGACAAGGTAAATAAATAATGCTTTGTGCTTATGTCTCCCATAAAATTGCGTTGTCTTCTTAGTCGAAAAGTCTCTTCTTAAAAGAATGCCCCTTTAACACAGTTTCTATAGATGTGTTTCGTCCCTCCAAAGTTTTAAAAATGGGGATTTTTTGAGTTGAGCATTATTGCGTTATACTTACGTTAGCGGGGTTTCACAAGCATAAAAACTGAGTATTTTTCGTTTAAAAGTGTACATTCTATGTGGTGGTAATGGTGATGACGAACACGGGAAATCATATAATGATAATGCCACGCAACGATGAAACGTTTAGGATGAAATGGGCAGGGTAACTACGCACAGGAGAAATCCTCTGCTGCCTTTGGAGTAGCCTTAAAGGAACTGTTTAAAAGCAAAAAATGGTCATAAAACCGAGGTACATTATCTCAACGACAATTGCAATGCGAATTTCCATTCATTTTTTATTCGAAAGGAAACGCGAGGTTTTTGTACTTATTTTTCTACACAAATAAAAATAAATGTGGCCAGGTGTATTTGAAATTGCAGCACTGTGCTGTTAAATAAAGTGTGTAAGTGCTATACCTATATTGTGACGTGCCGCAATAACTGAGATAAGTTGTCTGAAAAATTCTTTTGCAATTTCCAAAAAGGAGAAAATAAAACTAGAAATGAACGTTGTTTTAGAGTGCGTGAATACATGGAGACCCAGTTGATGTCGTTTTCAGTGATGAGTTAAATTGACAATAAAATAAATGTGAGAGCTGCGCTATTGTCAGAGCTAAATAGATCTCAAAGTGTAGTGTTTATTAATACCGTTATGATATATCATGCCATCATACAGATCATTTGCTATAACGTTTACCGTTGTCCCTGTACACCTACAATTTCTTGGGAATAACAATAATTGCAAAAACTGATATGCTCTGAAATTTCACACCAAAAAACTAAAACCGTGGACAATGACTGTGCTCAGTTTTCCAGGAAATGAATGTTTTCCCCTAGCAAAATTCAAGTTCTTTCATTACTGTGGACAAACAAAATTTATTGTCATGTTGCATGTAGCACACGTACCAAGAAAGAAAAAGCATTTCTTGTTTTTTACGTGATTTTCTACCTGTGTGGAACAATTTTGGTTGGTAAATATTTAATTTACTACAGAAAAAAACAGTTAAATTTTGATCTTCATGTTAAAATTTCCAGTGGTATCTGCAATTATGCTTCTGAAAAAGAACCCACTAAACATTTAAAAAGTCAACTAACCTTGTTAGTTAACAGAGTAAAACACTTTAAGGAACAAAAAGTAATGTTCATTACAATTTGACAGGAGCCACAAAGGCCACCATAATTTACAATTCCCTTTAGCTTTCCCCGACATTTTTAGCTTTTGTCTATTAAATTCACAAGCTTGTGTGTGTGCTTGCACACTTGGGTGGCTCCTTGAAACGAGTTATTTTCTCTCTCTCAAAGTTCCTTCTACTCCCGTTTCATCTTCGTGAGGCACTTCAATTAAATTCCTGTGGCCGCATAAATAAAAAGATATGAGGAAAGTTGTTTCCAAGAAAAAAAGAATGAGTGAACAGAGTACATACAAGATGAAGAGACAAAGACCGAGGAAGAGAAAAGAAAGTGCACTTTTTTCATAAAAATGAGATAGTGACAAGCTTCAAAGTTGAGAAAGTCCGAGAACAAAGTCATCATCAAAGTGCCCATCATCATCAAAAGTATAATTTTCTACAAACAGAGTAGTGTAGTAGTAGTAGTGAAAATGCGGCAAAAGAAACCCATATAGCTGCTCTACAATTTTGCTACCACTTTTTTCATAAAACGATTTACCCACACAAAAATGAAGCGCGTAGCATATTAACTTTGTATTTGCAACGGACCGTTAAAAGTTAAACACAGGAGGAGTTGGTTGCCGAGCTGTATAATATTAGGTAACCCACATAAAATGATGCGGGCGTTGGTTTAAAGTCGACAAGTAACCTACCAGGAGGATAATTATACCGTGTGAAGCTGAAACCGAGCAGAAGTAATGTCTGAATAACCTTCCCTGCACCACACAAATGCGTACCTTTCACTTTGTAACTGTCAATCTGAAAATAAAATACCCCCACAACTAACAACTCTCCTGGAAGCTGCAACTACATCATACTATCAAAGAATACAATATAAAGTTGCCACTGTTACAACAGCCCGCGACATGGAAAAGTGAACTGCTCAATCATTTCAAAAATATAAAAATTGCCTTGCAACCCAACTTGACAAATGATATTGAGCGAGAAAAAAGTCCATTGTGATTTCTACTCGTTTATACGTCATTTCTCATGTGAGCCAAGCCGTAAATAATTTTATGAGCGTTAGCCATATCTCTTTAGTGTGTAGTAGTGAAGTCAGTGCACTGCTTATGGTGGGTTCATATTTATATAATAATATCTTATCTTGGGATTGCTCAATCATTTGGTAACGGGGACGACATGCACACACGACAACTTTACTTTTTCTGACAAGATGCGAAAGGGTTCCACAAGTTTTGCTACAAAGACGGACGTCTCACTTTTCACCTCCTGCTCAAAGCTTCTCGCCATTTTGTACTAAACTGTTGGGTATTAAATCGTCTCGTGCTTCTTTTCTGACACACAATGTGATATGCCATCATGTAATGCATCTACCGGTAGTGCATATAATATATAGTGTGCAGACACGGATTTATTTAAAAGGCTCGTCCATAAATGAAATACATGCACAAGTAGTATATAGTACTACTTATTTTCAAGCGGAATATATAAATACATATTTTACAAAGTTTTTAGGCTACCAACCAGTTCCCCTTTTCAATCTTGTTGACAATTTAATTTCCCATTGACTTTACCCCATCTTCCAACAGCCATCATTCCGAACATCCTCTCCCTGTAATATATATCCGTTCCTTGTCGCTCCCTTCTATACCCCATTTCTCTCCATTTCCTTGTGTTTCAGTTTAGTACCATTATACCAACGGGCTTTTATTTGTCCCGTCGCTTTTGATGATGAAAAGAAGAGGATAGTGGAAAAAGAAGAGCCACCAGCATGCTGCTGCCGCTGTTTTCATATTATACGACCACTAGGTCTTCTGGGAGACTGGGAGAGATGAAAGTCTTCACAGTATGACTCAGTCAGTTTTGCTGTACGCTTGTTGTGGAAGATGAGACTTGATACGGCTTTCACTCCCACTCTCATTCACACACATGCCGTTGGTGATAATAATAATAGTAATGATAATAAGGAAATCTAAACGCACACGAGACTTGATCTTATAAAGTAGTACTGATGGAAAGGAGAAATATGTACCATGATCCAGTGATGGAATCCATTTTATTTATCGCCTATATTGTTACTCGTCAGACTGAAGCCATATACATCCTGAGTCAATTTCATTCAACCCAGTTTTCATTCAACATTCTGCACATTGACTGCGCAAAATATTATCTTTCCATTCCAAAAAATACATGGAAATAGGTATATAGGAAAATACAGACACTCTTTCAAACAAACGAAAATGGAAATGCAATATATTATTGTATATTTGTAATCGTGACAATATTTTTTGGAGAAAATGTCAAGGGTTAACCCATTCCAAATTATATTACTATTGTATATGTATTGTATCTTTACCTATATTTGAATAATAGAATGACTTTTAATTACAGAAATGAGCAAAGTGCTTTAAAGCCGAGGAATAGTTGGAGAGTTACATCTTTGTCCTCGCTCTCTCGTTTCATTCCTAGAACCAATAGCTACGCTTCCAGAAGGATAAACTTAAGTCAGTGTTGTGTTCGGGGCAAACAAAAAATCGTTTGCTCATTTCCTCGCGAAAACAGAAGTGCAACAGAAGTAAAGAGCTGAAGACGGAAAACAAAAAATCCATAAATATACTACAACACAGGATCAATTCAATCTTTATCCTTTTTCTCTCGCTCACTCCTGTTCCTTCCTTCGCTCTTTGGATCCCCTTCTTACAAAAAGTTTACGGTTTATTTTGACTTGACTGATCGTTCGACTACTTCTGGCTGTAGTGTCAGTTGACTAGATATCCTTCTTCTTCTCACATCTCATCTCACATCCAGCTTCCCAGTTTTTTTTTATAGTAGATTCTCTCTCCGAGAAAATATAACACGAGGGAAAACACAAGAGATTTTTTAGATGAGAAGCCAAAGCAGGGAAAAAAATAAGAATAAGGAGGGCGTCTAAGTTTTTGCTGGCTTGCTACCTAGCTTGACATATCGACTCCCGTCCACTCTTACTTACTTACATACATTTTCACTCTCTCGTTCCCGGTTTTTGCTTGCCTCGCTTTCCATATTATTATTATCCAGTAGAGAGGGAGAAAGCACGAAAAGATTACTGCTATCCAGCCTTTCCCTCGTTCGTTCCACTTACTTCATCTTTCTTTTCTCTTTCTATTTTGTGCGAAAAAAATACAAAAGAACACTTTCCTTCAGAATGTTTCCCCCTAAAAATCTAGCGGTAGCAGCAGCAGTGCAGTGATGTTGCCTTGTTTGGTACTTATCATCAGGCTGAAAAAATGCTTTTTGCCTTGAATTACTTTCACTTTCACCACTACCATGGTATAACCATCATGAGCATCATAATCACAAACCGGGCTATACTATAATCTTTATCTAGAAAGTCATTCAGCCAGGCACCAGCTTGCAATCACAAGATACACAGTCTGCAGAAATGGTAACTTTAGCCGACAGACTTTTTTCCAAAGATTACTACATATCCATGTAGGTATGCCACATGTATTGTACATGCTCACATTTATCTGTGTTGCCCTAAATTCTTTGTATTTCCTAAAATGAAGCTATGCGATTTTTTGTTGTTGTCACTTCTCCCTCTACCTTTCAACAAACTTCATTGAATGGACATGACGTGCTACTCTGTGTGTATGAGTTCTAGGTGTCATTATTCTGGCGTCAAAACCAGTAAGCTGGTGCAAAAAAATGTAGTCGAGTAAAAACGTAAAAGAATGAGTGTGTCCAAAGCTTTTGCACTGGCTTAAAAAGCTGTTGACAATCTCTGATGTCTTGTTCTTCTTTTAACCACTTTCCTCTCAACTTCATACTTTTAACGCAAAAACATTTTTCAACTTTAAACTAAGGATCTGCTGCTGCTTGTATACACTTGTCATCCAAGTCAGCAAAAGTAAATACAGAACACAAAAAAGCGCTTGGCTGTGTGGAGATGTTATTCTGATGAAAATTGAGAACGTTAAGTAATCAAACATGTGACAATATATATGCACAGTTTGTTTTGGCATTTTCTTAAGGTACTTTTGGCAAAAAAGGATCACAAAAGTTGCCATAAAAATTCCTAGAAGTACACTTACTTCGAACATGAAAAATGTCGAAACACCATAAAAACAAATAGCTGTCATGTGAGAATCTCAAACTTTTCTCGTGTGTACATTTACCATCCGAAGCATTAGTTAATACCACACATTCCTTCTACTCAATGCAGTAGCAAATACCATTTCACCATTTTCCAACCTCCTGAAACCTAAAAATGTGATTGACCACATTGAAGCAGGTGTGCTTTTTTAAAGTACAGATAGTTGTCTGCAATGTTGGTAATATGTTTGTCAGTGTATCTGTGTAACATACTTAAACCAAATGACAAAGCCGTTTCCTTTTGAACGCTCAGCAAGTAAGTAAATCGTACTTGTGAGCCTATTGCTTTAACATATTCCTGACAAGGACAGATCCAGCAACAAAGTTTCAATTTATTCTGTCATGCTGACTCTCTATACCGTCGAATTCCACTTTACATTAATACTTTTAAAGAATTTATCTGCGTGGGGTAAAGTTTCTGAGGATGATTGTACTCTGATGGGTTTTGGAGTGCTCGCAGAGAGAAGAAGACATTAAAATTATAAACTTTTTTGTATCTTTTCCTATTGAAGCTATTGCATAAAACCACTGTGGCGAGACGCTTGAATTTGCTTGCTTGAAACTTACTTTTATGGCTTTGTATAAACTTACATCTGCGTCAAATATGTTTCAACTTAATCCGATAACCCGAACAAAATCCAGTGAAAGGAACAACGATTCCGAGAATTTCCTCTCAATTCAAAGGATATGAAACGGTTGAAAGGACGCACCCAGTAAACTCAAAATCTTCATTCCTTTCCCTTGTGTTATCAGAAAAAGCGGATTACATTACGCAATATTCTCTTTCAATAAAGTGAAATGACTGATGGTCCTGAAGTTTCCATTTATTCAGCCTGTATTTATATGGCCAGTCCACTTGTAGGAATTTTAGAGAAAGAAAAAAATGAAGTTCATTGAATTTCTTGACAAGTAAAACCATTTTTTTCTTCATCGCAATTTCAATCAACAAAGTTGTAGCTCTAAAGTTTCTCTCCAGAGATGATTTTCTTTTCTTTGCTTAAAACACTTTCATTTTGTTCCCCTGTGTAGGAAACACATGCAATAAGGAAGCAAGTAAACTCTAACAATGGAAATGTATACAAAGAATGAAGACTATTGCAAAACCACACAAGTTTCATTGGAATACTTTTCAAACTTTTGTTACTTTTCTATTACACCTTAAACTTTTGCACACCTTGAGCACATAACTAGCATGATATTTTCCTAGGTAAACAATAGAATATAGGTAGCTATATTATGCACACACAAGGAAACCCCAATTTTGCAACAAACGTTCTATGGCACAGCAAAATGTCCCAACCAAAATGTGATGACGTCCTTATATTTGCTTCCCTCTAATTTGACTTTTTTGTTTGCATTTGCGACCTACTTGTACCACATTCTCTTCTAATATCCTAGTCAATATTGCGATCGAAACACCCACAAAAACTGCATTTAGGTGAAAGTGAAAGTATAGACAGGCACACTTTACTCTTCTTGATCACGCGGGCCTCATTTATTGTGCAGTCAACCGCAGCAGGATTTTTATGGATGCTGGGTCTATACTGACGATCTCCAGTTTGATCATTGCTTTGCCCCACACCACACATTTTCAGCCTTATCACTTGACATTGTACATGTTTTTGCAAAACAAAAATACAAAAAGTATTGTTCCCTAACGAATGTATAGAAAAAAAATACAAGCTCACGCAAAAAAAAGTTATTGTTGTTTCGTTTTATGAAATAAAATACAGGTCTGTCTGCTTTTTATTTAATTCCAGTACACATTCAGTAGATAAATAATAATAATTTCATTCCATTTCTTCTTTCTTTGCTGACTCCTGTGTTTCTTATTCTATCCTAATTCTATCCTGGAAAGAAAACACATAAAAAAGGAGAAAAGATGATGAAGAAAAAACTTTTTCTTGTACATTTTTTTGTGTGCTTGCAAAACTTTACCATTTTCTTTTGCTCCTACTCCTCCCATTCTTTCCCAATTTTTTCGCAAACCTTGCTTTTTTCTTAATCATCGTCTGCTTTTTCCGGATGGAAAATGGACCAGAACAGCAGCAGAGGATCTGTGTGAGCGTGCGAGTAGTCGTGTGCTACCAGAAAGAAATTGAGCTACACCATAAGCAAAATAAAAGAATCGGACATTGTGTCATTATTCGGCGGAATATAATAGAGAATCGAAGAAAACGGTGATGTGGCCATAGCGGTACTCTGAGCCAACCGCTACTCTAGCATACCAGCACACACACAGCCACCATGAAAAAAGACGACAAAAAAAACGGGCGCATTCAATGCGAGCTCCTCGGCACACAAAAGAAGACACCAGCAAAACAAACGATTTGTTCAAAGAGAAAGAGAATCGATAGTGGCTATAGAAAAGACTTTCTCTGGCACATAAGCTGTGTATGTGTTTTTTATCTGTGAGAGACGAGAGAAAGCCCAGAGACCAAACCAGACCAACAGAGCAATACAGAAAAGGAGACATACACAGAATGAAAATGAACAAGATGACGCTCTACACTCCATAATAATGAATATCTTCACAGAAGAAAAGCGCAAGAGATAGAAACAGAGAGTGAGGGAGAGAGAGAAAAGCGAGGGAGATAGACTGACTGACTCTCTCTTAGTTTTCTTTTGTCTTGCATGCACATACTTTTTGGAAAGATTGCATTGCAGAGAAGAGGGCACGTGAATGTACATCACACCATATTTCTCTACTAAAGGAAATGCTACCAAAACTTTGGATGCAATATTTGGCGGATCTTGCTTCACTCAAGCCAGCAATATGCAATATACATTGCCATCATCATATCAACAATAGCGCCGTGATGAGCACGATCTTCATTGAAAATGGTGGTCGGGGTGACGAACGCAGGAGAAATGTATTCTGTACGTGCAAGCGACAACGCGCGGGACTGATCCACCTTATCCACCAGGATTTTCAAAGGTGATGAAAGCGCGCAAAAGCAAATTGCAAACCACAAGAAGAAAAGATATCTCAGAGAAAAAGCAAGAAGGAAGAATGAAACCAAAAAAATCGTTGTTGGTCTGGTCTATCACAGCGATTATGATCAAGATACAACAAACCTTAAACAAGACAAGACTCTGGTGGCTTGTACTGTACCATATAGCTACTTTTGCATGTGCAGCAGCAGCTTATTCTTTGCACAAAGATTTCTTTCATTTTTACTGCTTTTTTTCTTATTGTTTGCTTGTTTCAGGATAATATTTTATTATAATACCAGAGCCAAATCCAACTTTTGTGAATATCCTATACTGTAGTGTGTTTCCTTTTACTCTGCTAATACTACATATCCCACCACAATTTCCCCAAAAAATGGAATAACAGTAAAACCCATGCTCAAGCTACTTTCCTACCGGAAGATGAGAATGAATGCTGAAATGGTTTATTCCAGAGAGAGATACACTTTTATTACAGGCCAAAAAATATGAAGATAAAAACATCCTGTTGTATTCCAGAGCTAGAGACACATGTGTGCGTCTAGATTTTGTGTATAGCGTCTGCAGGGAAAAAATAAGCCTAATATTAGCCAAAGCCAACCTGATTCTGGTGGACAAAGAAAAATATGTACGCCATTTTGTGCAAGACTCTTACACACGCAGCTACCAAACAACACTTCCAACACCCGCTAACCCACCAAAAAAATGGTTTCGTAGTTTTCAACAATATTTATGGGTTTTGTTACTGGTGAAAGTCTCAAGAAGGAAAATCTTGGGTGTGCGCGTCTGTGCACCAAAAAACTTGCGTTACTTATGAACTTTCCATATTATATATTTTTCACTTCTGGCAGACAAAAAATAGCTTTATATAAATAATGTTGACTGTACATAAAAAATGGTATATAGAATGTATTTGGGTCATAATCATCATATCATTATTATTATTACATTATATAACCAGTTACAAGTACATGTACATTCGCTTCACTATCACAAGAAACATGTATATTTTTAATGCAGACTATTCACAACTCTTTTATAGACAAAAAATGTAAAGGCTTATGCTATACAGCGCTTGTGCATTTTTCTGTCTGTGTGGAATGACAGGGGGAGGACGGGAACAACTCCTGGGTAGACTTTTGCTCCATGGCATAATGTTGGCTTACGTGAAGAAAAAAAGGAATTTAAGTTGCCATTTTCAGGTTTCTTCCTCTTCTTGTTCACTGCCCTGGCCACAAAATGGTCTAGCAGTACACATGATTCTGCACATATGCCCACTTAAAAAAGCTAAAGCGTAAGCTCTTGTAAAGCACCTAGGAAAAAAAGTGACGAAACAAGCATTTCTCCTACATAAAATATATCTATAAGTGGTTAGAAAAATCAGTAGAAACGCAATGGCTCTGTGAAGTGAGTGGGTGAGTGAGAGATAAGGGAAAAAATAAGTGATGTTATATGCCATTCCACACATATCCTCCTATCTTCTTCAGAAAAAGAGGAAAAAAATCCCTTCACATTATACACACAGACAGGGTCTCTCTTTTCGCTTGAAAGGAGAGCCTTCCACGTTTAGTTAGTTGGGTCATTATAATATGTATATATTTATTTTATAGGTGATTTGAGAAAAAGAAATGGAAAGAGACACATAAAAAGTAGTGAAGGGAGAGGAGAAACATTATGCATTCATGCGGATTCCACATTCCATCCAAGTCCTCTATCTTGTGATCCTTCTTCCTTCCAAATACACACACGCTATACAGTACAGAGTCAACGGTGCAGTGTGAAGGTATATAGCAGAAGTAGCAATTCATTCCAACCTTCGCATGTCCCTTTTTTACTCTTGCACGGCTGAAAATATTCTCTTCTTCAGAAGAAAGTAAAAAGGAGAAAGAGATGAAGGGAAGTTGGAAAGAAGCTTGCCGTTCTGAATGTAGAATACGTGATGAAAATATGTGGACCACAGAGTACCGCAGTCAGTCGCACACACAGTCAGACCAAATGTCTTCTTGTCGTGGCTTGGCCCCATCGTGAGATCATGACCATGATGATGATGACAGTAGCGTGGTCCAAGTTCTAAGCAGCCTTGCCAGGCTGTATGTCTGGAAGCTGATTTTTTCTTATTTCCGGCATGTGCATTTTCCACCATAACAAAGGAAATAGGTAATGGAAAAAAGTGTACCTTTAACGAAAGAATTCCAACTAAAAGGTGAACCACTGCTTTTGAAGAATTATTGGTGATTTATGCAACTCCCCAGTTATTATTCGGAGATCCGTGCATTCAATTCTACTTTTTTATGCCTCTAGTTTATTAGCTTGTTTTAAATGAACTGCTAGCAAAGGGAGATTAGCCAAATCATCTCCTGCGGTTGATAAGGAAGCAACCGATGAAGGAAAGAACAACCAGTAAAAAAGCATGTTTTCTTTTATTACAACTTGAATGAGATAAAACTTGAGGGAAAAAATGTAGATGGAGGAATGACGACATAGGACAAACATTAGTTTTGCACGGATAAGCACACTGCTCGTATTAACTAGGCATACACACTTGCATTCAATTCAATGGTTTTATGATGATTTTTTCTGTCTTATAGCTTAAACTTCCACTTCCTCTTTGGCTCTGCCTTTCTATTACGCTTGCTTTCTTCCGTTTGCCATCTCCTACTTTTCGTCATTTGGCAAAAGTTGTAAAGAGAGAGAATAAGAAAGAGAAAGAAACCAGGCTTGAAAGCTAAAATTGCAAGTTGGATTGTTATACAATATATTCTTTCCACTTTACTTTCTCCTGCAGTTTGTTTTCCTTCTTGGAGAAAGTAAAAGCAGCCCACCGACCGTGTTTCTGCTGTTCTTGTATGTAGAAAGCTAAAGTAGTAATAATAGTAAAAGTATACCTGTAAGCCAAGTTACAATGCAGGGTACGAAGGCAAAAAAGAAAGAACACGGTGTAAAAAATCCTAAGTACACATTCCATAAATAGTTCACGAGAAATAGCAGTAGTTGAACAGAATACGGGCATTTTCTCTCTCTTCCCCTTTTCTCATTCTCTCATCTTGTTGGGATCATAATGTAAGTAGAAAGTAGATATTTACCTTTTGCATTCATATGTCCGGGCTAGAATATACGAAGAAAATATAGTGTGGTGTTGGTGTGACCTGGTTTTTTTCCAGAAAGATATTCTCTAACTAGCTTACTATTACATTTTTCTCCTACCTCACTAACCAAGTCTTGAGAGGAAAATAGAAAGAAAAGAAAATGGAGAAAGTATTACAGTTTCCTTTTATTTCCTACCACACAGCACTACCAGCATGAAGATATTTTTGTTTTGGAAAAATTTCAATGATGCTGATGCTACAGTTCTTGATGATGATGACAGGAAAGTGAAGTAGTATTATTAGAAAACTGGTACATTCATTATAGCAATATACACTTTTTTGTGCGGAGACACAGGATGATGGGTCTTTGGAGTGTTCACAACAATGCTCAGCGGAGAAGGTATTTTCAACGAGCAGATTTTCTCCGATTTAATTTTAAATTCAAAACATATTAAAATAAATTCAATGCAAAAGTCATGTTATATTTTAGTTTAGTGCTTTGTCCGAGACGAAGGGGGAGGAGGATAACAAAAAGTGAACCCAGAAATGATACTCATTCTTTTCATACCCACTTTTGAAATTTTTTCTATTCTCCCACTTGGGAATGGGAAACTGGCTAGGTACACACACGGATTTTGTCTTGTGTGTGTGCATTTTATTCGTAGACATGCATACTTTTTTACGCGTCGAGTATTTTTTGGTCTCGTTTCTCCATTTTCTTCAACAATTTCTACATTCCACTTCAATTTGCGAAATTATTCTCTATATTTATTTATACATGACTACACCGCCGCCGTTGTTGCCACTATCATGCCGACTTGTTCTATGCTGCTATATGCTGCTCGCTGCTGGTTATTCCTCCTTTTTCTCTTTCCAGCCGTAAAGGACTCTTAACTACACGTTCCTACTTTCCTTTCTGTTTATCCAATTTCTTAATAATAATACATTTTATATATTCAACAAGCCCATCTCTAGATTCTTTTCTACTTTTCTTCTTACCACCAACCACAACACTAAGACTTTTCTACCTTAAAACTGATTTGTTTCTTTTTTAAAAATACAACGACATGGTTTGACATTATCACAAATCCGAGAGAATGCATACAGCACCGTAATATAAAGTTATTTTTAAGGAAAATTTGTGAATGCTCTTGGCATTTTGTTCATTGGCACAGAGTAGCTTTCTGAGAATCTAGCCATTAGCCAATCTCTCTGTGTACCAATTTTTTTACCCTTCGTTATACAATTTAATATAATTCCACTACCGTCATCATCAACCTCGCTGTTGTTGCACAGCTTCACGCACATCTCTCCTCTTTTCGTGGTTTTTTGGGGATTTTTATTGAGCACAATGTATGAGAAACCTCAGTCTGAAAGAATATGTGAATATTCTCGTTTAAGCCTCTATAAGGCTGTTTCCTGCAGCCAAAGATGGAAAAATTCACTTCTTTCTTCTTGGGATATTTCTCTGCTCTGGTTCTAATGTTGGCGTGTTGCTGGCAACTCAAATAAATAATGTATTATCGTAAAATGGTTAAAACGGCAGCAACACAATTTTATTCCTCGTTTATCGTGTCGGGGCGTCAAGTCATCAGAAAAGAAAAATTGAGTCTTAACTTTCATGACTGGAATAATATCAACCACTGCTACTTCTCTTCTGCTTCTGTGTGTTGCATTGGCATAGAAAGCACTCTCACACAGAGACTTCAAAACAGACTCCGTTTCCTTCAGTGAATGGATCACTACACACAAAATATCAACAAAAACTGGCTAGACATTTTTTGCTGGAATGAAAACGGAGAAAACACGGACTTGGTCTTATCTCTAGGATTATCGACGCCCAGCAGCTGAAGTCTGAACTGGCGGGACGCAGACATTCGTCACATTATCGCTATAATAGAAATACGCGTGTTTACTACAAGCTAAAGATGAATTTGCGGGATAATGGAAACATCCCTAGAATAAATTAAGAAACTCGGGATTTCTATGAATATTTCAATACTTTTTTCAACAATTTATTAACAGGAATGATTCTCTGGTAAAGAAAAACTTATCATGATCATTATTAATGCTACCACAAAAGTTAACTGAGCCTGGCGCCAAGAAATGTTCCATGTCTGTAAGATGTTTTTAAAAGTTTGACAAAACAAGTGCCTCCTAGTTGGGGTTTCTGGTGGTTAGAGGAACGACAAAGTGGCAAGTTTTCAAAAAACAGTGCTTAGGGAAGTTGAACAAAATTTTGTGACATAACATGATATATTAGGGTTGTACTCCCAACCAGCTTTGACAAAGGATTTCAACTATTGCTCTCCACCACAAATTTCAGTTGGACTTAAGTTCTCTTTTGAAGTCAAATGGTTAGCCAAGAGGGAACAACAGGAATAGAGTTTGCAAAATACACTAGGTCCAAATGGCTACAAAATAGAATGTGCAGATGTTACATGGGTAAGAAATGTAGGCATTTCCGTTTTAAAAAGAAAGCATGTAACTTTAAAATTAACTAAATGTTGACATTCGATATGTATATGAGCTTACATATTATTGCCCTGAAATTGCAAAGCTTAGCCAGCAACGTATTCTTAATATAATCTGCCTAAAAGCGTGATTAGGCACATGAGCATTTTGCACAAGTTACAACATCGTTCTCGAGTCTGCAACATCCGCCTTTTTTGGCATAGACAATTAATCAAAACAGAATTTATACTGCAATCCTACATTTACACTTCACTACAACAGCGGCGCTGAAAGGACAAGAGACATGATTTTAGGCTTTCATGATGACATCTTTCTTGCTCTGAAAAACATGATGTGTTGCGGTAAAACAGACTATTTACAGTTTTGTGTATTAGCGTGTGTAGTTCCACTGTCACAGTTGATGTTAATAATGCTGTTCAAACATAATTAAATAAATAAAGTAAATACCAACTGAAAGCAGGTTCTTTTTTCGTGGAATCGCAAACCCAATGCAAACAAAAATTGCTGAGAGGGAACTTGGTGTAACGTAATATATGCTATGATGTATTTAGACAAAGAGAAAACTTTGTGAAAGTTGAGGAAACAATACGTTTTAGGTATTTTACTTCATTTGAAATTACTAAGATGGACAAAAAAAGAACCGTAGATGAATAATTGGAGTTCTAATTTTCATGATGTTATGGAAACGTTTGGGTAAACCTGAAACATAACATCATTTCATGTTGCAAAATTGTGACATCCACTTTTAAAACAATTTTTCTTAGAAAATGCAAATTTCTGGGCATTCACTAGATGAGCACTTGATCTGACAGGCAGGTATTTCAAACACTGGTTGTTGAATATTTTGGAAAAGAAAGCAGTTGAAGACAACAGCGTTGAAATAGCTGATAGCTGCTAATTTAAAATCAACTTTTTAGATGTCTTCGAAACTAGAACACGTCTTGACATTCGTTAGTAAATTGGAAAAAACTGTCCAGTTTTAAGTCTGATTCCTTTGTAAACCAAATAAGAACGGGAAAAGTTGTGTGTCTTTTTACATGAATACATTTTATTTTATGGCTATTGCTTCCATATATATGAACCCTGTTATTATTATCATTATCACACTTTTTCTCTCTCTCCGTCTTTTAAAGTTTTCTTGATTAAATCATTCTAAGCTTCTTGACTCGCTCTTGAGCAAAAACTTTAAATAGAAGTTTTAATTAGATTTCTGAACGGCACCAACTCTCAAATAATCCTTTTCTCTGTATTTACTTTTGTTTTTGAAATGGTAGCCACTACTATATAATAAGTGTGACGTTATTGCCCAAAATGAAAAACGGTGTTGTTCAACTTTTCTCCTTTTTCTTTTCAAGTTGCAAAATAGTCAGACATATAGTTTTTATTCATCTTCTCTGAATATGCCACACTTTCGAAAAAGGAGAACGAAAAACTATCAACTATTTTTCCAAGTGGAGCACGCCCAAGCACGTTTGCATGCAAGAAATTCAGCGAATCAAAAATCCATCACTGACAGACTCAACTCATTCATTTCTCCTTTTGTGATTCTAATTCGATAGAAATTTTATTTGCACACAAAACGATGTGAAACAGGAACGTTTTGTGTTTACACAGAAGACGCCAAGTTTAGTAGCAAGAGAGCTGGGAAAAACGAAGAAATTGCTTAGTTTGATGCTATTCTACTAGTTTTTCCATTTCTTTTTGAGCTACTTATTATTATTATAATGGTTGTAAAACTTGAAACTCGGTATGATAATAGAGAAAATGGGAAACTTTCCACCAAGCCAGAAATCATAAATTGAAATTTAACTTGTGAGCTCTCCCAGCTCTGTGTAACCCTGTTGACAATGGAGTACAACAAATTACAATGAGAAACAACCAGGAACAGTGTTTGAATGAACAACAAAAGTTTACTAAAACAACTAACGATTCCACAAAATCATATATAATATTGTTGTATGTTCTGTGTTATTTAAGGTAACATTACATAATGACTGGCTTCCCACTCACCATAATAGTTGAGCATGGCAACGGAAGCAAAAAACTAATAAAAACTGAACAAGAATCATAAATAGTAGTCGTATATTTATTTTGCAAAAGGTAATAAATAGTTTCACACTTGACAACCAAAAATTTAGAGACTGCTGTTTCCCGGCACATAATATTCAAACAACTTAGATTTTTTACTTTAAAATGTCACGTCAATCACAGAATTGCTACTAGATTATGGATATTTAATGTGAATCTTTTGCTTTTATTTGTTTCTAGACACGTATTTAAAGCTAATGTTTAACGTGACAAACACTTGGGCTTATTTAGGAAAGCATTAAATATTGTGTAAAACATTGCTTCATGCTTTTTTGCTAAGGGGCTTTGTTTCATGAGCCATGGGCATTTGGATTGTATCAGAATAAATAGTGGATTGTGGAAGTGAAATGCACATGGTAGAGCACCAAATTACTAGATGCAGTCTCCAAAGTCATTTTACAAGATGCAAAAGAGGAAATGCTTCAAATGCTTTAAAGTTATTAAAAGTTTTATATGATAATGTTTAATTGTTACAAATACGGAAGCACATTTTTACAAACAACAAGAAACAACTATAACATTGCAACTACTACAAGCATTAATTATGTTTAATAAGTCTCAAAATTTGGACATTACCAGATCACGTGAAGAACACAGAGGATGATGCTGGGTAGAAAGAGATCATCACTTCCCACCGCCCATCGGCGACCGAATGCTACAAGGCCGGGCATTTTCAGGCCGTATGTTAAGTACGCCAAAAAAGGGCTACTATGGTAAGTTTTATATCCGAAAAATCATTCAAGTACATATAATGGTTTTTAACCACAAGAAACTTACAAGATTTTTTTGTCTTGCTTTAGATTAAACTCAACCTGGTGTTCAAAAAGTTGCAATTAGCTCAGTTTCCAAAACACGAGTCCCGTTTTGTTTATCTAATGTATCGACTCATTTTCATAGTCAAGCATACACAAAGTGTTTTCATTCATTGAAAAAGCACAAATCTGTGTAAATAACCAGTAGATAAAAAACTTGTTTCCTGCTACATTAAGTTCCTTTTCGGTCGAAGAGAAAAAGTGAAAAGTTTTTTGGTAGGACAGGTAAGCCGATAGAGCTCTGAGTTGAGTGTATGTGGCCTAGATGAGATTAAACACGCAGCTTTTACCCCAGCGGCTTTAGCAGCAGTCTTCAGCGTCAGCGTTCTTCCTTATACTTTTTACCATATAGTCTCACGTCACCCCATTTGTATAGTTTTCTGCTGGTGTTATAGTTGATACTTTTGTAGCGAGTGGAGCAAGAAGAGAGGAGCAACTTGGTGGGCTTGTCGTTTCTTATCTCAAATCAGAGAGAGTTTAGTCTCGAGATAGTTTAGTTTTTGGCTTGGTATTTTGGCATTTCCCACACAACTTGCATGTTTTACACAATTTTCTTTAACTGCTGAACACTTTGTTGGATTTTTTTGTGAACTAGTTCAATGTATTATCGTGATCAAAAGTAAATCTACATAAAAGGTGTATTATTATGATTCCCTCTTTTCTCAATTGTGTTTATTATATATAGTAGTTTTTGTGTGTAGTAGTACTTGGGGTATAAAGATTTACTCGTCTAAATACAATTCACAAATTCTTTTGACACAATTTTAATGCCATTGGCACACAAAAACTTGGCTTTATTCTTGGCGCATAATATACAAAGTATCATCCTTCACACTTTTGTGTGACGTGGTTGTTGTGCTCTTGCCTGTTTTGCAAGTCTTGAAATTCCCTATAGGCTTAGATTTAGCTTAGCAGCAGCAGTACATTTATAAAAAACTAAGCCAGGAAAGCATACACGTAGGAAAAAGTAAATTGTGAAGAACTTCTTGGCATCTTCTTTTTCTTGACACACCGGTGACTGCGGCTGTTGCGGCGGCGGCAGAGTAAACTTTACAGCCACTATTGTACTTTGCACTGATTTGATTCTGTTTTTATAAGACTAAAAAGATAACTCCAAAAGATTGTTAAATGATGGCGATGATGACGACAATAATTAAAAATGTTTATGGCATTGGCAAACAACTAGAAAGGATTGTCTTTGATTATTTATTAGTCGCTATCTTTATCGTCACTCATTTGATGACGCTCTTCTGCATTTGGTTCTCAGAGGAATATTATCATTACACCTAAAATATCTTTTGCACTGTTCACACTCCTTGCATTCTGATAGATTAGAGCTTCTCTTTACTACAAGTTTATTGAATGGGGGATATGTTGTTACATACCAATTAGTTTTGACACATCAAGATCATCAACGTCTTCGCCCTTCAGCGTACTTTTGGCACGGGTTCAACTCACCCAAACTTTGCAGCCAGGAAAGTGAGTGTGCTTTTTGTATACATATATTTGTTTTTTGTATAAAATACAATTTATGTTTGTTATTGTCAACCTTTTATAATAGCCTATTCAACTAGGCTGAACAAAGGAGGAGCACTGAATTCATCAACACCATTATCATAATCTCATTGACGGAATGTATAAAATGCCTACTTTTCAGTTGGCTTTTGTTTTGTCTACAAACGCGTGTTATGTTATGGTGTCCAAGACTAACTTCCAACAAACAGGTAAGACCACAGGACATGGAGCATCGTTGTAAAGGAAAAAAGTTTGGTTTAATGAATAACGGGACAGGTCATGTTACATATGAATGACATGAGCAAGTAAATGCATCTGTTTTCTCTAGGTGTCTTCATGTCTGTATCTCACTTTCTACAAAAACATAATGTTTCTCATTGCAAGAGTGTGGGAGTTAAAAAGAAAGGAAAGTTGCTTTTGTTCATGAATTGTGAATGAGTTACTCCTTTGCTTCTTTATAAATATGACAGAGTGACATGATGATGCAGCAGTAGACAGAGACTTGGCTAACTTGCACTCGGGATTATGCTGATGAAGATTGTCACTTGCTTCGCACGTCACGCTTCAGCCACACAGCTGCATTTAGACACACAAAATGATAATGCAGCTATACAATATACCTTTATAGCATGATCAATATGTATAGCACATAGCTATTTCTGTATGAGATACATTTTCGGGGCAAAAATGTGACAAAATGCTCATTCCATTTGTTGTGAAATTACGTATTCTTTTTATTAAGCGTTACTCTGCATAATGGCTTCCTTGTCTAGTGAAGAAAAGCATTCTTCTGATAAAGAGAATAGAGTCTGGTGCAACAACAAACAAAAAACTTTGTTCTTTTCTTTTATTTTCCACGCAGGACGCACTGGTTCCTCTATCGAAGCAAGAAAAAAGTTGTTTTTATGATAATGGTAGTACTTTTCTACAAAAAATAAAGGATGAGCACATAGAAAACAAGAGACAGAGTGTAGAGAGAGGAGCAAGACTGGGAAGAAAAGCAAGCAATAAAAAAGTCTACGCGTTCATCATGACGACGACGACGATGGTGCTGATGATGATGATGACTGATGAGAGATGTGTAGTGTTGTTGGTTGGAGGAAGGAAACAACGAATCTAGTGAAATTCTTCTCCAGACTGCTTCGACTGTTGGCTCGCTTTTTCTTTTCTTTCCTTTTTCCGGAGAAAGTCATTCACTTGACTGGTTTGAGAGAGAGAGAAAAGTTTTTATAAGATTCTCTCGATTTTTTGTATACTTGGATTCTACTCTGCTCTTGTGGGTGATGATGATAACGATGATCATAGGAGCAGCAGCAGCAGCAGTAGAAGAACTTGCGGTTGGTGATCCACTTGAGAAGTAAGAAAGGAGTAAAAAACCCGGGGAAAGAGGAACTAAAATGCAGCAGTGGTGTTGCTGACGATGATAGTGGTATTGGCTGAAAGCTTACAAAGGGCAGAAAAAGAGTAGTGAGGTGACTTACTCTCTAGGAGAGAATGAAAGGTTTTTCCTTTTTTACAGGATCAGTCTGGCGACATTAGTACGGCTTCACAAGAAACTGCCACTGATGGCGAGGGTAACAATTTTTAAAAGAGGAGGAGTAGCAGCACTACTAGACTGTAGAGATAACATGTATTCAAGGCTCTGATGATAATAATGACGTGATTCTTTTTGGACCAAGCAATAGTAGGAGTAGAGGCAGGAGCAATATTATCATCATCATCATTTACTAGAGATATTATTGCTTTGATCTCTCTGTCCCTCTCTTTGTGCTTTGCTTCTCGAAGGGAGAAAACTTTGCAACATAGCAGCAGCCTCGTGCCGTCGCGTCGACTGATGAGGAGGAAGCAGATCAAGTTTTGAGTGAAGAGTTTCTCACTGATTCTCCCTCTATATATTTTTTTTACTCTTCCCCTTTCTCCTTTTTTTATTTTGCACTTTCTCTTTCTCGCTTCTCCAGCCTTTCACTTAGGGCAAATATGCATGGCACATCAAGCAAAACTCTCATTGTCAGTCAGAAAAGTACAATGGAAGGGCAGGAGGGAGTCGGCAGAGAGACTCACTTTTGAATGAAAATGATGATAGCGAAGAAGAAGTGCTGGTAACAAGGTTTTGTGGGTTGGTTTTGTTTGCTTGCATTTTCTCCTACCAAAAGTCTAGTCTAGCGAAGCGCGAACAAAAACCAAAAGGGAGTTGAGGAACTCTCTTTCTCACAGAGTGAAACCTTTACTGACGGAATCTAAGAAGGAAATGAGTCCGTTGTTCTTTTTATTTTCTTCGGAAGAGCGTGTACAGCCAAAAGCCTATACCGCTGCTCTGATTACTGCCACTACGGATGTATGTGTTTGGAGTTTGGAGAATGGCAGCAGTGTCAATGAGTACACACACTACACAATGCAATCATAGAGCCAGTCAAGCTTTTCACTTTGCACAATTTTCTACCACCAAAAAAATGAGTGCAGTCATTATAGTCGGCACTCCTTGATAAATTGTTTCGCTTGCTGCCTTTGTCTGCTCACGTTATTACTCCAATATATCTCTTCTTTTAAAATATTTTAGCCAAAAAAGCTTACTGAGTCTTTTACCTTTGTTAGTCCAATAAGTATATATAGTAAGAGATGAGGATACGAAGCAAGTGGAAATGAAACAAGAAACTTAATGAAATCAAAGAAACGTGAAAAACTTTTTTACTTTGGTACTTTTTTCCTGACAATTTTCACTGCGACAAAAAAATAAAGATAAAAGTAATCTTGCGTGTTGTTTAGCAGGTTTCACTCTACTACTTTTGTATAGAAACTTAAGTTTTTGGAATGCGTGCAGCAGGAAGACTCAACAAAACAGCATGCATTTTTAGTTTTCTAGAGAGAGTATGGCTTCACTTGATGAACAAAGAATTTCTGTGCAGAAAACGAGCAGCAGCAGAGCACACGCCAAACAGCATGCCACCAGGACGGCGGATAAACTCTGACTGGCTCTTTTCTCCCCTTTTCCCGTGGAATATAGAGTGCACAGAAGTTGAAGTTGGACAGAGATTTTTTCAAGACAGTTTCTCCTCTCGCGACTCAGCCTCAGTGTGTCTGTGTGAGAAGTATGCAATGTAGCTATATAGTTTTGGGATGGGAAAGAAGAGAAACGGGCTGTAAAACAGAGAAAAGCAACTTTGCTTTCAGGATTTGTGTATACTGTTGGCTTGTGGCACACGTCTTTGACAAACCCAATAGCCAAGCTTGCTATCTAGACTAGAGAATAAGTAGAAAAGCTTGTCGCTTTTTAGCAAAGAAGAATAAAGTGCATGAGGATTTTTGCCTGGCGTTAGATTTTCTGTTTATTGGACCACGGGCTGAAGAGATAGCACTTGCATAATATTTTTGATAAGCTAGCATGGTATTTTGGCATGGGTGTTATGAAGTCATTGTGTTTTTAAGATACAGTATAATCGTGATAGTAAGAAAAGACGGTTTTTGGTGTGTAGGATTCGGATAAGTCGTGAGATAGGCGAGAAATACACGGCAGAAAAGAAGCGCTTTTCAAGTCTAAATTTTACCAATAAACAAACAAGTTTCCGCACACATTCTCTTGTTCCAAGCATAATTTTGCGTCACCAAAATTATTACTATAAACAAGTACAAAATCTGCAAGGCATCTTGTGTGAATGTCAAAAGTTAAGACAGGGCTGTCGTTGTTGTTGTTGTGGGAATTGAAGTTAGTTGTAGTGTTTTGGGGGTGTGGAGGAGGAAGGAAATGGAAACAATGGAAGTTGAAGAAAGACCGAGAAGGATGCGCATGGCCTCCCGTCTCCACTCCGAAGAGGAGATTCAAAGATGGAGGACTGAGTTGAAGTCGTCTGCCTTTTGGGAATTTAACATCCGGCGACAATATGAAGCTCATGTAAGAAGGGGTATAGCTGGCAATAAGTGGAGTCTTAGAACTGGAGAGGCCGATTTAGTGTCCATTGGTCACGATGACGAAGTTCCTGAAGTGGGTGAGATCGAAGGCGAATCGGACGGTGACCATGGTCAGGTCCCTGGGATCGAGTCGACTGATGATTGCCATGTTGCTGGAACGGCCGAGGTGGAATCAGAGTCACATGATGATGATGGCCAAGTTCCTGGAGAGCTGGTAAGGGAGTCGCAGGGAGGACTTCCCCCAACTACAACTGAGTCGAAAATCAGTTTTAATTGGAATTGGACTTCGTGTCTTCTTCTGAACTCTCAAAGTTCACAAAGCTATCTCTCCAAAGCTTGCCAACTTTCCACCGAGGACGACGTCGCCTCCGCATTGGTAATCGATCCTTTCATCGGGTTTACAACTCACAAAATGAACCCTGACTATAAGCCCCCTGGCCCGACAGAGAATCAGCAATTGCTGGAAATATTGCAAGAATTTATGGATCGTCAGGACTATAACTTGGCTTATCAAAGATTTGTGGAGGGGCGCTGGCTAGAAAATTGTCCAGATGGGGACTCAATGAAAGCTCATGTAAAAATCTTGATAAAAGAGAGTAAGATTTTCAAGGTTAATTATTACTGTTGAATTATTTTTTGTAGATCTTTCATTATCTTCACGTATTCAACAAGAATGCGGGATTCACCGTGGATCCCTGCTACCGCTACATACAAGATGGGTTGCAGGGCGTAAAGATAACCGCTTCCAGGAAGTGGTCCAAAGGTCAGAAGATCAGTCTTCTGATAGGCAGCATTGCAGAGCTAACTAAAGGGGAAGAAGAACGATTACTTGTGCAAGGAAAAAATGACTTTTCTATCATGTTCAGTAACAAGAAAAAGTGCAGCCAGTTATGGCTGGGACCGGGAAGTTATATCAATCACGACTGCAAGCCAAACTGCCGGTTCGAAAGCACGGGCAAGTCAACGGCTTGCATTATTGTAATACGAGATGTTTCTCCTACCGAAGAACTCACCATTAAATATGGCAATGATTTCTTTGATGATGGAAATAAGAAATGTCAGTGTATGACATGTGAAATAGAGGGAAAGGGAGTTTTTGCGAGGGATGAGAATGGGAGCATTGGAAGGGATGAGGACAATGAAACTAGGTACACCCTGAGGAAGACGGAGGCGAGGATGAAGAAGCCGAGAGAAGCTATGAAAAGTAAAGGATGCAGAGGGGTCTAAATTAAGGGTCTAGTTTTTATAAGATATCTATGCAGTGCATATATGCACATCTGCTGTGATTTATTGTGATTTCAAAACGTCTATATTTTTAGCAATTTGCGTGACCTTGACTGTACGGTATATGTGATTATGACATTCCGTTTGTATGATAAGCTTGATCTATATGCAATATACGTACAAATTTCGTCTATAAGACTTATAGTATAAGTTAGAAAAGAAATAGCGTGACTTATTATGAGTGCCTCGGTGGTTCACAGTGAACCGTTCTTTGATTCTGTCTTCGTGTAGAAATGGTTCATTTACTACTATATTACATTCTACTGATTCATTATGTAGATTTGGAATATATTTGTGTAAGCTTAATATTTTTTTCTAAACTCGTATATTAAGCATATGTATTTTGTAAAAGATTTCTTGGTACTTGATGAATTCATCCAGATTCTGGAGTAAAGACTGCATGCACAGCACTCGAGCACTCGCGTTTCGTTGGTTTAGTTGGTATTTGGTCCTCAGTACAGAAAGTCCGTCTTTAGTTGTTTTCGCTTTCTTGGATAACACATTATTCGGTGGTGGACAAGACAAGAAAATATAAAATCTCAAGGGATAAAGGTAGGCACCAGGAGTTTGTCAGGGTTTTTAATGAGAGTTTAACAAGTTACCATTCCTATATTTTGCAATAATTGGTTTTAATTTTGTTTGTTTTAATAGGCAGTTCAAAGTGACATAGTTAAATTTTGAACTAAGGATAAACGGAGGGCGCCATGGCGGTTACACTGACTGACAGTACTAATCAAAGTTTGGAGACGAAGAATCAAGAAAGCAGCAAGTTGTTGGGTTTCGCAAGAGGTTTAGAAGCTGAAAAAATTCTGGGGATGCATGAAATCGACGGAGAGATTCAATTTCTGATCAAGTGGAAAGGTGACTCTTCCTTATTTTAAAAAAATCGTTTATTATCATTTCCAATTAAGTCGGATAATTTTCAATAACAAACTGCTCATCAGGTGCATCATTATAATTCTAATGTGATGTTTTTTCTTTATATGTGGTTTCAGGGAGTGACACGCCTGATTTTGTTCCCCGGGTCGAAGCCAATGAAAAGTGCCCCCAAGTTGTCATTGCGTATTATCAGGAAAAGATTATGTGGATGACAAACAGAACAGTGCATCAAATATATGATTTGGAGGAGGATGAGGAAAGTCAGGAAAAATAAAACAGCAAATAAATCTCCGTCGTAAAACTCACTTTTATGTAAAAATATATTCTTTCTAAAATGCAATAATGTGTGTTTACTAGGAAATGATCATGTTTCACATCAAGTACTGTATGTCCACTCTACTATCTGTAAAGAATTTTCAAGGTTGAGGGTTTTGCTGCTTAGTTATATTTTCAAGTTTCTATAAAATACATATGTCACTATTGTGTTTAGGACAAAACGGTCATGATCTTTACTCTTTAAATTGATGTTTTCAAGTAGAAAATATACTAAGTAATTGGTAATAGTAATAGGCTACTCCGATAGCTCTTAACTTATCATGCAGATTATTATTACTTGTACTCGTGTTTTTTAATTCCTGGTGTGTGTGAAGTATGACTGAATGTCTGTGATTGTGGATACTTAAGTAAATTATCTTAAACAGAACATGTAAAGTAAACATATCAATATGTAAAATAATTTCATTTCATTTTACTAATAGTAATACCAATTCAGAGATCATCATCACTTCATTATCATCTACTCAAATTTACTTAAATATAATGTTGTGCTGCGTTTCATACGATTAGTTGAGTAAAAGATGATCACCCAAGCCTGAACATTATTGTCTGATCGTCTCCGCCAAGTTCATTTTGATTTCCTGGGTAATTTAATAGCTTCAAAGAACATCCAACAAACTTCTTTGTTTCAGCATTCCATCTCACTTCACTTATACGGATACTTCATGCATAACCGACAACGGCAGCGACGAGGTGCGTGCCATGCCATCTCCCATATTTTTCTACTTTGTATGGACATCTTTCATTTCACCCACTACAAACCGCATATTCTAGTGCTGCATCAGAATGCAGAGAGCTGCAGCAGTAGTAACACCAACAGCAGCGGAAAGCAAAGCCATACGAATGTAAACCCTTTTCCCATTCATTTTTTCAACCTGCTTTTTTACACACATTCCTCCACCTCCGCACACATCAGCATACTATCTTCTTAACCAACGCAGCAGTACAACTGTATGTCTTTTCCTTTCCGCAATTTTTTAGCCACAAACGCAAGCACCTATTCATAAACCAAATTGCATGGTTGTTCCGTATTCTAATAGCAACTTGATATTCGGGGTTGTTCAAACTTCAAGGTTTACACATTTTAGCCACTTGACTTTTTTACTACCCGGTTTGTATGCCATGACGTTATTTCTAAACGCTACCCTAAAAAACGGATTGACAGCAATATAAGCAAACCCAGCCTATTTTCTAAATACAGTTTCTACTTTGCTGAACGGTAATCCTCCTGTGAAGCAAGTCTGCTTTAAGAATTGTACACGGCCTCATTGCACTCTCTCATGCTCTTGCAATTTCCCTTAAAAAACTCGCATTCCTCTCTCCCGTCATGTCATACGGTTGTTATAAATGTGCATACTGTAAACCATCTAGAGATAAAAATATTTTTCGCTGAAAAATCCGCTTTACTTTTCTAAGCTGCTGTCCATCTAAGATCGGAAACCTTTTTATGGTTTATTGTGTCCGTCCAAAACTTTGCTAAATCGACGTTGTTCCTCATTTCTCCTGGTGGCCGTGGTGTGTGTACCGCTGCGCTCAGCTACTTACTGCTCTTGTTGTCCTGTTGTGATGATGATGACGATGATGATGTGACTGACGAATCTAGAAGCAGCAGCAGCACTTGAAAATTTACAGCCTGAGTCAGAGTTTACGTGTTACTCATCTGGCCTTATAGGCTTGCAGTGTGGTGGTGTTCAGGAGGAAAACACTTTTGTTGTCTTTATTTTGGCCAGAAAAGGAGTTAAAAATATGTGACAATGTTGTGATCCCAGTTGGTCATGGTGTGAGGGTGGGATGTTCTCACTTTTTTGGACTATTCTTCCTCGTTTTTAGTTCTACTTTTGTAATGACATCCAGTGTGACAATATAGGTAGTTAGAAGGGGATTAAAAGACAAGTGCGTTAAAATAAACAGGTGATATATTTAGAATTAGGGGGAAACGGCAGCAGTTGGCAAGTTGGCAGGGTTTAGTTTCGGAAATTTAAGTAGTGACAAGATATTTTGTGGATGGACACGGTGGTGGACTTTTTAAGGGAGTTAGGTATGTGAGGTTTTAAGGGATAAAGAGAGAGAAAGGAAAGTTGTGACGATTTTTTGGAGGTTGGAGGGAATTTGTACAAGTACAAGGTGGAAGGGGCGGATGCCGGGCTCACTGTCAAAGGCGGGGATGTCGGTACAGGACTCTGATACGAGCCTCACGGGGGAAACCCCTGACAGGAGTTTGGGCTCAATTAGTCTCAATCTCAATGCAACGGGGGAGGAGCTGGATGATATTCAGATGACAATGGATCGCTTGTATTTGGAAAGTCCAGCTCCGAGTTCGCATTCTTTGCTGGGAAGTGGAAGTGAGGGGGCGGTTGGAGGAGGCAGAAGTACGCCGCTGGGGAGGGTGGAAGGAGTAACGAGGATTTTTGGAGGGAGGATGCCACGCGTTGAGAATGTTGCACCGGCTCCGGATCAGGAGGGGTTTGATAGACTATCATTGTTGGAGGTGGAGGAATTATCGGATGTTATAAATGACGACACAGCATGGTAAAAATAGTGTTATTTATTAGGATTTTAACTTAGTTTTAGAATTGATGACGAGTATTTTATTCATTAAATGTTTTTGTGTTGTTAATAGGCTCTGTGATGCACCACCAAGGTCAGCAGGGGATTTTAACGAAGAAGATCGATCGTTTTTAGATACTGGCTTGTTAAACATACGATACTCTTTACTGAACTATGTGACTCGTGCTATTAATGGTAATGATAGTCATTTGAGCTAAATTGTTGGTAACTAACTGTATGTTTTGTTAATTAATGTGTAACGTATGGAATTCTGCTTTCAGAACAAAAGATTACTACTAACGGACAAATATCTAGCAGTTCTTCCCAAAGTGACATGCCATCCCGACAGAGCAGTCGACCAAACTTGGATGATCTAGAATCACCTCCTTATCCAGAAAGTTCAGAGGAAAATTTAAAACGCTCTCCTGAAGTTGAAGGTGCCGCAGCATTGCCACGTGATAACGATAATGATCGTCGCCGGTTTCCCGACCGATTCTTGGATCGATTGCCAATTTCTCCAATCAGACACGTTCCAGAGCCTAGACGCGTCATGCAAAACGAAGAATTCGAAGAGGATATAATTAATCATGTTCCTCATGTTAATTCCGTGCCACGAGATGTTGCACCTAACCTCAACTATGGTGGCAGAGGCAGAGCTGGTGGAGCAGGCTCACGAGAGTTCAATTCAGCAATGGATGCTGGAGCCATGAGCCGTGAAATGGAATCCGGGGATCAGTTTAACGTTTCGTCTCGGGAATTGGAATCTCAGCTCACTGCAGCTCTTTTGGCAAGAGGAGCAGGCTCACGAGAGATAGACTCCAGAACATACACTCGCCCTAAAAAGAGTCGCTTTACACTTCCAAGTAGAAGTCCAATGAATAAAACTATGGATATGGAAGAGTATGACTTGGGTGCTGGTGGAGATGCAGCTGTTAGCATGGCTGGCCGAAACCTGTTGGATACGACAAGGGACTTACCACCTCCACGCAATGGAGCCTATGGATCGTCACCTCAGCGCTTTCTTAACACTACCATGAGCTTGTCTCCTGAACGGGGCAGTCCGAGGCATGGAAACGCCGGATCCTCACATCGACTAAATGACACATTTTCTGGCGACTCTTCCAGTTCGGGGCGATCCCCACTTCAACAATTGAATCGTACTATCGATATTTCACCTGATCGAATGAACGATCCTCCTCCGCGGAGGGGATCTCCTCTTCGTCAGTTGAACACTACAATGGATATGACCTCCCCAGAACGACGAAGTTCTCTAGGAGCTTCTGGCATATCATCGCCACCTGCAAATCTAAACGAAACATTCACAGCGGAAAACGGCGAGTCTGCTTCAGAAAAATCCAGACGCGTTACAAGGAACTTGTCCTATGTCATTCGTCGAGACGAAGAGTCTCCGAATAATAACTCCTCTTCGCCACATGCATCTGCCAACACGTCAAGATGCGACCTTAATAATACATTTTCCTACGAGCAGGATACAGAAAGGGACTCTCAGGTAACTCGGAGTAGTCAGAATACCAGCATGGAGGATCTGAACTCACGGGTTGCCAGTCAGATTCGCAGTAAGTGTAAAAACTTTTCAATGAATCTACGCACAATATTTTCATGTAAAATTGCTTATCTAAAAACTAAATTAATTTGCTACAGGTCTTGGATGCTCTACTATCACTAGAGGACGATATTCGGAGCAGGGAGGAAGAGGTTGGTTAGCAAGCGATTATTGACACTTGTTTAGAAGGTTATAGTTTCCAGAGTTTATTTCTAATTTCGTTTATTCATAAACTTCTAGCAATACCAAATTTGGATGACGCACGATTAGTGGCTAGGACGTCTTCGACTGACACATATTCTGTGGCTCATTCGTCTGAGTCTCCTACGTCGTCTGGATTATCAAGCCCAATGGATGCGCAGTCATATGATGATATACAGTCAAGCAGTAAGAATATCTTATGATGTTCATGTTTTTTGCTACCATTTTATGTTACTAAAACACTGGTTGACCTCAGGTGAAGCTGTGCGCAGAAGTATGCCAAACTTGGCAGTTATTCGCAGTGCTGCAACCATGCGATCTAACTTGGCTTTCCCTCATGCTGGTGCTGGACAATTAAGAAAGAACCATTATATCAGCGATTCGCGTCTTTCACGGCTAGGAAATGGAGATACTCGACCTCGATTACGCGTTCATGGCTCCGAGTCGACGTCTTCAGCTTCGAGCTTTAATCAAGGATTGAACACTAGCGATGGTTCTCGCTCGAGGGTGAATTCATGGAATAAATGATGTCTGAATGCATCTTTATGATGAAACCATTCGGTTTTAGTTAATCAATGTTTTTCTGTTTTGTTTGTTTTAGACCGCTGCTAATACTTCAACTCCAGCAGCATTAAATCGCATTTCAGGTGGTATCAGCTCAGGAACTGGTGCTCAGGCCAGAGTATACTCTGCAAATACTTTGGGATCGACGAATAATTCCCGAGCTTCAACGGCAATGAATCGACCACAAGGGTCATCTTTGGGTAACGTACGCTCAACGGGGATGCCTGGTCCAAGATATACAGGTGGACTTCGTCCCCCACGACCAATTAGTACTTCAAATGTCCAACAAGTTGCTCCATCTTCTAGGAGCTCATCTGCCCCTGGTATTCCGGTTCCAATTCGGGCTCAAAGTCGGATACCTGCTCCAGGGCAGTTTCGTTTTAGGTATGCAATATTTCTATCTGAAGTTGCCAGATAATGGGAAAAACAACACAATAATTTATGACATTTTATTATTATAAATCCATAGCCGTCCCACGCCGAGTGCTTCCAATCGATTAATGGGAAATTCTAAGGCACCTAGCTCTTCCCATCCCAAGGGACCAATCGACGATTGGCGAGACGGCTGTTACTGATCTCCATGCTCATTTTGCCATCACACTTGCATTGCATTAAGTTATTCTTACAGTTCCCATACAGAAACTTTAGTATTTCAATTTGTTCGTAACGGTGATAAATGGTAAACTCTTGACCTTAAGTCAACTAACCAGCTTACTAAACTGTGTGCTTCCAGAAACTGAATAATATCAAGTCACAATTACAGAAGAAAACTCAAATGCCAAAACCAGTAGAAATATAAAACAATAATGCAGTTTTTTGTCAAGAGTCCCGCTGTTTATCATTGGTACGTTAAGTTATAGGTAGAAACATACTCGATGATAGTTTTTCTGGTATTTAACGTAGAGAAATTAAAACAGACTAATTATAATTCTACATTATTATGTTATTTAAGTTAGCTCTTTATTGCATTTTCCTTTGTTACTCGTATGATTATTAGAACGACTGAAATTAAGAATTGCCGATTATGCCTTAACTGCGAAGACTGAAAACTGTTAAAATGTTATTCTTGCTGGGTTGTAATTTATGCTGATAATTGTAAGACTTGATTTCTTTGTCCGTTGTTCTCACCTGTCGAATTCGCTTCGTCCATGTTTGTACCGAACTGAAAGCAGTTAGTATAAGAGTATATGTATTTATTATAGGATTTTGTGTCGACAGACAAAAAATGTTATAGTGACACAGGCTAAGAAACGTTTCTTCCGGCTTTTCATTTTCTTCTTACAAAAGGTAGGAATTCTACTAAATGCTTGAATAGCTTGGATACGTTTTTGTTTGTGTGTTTCTCTTAGTTTTATAACTTTATATTTAGAACACGTAAAATAAGCAGTTTTTCTTACTTTTAAGATGCCTTAATACTGTTAGAGCATGTTAGTTAGCACTTCGTATTGTTACGGTGGTTAAATGCCAAAGAGACTATTATGCAAATTGCCATGTTGTATTTAGGGAAACGCAATGTGTCGTTTTTTTCTGTCGTTTGACGATAAACATTTTTCAACAAAAGGGTCTGTGAATGTCTTCACTTTGGAACAGCAACTCTTTCTTTTGAAACGGAAGCAACAAATTATGTCTCTCAAGAATGCAAGAAATAGTGAAGTGTTTCATAGTTACATAGTGTCGTTGTTGAGACGTTACCAGGAGTTTTTTGTACATGTTCAAAAAATGCAACATGAAGTTCTAGAAATATTATGCGTAATAAGTATTATTAAGAAGGAACACACCTTACAAAAGATAATTACAGAGTGCCTAAATCTTTTTACAATTGGATTACCAAGTACTCTCAAAAAACAATTATTACTGTATTACCTGAGTTTATAAAAGTGGAGATGATTACTTACTGGATTGTTTTTATAAGCAACGGAGAGATAGGGAACAAAAAATGAGAGAGAATAAGCTGCAGAGTATTGTGTTATGTATGGTCTATATATATTTGTACACAGTCATGTAAAATAAGTTGTAATTATTTCAACAATTGATGTAACTATTATGCTAAGCATATAAATGTTAATTGTTATGTAGTAAATAGGTTATTATTATACAGAGAGAAGAAAGTGATCTATGAAATTGGTCTGAGTTTCTTTGTTTGTACTCTATGACAAAAAAAATCGCATGAAACATCAAAAAGTAATTTTTTTAAAGACGCCACAAAACAATAGAAACAATAATGTGATTTATTTATACAAAAAGTGTTGTTGGGCTCACTAGCAAAAAACCAAAAAGCAAAAAATTCCTCCAAATCAAAACAGGTTATTTATAAGATGAAGGTACTTGTTGTTATAAATTGTTGAAAATTATACCGAGAGTTCTATCTTAAATATTTTAGATTCAGGAACAATATTGAAAATGTTAACTTACGTCCTATAAAGTTTACTTCGAGCATTTGGAACGATTTTTTGTCATTTACCAGATTATTGATTTCGTAGTTTATAAGGTTATTGCATGTTTCCAGTCATTCTTACTTTGTCAATGTCCAACTTGATATTTATTTAAATAGTAAGCTATTATTGATTTATAATTATTATTATTGTAATCAACGTACTTAGTCCGTTTATAGAATTAGCGTACAACGCTCTAAAAGATACGGAGGTGTAATCATTACTGCTACCATTTTAGTTGAGTTTTAGTTCCTTTCTGTTTGTAATTCAGAACCGACTATGTATTCTAAATGTAACTTATAATTTATAACTTTGATTTTCAATGTTCTCTTTGAAATCAGCCTAAAATTCCTAGTTGTAGTCATTTTGTCATTTGTTGTTACTGTTTTTGTTTCTTATTATGTTGTTAAGGGTACAGTTTATGTTTAATATAAAACAATAAAATAAAATATAAACAAGGTAATTGGATGTGTAATTGTGTCTTATATGATTTGCGAACCTATTGCTACCTCATTTATATGATAACGTGTCGCTTGTCAAGATTTCTGAATAAAGTGAGTGAAATTATTGCACTGAAAAAATGGAACTTTGAACCGTGATATTTGTTCATACTTCATTGCTTTCAAAGCTCATTTGATAACTTGCATCCAACCAATTTCATCTTTTTCCACCTTGAACGATTTAAGTTTCTTTGTTCTATTCGCTTTTCCAAACGTTTTCGAAGAGAAAAGACACCATTGTTAGTTAAACAGCTCAGAATTCATAAATTTTCCAATAATTTATTCCATTTCCCGAAGTAGATAAGAATCTACCGACATCCAAAAGCAATTGAAGAGTTTGTACATGACTGTCTAAATTTACTAAAGAAAATGGATGCTTTACTCTAAAAATTAATTCAAATTCCGTAACTCTCCATAAACTGTGACTAACTACCTAACTAATTATGCATTGTTAACTTGCATAAAAGCAATGTCGTCGGTTTCAACGATTCAAGATTTTTGGATCCCAATTGATTTTTACAAACGTTTAGGACAAAGAGACAAAGACAAAATGACTACTTGAACAAAGAGAAAAGCTCGAACCTTTTGATTTTTGCATGAGTTTATTGCATTTCCGGAAGTACCCAACAAAAACACAACAGAAATGTCTTTGTAGATTATTTTTTGGATTAAGCGAGTGAAGTTAAGGCAATGAAGAAATTTGAACTTTCATCAAAAATGTTTATTCAAAGGTCAGTTTAATGAATCTAGCAATTTGTATGAAATGTCAAACTAGGTTCATCATCACTTTAGTTGCAGTCCAATTCGGTTTCTATGTTCAGCTAACTTTTCCAAAACGTTCATGAAAACCAAGCAACGAAATGGCTTGTTGAACTTCATGATTTTTGCTTGAGCATGAAAGCTTTCATTTCATGCCGGAAGTACCTTGATATCGACATCAGTAAAAGTTGAACTATGAACTTTGAAAACCATGCAAATAAACAGATTAAGAACCGAAACAAAGAATATTCGCAGAAATTTTCGAGTCCTTTTCTTTATCTTTGTTTCCAACTTTGAACCACCGGAAGTGCATAAACCCAACATGGCAGAAGCACCAAGGGTCCTGCACTTTGTCAGAAGTATAAAAGCCAGAGCAAAACTCTGGACCAGCATTAATTTGGGTTTGCACCCGTCCTGTCACACTTCTTCAACCTTGGCTTGCCAAAAGAAAGAAACGCTCTTGCGCTCTCTCTGTCTCTGTGTCAGTTACTGGTCACTGCTTATCTTTTGACCACTGAAAAACCTTTGCCACTCTTGGTTTTTCCTAACTGACACAACAGCCTATTCAGAAGAAGTTTAGAGTTGCTCCAATCCTTTGTCCAAAGCAAACTCTGTCAAAGTCGTCACCTTCGTGTTATCGATGGAACGCAAAATGGAGTCCAGAAACCCATTCGCTAATCCGTTTCTGGAGGAGGACTATATTGCATCCTACCGATTGTTTCGGACTAGTAGCGTGGTAAGTTTTGATTTACAGCGATTTAATTATTTAATTACAAAAAGACAATTTATTAAACAGTTTAAAACGGTATTGTTTTATTTTGCAGGAATTATCACCACCAAAGTCCGACGTTAGTTCAAGTACTCTGAGTAGTTCAAGTTCAGACACTCAGGGTAAACGAACTATTTCAAGCATTTCTGATGATGACGTTCAAATGATGGCCAAGATGTCACTATCATCAACTTTCGGTGAGGAAATGGAACTTCCTTACCTGTTTGGCAGTAACACTTCTTCATTCGTACCACAAGGAATTCTTGCAAACGAACCAAAAGTAAGTTTAAAACACAAGCTTATTGATTTATATCTTCTCATTACTTTTGTTCAGGGCATAAAATATTTTCATTCATTTTTGTATTGCAGCGCCCGGATTCATACTATCATGGAGTTTTCGGTCAATCACTGCGTCAACCGGAAGTGAACTTCAATCGTCAACCGGAGATGAACTTCAATCGTCAACCGCAGTCTACAATTTGGGACTATCCATCCCGTGGAGTTGGCAATTGGAATCCATGGAATTATGGAATGAAGGATGAGGGTATGGTACCACCCTATGCCAACCATTATGGCAAGAACCTGTGGGGACATCCAGATCAAGCTTCCGTTCCATTTGCTGCTGTGAAACCTTTGACTCAACCAAGAATGGAACGGGCATCACGGAAATACTTTGAATTTCCAGAGGTCAGGCTTCCTCGTGAGAAGAAGTTCCGACTGGAGATCTTTTCGGAGCGCAAGATTTACTATGTGGAGGACGTGGTAACCTTCGTTATCTACGTGCTGTATCCTCCAAAGGACTTTCGGATGAAACCCAGCATGATCGAAGCTGTGGTACATGATCCAAGGGGGGACAGGATTAGTGTCTCTATTCAGAGTACAGACTCGCACATTGCCAACTCCTTGCATGGATCTTTCAAGGCCACGGAGGACATTGGAATATACGAGCTTAATGTCAGAATGACCCTTCCTGAGGATCAAATGGGCAAATGGAAGAATTTCACCGAGTGTGTTGATGGCAAGATGCGAGGCTCAATGAAGATTTCAGTGAGCAAGAACTATGGCGTTGACTCGCAAAAGGAATGCTTGCAACTGCCATGCGAGTATCAACTTGTGGACAGGCCCTTGCCAGAGTTACGGGAAGCTGGAGGTTGGGAAGCCGGCATGACGAACGGGACTCAAGGAAACGCTTTTCCTAGTCTCCGGTGCAAACTCTGGGGATTGGCTTGCGATTTGAGGAATAACAATGTAAGTTTTGTTACCATTTAACCTACCATTCATATCAGTTAATTCTTGAACTTTTGCAAACTGGCATTTTAACAATTTGTTGGTATTGCAGCTCTTTTACTCAGATCGCGAGTCCCATGAAGTGGTCTGCGTCTCTCCTCGTGGCCACACTGTCTTCAAGTTTGGACGCAATCCCAGGGTATCTGACGATCATCACTTGCGCCGTCCCTCTGGAATTGCCTTTGATGAAATTCATAACAGACTTGTGATCTGTGATAAGGATAATCATCGCGTTTGCTTCTATACAATGGAAGGAGACTACATTTCAAGTTTCGGTTCTCGTGGGTACAAAAACGGTATGCTACTAATCATTTTTAATGTAATACTGTATGTTTTTATTCAAAAAGTATATTCAAAAGATTAATATTTTTATTTGAATGCTTTCAAGGTACCTTCGAGTACCCATGGGATGTGGCTGTGTCGCCAAATGGGACCATTGTAGTTTCCGACAGCAAAAACAAACGCATTCAGTTTTTTGACAACGTTGGGAACTACTTGACCAAGTACACCGTATTCGAGGTGAATCCATTCGAATACAAGGCTCAATTTGACTCCCCCAGAGGTATCTGCTTTGACAACACTGGTAAGCAGAAATCATTCCTTAAGCTTTAACTTTTACTTACCGTGTCTTACTTACCTACCGTGTGCTTCGTGTCGTATTCATAAGTTATTAATGCATTTTTGTTTCTTTTATCCACTTGATTGTAGGTAGTTACGTGTACGTAACGGATTTCAACGTTAACAACATCGTCCAGATCCCACTTGACGTTACTCGGCACAAGAAACTCTTACCTATGGGGACACTCCATCGTCCTCAAGGGATTGCAATGGACAAGGCTGGGAACTTGTTGGTGGCTGACTCACGCCACGACTGTGTTCGTCTCTTCACTCCGGAAGGAGATCATTTGCTGACCATGAAGGAAATTATGCACAAACCAATGTCATTTCCTATAAACGTTACGGTTATGGCTGGTGGATTCGCTGCTCTACTGAGCGGAGCTGGAAACATTTCTATTTTTTGAATCGGAATATCTTATTGTTGAACGTTTCGGTTAATGGTCAGTCGTTCAAGTTCCCAGCTAACATGTTTAATATGATGCATGTTCAATTTCTGTGCAAAAATCCGTTCCTTCCGTTTCATTTACTTTGTAATGAAAAATAAAAAAAAATTCTAAAAAAGCATAAATCCTTTTGTTCTTTTCTGCAAATCGTTACCATCTAGACGGCATATCATAAGCAAACTCCTGTTCTCCTTTTGGTTGCACAAAGTAAGTTCATAATATTATGGAACTTCCATTTGTAATACAAATTTTGTATCCTATCATTTGATATTGATTACCTTTTGCGTAGGTATTAATGTTTGCCATAGTTTGCATAATTCATTTGAGAAGTACTTTGTTTACCCAGTCATATAAATGTTCAACTTGAGCACGATAGTTTTGGGTAGTTAGGGAGCAACACACGGCAACAAAAAACCATCACAAATAAGCCAAATTATCATGGTTTACTTTTTTTAATCCTTTTTGATATACAGTCTAGTTTTTAATGACGGTGAACCAAATACTGAGTTTAAGAAGCTGATATTATTATAAGCAATGACAGTTTCATAACTTAGGTTTTGGGGTATTAAGTGCATCAATTTTAAACTCAACAACTTGACAATGTTTGACTTGGTGGTGGTGTGACTCTCTCTGACTGGGTGCGTACGATGATGACGTGAGCGTGAGTAATGTACGAAATCCATTGAAAATGGCAAAAAATAGTTCATCATTCATAAGATGGAAAGCATCAAAGCATGGCACATGCCATAATATCGTAGTCGTGACACCACCACCGTACCAACCGGCTTCCATACAATGTTAGTAAAAGTACGCGCTATAGTATATTCTTACGTTTTTGGCTTTAGTCAATGAATTAAACTCTAATAAAAATATATAAACTTTATTAGGTAACAAATTACCATTTCATTTTTAGCAGTACATACTTCGGATTCTGCTTAACGATTATGTAAGCGTCTTATCCAAAGTTTTCCTTTCATAATTGCTTAAGTCAACGTGGTCTTGGTTTTGTAGCAAACGTGTAGTTGACTTTGATCATCATAGTAGTCTCCTGTCATTCATCATTACAATTACCCATGATCATTTTTATATTCAACGTGACTCATGTACTATTCTCATGTGGCAGATGATGCTAGTTGACCGTACTCACCTTTTACTTTTTAGTACCAATTATCGTCCGTTTGTCATGTGGTCATTCATTGAACTCCAAAAGCTTACTATAATATTAGGTACAGTGCGACCTCTGTATAACGAACTCCCGAATAACGTCACCTCCGATTATCGGCACCCTACAGTGATCCCCAATGCGTTTTCCTTTAAAATGACCCTCTGAATAACGTACCTTCTTATAACGTAAAACTCTATATAACGTCAAGAAAATTAGTGCCAACGGCGTATAACTCCCTCTTTATACCGTACAGTTTGGTTAATATAAAGTAAAAATACGGTACCATGTGTCTCCTTGCAACGAAAGGAGTACATGCACACACCGTTCTTGCGGACAAGTAAGCTTATGAACTGCATGTGCGGGAAATTCAACGACATGCCCGTTCTGTTTAATATGGTTTGGCGTTAGAATGGAATATTGGTGCTAGATTGACTAAAGCTTGAATTTCGTCATGGATTTAGATGTCAACAGAAAGTCTACTGAGGAGGCAAAACGAAAGAGACTCAATTCTTCTGGAATAAAAGCTTGAGATTTCCACTAGATTTACAGCTGGTACTTCTAACTCTGCTGTCTCAAACTTCTCTCAATGTACTTAGGGAAAGTTAACGTACTCATTGTTTGTTTAACTGCTAAGGTATTCGCAGTTTAATTTACAGTTAAACGTTTACACAAGCTGTAAAAGTTTAATTTGTCACTTTTGGGCATCTGTTTTTGCTAATTATTAATTCTGTCTACTATTTGTTCACATTATGTAATGCCAAACGCTATACCGTATTTGTTCGCTTTATAGAGTTTTAGTTTATAACGTACAAAGCCGTTATTCAGGGGTTTTCCGAATAACGTCACCTCTATGTAACGTACTTCTTTTGGGTTCCGCTGGGGTGACGTTATACAGAGGTTGCACTGTATTACTTTTATAGTATATTTTTAGATTGATAGAAAATCAAAACATTTGTGGTCAAAGTCAAAACGTCGTAGACATAAAAAAATGTCCATGCGTTTCCAATAAATGTTACACTACGAAAAACATTGTATTCCTGGCGTTTCTACAGCAACATTATCTCTTTGATCTATACTTTTTCCAAAATATTATCTAAAATATAAAAGTTCATTTTGATATCACATTTACTTTATAACATTTTGCCGCATTGTAAATTCTGTCATTTGAAACGATTATCCGATTAGGTTAATACTTGATGGTATGCAAAGCAAAAAGGTTCACATATTTTTCTTCTTTCTTATCCTTTCTTAATATTTTCAATAATATTGAAAAGATTAGCAAATCGACATCAAAGCAAAAATGTACCACAAAGTTTACAATTGCTTATCGGTAATATATGTATATATTTGATACAAATTAATAATCCTAAAGGCTAAAGCAAACATATATATGGATACATATTTTCATCCTGTCTGAAGTTTGAATGCTTATCATCATTTCTACGAGATGTGGTGATCCGATATTTTATCTCTTGTCTGTAAGTTCTGTACACAACTCTGGCGAAAATGTTATCACAAAATACTGTACTGTTTTGACCATGTTACAAAACTGGACATTTTCCTGTTTTTCAATAAATTTGTTTAAATAAACCAGAAAATCATAATAACGGTCAAGTATCAAATTAAGCAAATAACTTTTTGTTAAAAGCAAACTTTCATAAGTTCAAATTTTCTCTGGTTCCAGTTAAAGTGTATAATATCCAGACAAACGGTAAACAATTCAACATTCAATTTGAAGCTTGAACCACTTTTTAAAGTGTTTCCATGGCCCTATAGTTGTTTGGCCTACTAATATAATAATATGGTATCATATCATCCTTCTATTAGTTTAAGTTGGAAAGGAAAACATTGCAAAAAAATGTATGTCTCTTGTTGCTCTGCTACCCGTATTTACCTTGTAGCCACTATAATTTGCAATAACATAGAACATTAGTTACATTAGCAAAATTTTACCAATCCACAAAAGCCCTGGCCCGAGTTAAAAGTATGACATGCAAACATTTTAATTCGCACAAAGGGGTCATTCATAATAAATCTTGGCAATGATGCCAGCCTTTGTCATAGTCATAACCCAAGTCATAAAAAAGATGCAAAAAGACAAAAGCATCTTTCATTTTACAAACTTATTATTAGGTTTCATGGATGGATAGCGGAACATCTTCTAATAACTACATCATGGCATGAATTCCTCCATTCTTTTGAATACACGTTAAACTTATAGATTTTATTGATAGAAAAGCGGTGACGACTGATGGCTTTGCTGCTACTACGCTGTTGTGAGCAAACTGAAGAGTTTGTGTTTGTAGTTTGCGGTGACGGTGGAAGCATGAAATACATAGTAATGAAGGTAAATACACCACCACCTCCACTCCACTTCACAACCAACACGACCATGTAAGCAGAGCAGCGTTCATCACCCGACCAGAGAGAGAAGAAGAACCTCTCACTTTTTACTCTAAGCTGAGCACTCTGCGTTGCTCCTTTTAGTTTAGTCAGTTAGTACGCAACCACTTGACTGGCTACAATTTTGATTTTTTACAACTCTTCTTTTTCTACAGCATCAAAAGAAGACGAAGAATAGGGGCATAGTTTTAAGAAGGAAGCGTACAAGCTAAAAGATTCCTGACAAGGAGACGTGTTTAGGTGTCAATTACAAAAGAGACAATTTAAAAACCATTTCTATCAACATTCTAAATGCCATGTTTTAGCAATATAAAATCATATAACTTTAGTTTTTCAAAAACAAGTCATTTTCATCCAAAGTTGAAATACACTTTGTTAAAGCACCGGTTCAAAATCTTCATCTTTTAAAACCCACCTCCCACCTTGCTAGCTCCCCTTGTCATTTTTTGTTTTTACTCCGCTTCTACTCACACACTCAGCTTAGTAAATAGCAGGGAAGCGGATTAATAAGAGCACACGTCAGACAGTCAGACACAGACACAAACTCATCATGAACGTAAAAAGGGAATAGAATCCTGTGGTCTTCTTCATCTTCTTCTCTTCTGTATTCCGAGCTTTTTAAAACTACAGATCTGAACATCACATCACACCAGTCTTGTGCCTCTGACTATACACAACACGTAAAAAAAGTTTTTTTTGCAGCGCGGATCTCCCCATTCTCTCATCATCATTATCATTATTACATCGTCGTCATTCATTTTTTTCATCATAACAGAAGAAGGATACACATGTAGTAGAAACCAATAATAATGAATAAATACATTCATACAAAAAAACCGTGTGTGTGTGTGTAAAAAGCCAAGTAAAACGCATATTTTACTTTTGCTGTAGATGTGGTAAGTGTTTTACTACAGTGTTACCTTTTTACTCTCACCTTTTTGCATTTACTAACTAGCTAGATAGCACTTGACTACCTTATTATTTTGCTGTAAAAGAGGGATACGGATTAGTATGTGAGAAAAATGAGAAATCTGAATAGGAAAGGTAATCATCATCATCATCATCACAAATCGTCATCAGTTTTTTTACCTTACACACACGAGTAACTAAAACACACCATCATCATCATATCATATCATCAGAGACACGGACACAAGTTGTACTTGTACCCACGACACATATAAGCCAACATTTTTCACCATACCATCAATAATCTAGAGCTCAGAAGTAAAATCCTACTCACTTTCTTCATTTGATTTACATTTACACACACACTTACCACACCGCACTGTGTAGTTGTAATAATAAAAAAATATGGTTTAATAAATATACCATCATAATATTATAATATTGAATATGCTGCTGCTAGTTTAACTTGATGATTATGATGATGATGATGATGATGACGATGATGAGTATTTGTATATGAGCCTGTTTTTTCTGCTGTAAAGAAACTATCTCCACGTTTTACAAGGATTGAACAGAGAGAAGGCGATCTCTGAGAGAGAAATTCCTCTGCCTGTAGAAAGGTAAACCGCAACAAGGGACAACGTGTGTGAAACATAATGTGCGCAATTAATAAACCGAAAAGAGCAAAAGTGGGACAAAACATTTTTTAGCTGAACTGTAAAAGGGAACTGGGACCGATTTTGGAATCTTTGAAAGTGATTAAAACACAAAAGTGTTCAGTAAAATAATAGAGTGACTGTTGGAGGTTTTTTTCTGGAGGTGTTGGTGGTTCAGAGTGGTTTTTTTCTTGTGTACTCAGTACTCTCTCTATATGGTTGACAATAAGGTGAACTAAGAACTAAAAATTGTTAAAGAGAAAGACAGTGAAAAGGTGAAAGGGTACAGCAGAACAAAACGGTAGGTGACGAATAATATAGCGCTGTCAATTTGTGTTATGGTGACCATTGACAATTTATGACAGAGAATGTGCATTAGCATTTAGGTATGGTAATAATTAGGCATTAGCATTGCATTGTTTTGGAAAGGTACAACGTGGCCTGTTGTTGTGGACATGATGACGATGATGACTAAAAACCACAATGATTTGTTTGGGATCTTGTAAAGAAGTGATGCAAGACATTATGTTTATATGATACTGAGGTAGATCAAGATCAAGATAGCTTGATAGAGAAGATAATGGCTTGACTTATTATTGTGGCCAAATTGGCCTCCCAAAAGTTAAAGGACAAAAAAGTTGGATGTCCAAGGTTTCTTTCAATGTTGGATATTGTTTTTTTGTCGTCATTAGTTCAATTGGCTTTGGTTGCACATTAAAAAGTGGAACAGTAAAAATTGCAAGGTTTCTAGTAGCTGCCCAGCTCGTATTTCAACTTGAGGATAGATAAAATGAATAATAAGAGCATTTAAAAGAAAAACAGAGAGTGTAATTGCCTATGGGAAATTTGTTGAAAGATTGCGAAATTTATTTTTTTGTGGAATAATAATAGGTAGAAGTACAAGTTGGTTTTTCTGAGACGGTAAAGGAGATATCGATTCTTCTCACAGAAAAGCAGGTAGAAAGATAATATTGTTAGGTAGGTAGCTTAATAGGTAGTAAAAATTAACAAAAATGTGAAGTAATTCCAGTACGAAAGGAGATGTAGCGTGTAAAATTTCATACATTGTGTAATTCCCTGGTTAATAATCTGTTGTTTGGTTTGATTTTCCTAGGAAGTATAGCCGTTAGTTCTCTGGCCCTTTTTTAATTGGGTTGAGAGGAAGACACAGGGTGCGTGGACTTTTTGAAGGCACCCTTTCTTCGGAGTATTGTGTGTTGAGGGGACATACAGTTTTATATGTATTTTGTACCATTGCCACTACTGTAAGGGGACAAGATGCTCCTGCTAAACAGAAAGGAACCGATTCTGAGCCCAACGCAGCTGAGAAAGTTGAAGGAACACAAGTATAGTGCGAGCAGTGCCAGTTTATTTGATCCTGTACTCCAGCACTGGTGGAATTGGCTGGTGAAGCAGGTGCCACTATGGCTGGCCCCCAACTTGATCACCATTCTGGGTCTTATAGTCAACATTCTCACTAGCCTGATTTTAATTTATTATAGTCCTGATTGTAAACGAGAGGTAAGTTATCATTCATTTAATTAGTTATTAAAGTTATGTGACTATGAAGGAGCTTAATTCTTTTGCAATTTGGATTCCAGGTTCCTGGGTGGGCGTGCTTTCTGTGTGCCCTTGGTTTGTTCGTGTACCAGAGTTTGGACGCAATCGATGGGAAACAAGCTCGACGTACGAATTCCTCCTCACCGCTGGGAGAGCTTTTTGACCATGGATGTGATTCAATTTCTACTGGTGAGACACATTGTCCTACATATCCAGCGAAAATTATATACAGAAGGCATTAAAGTAATTTGGATTGTAATTTGGCGTGTTTGGTTTCCTTTATTTTCCCACAGTATTTGTGTCTCTTGCTGTGTGCGTGTCAGTGCAACTGGGTTCAGCCCCTAAGCTAATGTTTCTTCAGTGCTTTTGTGCCATCACGTTGTTCTATTGTGCGCACTGGCAAACCTATGTTTCAGGTAAGTACAGCACCCACATAATTTTTTTTTGTTACGTAACCTTCAAAAAACGGCGTGGGTTATACAATTTACATTTTATGCTATGTTCTAGGCACGCTGCGATTCGGATTTATCGACGTAACTGAAGCCCAAATGGGAATAATCATTGTTCACTTAGTTTCCGGCTACTTTGGTTGTAATTTTTGGACAAAGTCGGTAAGGTTTTTGAATGAACAGTTTTGAAAAAATGATAACCTTATTTAACATTTCATGTACATCTATTTCTAGGCGAGCTAAAATGTTATCTCTAAAATTTAAATATTATATGCTCTATTTATATGTGTTTTTCCCTATTAGCACACTACTACTACTATAATATTTTGCAAGAAAGAAGTTTCAAATGAACAAAAATGTGATTGACTATATTCGTTTAGGAAATATTTCATCTGCCTGTGTCAGGCCTTCCTACTTTATTAGCTCTTCCCGTAGCAATATGGTCGTTGGTGGAGACATTAAAAGTAATATTCACTGGTGGAGTAGGAAAAAATGGGTCAACCGTTGCTGTGAGTACACTTTGATACTCCGGTTTCTTGTAAAAAACGATGTTTAATCAAAGTAACACATGTGTCTTTTTTTACAATGTCTTTTTATTACTTTACTTAACTTGGCGTTAAAAATTCTTGCAAGTTTTTTTTCTTTTGCTCTGTCTTCGTTGGCCCAGCCAATAAAAGCTCCCACTACTCCCACTCCAAAACATAATGATCAAGTCTCCTTCTACCACAGCAAATCACAATGACATAGACTTTAGAATCATTAATAATATTGTAGTTTTTATTTTATGACTGTTCACTTGACACGCGTTTATTTTTTCCTTTTGTGACAAAAAGTATTTGAGTGTTTCACACTTCACAACATCATTGCCAAATACAAGCTACCAGTGATTAACCAATTTATTTGAAAGCTTTACGTGTATAATTTTAATCAAAATTAATTTCACCGTTTTTTTGCTATTGTTATTTGACACGTTAGGATGTGATGATGATGGTTATGATGATAAGCTTGATAGATAGATATAATTTAGTTTGTAAAAAGTTTTAGTGTTTAGGAAGAAATAGATGAATATATTTGCTAATAGGGTTGTGGCATACACTACTAATTTGAGGTGTTTTGCACTTTACACCAATTTTGTGTTTTAATTTTTCTTTTGACAAAACACGATTTTGTTTGGCGAGCAGCTTTTTTCTGACATGAACCTTCCGCGACATATGATTTACGCCGCTGTAGCTCTGTCCGGTGCCCTTCGTGCACTTGTATGGGATTTCCAGACCATTTTATATAAAGGAGCTGGAAAAAATGGCTCATCAGTAGCCGTAAGTTATGCTTCAACACATCTAACATAAACCGGGGGTTGGTAGTTTTAAGTATTTATTGGCATGAACACGACAATAATTAGCGTTACAAAACTGCTAGACAAGTTGAAGGTACATAGGCTATAGAGTAGTTTTGTTCAGTAATAATAATACTTTTTTGGATTAGATGACATGTTAGTTAGCGATAAAAGAGGGAATATCTGTCGTTTTTTTAAATCTTGTCTTGGTACTATTGTGGTTGTACATGCACAAAGAACACAGCATGCAGCAATACACTGAATTAGTGATAGTACGTGGATTGTGGTTGTTTGCTTATCTTGTGGTGGGTATTTCAATTAATTCAACTCATTCCTCTTGTGCTTTTTTTAAGTATCTCAAGTGTTCGCTTTTGCAATTTTCAAAAATTTCACTGGGTGGATTTTTTTCAGCTTGTACTTTCATTTCCACTTGTGCTTTCTCCCTTTTTTGTTAACGCTCTTTATTATGGTTTCATGTTTTTCTTGGGTGTTGGGTTTTTAAGACAACTGATGTTACTCGGGTTAATTTAGAAGCCAGAAGATTTCTAGTCAATTGCTAATAATTTACGTAATGTGTGTTTTATTAGGGTACTAGCGTACTCTCGCCGGTAATTCCTTTCAGTCTGGTGTTGTTCCCAGCAATGATGATTGCGGGTAATGGCCCTGATAATGGGATCTACGCTTCTCATCCGGCAATGTACATAATGACATTTGGGCTTATTGCTGCCAAAGTAACCAACCGTCTGGTGGTAAGTAATTTGCTAAAAAAGAAGCTGTTTCTTGGCATCATCCTAATTTTGGTTCGTCAGTTTAAAGTGGTACTTCTTTCTGGTTTTCAGGTTGCTCACATGACCAAAAGTGAGATGGATTACTTGGACACGTCTCTTCTTGGTCCCTTCTTAATGTTCATGAATCAGTACTTCAACACACCAGTTCCAGAGCAGTATCTTCTCTACTTCAGTCTAGTAAGTAGACCCAAGACTAAGACAATTTCAAAATCAACTTTAATGCTAACGGTATTTTGCACTAATTTATTGTCATTTCTGTTTCTATTTATTTTAGATCTGGGTGTGCATTGATTTGTGGTTGTACTGCAGTAAAGTTTGTATCGAGATCTGTGACTCGTTAGATATTCACTTGTTTAAGATAAAACCCCCATCATCGATACCGGAGACGACGACATCATCATCAAAAAGCAGTAAATCATCAGTACCTGTTATTAATAATTCACAGTCAAGTACCAGATCTATACGATCCGGTACAAAGAAGTAAAATAAAAACAAAAGAGTCGTATCTTAATTAACTATATGAAATAGACAAAACAAAATACTGGTTATTATTATTGTTATTACTATTTATAAAAAGGCACTTTCCTCACAAGAAGGAACAAAATGTAAATGGATTATACATTAATATATACATACAAACTATGTAGTACATACTACTGTTATTACCATGAATGAACTCTGAACTGTTACTAGTTGACTGCAATCATCGGTAGATCAATAGTTGTTGTCACTTTGTCAGTTTGAATTTTCTAAGGGTTACTAACTGATGACTAACGACTATTGTTGTTTTTCTACTCGAAAACCTGCTAGTTAACTTTAAGTTAGATGGGGAGAATAGGATGACGTTTTAATTATAAATGTTATCAGTCATCACACTCCGTAGGCCGTTTGAGTATAGTATAGATAGAGAATATAGAGATGGATAGTAATATTGAACATTTAGAAACGTTTTAAATAGTGTCAAGTGGTCGTATTTGTGATTATCGATTGTGAGTACATGTATAGTTACAGTATATGTGTGTAAACACATCAACCAGACATTATTTGTTAATAGTCATCATCAACGACAAAAAATAATATGTTCTGTTACTCGGGCTGGTTAAGTTTTAAGTTGTGTTTTGGCAGTTCTATATATGGTTTAAACGGATTTAAATAATTAGTTTGTAGCAATCAAGTGTTGGACCACTTCCCTGAAAAACCGAGAAATTAAATATCCAAGCGGGAGCATACTATATTAAGAAAGTGCAGAGGAGGTGCTGCAGTAAAATGAAGAAATCGTGGTAGTTGTGATAAGGTGCAGTGAAGTGCTATATATTTTTGTCTGATATTTTATCAATAATGTACCCAGCGCAGCGGCTACCCTTCCAGACTCTCCAGACAACTGACTACCATTTACCAATACATAATTAGTAATGAGTGGTGAGCGGTACAAGATACAGCCTGGACGTTGGATAATAGCTCGTTGCTGCGGGTGCAACTTTTGTTTAACAGTATAGGAGACTGGCAGTTTACTTGAAAAATTCTACATACATATAACTACTTTATTTTACATTTTAAGAAAGCGTGCGAGAATTGTAATAATGTTCTATATAATCTTTATAGAACAAAACTACTACCCAAAAAGAGTAATTTCTCGATAAAGTTTACATTATGTCGTCACGTTAGAATTTATTTTGTATCTGTAAAGGCTGATTACTTTGTAAAGACGAAGTAAATTTTATTACTATTCTATTCTTAGTTGAATTTATGTTATGAATTATTGTAATTACCAATTTTAATTAATTTGCCGAAAAAGGAAATGAAACATCTTAACCAGCCAACCTAGCATAGTCAGATTTGTTGGCTAAAATATATAACTTTGAAGCATTCTATTATAATAACATTTACCTATATCAAATATAAAAAAATACGTTAGCAGATGTTAATGTAAGGTTATTTATGGTAATTGATTTTCACGGTGCCTATTTTTCTTTAAAGCCTATAAAACGTATTCCTGTACATATTTATCTGGAAAGTATTTTCTTTATACAATTTAAACTATCTTTTTATCTACGCTGTATTCGTAGTCGTTTTGATTCTCCTGTAGCTTACCCTATTTATCATGACTTTATTTGGTTTAGTAAATGCCTCTATGCTTTTCTTGAGTTTCTTGTCATTGCTAAAAATTATATGTTCTACCATGGAACGCCAAAAACGTGGTATTTATTGCGTAGAGTATAATATGAAATATGAAACAATTAATTGAACAAGGGCTTATTACAATAGTACTCTTTATTACAATGCTCAGGTATTATAACGCTCATTCTATTTCATCCAAACTGTTTTTACATTTTCCTACAAAAGTTCACTTCATAATTGATTCTTTCAGTTATTAAAAAGCTTCCCAATGCTTCGTAGTCAGATTTCTATATTTCCTTTCACTTTAATGATTTTTCATTTAAAAAACTATGGCACTGAATAACTTGTCTTGGACTAAATACACACCTGTTAGTAAACGTGTCATTCCTTTTTGTGGAATTAAAACCCGGTAATCTTTGTTTTTTCATGGCAAAAATACTCTTTATTGCCTAAATTATTTAATCCTACACCGCTTACTATCACAATTTAACTTCAAAGGCGAGATTAATTCCTCTTTAGTGTGAATCATATGCCTGGGCCTCGAGTTTTAATAATGTTACTTCATTGCCATCGAAAAATGAAAAGTGTTTAGTACTAACTACTACATTGGTACAATTATTGCGTAACTAATTACGGTATAAGTATGCCCGGTGTGTGATAAAAGTAATATGTGGTAATTATTTTGATTATGCTACCACGTTAATCACGTAACGTTTCTGGAAAAAAAAATTAAATATGGTGCCGACAATCTATAACAAAATATTATGAAATACTACACACAGTACTTGTTGTTGATGTTGCCATTGTTATTGATGTAACTATCATATATAATATACATATAATATTTGGTAAAATACAAGCGATGCAAAGTGGTTGTGAATATCAACTCCCATTGTACACAAAATTGGCAATTATGTGTTTCTATTTATTGCTTCGATTGTCTTGACTCGCTGGATAAATGAAAGGGAAAATTGTATTCCAAAGAAAAAAAGGAACTGGTTCCTATTCACAAAATTGGAGATAATATCTATTCGCACCATATTATGGTGCGAATCTACTGGCACTGGGGAAAGGATTGTATCTTGGGGCAACATGCTGTTCCGATAAAAACGACCAAATTGAAAGGGGAATTGGAAGTTTGACTACGTTTCAACGTTTCCAAACTGTTTAAGGCCCACGTTATTTATGCATAGCTTATAGCCTTCACTTGGAATTTTCACAGCTTTTGCTGACATTTCGTGTAACTTTCTCTCCTTCGTCGTTTTCATTAATAGTAGCTGATAGCGTATGGTGGAATCGAATTCATTTCATCTTTTTTTTGGTAATACGCCGATGGCGCTCACTCACCATAATGCGTGCTCTTTCCTTTGACAAGCAGTCATCCGTGTACTCCCAATATTTGCTAAACATGCATAATATGTTTGCTCATTCGAATCAAAGTCATCCATCATCTCACGTTATGTAAAACCTGATTCATTATACATTACTCTGCTCTGTTTGCAGCACTCATCAATATGATCGTATTAACTTGATCATTCATAACGTGCAAAATCCAATTGTTATCAGATCCCCCAAAGCATTTTTCACTCGTTTTCCATCTTTTCCTCCATTCCATTCCATTGCTTAAAGAAGAAGTAGATCAAGCAAAATGGCAACGCAATAAACTGAAACGATGCTTTAAAACGAAATACTCAAATGATCCCATTTTACCCTGTGTACACATTCACGTAAGGCAACAAACCTGTGTAAAAAAGAGCACAAACTCAAACAAACTAGAAATATAAAAAATCGCTTATTCTGCAGATCAGTTCCCAGCGTACAGGGAAGAAGGAAACTCGTAAACGTGCTTTGTTGGTTGATGGGGTTGACGCGACAGAAGCACTTAAAAGCAACAAGGTTCAAATTGCTCCACTCCTGTATTCCCAGGGCACCAGACACACACAAGATGTTGTTCCCGTTGTTGTTGTTGTAAATTGTAGTCATAGTTTGCTGTTGCAGCTTTCTCCTCAAAAATATTATTATGTAGGATTGTCATGTTAAACGAGCGCCATTAGTATCGGATGTAGAAATTCATATAATATGTCGCTTCTCTCTATAAGGTACAACTTTATATGCAACTTTTTGACTTCTTTTATTTCATTTGATGCTGCTCATATAGTAGAACGAAAAGAGACATTGAGACATGTTTTACAAGGAATATTTTAATGAAGCCTTATACATGAAAAGCATTGGGTACACATATAAAATGATGATGATGCAAAGACTTTCTCAATAAACCCGCTTTTCCTTCTCTTCCTTCCAGCAAACATGATCATGTAACAATGATGACACCAGAAGTAGGTAGCAAAGGCTTGTCGCGTATCTGAGAGGAATCGCAAAATCGAGTTTCATTGTGTTCCTCTTTCTCTTTCTTTCTATTTCTGTACATTTGAAAAACTCCAGTATTGTGCTAGAAACTAGACACTCCCAAAAAATGGTGCAGAGAGATACTTGCTCTTGCTGAGCACTTAAGAAGACTCATCATCATGGTTAGTTTAGAAATACTTGAAGCGAAAGCAGAATGTATTTATGAAGCAAACACGGATAATATAATTCGAATTCTTATCTGGTTTTTCTCCGGAAGAATATAAAGCATACAATAATATCTAGCCAAAAACAGAAAAAAAGGCGACAGAATCCAGAGTACAGAATGAATATACAGAAAAAGATCGACAAGGAAACAGAGGAGGCGAGGATTTGAAAAAAGGCAACATTTTTTTCTCTGCCAGAAGAGAAAAAGAAGATATGTGCTTAGGAAAAAAATGTGGCCAAAGAATGCAAAGAAATATGAAGCTTGAGTGAGAACTAGGAATAATATGGTGTGAGCAAAAAAGTGAAGGATAGAAACAGAGAAATCGGGAGGGATGCTCTGAGAAAGCGCCAATGAAGCAATAAATATCCTAGTTTACAGCCTCCGCAACTTTTTTTGGGGGAATAAGGAGAAACTTACATGACAGAACGGACTACTAAGAGAAATCGGAGACTTTTTCTTTTGACTTTGTTCATTCTTCTTGCAAAGCCTTGAACTGGAATGACAGAGAGAAAGCATTTTTTATATTTCTAAAGTTCTACACTGTTGCGTTGCTTCTGAGAGACAGAATATCCACCACCGAAGAATGAAGATAAAAAGAATGAAAGAAAGTTAGAAAGGAACAAACACCCTGTTTTTTATTATATTTTTTCTCCGAAAAAAATATTGAATTCTAGACAGAGGGAGAGATCATGATAGGATATGGGAGCCTTGAAGCAACAGCTTTCATCATAAAATGCTTGCTGGCAGTAGTATAGTGGCAGCATGTGGAGATCAAGATTAAATGTAGGGGATATTGTGTAAGGCTTGTGTAATGGGGTATATCTGTAACTAAAAAAGATATAGTATCGCAGCTATAAACATTTTTTCCCTTTGCTCCGACTTGGTTCACTTGTAGCGAAAAGACATTGCCAGAAAATAACAATAAAAATATCATTTTCTCCTCCATATCCTTGAATTATATTAGGTTTGTTAAAAGCACCGTTTTATTATATGCTAGTGAAATTTGTTACGCGCACACGGAGCCAGTGTGTAGCACTCAATTATTTGCTCACTCGGTGAAAGAGAGAGATGAGAGTTTATACAAAAAAATTTATGTAGGGCACTCACACAACAATACTACTATATCAAGAGGGAAAGAAAGGCATGTAAAACATTTTGTCGCGTGGGTGAGTATTACAATCATGGTCCATTTAGCTTATTATCGATTGATTAGTTCAAAAAAGTAATATACGACGGGTGGACAATTCACTGGTATTGCTAAAGGGTTGGATGGAGAAATCGAAACAAGACTAGAGGCCCGGAACGACAGAGATAATCAAATAAGTAAAAAATGTAGCAAGGGGAGAATATAAGATAGCTTCATCTTTCATTTGCAGTTCTCAATATCTCTCTAGAACTATTCATGTGTGCGTGTTTGCTACATACATAGTTATATAAATGTACGCCCCCAGTGGCTGTTTACACAGCGTGTTTGAGTATTTTGTCATATTGATGCTTAGGGTTGTTTTAGAATTTGTTCGCTAGAAAAAGTTTATTGAATTCTTTCATATAGAGCGAGTGCTTAATGAAATTATATGGGTGTGTTTCTAGATGTTTCTTGTAGATACTTGGCATGAAGTAATGGAAAAATCCATGGAAGAATGTGTGAGTGGATAAAATCTCCAAAGTTACAATTTAGCCGGTCTTTCAAGGACGGAATCCAGTTAGTCCGTTTAGTTTTTAGGGCCACACTATTGAGAAGAGAAAATACTATATCGTTTTTGTGTGAAAAGGAAAAGTCGAGTTTTTCCACAAACTAAAATGCTAAATGCTTGTGCATGTACTATATGACATTAACACTGTGTTTATGCGATTACATCCGCGTCTGATTTGTGGAAATAACTAGCGTACGACATGAAACAAGATGTACTGAAATAGCAAGGATAAAACACTTAAGTCAACATGATGATGGAATCGTTAGATGACTGGAGGCTTAATGGGATATACTGTGGAGAAATGGTAAGAAAAATACGGGTATAAAGTGTTCTACAAATTGCTGCTGCCAATGTGTGTGTGGAATCGGCTAAAGTACAGAAGAAGCCTTTTAGCTACCACCACCATCATCATCATCCTTCTGTTCACCAGTCAGTTTCTGTTAGTATTTTGCATGATTCTTGTTATCATTATGATGAGCTGAGGGCTGAACACAGTAGTAGTCTTTAGTCTTTAGCTTTTGCAAAGTTGCAAGTTTCACTGAACAGAAAGAATGTACGTGTACCAAAATAAAGCATGCTTTTAAAACATGAATCTAGGATTAGAATGCAAAAATAGCTAAGTTCATTACAGAAAAATCTAGGACATTCTACATATTATTAGTGGGTTTAGGCATTTGGAAACGTGTCATTACTGGAATTGTACAGTTTTATTTTATCCTATGAGCTCGCAAAGCGGAAAATCTGTCCCCAAAACTTCCGCTTAGGGTTTTACATAAAATATAAGTGACAGACGTGGATAATACAACTTTAAAAATTAAAATAAGGCACGTCAAGCATTTCATATTTAGAATGTGTAGCGTAGCATGTTATCCTGTCAAAGCAGAAGGGCAGGGCTCTTGAGCTTTTCAAAATAACAAAAATATGCTTGGACAAGCTTAAAAAGCCAAAGCGTTTGCTTACTGCACTCCCAAAGCTTTCAGCTAAATTCGTCAAAATATGTAATGCGACGGGAAATTGAAATGGGGATATACGTAACCATCATCATCATAAATATTTGCAAAAACTTTTCCAAGTATTCCACTCCCCAAACTGGCAATAAACAGATAGTTTAATGGTCAAAACGGGGGAAAAGTTTTTGGTGTGGCATGGCCATGGCATTTTAATAGATAATCATATATATAAAACAGGCCACCGTATTTTTTCAACATAATAAGCAAAACAACCACCTTGCCAGTGTAGTGCCATCACCACGGACATATAATAATTTATCAGAAAGTGCTTTCCAAGCTATTTTTACACTCTGTTTTCCTCTTCGCCTTTGCTTTTCAAGTAGGTATAATATATGTTTTTCCACTTAGTAAAAAAACTCCAACAACTCTGTTGCCTGTCGGATACAAGTATGGATTTTCGCAGTAAAATATATCACTTCAGCTTTTAAGTCAGCAACAACTTTCATTTTTCTCTTTCCCGTCGACTCTCTCAGGAAAAGAGAGACTGCAAAAACGGAAAACAAGATGGGGAGCATATTGCCCCATGTGCGAAAACCGTGTCTGTTTTCTGCTTTTGATGTATGTGTAGTAGGAAAATGCTAAGCAAATTTTGCAAAAAATTTATACGTGCAATAAATGAAGATGACAACTAATCATGATGGAAAATAAATGAAATAAATAAAATGTAGCACCATTCATCATTATCATATAGATACCTTCCAAAAAGTTTATCGTTTCCATATTTTTTTCCCTTTTAAGTGTCTACACTTGTTTCAGTTAGTTGAAGAATGTTTTCTGTGTTGTACTATAATTTGCCGAAAAAAACAGACAAAGAAAAAATAGCAATATTGGTAACAATTTACCGAAATCCTATAACTGGTCTGCCCATTTAGACAAAATGGCAAATTTAATGAAAGTATTACAACAAGGAGGTTAAATTAACTACCCGGAAAGTGTACGTACAATCTATTTTCATGTTTTCCAAGCAAGTAGCAACAGGCAACCACTAAACTAACATCACATACAGAAAATTGTTAGTTACACAGTTAGTCCAACCACAGAAATAAGTGATGTGGAATAATCAATTGCAAAAAAGACAGGCTCTGCAATTTTCAGGGAGAAAAAGTTTGATATACCATGATTGCTGAGTGCATGTACGTGAAACATGAGCATACATATTTGCGGTCAAAGCGTAAATAAAAAATGACAAACTGAAACAACTCTCGGACTTTCATGCAAATAATACATTGAAAAGCATTACGTGTTTCCCTAGAAAACCGACACCGACACTCCTTTGTCCTCTGTTCCTATTTTGTTCCCTTTCTATCTATAATTGGCAACTAACAAGTTCCAAATAAGCAATTTATAGGTATAAATTACCACACTTACTTCTTTTAAACAGAGATGACAAGTAAACTGATATGGTGATAAGATAAGAAAAAAGTGTAACTAAAACTAAACGGCTGCTAAAAACTTTGTTCTTTTTTACATCTATTTTTTATCGCAATTTGCAATCTGCAATACAATCTCTTTACGTTTACTTTTTTTTCGTAGAATAAACAAATGATCAGGAAAATGGTTGGCTGGCAGGAAGGACCTTGAATTAGAGCGTCGTCGGTCTTGGCAAGCCCAAGTTTTTTAACATTATGCAATTTCTACACACACCAGACTCTAAATCGCTTAAGCCTTTTTTATACCATGTTGTTGGTGAAATTGAGCTTAAACAAAACTCAAGCAGACTATTCAGCTTTTTTACTCCAAAACTTTCCTTGTTGTTGTTGTTGTTGTTGGCTACACAAATCAAAGTAACCTTAGTACTCATTTCAGTAGTTTACCTTTTTTCTCCAATGTTTGAGAATGGGAATAAAAAGATAGAAAGTGTATAAACCCATTCTATCACCAGCGTCATAAGTAATGCTCTCGTTTCTCCTTTATAGCGTCGTGTCGTTTCAACTTGTGTGGTCTTTTTTTCCTTGATCCTCCTCACTCCTTTCTTCTCTTTCACTTGGCGTAGTTGTGCTATATTTAATATTACAATACCATTGGCATTCACCCACCCAGTTCTTTTCTTCTTTTGATGGCAACGATTTTGAGTTCATGGATATTTTTCTTTTTCCGTTATATATATCATTATTATTATACGTACATTTTTATCTCCTTATCTACACACACAAACCCGCTTATAGGCAGCCTTGCAGAAAAAAATGATTTTCCCATTTCCTGGACATTACTAAAATTACCAGCAAGAAAAAAAGAGCGTGAATGCTTGCAAGAGTGAATGTGTGTGTGTGTCGGCATGTACAACTATTTTTTTTATTTTATACCTATTTCTCCAACTTGTGTGTGACTCCACAACGCTTTTTTCTCCTTTTTTACACACGTCCCTGCCCTGAGACTACTAGAGGAAAAAAATATAGCGGATAGTGAAGCTGAAAGCTGTACAATACGATTATTATTACAACGCGCGGAGCAACCACATCACCACACGAGACCATACATGCCATTTTCTTTTTTTCTTTCTGTATTCCTCCAACTCTGCGACAACAACAACAACAAAAAAACATCACCACTTTTTCTTTCCACTACTTTACTACGATTTTTTTCTGCGTATGTATATTATTATTATTTTATTCTAGTACACTTTTACTAGAGCTCGCAAAGTCTGCTACAAACACGTCATGTTGCCCCAGTGCTACTACGACTACACGCCACATGTATAATGATAGTATGACACATATACAGTTTTTTGTAGGTTTGCCTTTGGTTGTTGGGGAGTAGAGTGTGAGAGGAACCGTTTAGTGTCCTACTTTTTTTTGGAACATTTATCGATTCCGTTTTTATAGAAAGTATTTTTTGCGTAGCCTTGCCTTTCCTCTTTCTCTCTGGCTCTCTCATTGCCCGTTCAATTCTTTTTTTTTGTGTTCTTTTGCATCACTACTTCCACTAATATGCTATGCTTTTATCATTATCATCACTCTTTCAATGTGTTTTTCCATGTTTGAAGAGAGTGAAGAGTGAGGGAAATGCTTGTTGAGGAAATAAATAAATAAATGAAAAGAGCAAAAACGTGTGGTATGTGTGGTTGTAGGACTATGGCATGCTCTCGCAAAATTGTGTATGCTGGCAATTTAAAATATTAAGAATAATAATGGCAGGCAAAAGTCAGTCATTTTACACAGTCCTCTGACATTGCTAACTTGGCTTTGCCCTCTCTCGACGCTTTTACTGCTGTGTAGTGTGTGTGCATGCTTGTTTTGGAAATCTCTAGTAGCAGCACAGATTATTACTATGCAAACAAAGGGAAAAGGTACACATTGGAAAAGAAAGCAAAGCTGGGGAAAGAAGCACTTGGCAAAAACTTGTGCTCTGGTGGCAGTAAGTAATGAGCAGCGGGAGTCGAGAAAATGAAAGTAAGTTTTCGTGTAGAGTGAAACTGCTAAGGACACAACAAGGTAGCCTTGATGATCAAATATTAATGCTGTTCCTCTCCAGTTAATGTGTTCCAGAGGCATGTTATATCCAAGTATTTATTATTTTGGGTACATTATTAAAATCGTATACATGGCCACATTCCTTCCTCCTCCAACTGCTATATATAGTTAGGTACCTAACAACTATTAGCATTTTCTTGGCTATAGGACGACCGTTACTTTTGGTTAAATGAACTGTGCTTTTCATTGGTTTGCATGTGACCATTCTCTGAGCGCGAGACTAGCTCGGACTTGACTTAGAGCAGAAAACTGGTGGCGGCTTACTGTTGTTATTGTGTGAGCCACGAAAATGGAAACAGTTTAACTTTACTGGAATGAATTGTAGCGACAGGAGCAACCAGCAGCATCCGTTAAGTTAAACTGGCACCTTGGAAGTAGGGAAAAAAGCTATCCTTCCCATTTTGGGGTGACTGTCGTCATCTCACCACCACATTATAGGACGGAGGACGCCCTAAAAACCAAAAAATGCATGACTGCATATTATATAAGCAATGAAGCAATAGTTATAATATTTCTCTCTTTTCTCTTTCCATTCCATCTCTCTGTGCGTAATATGTAGCAATGGAGTGTGTGTGGCGTGTTGCTAGAATAATAGCATGTTATTGTGTGCATGCTTTTCCCTTTTTCTCCAGCTCTCCATTCCACTTTCCACTCCATGCTCCTCCAAAGTGTTCTGTTATTTTTTTACTTGGCCAAAAAGAAGAAGAAAGTGAATCAAGCCTAGTGCAAGCAAAGGGAAAGGAAAATGTGAGTGAAAAAAGTTTCTTCTTTCGCCAGAGCCAGCTTTATTCCAGCCATGCATGCAAGACACACAAGGCAAGGCATTTTATGTATCTTGCACACAACGGCTTTTTGGATAATACATAGCACGTAGCACTTTTTGGAGGGATAGGAGGTTCCTTCATACTCCATACTCCAGTCGTTCAGTCTACTATACACTTGTGTGCAGCTCACCATCACACCAACAGCCTGAACCACACTAAACACGTTTATTGCTTGAGCGAAACCAGTCTTTCACTCATTTCTTCTCGCATGACACACTGTTACTTGGCGTACTGCTGGAAGCGCTTTTTCTCAACCGAAAAAGGAAAGTTCATATCTATGATTCTCTATATGGAAAAGTACCCTATACAATAGGGAGAGTGGAGACTAGCTTCCTGTCATATGTACATAACCGGATATATACCTACAATATTTAGGCACATGTACCGTTTAGATGGATAAGGTAGCTATCTAAAAATATACATTGTTATTGTCTGACAAGGGAGGGTAGTCAGCGCTAAACTCCTCCTCTCATAAGCACGAAATAGCAAGTAGTATATAAGCAGCTGAAAGCACCGAGATTGAAAGAGAAACTGTTTGAATGTCGCATATTGTTTAGTTTTTTACTATGAAAAGGGCGGATATTGCAATTACGTTATGAATCCGTACTAAAACTAAATAACTTTTTAAAAAGACCGAAAAATGTTAAGTACACGAAATTAGTCATTTTACCGTATAGTTACGTCCGTTTTCCAGTCTCTAGAGCATAACCGTTCCCAGTTAAAACCAGACTGCCACTTCTTTTTGTGTTGGATCACCTTTTCTTCTAAGTTTGCCCACCTACCATAATATAGCAGCTCCTACCCTATGAACTTGTGTGCATTTCTAGTGTTCTCCGAATGCCATTGTATTTTTATCGCTATGTTATACGATGAAGAAAGCAAAGAGCGTTTGCTATGAATGGGCTTGGTGTTATATGGCTTTACGTGAGCAAAGTAGAGAAACATGAAACGCCAGGATGGTAAATGACACTCGTTTTTTGGCTTGTATGCCTAACAATTTGCTTATATGCCTAAATAAATACTATATTGGAATTGGAATATAAAATGTAATGCTTAATGACACTAGTTTGGGAAGTGATGATGATGCCACGTTTAAGAAAACGACTTATATAGTTAGTAGGCAATGTAAAAGCAGCCTTTCTAACAAGCAACACGCTTGTTTAACTCAAGAAACGTTTTTTGGAGAAGGAATAGCTTTATCTACATAAAAACTGCTTTCTTCCCTACTGCTGCTGGAAAATGCTTGTTGGCTATCTCCTATTCAAGAAATTGAGCTTCCCGTTGTTCCATTCTGCATAGAGCTTAGACAGGCAAAAAATAGTACATTGTTGCACAAACGACAACGGTTGAAAAGGAAACTTTTATACAGTTTTGCTGCTTTTGCTGCTGCTCCTAGTTCCATTTGCATTCTTTTTTATGCTACAACACTGTTTAAACTGCTCACTACTCGTTCTCTTGCTGCGAAAGCTAAAATGGACTAGCAATGGAGAACTAGTAACTACTAACCAACATTTTTTTCTGTGTAGCTATGATATAACTATAAAAACACGTTAAAAATGTGTGGTATAAAGGGACGTCGACTACATGGTCGCCGTCATTGCCATTATCAGCATCGTCGACAAAGCATGGTGCACACAGCAATAAGCACACAACAGCAGCGTCCAGAGAAACACTTGCAAAACAGCAGTGCTAGCAGAAAGAAGAACAATCAGAGTTGGTAGTAGAGTAACAGCAGCAGCAGCAGAAGCAGATCTCTTTTGGCTGTTCTCTCTTGTCGAGCTCGCTCCCTCTTGAATATTTTTATAGTCTATATATATTGGATCCAGGCTGGGTCTTTCATCAGTGCCAGAAGGTAGTTCGTTTTGGGAGGTAATGATGACGAGGAGGGTTTGAGTTATGCAGGGAAAAAGTTTCGGTAGTAAGAAGCAAAACACACAGACACAGGATTCCAGCAGCAGAAGCAGCAGCAGCCAGGCAGGCAGATATAGCAAGCGAGCTAGTCACTGATCAAATAAAAAATAGGAAAGAAAATATCACTCTCCTGTCCTCCCTGCACGTCAGTCCATAGAGCACCACAGAAACTGGAGCAGTTTCACGAGAGAGTAAAGTTTCTGGGTGTTCGCATCCTCTCTCGGGCTCTCTCCGGGAAAAAAGTGAGCAATACGTAGTCTAGTTAGGTATTTTTTTCTAAATAGTATCAATAGTTGACTAAAAGTTGCCTCTACTAAAATAATGTTATGATAGTTGTGTAATTTATGTATAAGGAAAACAGGTCAAGTGAAGAAAGTAGGACTTGCTATTTTTAAAAAGAGAAAAGGAAAACAAGTCAAGTTTTGTTTATCGTCAACTTTCTCTGTCACTTGACTTTCTGGTTCAAAGTTACTACTAGAGCACACTACACACTAATTTATTGTAAAATTAGGTGTGGTGTTTTTTATAGGAATGCACTTGACTAGAGTTTACAGAAGAACGCGTTGAGAGGGAAATGATTTAATAAAGAGCACAAAAGACAACCAGTTTATAGGCACTTGGTAGGAAAATAAAACTAGGCACTATTTCTATAACAATAAGACAAGTAAAATAGTCTGTTATATGGAGAGCAATAAATACTGTTGTTATTGTTGTTGATCTGAACTAAAAGATAGGATTTAGTTTAGTAGAAAAAGGAAATAAAAATTTATTAAGCATGTGCTTCAAGAAATCGACGAGGAGTTGCAATAATAATCCTGCTTCTTGTCACATCACCACTGCTACTGACTCCCTGCTTTTCTGGATTCTTCTTTCATTCAGGAGCACGTAAGTACTTTGCAAAATCTATATATCTGTCTGTGTATACGTGAGTGTGTGTGAGCTTTTCCTTCATGTGTTTGCATTTTAATGTACCGCTTGTCATGCTTTTTGTTGTTGTACGCTATGTATTGCATGCACGGCTATTTCCAAGATTTAATTAATTTACGGTTAATTAATTTAAGTGCAAGTGAACAGCTTAATAACAATAACGCGTGTTTGCATACAAATGGATTTTTTTCCAAAGCTATCATATAACTTGTCAAGCTTCTTTCAAACTCTGAATGTAACCAAAAGTCATAATCTTCTAAGCTGGGATGTAAAGGAAACTGAGACTCAATAAAATAGATATCAAAACTTTTTTGCACAATGAGTGGGTCATAGGCTAAAGCACATAAACTACTTCATTGGCCCAAGTAACGTTTTGCTTTATGATGAGAAGAATGGGCATTATCCTAATTTTGAGTATTATTGCCGTTATAACTTTAACGACTGTCGTTCGTGTGTAGTATGCAATAGCAGCCGGGAGCAGGGAAAGTGATACACATTGCCTTTCATTAAAGTACCTCACGTTCATAAATTGTAAAGCAATTGTGTTTTAGCATGCCTGACCCGTCTTTCATGCTAAAACTCCTTTTCTTCTTGGGCACAACAGAAGAAGAAGTTCATATAAATACGACGGGAGAAAAAGGATTATGTGCTCTTGCTTTTATTTTTGCGTATATGTATTCAAACTGTATATCTAACTTATAACTGCATCATCTTGCGAAAGATTTTAGTTAAGACAATAAAGAGCCCGTTTTATTGCTAGAGTTTATCAAGCCCTTTTGTTCCTCTTCTTCTCTTCCTCCTCCTCTTGCAAGAGAGTTTAACTTTCATTCAATTCCCTTTTGCTCCATCTCTTTCTCTCTCTCTTTTGCTCTGTATCTGTCACTTCACATATGTTTTGTGTGTTTTTGTGCGCGCTTTCAAGTACGCTTTCATGTGTGCTCCCACTTTCCCGACAAGTTTTGTACTGTGACTGTGTCTAACAGTCAAACTATTATAATAGAACAAGAGGATGGGCGACTTTGATCCCCATCATCATCATTGTTCCATGTCGTTCTCATCATCCTAGTCATTTTCGTCGTTGTTGCCTTTGCCACTGTCCTTTTCGTTCTTTTACCTCTCGGCTTCATGCAATCCCATCAGCAATAGCAGGAAAGTAAATTGCTTGTCAGACGGAATATTGCGCAAAAAGGAAAACGGAAAACTACACTATTCTGCTTTTCTTACCGCGTACAATGTACAATATATATCGTCATCATCATCAAATCAGACAAGCAAACAAGCCTTTATTTTTATTTTTTTTCAAAATGAACAGGCAAAAGTGGGCCATTTCAGCACGCATGTAGGTATGTCATGTCTATGTAGCTATTAGTGTACACTCGTTTAGATTATTGCGCGGCGCACGTAACGATAAAAGTAAATCCTTTTCTGAAAGTTAGTGCTGAAGATTTAACTCAAGTTTTGTGTATTTTCTGACGAAGAAAATAAGTTTTAGCTAAAAGGCATCATGGATATTATGTTTATGTGCTCCATCTTGTACAAATGTTCTGAAATGCGCAAAATGGGCAACAAAGTTGGAATGGAGGAAAGAGGTTAAACTTGTTGTAGGATTTATTGCCAAAACAAATGACCAATTATGGTTTCTCCAAAAAGCAGTATTGATTCTATACTGGTAGCGATGAGCGTCAGAGTCACAAGATGAAAATGTACCTATAGACCACAGAGTATTTACGTCTGGCGAAAAAGAGACAGTCACTAGTCACTACGTTTTGCCGTTTTTGCATAATTGCATCAATATATATAGTTATTATTACTTTACTCACATACATCGTCACCGCTTATGTTCATTAGCATGCAAAGCAACCTACTACTATACAGTGGAACATTTCTCGATGAAAACGTTAGAAAACAACGTGCACAAAAAAGGCCTATGTCTATTGCATCATCAAACTTTGGCACTAATGGCACTGTTGATATGTAGCTCTCTTTTTTATATTCGACCTTCTCCTCAGACGTAGTAGTACATGATCATTGTGAGTGGTGCGGTATCAATTTTCTTTAATTATTTACATTCTACGTAGAAAAGAAGGAAACCGCAAAAGTGTCAGCATAATATCACGCTGTGTTAATTAATTACCAACTTTGTACAAGAACTGGTAGCAGAAGCCACAGCGCAGGCAAAGTTGCCTAGTGGAAAACTGACCTGTAGATAAGTTCAACATGGGCATGTATGCAATACCAGTGGAATCTTTTGTGTGCTTTATGGAGTTTCAATTTAGGTACGTGGAGTGTGTAATTTATTACCAATTCCATACAGCATCCATACGTTTCTTCCACTAACCAACCACATCTAAAATTTACAAAGCTAAGAAGAGGTCCATAGGTACCAATGGCTTGGTACAAAAGCCAGCATACTTAGTTTGGTGTTGCTGTATCATTTTCCTTGCCCCTGCAGCAATCTTTTTCAATACTTAAGTCAACTTCCAGTAGCACGCCCAAAGTCAGCGCTACAGTTTTATTTGAATTATCTATGAATCCAGAAAACTTAACAATTATTACATATTTTACTACAAAAAGACATGGAGAGACCACCACGGCAAATGTTTGCCAAAAAATGGTTTGTCATAGTTGCTGGCACACACACACACATGATGACTTGCATAGTCTGTTACTGTTGAATATTGAAAAGGTATGTGTGCAGCTTGTACTACACCAAATTATTAGCAAGTAAATTGCATCTTTCATCTTTATATCGGTTTTGTACCTAATAACGCAGATAGATATTGCTCAATACTTGTGATTTTTTTTTCGCAGACAAAAATAAATATACTTGCCTTGCTATTTGTATCATTTCACTGATAATTTTTCCAAGCAGCTGGTGCACTCCACAACGTTTGCATGAACTTGAAAAATGGGATCTACAATATGTAATACAACTGGCAATATAAAGATTGTAAAAATACGAAGTATTATAATAATATGCATAGCGCGACGCTTAATACTCTGTAGAATAAATTAGTGAGGACAATGAATGCATGATTAATGAAATAGAAAGGATATAGGTAGAGCAGGGAGGGATGGCTGTGCGCTATGTAGTGTTTTTGACAGTTAACTACTCATACTACACGCTTCATTATAATCTTCCATTTTTGACTTAATTGATTAGTAAATACCCTGTAGTGCTCTACAGAGAGAGCTCTTAATTTAAAAAAAAGATCAGAGGACCAAGAATGAATCAATAAATTCTTAATTAAATGCTAAGAGCCCTTCCCAAAGACTACTAGCAGTTTTTATCATGGCGGCACAGGGCAATCCAAAACACAATATCCTATTGTATGATGTAAATGTAGTAGATTGGAGTTCTGGAATCTGGGTTCTGGACAGTGGAGTTCGTGCTACTATTCCTACCAACATGTTTTCCATTTATATTGCTTTCTCCTAGAAAATAATCTTTTTTATAAGAAAAAAATTCATGGGAAATTATTTGGTTCAGAATGAAATAAAAATCTAGCGAGAAATTTTTGCTCCGCAGTGTAACAGCGGCGGCGGCACCAGCTAGTAATTTCCATTTTGAGCCTTTTCCTTCTCGCATCTCGGGAAAGATTCTTGTTTTTCCTAACACAAAATCCGCTCATACAGACATTTCTGTCATTCTTCCTTCTTATTAGATCGATTTCATTTTCTCTGGACAAAGCCAGATGAGATCTTTTCATCCCCTGAAGAAAGCCGAAAAACCTTGATGTACACAGACACGGCAACAAACAACTAAAGCACATAAACGTGATTCAGTGTGCGAGAAATATACATGCAAGAACAAAAAAGTATAGTTCCAACTAAGTCGCCTATTCATTCCTGTTTTTAGTCACCGGAACGAACAGTCTGTCATGTAGTCTCTTTTGTATGACCAGGGACATGGTGGCGACTTATTTTTTTGCAATAAAAACCAAACAAAAATCAATGACATTTTTATACCAAAAAGAAAAATACAAGCAGTAGTGAACATTTATTATGTGCTTTGATGTTTCCACCACTGCTATTATTATTTTTGGCAAATCCACCAGCCATCAACGGTTGCACTTGTACCTTGTTCGCTAGCAATAAAGACCTTGAAAACAATATGATAACTGCAACGTATACAAAGTAATCGTGATTATGATCATAATCACAAATGTTTATGTGTCGAACATCCCATATTTTGTGCATCATTTACCAGTTATTATTGCTACTGTATATGTAACTACGTTTTAATCGACAAAAGTCACCACTCCTCCATTTCATGTAACGAACCACCGACTATTAGATTAGTTAGGTAGCTTTTTTGGAAAAACAGTGCTAACGAGCAGCTCAAACTTTTTTGCATGGATCCCGTTACACTCTCTTTCTCGAATACCACGACGACAGTTGTGTTGACGGTGGTTTCTACTCTAGCATGACGGTAGTACTGGTTGGTTGGCAATGAATGACTATATAGACTTATTGAATAGCGCATCATTATCATTATCCATGCTATTCTAAAAACACACAAACGTACCCAATGGGCGCAAGAACGTACATACATTAGTGTAGCAAAAAAGCTGTTCGTTGTTATCAGGGTCCTTTTTAGCAAGCATATGTTACTACCCTTTCATGATTATATCATATGAGTGTTTAATGTAAATGGTTATTTAATAGGTACGTAGTATAAAATGAGTCAGAAAATGACAAAAACGATGATGATTATGATAACTAACGAGCCATCACTTGTTCTAGTGGGCCGTGGGTGTTGTAGCAAAGTTTGGCTTAAAATGAGACACACTTCTCTGACACTTTTGCTCTCATTTTTTATCATTGTTATCATCATTATGATTATTTGACTACTCTGTTTTTTTTTACTTTCACTCTTTTTCTTCTTGTGTGGTTCAAGGTCCTTTCTTGAATACTTGAATGTTTGGTTTGTAATGGTGAGGAGGACGATGGTTCTACGTGCTACTTCGATATCCTTCGTTTATACCCTAGAGACTTGGTCCAAATAAAGTTCACTATTTGATGTATTCCAGAAAAATGACAAAGCCGTTCCTTTGTAAACTTAATTTGAATGAAGTTTATATGTCGTAACGACAGTATCGTGTGGCTGTTTCTACATTGAGTAAACGTACCCAAGAGTTTTTATTGTGAGGCTTCCTCAACAAAAACCAGTTTTTGTGATACTTTTTACATTACATTACACTACCTTTTGTCAAACCCTTTCTTGCATTTAAAGGTAAGATAGGAAAATTGAATGCGAGAAATAAAGTCAAACAAAAAAAGAAGAAAGTAAAAGGAGATGAAGAGTACAACATGTACAGAGAAAGAAGGAGACAAGAGGAAAATAGCTTGAGAGTATAAATTGTAGAGAGTTTGAAGAAGAAAAAAAAAGATGAAGAAACAGGACGGAAATAAGAAGGAAACGGAGACACCGATAAGACAAGACAGCTTTTGTAATTTTGTTTGATGTACGGTACGGCACAGTATTCTAGGCAGTAGTGAGTTACGTCTGTCTGTCTATATAGTTGATACGCTGGAATTGTGAAATACCGAGGGAAAATATTAAGAATTTGAATGGATGGGATGAAAAAAAGTTGTCATCATCATCATGATCACAAACCTCACGTCCTCTCTCTTCAGTCCCTCCGGCCTTCTCGAAAAAGCTGCGTGTGTTTGACATTTGATATGCCTTCATATTTATATACACCATATATTATCCAGTAGAGAAAATGGATAGAGAATAAAAATGAAAGAAAAGAAACTGGGATTTTTTTGTACATGAAAAAAAATGGAAAAGAGAAATAAAGTCGATTTTTCTCCCATTTCATTTATCTGCTTCTTGTATTCTCCACTTTTCATCTTCTTCTCCCATTCTTTCTAGCAGAAGCAATGCAATCACCAACTTCCACGCAATGAAATTCTACACCAGGGATTTATATCTATACCATGTGTTTGTTCAGTAGACACGGAATCTTATGTTAGAGCAACTGTACGCACTTCAAAATGTCACGTTTTCTGTTGACTTAAGTATTTTGTGTTCAAAAAGATGATCATCAAGCCGGCAGGTCTGGAAACTTGCGAGGGTTAGAAAATTTCCAGGCACAAGAAGTTTCCTATCGCCATTAAGTACACACGTAGGCTTATTTTATGTAGGATATATAATACAGATGGATGGATAAGCAGACAGGCAAGGCGAAAGAAAGCTGAATGAACAAGATGAATGAAATGTTGTACTAATTCCAGTAGAAGGAAAAATCAAGAAGCGAAAGGCAAGGCTATGAGTATCTTGACAAATAAAGAAAGTCCCGAGAATGTTTTTAGTTTTGGATAATGAGATGATGTAAGATACGCCATGGCATTTAGTAACTGCACTACATTTTCTCGGTAGAAGTAGATAAAACGCAATGATGATGAAATAACGATGACGTTGTTCAGAAGTTTGGCTTTTCTGATAGTGTTGACGTTGTGGGTTTTCAAGTTGTGGTGGCGGTTATACTCTGAAGATGATGGCAAGGAACGTGCTACGTGGCATAGAGAGATGGTTGTTGTGGGGGTGTACGTGTTTTGTTGAGACAGTGCTCAATAATACGTCAATAGACTTTTCTCTGCACATAAAAGCTCTTCCTTTTGCATTTATAGTAGGAAAAGCTAGTACACGTAAAAACAACGTGTGGACAAGCTTGCTTGGTAGTAATTGCAATCATGAAGTTGTACCGTGTAGCTTGTATGGTTTGGTAAATGCAGTTAGAAAAAAGTTGTCTGCAGTTAGCACAACTACCGCCACCACCACTGCGACTACTGTCTTTTGTGCACATGCCACGCGCATAAACCGGTTTTAGTTCTTATCCGCACTTAGCTGGGAAAGTAGATGGAAAAAAGAAAGCAATCACTTATATGAGGTCGTTTTCTCTTTTGTGTTCTTTGGCTCACAAAACAGGATATAATATAAGCACAAGTTTTGGCTTATGGCTAGTGTGAGTTCTGACGCATGAAATTGTGGAAGACGACGACGATGATGATTAGGGATTCCATGGTGTGCTATAATGTACATGTAGGCTCAATCATGGTGTCCATTTTCCACATGGTCACCATACTCCCTTTTTATTACTGCAGTAAAATACGTTTATATAAGCAGTGGATGTTGGTAGGAAACGAGGAAGAGGAAAAAGAAACAGCACTTTGCTTGCTTTTAATGTGTATTTTGCAAGCGGCGAAACAAAATAAGCGACAAAATGCAAAGGCAACGGCTAAAGTACGTTTGTCCAGAAGATTGGCAACTCTAAGCGCTGCTTGGAGCTATAAAGCGCAAATAAATAGAAATTGTCATGTACTTCCGGTACACCCGTATTCACTCCAACTCACCTTTCTCCCTAGATGATCATATCATCAGGACGACACTAACAGAGAAAGTACACTGTACTTTATTTAATCCGCAGTACAATTTTGTCATTGGAATATTCTCCATTTCCGTGGTGGTGGTGGTGATGGTTTGAAACAGTCAGCAGTCATTTGACGAAATGGGGGTACAGAGTAAAATAAATTGCGGAATAAGGTTGCTGCTGCTACATTGTAAAAGGAGAGAGTAATGACGTTAAGAGAAATTCGAGAGAGGAAACTTGATGATTTGACAAAATCTGTGTACAAATAGCTCCGTTTTCCCCGGAAAACTCAACATGGCATAGTAGTTCCCAAGATTTAATTTAATATTCATAAATTTTCAGAAGCAGAAAATACATGTATGATGATAATAATATTCAATAATGAGCAAACAGTCAAATACACAGAGTGTTATATAGCTTGACATACTTTGGCTGGCTGTGAATTGCAATTTATTTGCTCAGTAGCAGAGCAGCAGTCGATTTCAGGGAACGACTTTTGCAATCACACTTACTGGCACGGTTAGGCAGCCAGTATAAAAGGAGACACGAGCAGGGGGTGAATTATATTTAGAATCCTTATTTTTTTCGGTAATTCGCCATCATCATCACATTCTGCTTTATAGACAGATCGTCATGATCCTAGGAGGAGGGCGATGATGATGATGATGGCATTGCTTGTGTCCTTTCATCGTTCCTATTGATCCCTTGATACCCGTACGGCGCAGCATGTGGGGGATAAAAAAATCAAAAAATATTTTATAGCTTTGTATGTGCTACGCTGCTGTTATACTACTACTTAGTATCCAGCCTGGAAAAGGAAATAAATTCTTGTTGTAAAATCGCTTATGTTGACCTATCTACCTATACAGCACACATAAAAACTTGAAATTATATGTTATTACACAGCATCAAAAATGTCTAAAGCATCATGTACCTATGCAGATTACACAATTTCATAACACAAGCAAGAGGCTGGGGACATATTTTCAGTTTGGTGTGAAATCATTATTGAAAGAGTTATTTGCAAAAAAAAACTATTCTAGGAAAAGATGAATACAGAAATTTTTTGCTAGGATGACGACCAACAATGCCTAATCCCAATTCCAATATCAGTGTAGAAAATCCATCTGTCGAGTTCAAAGGGAAATGAGCAGTTGCTTATGACAAAAATGTAAATATGCAGCCTCCAAAAAAATATGGGGAAAACGGGCACAGGGAAATAATCTCGCAAACTAATAACCAAAGCTTGCTAAAATATAAATACAGGGAACAAGGGACAGGCATGAATATAACACCACCTTTACATTCTCATATGTCGCTACTTTATCACTTTTTCTCATGCTATAGAATGTTATTCCAAAAAGGTGTTTTTTGCAAGTCCCTACATGCTCATAAATTTAAAGCAGCATGATGCTATGCACAACCGTTCCGCAATATTTTACTTCTTTAATAATATAAAAGCACATATCCAGAGAAAACTTGTGCTATGCTATCAATTCCTTTATGATCAATAAGACGAGTGTTGCACAACAACGGATTAGATGAATTCAGTAGAGTTCACGCTCACGTACGTTTAGGCATCCTTTCATATTACGCCATGAAATGTTGTCCTTTTGATGTGATTGAGAACATTCCGTGTTTTCTTTACCAGGAATTGACACATGAGTGGAATGATGAAGGATACAAAATGTTGTTTTAGTTTGAGAAAACGTGTATACATGTATTAGTATTATGGTTGCAATATCAACTTTTTGAAGTAATCATATTAGAATACGCAGACAACAGAAACCCATATTACAAGGACATGTCGCTGACTTTCCGTTTCCTCCAAACGCTTGTTTTTCTCTAGGCAGCGTGTGTGGTAGTTGGTTAAATAATCCAGTAATAACAGAAGCAGTAATTTCGAGTGGGGAGTAACTATTAATACAATTTTGTGAGAAGGGTTTTCCAACTACAAACTGAAAGGAAATCAATCTATTTATTATGGCTTTAAAATCCCAGTTTTTGATCCTAAATTACACTTTCGCAGAAAGGTGGGTAATGAAAATTTTTATGGGTTGGGTAGATAGGTACTTTTGAGAATACCACTTGCTCCTGTTGATGAAAATGTTGCTATATAAGTTGGTAATAATAAAATTGCGACTGTCTGTCTGGGTGTGTGCTGATGTGTTTTTACCCAGAATTTAATAATGGGGCATTAATGGTATGGCTCTCAAAAAGAAGCAAAATTTTACCATTTTGCAAAAACAGCTTAACAGCTGCACACAAAAAGCGTTTGAAGTTAAAACAAAAACAACTGGATTAATTTAAAGATAGGGAGAACTACTAGCTTGTGCATTTAATTTCACAGGTTTGTAAGCATTTCTCCTTCTGTCTGGGTCTATCTTTTTGCGTCAGTTTAACCAAGTTGGTGTTCTATAGTATCTTCTTCACCACATCATCAGGGTAATGTAAAGGCTAAGAACATGACATATTATATACATGTAACAACATCATAAAAGTAAGCAGAAAGGGCAAGTGGCGGCGGAAAAAGCTTATTATCATGGTTTCGTTTCATCAAAGCTTATACTCCTGAGTTTTGTTTTATGAGCGAGAATATAAGCCCAACTTTTATGAGCCGTTAGTGGCATTAGCGTAAAATGGCAATAATATTATTATATGGTTTCATAACAAAAAAGCGCTACAAAGAGCTTCTTACGCAATCACATACACACAAAACATGGAAAGGGAAAAGGAAATTACAACTTTTAAAATAGTATTATCGCGAAAATAGTATTACACGGCGGAAAATGAGAATACATTAAAATGTCAAGAGATTTCGGGAATTATTACTATTCACAAAAGAGAGTTGTTATACTGAGAGAAATATGAGCGTGGTGGTACTAAAAACGTAAAACAATTTTCCAATACATTGAAGCCACTTTGAAGTAACCCCTTTTTATTTGCATATGTTGATATTAGTTATTGTCAATATGGCTGCACACACACTTGTTTGCTTTTATGTTCTCTGCCTCTGCATAGTGAGATATAAAAGTTACAGAGTAATTTAATGTAATGAGGTGTAATTTGTGATGACCTCTTTCCTTTTATGATATACCTTCAGGACTACTGTGACTGTGAGCCACTAAAAATGTTCCAGCAGATACAAATTCCAAATGAATGAAAAATCGCTTTGTCCACGATTGGCTGACTACATTGTCATTGTCGGCTCCAGAACTCCTAACCATCAGACGTCCATTCAACCACCTGAGCTACTACGTCGGTATCCTACTGAAGATCACAAGGTAAGCCCCCGTAAGAGGATTATACACGCTTTTATTCTTCTGTCTGATGACTTTTTAATTAATATAATGAGTATGTGTGTGCGTGGTGCGATGGTGAAAGCGCCGTTAGGCTGCATGAAGTTGACAAAGAACCTTTTTCTCGCTCTGACCCGACATCTTTTTCTGAAATTTTAATTTCCTGATTTTCACAACTATTTCTTTCATTCTCTCCAGGACTTTCCGTTGCCCTTGGATGTCGTTTACTTTTGCCAACCCGAGGGCTGTGTGCTCGCTGGACCGAAAAAGCCTGTACTTCGGGATGCCGTTTCATTCGTTTTCACTTTGACGGACAAGGACTCTGGTGAGTTAATTCAATTTCCAGAAAATAAACAGGCTTTTGCAAATTAAGTGACGCCGAAAACACGTTGCGCAAGAGCAAAGTTAGCAACATAATTGTATGCATTGTCGCATTCATATATAAAGTTTTTATCAGAAATGCCTTTTATTGCCATCTTCATTGAAATTCATTGTAACACGTATGATAACTACCTATTCCAAACTACCTGTCTAGCTGCTAATGCATGCACATAGGCTGACAGGTAGGCATATATACTCAAAATCCATTAAAATGTCTTGGCGCGACACTGGCGACAGTAGTCCTGTTGCGGTGAAGTGCTTTCTTTCTATCTTACCAGATAACAGGGTACTTATGCGGTAACATGCTTGTGGTGCTTTAACTTTGTCAAGTGCAGCAAGATAGCTTGTTACTTAGGAAAGGGAAAAAGAAAAGTGATTCTTGTCCTTCTTCTTTTACTGTATAACTGTTCAGGTAAAACAGTTTTTTTTCTTTCTGAAGAGGAGCCGAGTTCGAGTTCATGTAATGTGGAGGTAGGCAAAATGTGAGTTAATGCTTTCGTGAGAAGGGATCTTTCTGTCTGCACCGAGTATGGTTAAGAGTCTTTAAAGGATTTTCCTTTTTAATGTCTCTTAAGCCCGCTTGCCAGACATTTTGCCAAAATTTTGTGGCAAATAGCAACACTACTGCTGCTGCTGCTTCTGTTTGCGTATACACCACACAAACATGTTTTTGCACAAAGAAATAAGAAGAAAGTTTTCCACCATGTTATTAGTTGGCAGCTTTTGTGTAGTTGAAGTGCAGATTTTTTCCAGTTTTTACGTGGGAAGAAATGGTTCATTAAGGAAAGTTTTTGAGAAAAGCACTAGCTAATTGCATTAGAAAACTGTGTGTGCGTGCAAGTGTGTGGCTTGGTTTTATTCAATTGGCCGTGTTTTTAACAAAGTATTCCAACTTAAGAAAACGGCAGATATTGTTAATTGATTGCACTAAGAAGCCCACACAGTAAATCAAGTTAGGCCATAGTTTTCATTCATCTTAACTCCCAAAATAAGAACATGTGCGTTTGCATACACAGAGTTGTCCATGGAAATCTACCCCGTGTTTTAGAAAACGTGACTTTGCAAAACTTTGAGTGTGAGTGTGGGTAGTATTCTGTAATAAGCACATTACACACTGGTACACACACAGAACCATGCTGTGAAAGTAGCAAAGTTCGTTTGACCTACTATATGAAAACTGTTGATGTTCAGATTAAATCAGGGCTCGATTATATCATACCTTGTTTCCATCCTGGGACTTTATGCATGACTGAGAAATTTCATTAATTTGGAAAACCAACTCCTTCCTGAACATTTGTACGGGGAGTGGGGGCAACCCTCTTGAAAGTCTCTTCAAGTATGAAATGGTTAGTGGAAAAGTACCTTCTTCTTGGTCTAAAGTAGAAACAAAAGACGGATGTATGTAAGTGGCAATAAGATGCCTGGTCTGCTACTCCTCCTGCCATGCTGGTAGCCGTGGTGAGAACATTTTGCCACACAATCCCACATCAAGAATCAAGAGTACCACTTGACGGTTAGACGTAAGGAATAATGTTCAAGAGGGAGAAAGGAGACATGCCGTAACATTATTTGAATACATGGCATAGCAGGGAAAAGGGATATAGATGTGTATTTATCAGCGCAGGTGGTCTTTGCTGGATTTCTCACTTTCTCCACAAAATTCAAAGCAAACAGTATAAAGAAAATGAGAAGCCATATACATAAAATAGAGAAGAAAACGCAGAAAAGGGTAAGTTTTGTCAAATGTAATAAGTTAATTCATTTCATGGAGGGCTATTAAAACACACACTGTGCAAGTATCGGCGCACCCCTGCACACTGTTAATTTGTTTTAATCGTCTTTCCCAACTCTGCATCCTTTTTCGTTTCTGTATATTTACAAAAGGGTTGTCTGCAAGGTTAGCGGTTAGATATTTTAAGGAGGTCATCTGTATTCCTAGCACGTTTATTAAAGCCTATGGGTTGTAACCGCAATGCTCACCAGTCGGTCGCAGTACCCCTTCCAGCAGTGTGTTGTATTACGGGGAAAACGGGCTAAGTTTTGTTATAAGCTCAGTGTTTTGTAAAATAAGCATGAGGATTTGACAAAAATTGTTAAAACTACCATTATTTCCCGGCGCATATACATATCCTATGAGCTAACACACTCCAATTATTTAAGCAAAATAGTAGAGTAGAAGAAAATCGATGAGACCCGTATTATCATACAGAAAGAGAAAAAAAGTAGTAGAAATTCGATGAGGGCCATAATATACAATCTACAATTCTACTAGGCAAAAAAATATATGTACTATTCTGCCCAGAGAGAAAAAAAACATTCACTCCATTTTTCTCCGTCAGAACTTTTACATTTTCCTGTTTACATTGCCATCCAAGTGAGAAGGATTGGAAGAGAACAAAGTCCTCACACAACTTTCTTCTCACTACTTTTTGGCTGGGTTTTTTGTTTCATTCCAGATAATAAGGAAGTACGGCATGAATGAATAAATGATAGAAAAAATAAGTTGGCTTGACAATCAAAGGACCATAATAATATCACTGCAATAAGCATGTCGAGAAAAAAAGATGGCAATGTGGGAAGTAGGAAGAGGAAGATGCATGTGTGTTCTTCTTGGATTTCAAGTAATGTTTGAAATCGAGATGAAGATGGCAAAGGTGTCCTTCCTGTTTGTCTACCCCCGTTTTTGTCAGTTGTTGTTTCTATTATGCAACCAATTACTTTTTTTTGTGCTACGTTACATCTGTATTCATACATTTTCTTTTTGGTAGACTTCATGTATTTTTGGAATGTATTTACACAGGTAAAACGAGATATGGCGTTTGTCTCAACTTTTACCGAAGTACAGAACGGACCTCGCCACCCAGCAGCAGAAGACGAGAATCCAATGGAAGCTCAGATGTTCGGAGACAGTCTTGGAGAAAGTCCCTGGAGAAAAGTTCCGACTCTGCTTTCTCCAGGTAAAAAAAATACTTTTTTTTCTATTTTTACGTAAGTGTCGCAGAGTACAAATTCCTGGGGAGAAAACACGGTGTATCATAGGCATTTTATATGTAACTAACTTTATGGACCAATACTAAAAAGCATGACAACTAGGAAAGTTTCCAAAAAAAGTTACACCATCATCATCACCGGCATAATAGTGGCGGCGACGTAGTTATTACCTCGTCAGAATAACTTTTTCTGTTGTGCTTACAACACCAAAAAAATCCATGCATAATATAAAAATAGGAAACAAGAAGGCAAGGGGCAAAATAATCACTGTACTGACTACTTGCACATTTTTCAAACTTTCTTCCACTAGCAAGTCTACTACAAACTATGGTAATAATGTCCGGGTGGTGGTTTTCGTGGTGAGGCTGTAGCCCGACCTTGTTTGCCATTTCTCTGCTACGCGAGTAACACAACAACAATAAAGTAATAATGTGTCATCATCATCATACCAGGCAGAAATTCATTTGAAATAGGAGGAATGGTTCTCTGTGGATCACTTGTACATTTTTGCTTGCCTAGTAGGCACACCACTCCTTTCATACATACATTAGCACAGCAAAGTTCCGCGGTCGGCTAGAGAAAAATCATTATATATTTATTTAACGGTTGCCTCGTCTCATCAACATTGTACAGCACCAAAGGAACCATGGTTATGGTCGTCGTCATCATCACTTCCACTCTTTTACAACGGTAGAAGTTGCTACGCGGTCATAGAGTGATCCTCCTATGCGTATTTTTTGCATGAAGCTTCCATGTCCACATGCTGATGATGATGACGCTGATAGCTAAAGTATACGATGATAAAGGATCGTTGAGAATGATGAAACGAATAGGTTTTTCATTCTTCTGTGCCACCTCTCAAGTACCTTCTCACTTAGTGGCAACCACTACAAAACTCCTTTTTATATATAGAACATCTTCATTTTACCACCAGAGCCACTACTGCCGCCCCACCTGACGTTTTTGTGTTTGCGGTGGTGGAGGCCGCGGTGAAAGCTGACGGGATATGACTAGATGAGCATCACAGCAGAAGCACACACCAAAAATGGAGAAATAACGAAACGAAAACGAAAGTTGAGGAAAAGAAGAATAAAAAACCACGAGAAAATGGAATTCTCACTTCTCTCCCCATCTCTCTTTTGCCTTGCCAGCAATTCTCTCTGTTTCCCGTCCCTTCTTACGGCGACGGAGCACATTAAATATTCCGAGTTTCATTTTACTACGAACGCACGGCCCAGCGAGCTGACTCTATCTTACTCACTTCACTTTTTAAAAACACAAGTGTAAACTCATTTATATGGATTTTCGGATTTTTTAGACAGCCAAAAGTACTAGGGAAGCTGATGAGAATATGATTCACCAAAAAAGTTTGCATTAAAATATTTACTTGTGATTTCCCATGTATTCCTTTTTTGCTTAGAGTGGGTTCCATATATCATTCATACATTGAGTGTCATATTCTGGTGTGTAGCGCAGCAAAGCTATCATTTTCATGATTATTGTCAACGTAACTCTCGTAATTCATTTTTCTAAGCAGAGAGAAAGTTTCACGTTTGCCCGCTTCAAAAGCCGTGTTTTTTTGTTCGTATGCAATTCACAAAGACAGGAAAGCCGTCATGCTTTAGATTCCAGCGATGAAGAACTAAATCTCATAGTTTTTTTCTCCCTTTTTTGTGTGCTGCTTATGCAGATGTTAAAAATATAAGTAGTGTGAGAGATAAAAAAAGAGGTGGCTTATTCATCATTTTGAATCTTGGCTGCTATACACGCTGCCGCTTTCATTCCTTTTTTCTTCATGCTCCGTGCATTTTATTACATTACCACGCACTCCATCCAATCATCCTTTTCGATTTGCTCATCACCACCCCAGAAAGCACCCGCATGCCAGTGGCACCCAGAGAACCGTTGCCATCATAATAGTGCTCGACGAAAATATGATGTTTATAGGCGGGTTGGAGAGTGTGGCTACATTCGAGCTGATCTGCTGCCTACTAAGCTCTCATCTAAAGATCAAAAGGGAGTAATATATGTGGGGAAAATTGGTACAGTGTACACTCTACTGATAATAGACAGGAAGATAGAAGATTTAGGAGACAGGGAAGGCAAACGGGAGACATCAATTTTATTACCTGGGATGATGATGGCAAAATGTGGAATCTACAATCAATTTTCTAGAGAGATGGAAATGTTGTGGATTTTTGGCTTGCCACTCTACCATCACCACCATGACGTATTGTATTCGGTATGCTTGCAGTACCAAAGCTAATAAATTATATTTATAGCTTTACTCCACCTGTCATTAGAATCTTTTATTGCACCACGGAACCGTTGATGGAAACAGCACGCCAGAGAAATGAAGTTTTTATGCTGCTGAACCAGCTACTCAAAATGTTTTTAAAATGGAGTCATTTCTGAAAGAGGCTGTTGAGTAGTTGATAATAAAAATGCCCGCGTTTTGTCATTGTCGCCACCATTGCCACTATATTCTCCGAGTCTTTTTTGCAATATTGTATTGGCTTTATGTCAAGGTCCATTCTTCCAAGTACATTTTCATGTCAGTTGATGATGATGGCATTGAGCCGAAATCAGACTTATAGAATAGCAGCATCAGACAGACTGTAGTCTTGTAGGTGATTGATAGGTGACCTAAAAACTTTCACCAACTTCTTGCTAGTGACCATAGGAGTGGAGTCGCCCCCAGTGATTCCGAGCGAGACTGTTCAAGTCGACGAGACTCTTCAGACACGACCGGAACCACTGGAGCGGGTACGCAGCAGTCATCCAACACCTCCTCGTCAGCCACGACAACGACGGCGGCCACCACCTTCCACAGCACGAATCCGTTTCTGACCAGTAGCAGTGTTCAAATGACAAGGTTAGAGGTGAATCCCGCCGGAAACGAGTCCGAGAGTGGGGGCTCGCAACCCCCATCACCGAGAACTCACAGGAGACGTCAGGTTAGTTCATAACAAATCGCTTTATGTTTCGCTTAAGAGTAAGCCAAGGTGAAAGTATTAATGCATTTCCCAACACATCCTATATATATTATTATGTCACGGAGATAAAAGGGAGGAGAAGGCTAATTTAGTGCTACATGAGCAAGGAGAAGAGAGTGAAAGCTCTGGGGTTTTGTTACAAGAAGAATGGATTTTTCATTTTGTGCCATCTTTTCCATTTTTTGTCCCCGCAGAGATGCCGCAGTCATAGCTTAACCTCGCTCTGTTTACTTTCTCATCATCCGTTTTTCTCGTCATTTCGTCAGTGCCTCAGTATTTTGAAGAAATTGATAGATGCATGCCATGACAATACATTACCTCGTCGTGCTGGAGCCTCAAAAATACCACCAAAGTAAGTGTGACACGAGCTTCTAAAAAATGGATTTTTTTCAACAGCCTAACAGCTTTTTAAATGATAAATGGGGCAACCTGAGATTTCTCTCTGAAAAGCAAAGAGAGCGAGTCAGGTGAAGTGCAGGTGATGAAAGGCTCTGAAGATAAAATAATGAGTCTGCCAAGCAAACACACAAGTCCTTTCTTTAACTTTTCAATTTTCAAGCTTTTATTAACTTCTTTTGTTTTCTTGTTTGCACTTCATCACGCTACGCTGCACATGATAACATGACTAAGCAATAATAGCACTCAATGGGAACCATTTAATCTTCATTTTTTCCTCTCTCTTCTTTCTCTCCTGCCATTTCCCCTTTTTGCTTGTGCCCAACCATAGAGAAAGCCTTTGGAATGTGTTTACCGGGCGTGCTAGCGAAGGAGCTTCAACCGTCATCTTACATAACGTTAGGGAGATTGAAACGTGGATTCTTCGACTTCTCAGTTCACCTGTACCCGTTCCTGGGAGCACAAGAGTGGAGGTAACTTATATAGCAGCAACAAAAATAAGACTTTTTGGCATTAGACTTGAAAACAAATAGTTTCTTATCATCTTTGTCATTCTGCGGTTGGTTGGCTAAAGCTGTTATTTTCCGAGTTACGTTTGTTTTCTATCTCTTTATCCCGAAACAGGAAAAAGTACAAGAAAAAAACATTTCCCACGGAAAACTTTTTAGGTATGCATGTATGTACATACTATATAACTTGTATAGTTTACAAAATTATTATGCTGTGTACGTGCTATACGTGCTTCGAGAAAAAAGCAATATTATTCTGCGTGTATCTTAGGCATTTCCCTAATCAATCATCGTACATTATTATTTTTACTTGATCCATTCATTCATAAAGAATAGGAAATTTTCTCTTGGGCCAACCAACGCAAAAACAAAAAGTTTTTTTGTACTTCCTTTTCTCAGGGCATCTTTTCCTCCCATCATTCTCATAAATGTGATGTGTTTTTTGTGTCTTTTTCATTACAGTTGGAAGTGCTGCCTCCAGATCTGCATTCACCTTTGGTATTTGCACTGCCAGACAAAACCAGATTCTCCTTAACTGATTTCCCATTACATCTTCCGTTGGAGCTACTAGGGGTCGAATCCTGCCTTCAAGTATTGACCCTTATCCTTCTAGAGTGCAAAGTAAGTCGTGAGGAAAATTTGTAATGAGCTTGTTGTGCTCATAACATTAGCATGATTTTTTTTGCCTGCAACAACGCAACCACACATTCCTCTTGTTATTATGATTATTATGTCATGCATTATTTATGTACCGTGTATTGCGGCCACCCACACCCCCTCCATTTTCCAAGACAGCACACCAGACATATCCCGTCGTACTCTTAATAGTAATAACAGTACACAGAAGCATTCGCAATTTTCAACTTGTAAAAACAAAAGGATTTTTCTTCCTTCATAACCTTCTTGTCTAACTTTGAATAACGTCATGAATATAACACGTAATCTGCAGTAGTAGGAGTAGAATATGTGGATTCATAGGAAAAAGCGAAATTGTCATGGAAACATCATCGCCGCCAATACTGCCACGTAATGAGCATGCAGTGGATGTTGTTGTGTCTGTGTGTCTGTACTCTACCAGCCATTCAAGCATAATGAACACTTCATTTCCCACAACAACTCAGCGTACATAATCCGCCCACATTTTAATCATGATTACTGTCATTGCCATCATCGTCACTGTACTTACCATTACGTCGTTGTCGTCTTTATCGTTTCATCATTATCTTGATCGTCGTCGTCATCTGTGGTGTCATGTGATGTAACTGACATTGATGAATATACGCATTCCCTTCTTTTCTCATTCTTATCATCATCATCATCATCATCACTTTGCCCCTCAACATTCTTTGTTTTCTCCTTTCTCTTTCTCTTGCTTTTGTTCTTCCATATTTGCATACCCTTTTCACAAGTTTCTTTAGAACATTTCAACTGCTCTTATTGTCCCTTGACTAAATACACATTTCTACACTTGCCAAAATAAAGGCAAAGGAACTTCCTGGTTTACCTACGAATCCACCCTTTTTTCACCTAACACACTCCTTGTTTTTCAGACTTGCGAATTATCTTTTCGCGACAGTGGTAAGTCAGTAAACACACATGGCAATATCCTGTTGTGTACATAAACCATATTTTTCTCCGCGATAAAAATAGGCTAATGCGGACACCCGCTTATTATATTACACCATATGATGACTGATACGCAGACAGTGACGTTTTTTCTCTTATATTTTCTAACGATGACGACGGTAGTCATGTACTTGTTTTTTTATCGGGGTCTACAATAACACACTATCTTTTAATGGCTGGTAAGTAAAAGAAACAAAAGCCTGACATAAAGAAAGGAAAAAGAAAGCAGCACAGTAAAAGTGTGTGCGAGAGAGAGAGAGGAAAAAGGATGTCAGCCAATCAGTATGCTTCCTACGTGTTGCGAATACTACTTACAAAGAGGAAGGAAGCAAAGCCAGTAACCAAACTACAGCATAGTCCAAAAATTGTGGTGAAAGTGCAATATAAGCGTCTATGCGACTATAAAAAAAACTTTCTTTTTCTCTTCCGCCATGTCTCTATTATCTTTATTTCATGATGGTGTTCATGTTGTCTTCTCCTGACGTTGATGCTGTACCACATCTCTCCAGTGGCGATAAAAAGGTTGAAAAGAGGATGATGTGACGCTTAAAGGGAGGCTGGCGTTTTTTAGTACTGTGAAGGGAACTCATTGTCTTCATATTAAATTCCCATTATTCTGCTTGCTTCACGCCTCACCACCACACCGGAACAAGTTGAACATTTCTTGTTCCTGGTTACTTATTGTTATTGTAGACTGCTGCAAGAAAAGGAAACTGTTATTTTACATAATGTTACGTTACGGTCTACGATCTGACTGCGTAATCATGATGATGATCATCATCATAGCACGGTGTAAATATTTGCCTTCTTTTTTTTGCTTTACACACACTGGCAAAACGGTAGAGACATTGCGATCAGGTACATCAGACATGGTATTCTATGTAGTACTTTTTTCTGGGATGGTTCCATGCAATACACAATGTTTTTTATTTTGTGCCCATTTTCCAAGGCTAATGGCAAAAAACCCTGATTTTTTTGTGTCGTCGCATGAAATGAAAGTGAAGTAGCTCTTAAAAATTCTCTGTTTGTCTTTGATATTTTTTACAGGTTGTGATACAGTCGAGAGATTACAGTGCTCTTTCAATGTCAGTGCTGGCACTGGTAACGATGCTCTATCCACTGGAGTACATGTTCCCAGTGATCCCACTGCTGCCCACATGCATGAGTTGTGCTGAGCAGTTACTCCTAGCTCCAACTCCATACATAATTGGAATTCCTGCCAGCTTTCTGCCTTACAAAAAGCATTTCCGGTAAGTGATGGAACTCTTTGTTGCTTTTGCTGATAGAGTGGCAAGCTAGCAGTCAATCAATTTAGGGTTTAATTATGACCATTGTTATCATTTTTGTTTCCTTGGCATTCCCCACTCTCATACAAAAAAAGTTGATGACGCTTGCACTTCAATGTGTTTTACTGTGATAAAAGGGTTATGTAGGTGATCTGTAATGATGATTCGTGTGGAAGGTTGACTCCGAAAAAAAGGGTTGTCACAAGGGATAAAAATGCCAGCTCAGGATTTAAAGGGACTTTATGTTTGTATTTCCGATTTCTGCAAGCATGCCCTATCCACAAGATACTGACACTTATACCAAAATTCCACAAAACTAATTGAAATTGTCTAAAAAACATTCCCACTTTGGATAGTCCAAGGGTATTACTTAACATGACATGGACATGATTCTGGTTTCAAAAATGTACAAAAAGTTTTTACTCATGCATTTACGTGTAAAGTGGGTTATTTATTGATTCCAATGCAAACTTTTTAGCATATAGGGGAACATACACCACTCTCCATGTACAGATACCACTTTGCCCCATCCTCTTTATCGCTGACGCACATGCATGCTATTTTAAACATATAAGCCAGTCACTCTGAGGGATTGTCTGCGAAACCTCTTTCGGATTATGGAAGCAATCCAAAAGGCTACTTTTGCAAAAAAAAATCGCAGTAATATTCTGTATTAAAAACCCACACCCTTTGTGAGAGTGAAAGAACAACACTAATCGCATCTTATCTAGAACGAAACCAGAGATAACTTTATGACGGCATATAGTAGCAGTGGCTAGTAGCGTTCTTCTTCTTCGTCTCCATACCATCCTACTAGAATGTTCAATCCCTTTTCCATTTTTACGGCCTCATTTTTTCTTGGCTAACTGAATAACTGGAACATCACTGAAGGAAAATGTGAAATCCAGAAGAAGAAAAAAACGATAGACAAAAAAAAGCTTCCCGAGGGAAATGGCACACCAGGCAAAAAATGGGTTGGTATTAGTACGGCATTGTGTATGCTAGAGAGAACATTATATTTTAGTACTAATACGGCATCCTATTGTTGCGGTGGGAGTATAAAAGTATTCCGCGTCTCAGCTACTTTACTCTGCTTCATTGATTACTTTCCAGGAAATATATACTTATTTATTATTATTTTTCATTTGTTTATGGTCGACTACATATACTATGGCCAAAAGCAAGAAAATGGTACTATGTAAATTTTTACAGTACATTTTGGCTTCCAAGAAAATTCTGCGATAAAAATAAGTGTGCACACAAATATACTACTACTATAATCATGCACATGTAGACACACTGTGTGTCACACACACAAGAGAAGATGCTACTATCACTATCCCCACCACCACCGCCACAAGACAACAAGAACTTTACTAAAACTACCTAGTACTACTTATACGTGATAGGCAACAATAGACGGATCAGGTAATTATCCAGGATAAAAAATGAAGAAAGAAAAGACCTTGCTGATGTTGCTATAACGGAGAAAATATGTATTATTAGTGTAACGGGAGTAATAATGAGGGATCAGTGGATGGATGGTGGTGGTGTGTGTGTACTCTTGCTTTTGTGTTAGAAAAGTCCTTCATTTGGAATTACCGAGAAAAAAAAACAGACAAGAAAAAAAGTTGAAGGGAGAAAGCATAAGACTTAGAATCTGCTGGTCTATAACGTTCTAGGATTCAATGTTTTTGGTCAAGTCAGCTTTATTTCCCACTCTGTTTTTTAAGGAACAACTCTTCTTCTATATTGTACTCAAAGGACAGAGAGGGATTTGGTAGGTGGTAATCACCAAGCCACACCATTATCATGTGTAAGCAGTAAGTATTCGTCTTTCTTTTTTTTGCGTTTTAATCAGAAGCGAAAAGAGAAAGGCCAGCGGTTGTGGAGGAAGGGAAGGAAAACACATTAAAAATAGAAGTTCAATGCAAAGACGCATACTTGCTTCTTGTAAAATGTGAATGAGCAGAGTTTTTAGGAGAAAAACAGCAAACATTAAAACGGCTTAGCGTCATATCAGAAGACAAAGTACAATGGCTAAAGTACTAGTGCATAACAGCCAGCGTGTTTTAGTGTTGACGTGCTGGAATGGCCAAGAATTGATGGTAATGGGGCGAGCGAAAAATGACCGTGATTTCATAATGCTTTTTGCATCTCTTAAAAACATGCCATTATAAAGCGGGGGGATAAGTGATAAAAGACATGGGATAAAAAAGGAATTTGAAGTAATTCAGATGGAATTTGCAATTAGAAGTGCACATGTACTCCAATTCCTTATGCAATTATGAGGAAAGTCAGTAAATACAAAAAGGACTAAAAGGAATGTGAGATTTAGAGCAGATGGCACTCTGTTTTTGTCGTGTGTGATCAAATAAGGGATTATGTTTAGTTTTCCGGGCTATTTCCTTCGACTTGTATTTCATTACTTTTTATCTTCTATTTATTATAGACTTCCAGAAGACGTCTGGCTGGTGGATCTAGACGCTAATCGTATAACTGGTCCTTCAAACGCTGAGAGAGACAGCTGCAATTTTGTGCCAGCTCTTCCAGAACCAGAAGCGTCTGTTCTGCGAAATCATTTGAAACAGGTACGAGAGAATTTTGTTGTAATGCATGTACTTTGAAAGTCCATTTATAAAGTTTTGATATATTATGTACCTATTAGTAGGGTAAAAACGAGACAAAATAGTTTTCAGGCAGTTTAGCAGCTATTATCTTTATGCCCCGGACATTTTAGTCCAAAATATAAGTATACTTATATGTATTGTTTTGTGTGGAGCTTTTTGTTTACCATCCCATTCATCTTGCTAGATTTCCGTTGATGCTGCTGCGTATATGGTGGTGGATAAATCATAGTTTGTGTACTGAAACATAACCACACAAAAAAAAATTCATAAAGGGTACAAATTTTACTGTTACCAAAATTCTAGACACATGATACACTGTATATGCACAATATATAATCACTGACCCACAGGACATGTTATAGTTGTAAGTACGTGCCAACAAAAAAAGGAATCCAACAGACCCTTTTTAGGATTGAAGCTTGTTTACGTGTTTGCTTTCCTCTTGTTATTCAGCCCAGTAAACTAGAATTTTATTCCTCTTCAAATACCCATGCGTTCTCTACTAAGTATTTGTATTGTTTTTATCTTTGTGTGCTTATCTATATTCGTCGTTTATCATCATTCTATCACGTTATTATTACACCTGTCACGAACATCCACATTCCCTGCCGTTTTTCTCCGTAAAAAGATAAATCTATTCTGCTTTGATGGCGTAAACTGGGAAACAATTGTTTCAAAAAATGATATCATACTAAAATTTATTCTAGCATAAAGCTGTGTTCATAATATAAACTACTGGAAAATCAATAACCTTCTCATGCGGTTCACTAGGAAACACAACTTGTTTCCGATAGAAAAAAAAACGCTTCGGTTTTGCATAGCCAGGCTTGTTTACGAATTTTAATGGGATGGGGAAAAAGTGTATTTTTCTTTGCGTAAAATATCATGTTCCGCATTGCAGTCTGCGTTCGCCATGGTGCACAGCCAAGATAAAATTGTATCTGTACAGATTTACCACTTTGCGGATAATTTAGTGCTCGTGGTTTTTAAACGAATGAATAAAATAAGACAAGACACGTTGTCAGGGCTGTAAAAGTGCTCTCATTTTTACCAATTTCTTCTGTCCACGTACAAGCAAATGATGATAATATTTAACAGGAGTATGAGTGGTAGTTCCATCTCAGAAAACGCGTACACGTGTAAGCAGGTATACTCCCTGGGGTACTCTGAACTCACCGTTTGCCACACTAGTTTCGCATATTTTTTTGCATTTTATCAAGCATATTCATCCAGCACATTCGTTCCTACTGTTCGACCTTGTTCCCCTTTTCCTATTTTTAGTTTCCAAGTTTAGAGTTTATGCGACTATTGTGCATAATTAAGTACGCCATCATGACGAAATGTTGTCGAAAACTTTTAAGCGATATCCTGGAAGATTAGATGAGTTGCTACTGAGCATTGTTCACTTGTCTGGTTTCATTTTATGTACATATCCAATTACCTTATTAAAAACTTTTGACCTGATGATAACTGACGAAAGTTTTTATGCTGGAAAGTTGAAAACTTTACATAGAAACTAATTGCAAACAGATCGTATGTTCTTGGTATAGATTGCATGGGACCCTGAGTAAAAAAAAGTAGGAATACTTTACAAATACTTTTTGCTTTCCCTGGAATTTCCCCCCGCAATTTTGTAATGCTCTACTTGCTCAAAGACGATTGGGATGTAAAGCTCAAGCCAGAGAAAACTATTTTACTGGAATGCATGCATATCCTCAAGCAATCCTCATAGCAAACATGCCCACATTTTCAAAAAGTTACCAATTTTCTTTGCAAAGAACACTGAAATTTCCTAAAAACATTCACCCACTTTGCTCACAACACAAGTTAAAACGACAACCCAACCTTCGACACCACCACCAAAAATAATACAATTACTTATTCATATGATTTTTGTCTTGATTTATGTGAAAACCATCTTTTATGCGTGTGGTCGTTCCTATACATTATTGCTGTGGTCATTGTTGTTCTCATTGTTATTATATGCCAATCACACCATCATTGTTCACCGTGAGTGTTTGCTAATGACTGTCTTTCTCCTTGTTTCTTTGTTCTCTTTCTCTCTTTCTTGTTGCTCTCTTTTATGCTTCTTGTGTGTAACCTTCTACATGACCATGTGTGTGGTGTGCAGGCCATGGGTCGCATGGACCTGCAGATCAGTTTCTTGCAACCCTCCGACACCTCTAATGTCAGCGTTAGTCAAACTCTCAACTCTCTCTCTCTTTACAACACTTTATATATGTTATATTACCAGAAACGTTCATTGTGTCAAACTATTAACATGTTTTAACATTACTAACCACAATATATTCATTATTGCCGATTGCCAAAAGTGTGACTTAATACGTATGTAGTAATGACTAGTGAAGTTACTGAATTTAAATGGTAGATAATATGAAACACGAATCATTGATGATAGCATATATTAAATGGTTTCTGTTGTTCTTAGTAATAGTAGTGTTCTCTTAGATATGTAGTTTTTTAAGTTTTTACTTAACTTCAAAAGTTTGTAGAATAGGCGCAATGCATTCGTATTTTTTGTTAACTCCACGTTTGACGCTTTATGGCGTTTTTATGTTTGCGTTATTTATCCTTTTGTTTCCTTACTTTATTTTTTTGCATGGTTCTCTTTCGTTAAAACTGACAATGCGGCGGAGTAGCTGCTGCAGGGTACTCACGTTGTGCCTGACAATTGGGATGGTTTTATCCAGGCATTGACCAGCATGTCATCCGCTCCTTTTCCCGAGCTTTCATCCACGCACCAGCCAGCGCCTGTGCAGGAGTTGCAGCTGGACATGTCCAGTGTTGGGGGCTCCAGCGGGAGTCTACATCATCCTCCTCAATCTTCTCAGATGACGCATAGTAGTAGTAGTAGTAGCACCAATGTACCTTTACCATCCACTTCGGCCGCCTCACAGCAGCAGTCTGCCCATCCCGGATCCTCCTCCCAAACACAGGCTCAACAGCAGTCATCCTCCAAGGAGGGGAGTGCTGGTACTTCCCCGGCCAGTAGTAGTCTTGGTTTACCCGGAGGCATGTCAGCACAGCAGTCGCCTCAAAGGTCCTCAGTAACCACACCCACACACTCCCAACAACATCCTTCTCAGTCGGGATCAGGGGCTCATGGCAATCGACATCCGACAAACTTCAATCCTCTCATCTACGGAAATGATGTCGATTCTGTGGATGTTGCCACGCGAATTGCTATGGTGCGTTGCAAAGTAGTGTATAATTGGTATAGAGCGATTGATTTAAGTGGAGCGTGCTTTGGTACACATTTCCCTTTTTTGACACCCTCCAGGTTCGATTTTTCAACTCGGCGAATCTCCTAGCAAACTTTAGCGAGCACACGAGAACCCTTCGACTGTACCCCAGACCCGTTGTGGCATTTCAGATTTCGAGTTTTTTACGCTCTCGTCCACATCCATCATCCCAGTTCCTGTGCAGATTCGCCAAAACTCAGGTAAGCGAATAATGAATGATTACTCCACACCTCTTTTTTTGCTCTTTCAGAAAAGGCAGCAGACTATAATTGTACTAGCGGCATATTATGCACATATTTGCCAATTTTATATATGAGAAGCATAGTTTTTGCTTACACTCACAAGTATGCAATTACGTGAAAAGCATCCTTCGTTTGTGCAACTGACTGGAATACCTACTCCAGACACAACAGAAATTTTAATGACAAGCCTACTGGAAATATTTTTACGGCTCAATTGTCGGCAAAACTTATGATCCATCAAAGAGCTGTTTTCCTCATCGAAATCCTTTTTCTGTGTAAAAACATACTCTTGCCGGTTACGCGTGTGCCAAAGTGCCATTATTATTGCCTTCATTAATATATGCTTGTTAGTAGATTTATTTACTCAAGCTACTTTATATACAAAAATAACTTTTCCCCGACAAACCAGGAAATGATTATTAGCACACAAATATCAATATACTGATTGGCAAAATGATTTCATGTAAAAGAATATCCTTTTCGCATCAACAAAATCATCAAAAAGGATTTTCACTTGACGATTTTTCTTTGGAAATTATTACTCTGTTGTTTAGGCTGTGGAGTATCTGGCAGAGTGGAGCTTGGCTCCGACAAACTTGGCTTTCCTCCGCGTTCAAACAGGAGTTTACGATCCTACAATAATTGGGGATAAAGCCAAATGGTATGCTCACCTTCTTGAACCAATTAACTTCAATATCTACACTGATGTACCTGGATTGTGTTCAGTATTGCGAGGCGGGCATGATGTCTCCGTGCCTCCCACAGGTACAGAAATTACATCTTTCCACATTCCATATTAGCTATATACACTTTTTCTAATATCACCTCTGCCTGTCTGACTAATTATTATAACTCACAAGTTATATCATACATGTCATTTCATCAGAAGCATACATATCCTCTTTTCTGTGAGCCGTTATTAGTCAGAGTAGCAGGCAATATTGGAAAATCATAATATGATGAAAAGTGGTAGTGATGCTTTATTAGTCAGATTCCACGAAACAAGTAATAATCATCTTTGCGCTACTTCTCAATTTACTTTTGGCTTGTTAGACGAGAGTGGTTCCGACTCGGAGCGGGGTGGCAGCGGGGAAAGCACGTCAAGCTATTCCTCGCTTTCAGACTTCGTATCGGAACTCGCCTCTTCAGATTTGTCACCGATCGGACCCTCCTCCGTTGCGCAACGGATGAAATCCTATCAACACCAAGAGTCATCCTATGCGGACGGCAACTATGGTTGCGGAGATGAGTATGTGCAGAGAGAGTTTTCCGCTAAGGATTTCGATCGGGGTGACCGGAATGTTACCTCATTATGTAGTGGCCTTGATTCCTCAACCGTGTACAATCCCCCATCCTCATTACAGTATCCTGGCGACTTTGCCAGACAACGAAAACGCTCAGACTCTGGCTCCGGTAGTGGCTCTGGCTCAGAGTCCAGTGCCAGTTCAGGTGCTGAAGAGTTGAGCGGAGAAAGTCGGAGAGCGTCTGTAGAGACAAAGGCGTCAGAAAGTAGAAAGGGTTCGGACGTTGCATCAATTCAATCAGCAGCATCACAACCACCCTCGATAGCATTACAACATCAATCCGAACAATCCCTGACAACAGTATCAACTAGCGAGCTAAGTATTGGTGGTGCTGCGGCTGATAACTCTTCCACGGCTGCCTCTACACCCAGCACTGGAAGTCATCGTAATCTAACCTCATCCGTTTCGTCAATGTCCATGGCAGTAGCTGCTGCTGGAATTCATAAAGAGCCGATAAGACAAAGTAGTTTTGGTTCGGGATCTTTGTTTGGTAACTTGGCTACACAAGCCAAGGAATTGGTGAAGGAGACAAAAAGACAAAGCAGTCAAGAAGGGCTTCTCTCTCAGGTTGACAAGGTAAGAAAAAAGCCAATCCATATTTCTTTTACCATTTCAGCTGCACACCTCACTACTTCACGAGCATTGCTAACTAGTTGAATTCGAAATTCACAGTTGAAATCAAAGACAAAAGAAAAGTTATCTGAGGTAAGGCATAGTTCCTCTTCTGGCTCTGAGGATCATAGCTTTCTTGCACCACTGGAAGAACTAAAATCTCAGGCAAAACGAGCTGCGGAGGGTGCAGGTAAATCTGTGCATGTGGGGCTAAGTAAGACAGCCTTGGATGATATCACAATAGCAAGTAAGAGCACCTGGGAAGATATCACAAAGACAGCAAAGAAAGGCTTGATGAAGGTGAGTGTTCATATTGCGGGCGTAAAACAATATATACTCGTCATCATCATCACGTTGACGTTTCCTTTCCTTTGTTCCTTTTTCCTGTTACAAACAAACGCACAAAATGATTGGCATTTCCCTCTCCTGTGTGTGTAGTCAAGAGGAGACTCTTCCGACTCAAAAGAGTCGATTGAAGCCAGAAAGGACTCACTGGAACGAAGAGATTCAACTTCTTCCTTGACAATGTCCAAAGCCGTCGTGCCTCAAATAAAGGGGGATGTAGGACGAGCCGTCGGGAGGGACTTTTTCTCAAACATGAGCACCGAGTTGAATGGATTAGCCTCACAGACTTCGTCAATGTTTTCCGACTTGTTTGGAAGTACGTTATAGAACCCGCCCCTATAACCACTAAAATAGCATTAACTTTCGAAATCCACACAAGTTGATACATAATCCTCTTGAGAAACTAATAGCCAATTACTGTTTGTTGACGTCGTAGGTAGTGGTAACCGTAGCAGCATTTCCGCTTGCGCTAGCCCAATTCGTGCAGGTAGCCCTGCACCTTCGGTGGCTAGTAGCACAGGTAGTCTTCCAGCTGCAGTGTTACGTTCTGTTCAAAAGGAACCTTCATCAGCGTTTGGTGGAGGTGGCGGTAATTCAGGTAGCAATGTTTCTCACGGCCCTTTCCCTACCGGACGAAAGGGCTTGGTGGAGAGATCTACGCTGATCAAGCATACAACCGCACACTTGCATCCTCAAAAGCAAAAGACTGATTTCAAAATGATGCAAAAGTTGGCTGGAAATCAGAATACTACTACTACAAGTGCGGAGAACCAGGCTTTCATTTCAGAGGTATATAATACATGCTATTGCCCAACTAAGCTGTCTATTTATAACCTACCACGAAAATATACCAGAAAAAAGGGGAGTTTGTGCCACTTTTTTCCTGCTCAAGTTGCTACTTGTCTCCTAATCATGTTGCCTACTTTCTCTCTCCACTTACCTTAACAGGTAACAAATCAAGTGCTGGCTGGAGAGGGTGTAGGATGGCTTCGCGTGGGTCGACTGAAAAAACTGTTTGAGGATGAAAGTTACCGTGTGATGGCTGTTGCCAGGTTAAATAAAACTTTAGACAGAAAGATTGGGCCTGATGATCACATTGATGATGTTGTAAGTGGGCGTTAAATGGCAATAATGACAACAAGTTTATTTTCATGAATATCAAAGCATAAATGACTGACGGATTAAAACATTTTTGGCTTTACAACAGTGTATTTCAAAGTCCATTTATAAGGGCATGTTGAAAATGTTGCAACTTTTAATTGGAGGGTTGGAACATAGTTCAGCTAATAGGGGGTTGGGTGGAATGGCATCAGCATTTCAAGTAAGGCTTGATTACTGCTCATTGCGAAACTTTTGGCAAATGACCCCGATTGTGTGAGCACTCCTCTAAAAACAAAATTGTTGGTTTTGCTGCTCAAAATAGATTCTAGAAATTGCACATACTCACTATTGGACCAAAGATGTGGCCGAGTTGAGCGGTGATTCGGGCTCGCAGTATTCCCAGTATTTGGATCCGTCGGGAATCAGCCCTGGAGCCATGTCCATGGGTGCGTCACCAGTGTCCTCTGCTCAAGTGTCTCCGGAACCCTCTCGGCGACCTTCCGCTCAGTCTGGTGAACATCCTCGTAAGAATCCCAGTAATACTTGCTTTCCAGTTTTAATCCCTATAGTTTCTCCCTTACCAAACTTTTCGTTTTACAAATTTGCTAACTCGCTCAGCAGAAGATCCCTGTCCTGAAATGTATATAGGGGCTGGTGGCAACAATGCTGAACTTTTTCGTGACATTATGCAAACCAAAAAGCAAAACTTACCATCTCGTCTAAGCTCATCAGAAAGTCATGTAATTTTTTCAAACTTTCATAAAAAACAAAGGTTGCAACATCAAAAGCACGCATTTATTGGCATCTCTTTCATAAAATGTATAGATTGAGGGTGAAGGGCCTCCCACGGCAGGTCCCCCAGCTAGCACCACCAATGTCGTGATGAACCCAGCATGGCCACCTCAAGGTATTATCTCTGGTGGCTCTGGGGGCAAACCGAGATTGACAAGTAGACTATCACAAATGTCTTTGCGGTCTACAGTTTCAGACACGGAATTGGAGCAGGTAAAGATAGTTGGAAGAATCGAATTACAAGTTGTGGCTCGTGTTCCCTCACTTTTAGTAGCTCATCAATCCGCTCTTGTGTTTCTTGTGTGTTTGCAAAACAGGGCTCCGGGCGTGGCAAACGAAGCCCTAGTGTTTGGTCTAGCAAATCCGCATTGGCTGCTGGTTTACGGTATCACGCTGGCTCGTTGATTCCCACAGGAAGCTCGCCAACAAGTCCTGAAAGCGGGCGAATGTACCTGTTCGAGGGACTGCTAAAGGAGAGATCCTTTTTGTGGGAAGACATGCAGTTCTGGGAAGATGTGTTCCTTGATGCGGTTGCCCAAGAACGGGAGTTAGTGGGAATGGACCAAGGACCACGGGAAATGATGGATAGGTATCAGTCGCTGAGCGACAGCGAAAAGAAACGACTGGAGCACGAGGAGGACCGCTTGTTGGCCACTCAACTGTATAATCTGGTCTCTTTCATGTTAATGATGGATGTGAATCGACAACAACTCAAACAGAAAATCCGTCGTCTTTTAGGAAAATGTCACATGGGCCTTGTGTACAGTCAAGAGATAAACCAGTTACTGGAACAAACCAACCATTTGGTAAGAATAAAAGAGAGTCAAAATAAGGCAAGCCAAGCACAGCTAAACTTTTTTCTCCCCATTTGCTCATCCATTCTCCCTTCACCCACTCAATTGAAAAGTTTTATATAATGGCATCATCTTATTTAGCCGTAGTTAGTGGTACTTTGTTAGCTTCTATTACGCACAAGTTACTCTAATTATTGAGCATTAGTGTTTATGTGTACGTCAAAGATGAAATACCTGGTAAAGTGTCTATAGATAGGCACTCCATTTGCATAAGCCTCTTTGACTCATTTATTGAAGATGAATGCTGATGAATTTGCTCTGTGCTTTCTCTTTTCTTTCTGCTGCTGCCTGACAGAGAGGAAACGCTGTTGACTTGAAGCCTGTCGGCTCCCGTTTAGCTCACAGACAAACTTTTGCCGTTCATGCTGGCTCAGAGCCCATCGGGGATCTGCTCTTTATGGAAGTTCGGGATGACGGGCTGGTCCTCAGAAATGTTTCCGGAGCAATTGTTGAAAGGTAAGTATAGAGAATCAGCCCACAAAAAAACAAGGTCATTTCACCACTTTACAAAAAGCTCAGATTTCTTTTTAATGAACAGCCCACAACACATCATCATCATTCATACTAATGAGCTGTATGGAAAGACAAAAAGCTCTGTGCTTCAAAAGAAGAGAAAACATTTGCGTAGTTTATTGTTCATATTATCCCGAGTGATTCACTCCGATTGTTTTGTTTGTGCTCTGCTATTTTTAGATGGTGGTGGGAAAGGCTGGTGAACATGACGTACAGCCCAAAAACAAAGGTGCTTTGTTTGTGGCGGAGAAACGGAGGCCAAACACAACTCCACAAGTACCACTCGCGAAAGTGCAGACAGTTGTACCAGGCAATTAAGGAGGCCATGGAACGGGCTGCTTCTCGAAGATCCGCTCCACTGCCGGGAACAGACCTTGGTGGTGAGTTTCCCGTTGAGGACATGGCCACAGGCCAGTGCGGTCTTTTGCAAGTTTGTCTGGAAGGGGTGGGGCTGCTCTTTGCCAACAGCAAGGTTTGTTTACTCTTTTCATTATCTTCCCCTATCATCCTAGGGTTTTTAGCAAACTTACATTTTAAAATACAAGGCAATGATGATAATCCCCTTTTCATCGTTGTTGCTCTCATATACAAATTCCTCCCTAGTTTCTCGTTACAGAGAATTACCACTTTGATGTTAATTTAATAAATAATAATAACAAGGCTAATCATGTTCTTTGTTCTCTTCATGTTTCCCACAAAACAAAAACAAATGTCACCCAGTTTATGATGTTCTCTATATAATCCATTGCATAACTTTCTGGAAATGATTCTAATAATATATTATGCTGCTGCTACTATATATATGTTCATGTTCTACATTTTTATATATGCCAAATAATTCTCTCTATATTCTTTTCTAACAGTTTATACGAAAGTTCATACCAACCATTTTTTATATTGATTGCTCTCATTTGGATATAATCGGAACAACAAAAAAAAGTTTTTCAAAAAAGTAACCAAAGCATAAAAATCATTTTTATGGGTCATGGTCAACCAAAAAAAAGATGAAACAAAATATGCTTTCTTTTTAAACCATGATCTCTCATAACCCCAAAAATATGAAAGGACAGTCGTTTGAGCATAAAAAAGATTCACATATACTCTATCTATCTTTCTTTTTTTAAATCAATATTTTCTTTCCAAATATACGGCCATCAATTTCTTTTTCTCAGAATGCTCAAAAGAACAAACTGAATAATAATAATAATTCTATAGTCACCGCTGCTATGTTCTGTACGACCAGTTTTTATCTCTATTGCCGTAAACTTAATAACATTATTTATATATTTATTATCATTATTTATTTTTTCATGCATACAAATAATATATATATATATATTCATATGATATTTAATATACAATATAGTTAAATATTATATAACTTGCTCGTTTTTGATTGCCTTCTATATAATTATATATTTATTATATATATATATTATATATCTACCGATGATAACTGTGTGATTGGTTACGTTACTATATTTTTAGTTTTTATTTTCTTCTTTGAGTTTCAAAACATGAAGGACCTCTCAAACTTTCCTATTGCTATGTTTATTGCCTCACTCTCTATCTTCGCAAAAACTTATATACTATATATATATATACTTATTACATTCTCTCTCATCCGAGATGTTCATATAAACTTATATATACATCTATATATATAAATATCTTACGCTTCCAGTTTAAATATATATCTATATCTCTATTTTTATATAACTATTCATTATTATCCCGAGAAAAAAATAATTCAAAATTGAACAAGCTTCACTCATGTCAAGCCAATTTTCACAAACGTTCAACTTTCAACAAAAAAAAAGATTGTTGTCGGAGACAGAAAGTTTTGCCGCTTGAAATGGGCGAAGCTCTGTAATAATAAATTATATAGGAACTGTTTTGAAACACGCTCGCAAAAAAACTTGCCAATTTCCGTTTCCAAAGTATTTTATCAGAAAATTACAAAATCATAATAGAAAAAATGTGTACACGAGCGTTTGTAAAACTCTTCCTGGTTGCGCAGCTATATTTTCTTTCATTTAGCAATTTCAGCACAAGCAACACAGGAAATTAGATAAATTAATATGACTTAATTTTGTTGTACTGCTCGCATAATTCATAATTACTCTTACTACCTATCTTTTCTCTCTGTATGTGTTCTCTTGCTCTATTCAACGGATTGATAAATGAACAACTTTCTCTTTCTCAAATATTCTAAATCTCTACTAGATTAATAATATATGCGTTCTTTTTTCTAACACTGAAAACTACCTTTCTTTTTACTATATCTTCATGTTCTCCATTTTCTATAACAGCTATGTACACTACTATTGTCCAGTGTTTTATTATCCACCTTTCTTCTTTGAGTGTCCGTGTGAATATTGCTAAATCGCACATAACAATATCAAAATACAGCACTTATCTTTGTCAAGTCATCTTCTCTTTTTAAAACAAAGTCTCTCTAAACGTATTATGTAATTCTATTAAACAAGCTCGTTTCTCCTTTTTCTCTTTCTCTCTGTCTCCATAATAGTACGTGTACCTTGTTTTTGTCATACTTTCTCCGTTTGTTCAGTACAGCTAACACTTTTCTCTAAATCTCTCCAACTTTCTCCGTACGTAGCTATTTGTTGACATTTATATTACTTGTCTGTCCCCACTTTCTCTCTTCTAGTCTATCTGTTAGGCTGTTAAATGTTACTTTCACTCCATACTGGACTTTGTAGACGTTTCTCAAGGTTTTGTAAAGGGTGCCTTTTAAAGCATAAAATACTGATTTTAATCAAAGCTGTAAGTTTCACTACTACTCTACGGAATTGACATCTGCCGGGTTGTGTTTTGCAAGTGCTGTAGTCTCTTTTTACTAGGGCAAATAATAATAGAGAAACCACAGTTACTACACTCAAAATCAAAATGCTTCAATGAACGTCAGTTGAACAAACAAATATAGGACAGCCATCTTACAAGTTATATAAATCAAGGTGTCTTACTGTCAGTAACACAATGAATACAGAACTCTCTGCTTACTATCAACTATATATCGAAACGAAAACCAAACACTATAAACATATTCACACTGGTTTTCGAAAATTTCTTTTGTACCCTTTATACTCTCTACTACATAGACTTATAGTATAAGCATAGCCAAATTGCCATTTTGTCTCTTTCTCTCTGATAAAATATTTACGAAAAGACCTTGATCTTTCAAACTTTTATTCGTATTCGTGTCTGTTTACTTCTTTCTTCTTACTCTCTATCTCTCTCTACTACATTCCTATACTGTTATTATGCATTTATTATGTGGAATTTTCTTCACTGCGTAGGTACAATGTAGCCAGGCGTGTTTGTCGTGCTACTATATACTATTTGCTCGTAATATATAAGAATACAAGCTCTCTATCTATCTCTCTTTCTTCCTTCTTCTAGCTCTCTGTCTACTCTATAATATCTAATATGTATACTTTTTTAACTACATTGACATATTTCTCTCTCTAGTTAACTTTCATAACTATTATAATTTATTACTTTCACACTTTTTATATAATTAGTTGATCTATAAAGTGGTGATGTTTGGTGGTGCTAGTATATTAGCACGGTTTTTCAGTCTGTCTGCATTTTCTGCATGATGTATAATTATTATGTGATGTGGAACTAATTATTACCCCTACCCTTTGTCTTTATAATAATAATCTCTCTCTATCTATCTATCTGTCTCTCTTGATACGTTATACGTGCAAAAGACTACTACAACAACAACGCCAACTCTCTTTACTTTTGCTAATGTATAACCTTGTCGGTGGTCAATGCAGACTAATATTTGACAAGCCTTGGAGCAATAACACTTTAGAAAGTTCACATGGCAGGATAATATATACCTGTGTGAAAAGAAAACTATAGACTGTGTTCTCTCTCTCTCTCTCTGCAATTTATTATATGGGCTTTTCATGCAATCTCTATCTATCTACTATATAGACAAACCAATAATAATAATGTGTGTGTGTTCAACTTTGAGAATCATACTGATATGATGATGGTTGCACGGCTTTAACTTACCAGACAACATTTTTTCTATATACAGCCATATATTTATTTGTTTTTGAAAAGCATGCCTTTGTTGATCCTAGTCAACCTTTGGACACGTGGCAACCATTAAAACTAACATACAATCTATATATTATTAAATATATATACGCTCTTTACAATCTGCATTTATAAGTATCCTTATATATCTAGCTATATATATACATCGTGTGTGATACGGTTGATTAACTTTTAACATCTCAGTAAAGTCTTCTCTTAAGTGTGTCATTTTTCTCTTTCTATCTTTCTCTCTCTCTCTACTCCTATCTCTCTCTCTTTCTCTCTGCATTATCCTATTGTTGTTTTAGTTTTTATAAATCTTTTGTGGTTTTTCTGTTTCCTTTGTTATCTATCCCTCTCATTCTGTTCCGGTTCAGCGTAGCGCATTTTGAAGGTAGTCATCAATCAATAGACATTTTTTGCGTATTATTGTCCCATACTTTTTCTCTTTCTGTCCACTTCTCTTGTTATCTCATTAGTTTGTATGAATTAGCAACAAAAGGCTGGCAATTTTTTTTGTTATTGTTCTAATATAACAAGTAAAAAAGATTGTTGAAGGTGTGCATTTTCATTTTTACATTTGATTCTCTTCCTTTTTCCATTTTACTTACCAAACTCTCTAATTCTGAATTGTCCCCTTTTTAATTACTTATATACTTACTTACAACCAAAATGTTTTCTTCCGTAGTGACGAGAACAGGATGACTTATCAAGTGCTATATATATATCTGAAATCTCTCTAATCTGAAATGAATGTCGTTGAATATCTCTCTCTCTCTCTCTATTAAATATTTCTAGTATATTATTTTCGCTAGTGGTTATCCCCGTGACTATCTCTATCATTCTCTCATTTTAAGTATATATAGTGGTTTCACTATGTGCGTGCGTATGGCGTAAAAGTAAAATAACTATACAACAATGTATACTATATCTCTCTATCTAAATATCTCCTATTAAACTACCAACGTTTTTCTTAACTCTTCTTCTATATTATATATATATTATATAATATGTAGCCATAAATGTATTACATCTAAATAACTATATATCTATATAACCACCTATGTTATTTGAACTTGACATGCGGTTTGCAAACGGAAATGTGTTTTGCCATATATTAATTCTCTCTTGTGTCAATGTGGAAACGAGGAGTTCGACATGACTATTCTGTGTACTATTTCTAGGTCCTCCTAATATATATATGCATCATTATTATTACTGTTTATATATACCATATATACTTATCTCTATTCTGTTTTTAAACTTTTGAGTTTTTCCTTTTTCTATGTTAATTTCGTTTTCAGTTGTTATTCATGTATACGTATTAATATCGTACATATTAATATTATTTTTTGTAGTAGAGCTCACTACTCTCCATGCCAAAGAAAAGTAACTAGGGTTGTGTATCAATCTTGTTTGTTCAGAGGAACTTTTGAGATGGTCCTTCTGCATGAAATCTGTTGACGGTACATACAAAGCAAAAAAGAAAGAAAAAATTTCTAGTATGAAAAGTGCTACCAAAAAGAATGAAATTCTTGGCTTTATTATTTCCGTAGAAAAAAATCAAGCTCCTCTTTCCTCAAAAGAAGGATTACAATGAATAGAAAACGTATATACTTTTTTTAGTTTTACTTCTGAGTTCTCAGTTCTGGTCATTTTTGTATCTTCTTTTCTTTCTTGTTCATTTTTCTTTGTCGTTCCTTTTACATTTTTTGTGATTTTATGAAGTTTGGTTTTCATGTATATAGACACTAAACTACATAGTGGAGTTATATATAAATATAAAGCATTTTTAGTGTGTACGCAATCTCATCGGGAAAAAAATATACAACAATAACAACTTGAAAAAGAACAACCAATTAGTCTCTTAAAAGTTAACATAAAGGGGTTTTTCTCTTTTTTCTTTTGGTTCTCTTTCACGTTCATGCGGCTCTAAACTTGATCTTGATCGTCGTGTCTGTGTTCCATTTCCAATGTTGGTGGATCCTGATTGATGTCACTACTACTACTACCACTACTACTCTCTTTGACTTTTTCTCTCTCTCTCTGTCTCTCTCTTTCTCTCTCTCTCTCTTTCACAAAACAGGATTTCGAGGTATTTCAAGCCTCTCCTTATAATAACACACAATATATAATAATCATAATAATTATGTTTTAAAAAATGTTACTTTTTTTAATCAACAACTTCTACTACATGTAGTTGTAAACCATTTTTGTTTTGTTTTTAATGTAAAATGATTTTATGAATGAATGAATTTGCCTACTTCACTCATTATAAGAAGTTTAAAAACTTATATATCAAATATACCAGTAATATGGTAGAAATCTCTTCTTTTAGTTTCATTTATTATTAATGTTGAAGGAAATCTATAGAGTAATTATCATGGCTCAGTAGTATATTCTTTAAAATAACAACTTTTTTATTAAGTTTACAATTGCAGGAGAAAAAAATATAAAGCAGGAAAAAATTAATCCTAGAAAATAGTGCCATATACATCTAATAACCAATGATTAAGTTTTACGCTTTCCTAAAAGTAGAGAAATAACAAATATAGAAGATAGATAAATAAACTACACTTGAGTCTGTAGTAGAATATATAAAAAAGTCAAGAATCAAAGATATATAATCTATTTTTGAGTTTTGCTAGACTTTTATAGGCTTTTAAAAATAATCATTGCATAGTCATAGAATATTTTATAGAATAGCATATTATAATACAATAATATCTAGATAATATATATAAATGATCATAAGTAGACTTTTTATAGAGCATACACCTACACTCTCGCATTAAGAGAATATATAATTACTATAGAGAAAATAGACTCACCTTTCTTTTGTTTCTTGTTAATATATTCATTAAGAACACAAACACGCCACACATGAACTCAGTTATCATTAGAAACGTTTTTTGCAACATGATTTGTTAAAATCGTATGAAATTTTGTTCCAAATGAAAAAAAAAGTTTCTTTGCTTGCACCGGTCCTTTCAAGAGCTATATATAGCGAGCTGGTCAGATATACAATCATAAAAAAGACGGAGCTATATATGACAATAGTTTTAGTAACAGTTGTTTGTGTTTTGTTTCTTTTTTAAAACTTGTAAAAATTATAAAAAAATTGAGACCCTGACATATTTTATTTTTGTATATATACTCGGTAGATAGATATGTATTAATTGTTAAGGTTTTGTGTTTCCCACATGCCTTATTTTTCTATTTATGATACAGTTTTCACGGTAATTGACATTTGATACGAGACAACGTTTTTTTGTATATATCAGATAGGCTTTAGGACATACGACTTGTGTTTGAAAGCTTAAAAAGTACATTTTATTGCAACACGTTGATATAAGGCTTAAGATAATTAGGTGACTGTAACTAGTCATATTGATTACACGCCATAGCAATAGCTGAGTGTAGGCGGAGGTGACCAAAAAATACACATTTTTTGCTAATTGGTATTATTACTGTCATCAAAATATGACTTGGCTCCTTCATCAAAATATATGTACAGACGGATGGAATATATCCGAACTAATCGTATCATTCTCTGTTGTTGCTTTCCTGAAAAGCGATCTAGACTTTATTCTAAAAAAATCTGTTCTTAGATTGTGTTCTTATCAATATGTTACTATATATATATATTCTTCTTCTTGAAACCTGCGCTGCTTCCTAGAGTTTAATTTCTATATATATATTATTTATATATAGAGACAGTATTGTTGGTCAGTAGTAGTTATCCTGCGCAATACTTTTTATCCCGTGTTAGTGCACATATATAAGAATAAGTATATAATTTTACTACTTCTCTCTCAACAACTTGCCACGTACTACTTCCGTACATATAAAAAATATATGAAATTTTACATGCAAAAAAATATTATACTACTCTATTATATAATCTATAAGTTCATAGTTTTCGCTCTATTTTTAACAAAAAAAAGTCATGTACTTCAACTCAACTTAACTCAACTACTGTTTTGCTGATTGTAAGTATACATATTTTTTAATCCATTTCAAAAATTCAATGGGATTTTACACGACTATGGTCCCTTGTTCTTGTGTCGTCTTTGATTTCTCATTTTGTTGCGTTTTATTAGGTTACTGGATTATTCACTTCAGTTAAGAAAATTTTGAAAAGATATAATATTTGAAACATAAAAAGAATTATACACAGAGCGTGCTGGATAAAATAGAGAACCAAAAAGATTATATACGTTGTTGGTTTTTTGTTCATGTTTTTTGCAATCAGTTATGCAGACATGTACAGCAGCATAGCATCATCCACCGCCAGCTTTCTTTTCTCCTTAAAAGCTTCTATTCAAGAATTAACTGAAGTCAATAAAACAAAAAAAATGTTTCTTAATGTGTAGAGTCATGTGCAAGAAAAGACAAGTGATTTTTTTAGAATAGAGAAATTCGTTATTTCTATAGCTGATAGCAACAATACATAGTAAAGCATAAAAAATAATCATCAGTGCAAAACTGAATTTCTTCGATAAGCTATATAACGACATCAGAATTCATGCTGACGGCCATCTCGTCAATAAACAGTTTACAATGTGATTATCAAGTCACATGTGACAATTTTTCGAATTTTTACTAGATTTTAGATTTTTATTGGAAATTTAGCTGTCATTTAATAGTATACTACCTAATCTATATATTATCTCGTCTGCGTACAGCATTTTTAACAAAAATGCTAAATATAATATTATTATACCGCGCATATATCATCCTTCCGAAATTTGACTGATCATTTGTTGTTCCTCGTATCTTCACTACTTTCATGTTTTATTCTTGGTTTTTAAGTTGATTATATTCCCCCGGTCCACCCTTTATACTATGTTTTCTGTTGAAACTTTCTGTTGTCAAGTACGTTCATGTGAGTAAGTACAGTTTTGTTCACATTTTCAATATGCCACTTTGCCAGCCACGTACATTCTGTAGTTAGGACTCATGATAATTTCTCTTTCTCTTGTTTCATTTCCGTCCTAATTGTCATTTCAAATCTGTCAAGTATCATTATAATTATCGTCATAATTTGTTCTCTTATACTTTTGTGTATTAGTGTGTACCCTCAACTATATCTCTACACAAGTCAACTTTCTCCTCTCTCTCTCTCTCTCTGTCTTCTCTCTGTTATATATCGTTTTCCCGTCCTTTTGTACAAAATTCATTTTACCCCAAGGAAATATCGTCAATTTTTTCAAAAATGAAAGTCATCAATGACATGAATATATCTACACACCCGTTTTTTCTAAAAACTATAACTATTTTATAGGCTTTCCAATAGCGTACAATTGTTAGGAACCTAAACTCTCCTATAAACTTGTTTTGTCTACCTATCTCTCTCTATATGTTTTCTCTTTCTATCTATCTTTCTCTTTTACATTAGCTATTTATACCTGTATCATGTTTTTGGCTCGCTGACACTTGCTTCTAAAAAAAACTTTATTTTTTTACTGTGGTTGTACTTACTTTCACCAGAGAACATTTTCTCCTTGTTCTTTCTCAGCTTGAAATCTGTAGTTTTATTAGTAGTGAATTTTTTCAAGTAGTTTTTTATACAGTAGTTGAACTTTTGTCTTTTGTAGATTCTTATAAAGACTCTATTAAGTAGTGAAATTTTAGTGGTTTAAATTTTTTTACTATTTAATGTACTCATTCTTTTTCTCTCACAAGATCATTTTCATCATCACATATCCACTCTCTCTCTCTATTCTTCTGCTTATTTTCCAATTTTGCAGTCACTTCCACAAAAAATTTACAGTACATGAAACGAAATCATCAATTATTATCAACGCAGTAATTTCTCTATAAGCTTTAGGCAGACCGTAACAATAAATCTCTCTCTCAGGTTTATAGCGAAAACATTTTGAAGGAATTTGGTTGCAAAGTTCATCACAGAAAATGTTGAATTGTTTCCAAAGACATTTATCTATACGCGTTAGTTTTTTATCTGCAGCTCCATTATATATAGCTCTTGCTTGCTTTTTGCTTGAAAGAAACTTTTAACCTTTAGTCAAAATACTTTCTCTCAAGTCAACATGATGTTTAGAAAAAGACAAAAAAAACTTTCACTCGTTGGTAAATAACCTCGCTCTGGTTATGAGAGGTTTATAAACGTATAATATAATAAATTACTAAAAATAACTTATATGGAATGCGTGCGTTTTTACGCTTTCTCACGATCATTTTGCAAAAACAAGTTTATCATTGACACTCATTAAAAAACTGTATGATTGTCATAAGAAAAAAATATAGTGCTAGTTGAAAATCTAAAGTTTATTTTTCTTTTAGACACACGAAACTGCTTGCCTAACTTTTAGAGAAAAAAAAAAGTTTTTTACACAGAGTTTGTATGTGTTTGTGTGTGTGCAAATGAGATGAAAGTATGAATGATAGTTTTTAATGATATATGTAGTTCTTGTCAAAAACATTTTTAAAAAATGATAAACCTTAAAACGTGCTCATATCACTTTTTCTTCTCTGATTTTCTTTCTCTCGTCAACAACAGTTCTTTGTTCGACTGGACCATATCAGAAAGTGTTTCACGCAAAAGGGTGGAATTTTCGTGCTCGAGGAATACAGTATGTTTTTGGCTTCTATTAATTCAAGTTTTTTAATGATCCTTTTTTATGCCTTTTTAGGATAACTAAAGTGAAAAAAAGAAACTGAGATATTTGTGCTATGACCAAACTGATTCGTGTTTGTTGTGTGCTTTTAACTCTTTTTCGTTTACTGTAGATCCCAAGTCTCGTCAAGTGATACAGCGCAAGTTCAAAAGTGCCATGGTAAGTATGCACGGTTGTTATGGATATTATTATGCTTTACGAATTCGATGGTTCTAGGGAATTCTTGAATAATATTGTTTGTCAATCACTCAATTTAAACCAACAAACTTCACTTTCCACGTGCGCCCTTGAAAGTGCATGGATGCGATAATAACGTTTGTGTGACACACACTGTAATAACACAATGACATATTTGCTTTCAATATTTGTGCGAATTCCTATTTAATTTATTCTTTAAAAATTTGCATGCATATTGCATATTTTGTTTTTTTGTTTGGGGGTATTTTTATTTTTATTTTCCCTAATTATTTTCCTTTTTTAGGCTGCTGAGACGATCGCTTTGCATATCCATCGCATGTTTTCTGTGTATTTAACACTTTTGACTTTGGTTGAGAAAGGAAACGGGCTTGATGATTCTAGAATCAAGTCAACCCTCAATTTGTTGTTCCATGATCATCATCAAATTAAGCTGATGCTCCAAGAAAGACACCCAAATCTGGAAAAGGGTTCCGATAATAACAAAACAACCCAACACGCATCATGATGATGATATGATGTGATATTTGGCAAACCTTTTTTGTATTTATTTCAATTTTGCACCACTTCAGCCATCTCAATTTGGTTTTTACTTATCTCGGGGTTGGAATCTAGCCTAGAAAGTTTAGTGAAATTATCTTCTTTTTTTGTTTCGCACGAAAAAATAATTGCACCCACGTTTTCTTTGTTGCTTTTGTGATATCACTTTGTTCTGTGCTTTGTTGTCAATGTTGTAATTAATACTAAAATTGCCAGCATAATCATCTTTGATCATTTTGAACCATTATAGATTGTAAAATCGCTTTACTTTCTTTTGCTTTTGTACAGGCGGAAAATATTTGCTACTCCGTTCTCTGCGTATTCTCCTACGTGGCTGCGGGACACGAAAGGAAAAAGCAACGAAGTGGCAGCGGTTCTCACCGAAATACGTCACCAACTACCAGCACTGCCTCCCTTCCGGCTCATGCTGAGGGCCATCTAGCCGTTAGCAGTGGTGGACCTTCCAACGAAACCTAATCAATTATCGCCATCACTCTACATCATCGTCGTCCCCAATTCACTCCACTTACCAATTCATTTTTTAAAAACCTTTTTCTTTTTTTAAAACTCAAATCCAGCAATCCAACTTTACAAATGACTGATAATATCATTCTTAATGAATCTTTATCAGTAGAAAGGCTCTATAAAACATAAAGGCAAAGAAGTGCGTGTGTACTCTCAAAACGAATCAGATAACTTTTATTAAGTCAACTTGCTATATTATTCTACGTACTACTAACTAAAAAACCCACTTTTACTAAACTATATGGGAAAACTCTATATCCAAGAGTTACTACAGACTTGAAATAAAACATCGATATTTAAGCACATCTGAAAGAAATATTTTAAAACTTTCAAACAAACTAACAGTCATTAACAAATATGCAATGACACTTTCAAATAGGTTGACAGAAGAGAAAGAAGTGAAAATACAAAAAACTTAAGTAATAATTCTACAACAATAAAAACGCACATTTGTATTTATCAAGATAAGCAAAACTTTAATTTTTTAAAAGTGGTTCTTGGAAAACATTATGCAGGGCATATTATACCAAAAAAATATTATCTGATGATTCTATAATAAAATAATATATAGCTGGTCTTCTTTCTCACACACGTGTGTATTTTTTAACGTATTATTTTTCACTAAGAGGACTAAAAAAACTTGTCATTGCAAAAAAATAATAACTCGCGGTCCTCCACGAATAAAATATTCTACAAATTATTTTTTAAATGTTATACAGGTACATAATGTACCTGTCTGTCCCTTTTATGGTTTACAAGACAAAAAATATATCATTAAATTGGATCAGTAAAATATGTGGTGTGTAAAAAACACTTAATCAAGTGCTATGAACAGACACCTCAGAAGCCACAAGAAAAAGTGTAGAATGGTTCTACGATTATATTTACGTGTTAGCAAACCTCTATCTAGAAAAAAAGTAAATTATATATTGTTATAATAACTTGGTGGGGTGTGAGTCAACATTAAAAAGCATTTGTAGATGATTATTTATTCTAGCTATGATTATATGCTTTGTTTTCCAGAAGAAAGGATAAAACTATTTGTAAATACATCAGGTTTTATTATTGTAGAGCTGAAAGTAATTTGCAAATTTAATACTTCTAAATTATCAGAGTTTATTGTATTGTTGTATTTATTTTAGCTCTGGCTCAGAGCACCACTAGAGAAAAAGACGATGTGATAAATACCATATAAACTATTATTGCTATTATCATTATCATTATGATTAAAGGGTTAAGTATTATGATGACGGGAAATCAGCATACAGAATTTTGGTAATTGTACCTTATTTTTTCGCAGGAGTTGTACTTTATAGTTTAACATGGTGCAATGACTCAAGAAAGTAATCAGATTTTACAGTTTAGTTTCAATTATATGGTTTAGTTGCCTAATTCTAAAATCTGCAATATGATTTACTAAAAAGTAGAAGTAAATGTAGTCAAGTATATAATGAAGACGGACAGAGAATAATAAAAGAATCACTACATAATATATTCGAAAAATTTGTGTAGTTTGGGTATAGAGTGAGAGTATATGTTACTAAAATGACTCCGAGTTTAGTGTGCATTTGCTAAATTACTACTACGATGGCGAAAACTGAGAAAAAAATGTGTAAATGTATAACAAGCCAATAAAGCAGAGGAAGAAGTATTACGATTTAAAAAAACATGCAAGCTACTGACATTGATTATTATGGCGAACACGAGTAAGAACGGCGATCATGTAACATAAGTGCATAATGGTCATAATATAATAAGGCAAAAAAAACTCTATAAAATTCATGCATTTATTTTGACTAAATAATTTTTAGTAGTACATTTTTTGGGTTTTGTGCTTTTCGTTTGTAAAGTTCATAAATTACATAACAGTTTAGAAGATCGGCACGTTGCGATGACATGATGACATGAACTTCATAATTTCATAAAATTTACATTAAAGGACTTAGAAGTTGAAACAAAACTATTGACAGTTTTGTGAGGTCACCTATACTTTACTTATCATTTGAGTTCATTTGTTGCGTCTGGTCATATTTCAAGCTTAACGCTGCAAACATCCTCAATCTTCAACGTTTTCCATTTTGACGCTTCTGTTCCTGCTGAGCAACTACCATACGACCCTGAATCACACCGCGAAGCACCTCGTTGGCATTCTTCCATTTCTTAACTTCCTGTTCCAACTCTGCAATTCTTTTAGTTTGCCACCTGATAAGCTCCACGCGATACGCGTCTAACTCACGCTTCTTTTGACGACACTGCCTGGACGCTTCTGTGTTTATCTTGCGCTTCATTCTGTACGTTTCGTCCTTTTCTTCTTCTGGCACCGCCTTAAAAACAAACAAAAAACAAGCTAATTCTAATAAGTTTCCAAGTGTTTACTTTAATTATATGAATGAATGCTAATGAAGCTGCTACTTACCCGACGGGCGCTAGCCTTCCTAATTGGTTTTACTTGCAGCAGCTTGGATCCAAACGCATTAACTACGGCTACTGGTAATGCTAGTTCAGTTTGACGTTTACCCTTAGCCGATCCCTTGCTAGTAGATTTGGTCCTTGCACTTACGCTCCTACGAAGGAAGTCTAAGGCGTCTCCAAAGAGTGAACCTGCATCTGCAGTACATTCTCCAGACACAGCGTTTTTGGCTCGACTGGCTCCAGGTTTGGTAGTATCATTCTTCCGCTGTTTGGGGGCTACATCCATTGTGACGTTACCCATCGCTGACTTCTTCCGCTTTTGTCCGCGCTCAGCTACCTTGACCTCCTTCTTAACCGTTGGCTCCATCTTAGCCGTTGTCTCCTTCTTAACCTTTGGCTCCATCTTAACCGATGGCTCCTTCTTAACCGTTGGCTCCATCTTAACCGTTGGCTCTTTCTTAACCGTTGGCTCCATCTTAACCGTTGGCTCCATCTTAACCGTTGGCTCCATCTTAACGGTTGGCTCCTTCTTAACCGTTGGCTCCATCTTAACCGTTGGCTCCATCTTAACCGTTGCCTCCGTCTTGACTTTTAATTGAACTTTGGCAGCTACTCGAATTCTTAAGATGCTTGTAATTTTCATCGAATTCCAACAAAGCGGTTTAACTCCCGTGATTTTTAACAATGAAATTCAAATGTCAGAAATTCGGGTTTTCAGCGAAAAATTAGAAGTGTAATGAGTTGTTGAGATATCGGCTGCCAATATCGGAATGAATGAGTGGAGGTAGAAGTGACTGCAAAGTCAGAGTACATTACATTATCTAATTGAACGCTAGTATTTCGTAACATTGAAATAAAATGCTTGCGAAGTTTCATGATTAGTTGATTAACCACGGAACGCAGAACCAATCAGAATTTAGTTGAAGGCAAATTCGGTTCCGTTTTTAAATATCTTAGTTCAGAAGAATGAAAGGAATCAACAGAAAGCAGAAAATGCGGTGTTATAAGTAGTGCTTACAACTTTGGTGTTAAATTGACAATGCAATGATACATCAAATTAAAGCAGCTCTCAAGATTGAAGATAAGCGAAGATGCCAAATCACAGTACATACTTGATCTTCAGATTTTGTAATTGGACGCTACTATTTTGTAACGTAAAGCCAAAACGTATGCAAAACAAGTGATTGGTTGACCAACCATTGCTTGAATGGTCAAACATAATTTGAATATCCAAATACGTTTTCAAGTTATTGAATTCCTCTAAAGAAATGATTAGCATTACTAGAAGTTTCGCTTGTACTAATGGACTATTGATGCTGATTTGGGAATGAATGCAGCCACAATTTGATAATGCATGTCAACTACTCAAAGATTTTTTTGTAATTTATTATTGAATTCATTTTATTCAATTCGAATCTCACAATTGCATGTAAAGTAAATGTGTGCTACTAAATTACAATGTTTTCTCATTCAAAATATTTCTTGACCTTGTTGCTTTTGTACATTCGTTTTCAAAACATCTTTAGCAGTCATCTTTGTCCGGTGGGGTTTCCGGACAAATTGGTTGCATTGCCTAAAAAGAACTTATTTATCCATATTGCATGCTAGTGTCGTGATTGTAGCTGACTTTAAATGTGGTCACATCTCTATCTGGTCGAGATTGAGTATGGTAGAATCCCAGAGTGAATCATCTCGTGTACATAGTTTGCAGAACTTCACCCGACCCACCCTCCAGACATCTGTATACTCATTATGAGTAACTCATATCTCATAATATTATGCCACCATTGATCATATTTTATGCATATTTTATGTCATTATCATAATGCCTGATTTCCGGATATTAATGAATTAAAGTATAGCAACATGGTATAGTAAAATTTAATACGCCTACAATACTTATTTTTTAAAATAAAGTAGAAATAAACGTGGTCACAAACATAAAATAAGTTTGCTATCTGACATTATTATTGTCGTTGAAAGTGGAGGTAATCAAATTTGCAGCATGTGTTTGGTGATTGAAATTTATGAAATTGCCAGATTCTGTAATTTTCCAGCCAACATGTATTTGTCTTTATGTCTAGATTATGTCAAATCCAATCATCAAATGCATCTTAATATTTATCGGTGATTTATAACTAAGCATTCATTTATGTGTAAAAAATGTATTCATTATCTGTAAAAATTAATGAATGTACGCTTTTTAAAACCAGGTTTTCATTTTTACCTAAAGCCAATTATGGTCGGTAAGGAAAAGGAAAATGCCTTTTTCATTGCTAGATGCTTTTTTGCTGTCTTGCAGTCAGGAAGGGTACCAGAGTTTAGTTCCTTCGCCACTCCACATGAGAGTCATCATTGTATAAACCCGTATAGAATAAAAGTAAGTCCAGGCAAGTCAGAAGTAACTCAGCATAGGTATCAACACAAAAAATTCAAAAAAATCACGTGATCTTTCATACCACTGGATACCTTCGGTTACCTCTTTGTAGGGGTGCCAATTTTAGGATAATAAAAGTATGGCTTAGGTAACCGATCATTGTGTTTGCCTTTTGCACTACAGAGGCGCATGTGTCGGCCTAAATCAACATCATGCATTTACACTGTATCATTGAGTATTTCCCCACATGCGAAAATGAAACGGAACCGACCTGAGTTGAAGTCATCTTTTAATGTTCAGTCCTCAACTATCTATCGAAAGTCCACTCAGGATATTTTACAATAAAAATTAATATAGTGTTATTATTAATCCCCATTAGACACACGGTCGTTTTTGTTAATTGATCAGCACGCCATACTACGTTAAAATCGAAACTTGCCGAACTTTTATGTGAAAAAACTTCTAAACGCAGATAGTACTTCTGACAAAGTGTGCCAACAAGCATGCTTTGTCAATTGATTGTGTCATCAGTTACGAAGATGGAGAGGTGTAAGAAAAACAATCAGTGATAAGAAACAAAGTGTAGTTTATTATAAAGTGGAAGATAATGTTTTATATGCTATGTGTACCAATTATTCGGCACAAATTTATGGAGTCTAAACCGGAACTTGATGGACAAACCAATTATCTTAATCGCACTTGTTCATGGCACAATACCGTGGTAATTATGAATAAAATATGACTAACGAATCTTCAAATCGGCAAATCTAAGATGGTTTAACAACGCTTATAACTAACAATTATTCTGCTGTCTACAGATGCAGCAGATTGGAGGGAAGAATCTAAGGACCCTCGTTGCCCATTCACCATGAAAAGAATCATCCTTTATTGACAATGGTCAACATTGGCAGAATGAATGCAGATGGTAAAGTCAGTTTTCAGCTATTTATTACGCGTTTGATGAACGATTTCCTCTTTTCATTGACAATCAAGTCATTATTTTTTTTAACTATCACTTTCCAGGGTCCAGAATCAAACTTCTTCCGTAAAACCTCTGGCAAAAGTATATCAAGAAGGAAACACCGATGGTTTCATTTCATTCTACGGGTAATTTCCGATAGACAAACATGTTTGTTGGTATGTCCCAATCAATAATTCTTGGTATTCAATTATTAAATTGACATTATCTTTCAAAACTGAATAATTTTTTACCATTTGCAGAAAAACCGTCCGGTAACAGTTGAGGACATGGGATAAAATACGTGAGTGAAGATACTTAAATAATTTATTAAAAATCAGATTCATTCTCTGGTAAATACACTAATTATGTTTTGATATCATTCTGTTCCATACTTACCATTTTTTCTTAATGGAGACAATATTACAACGCTCATTTACCGGAGGGAGTCCTGTGACCATTCTACATTCAACTTAATCCTGAAACTACTGAACTCTTCTAAACCTACAAAGTAAACCTATTATTTAATGTAAACTGTCATAGGAGTTAGATGTATAGTGTAAGGAGTGATGAAAAGCATGCTGATGCATCTAAATAAATAAATAAAATCAGATGATTTTGTCTTTCATTCCGCATAAAGTTTGCATTGTAAGTAAGTACGTTATTACCTCCCTGGTTGTCAGTAACCGCAGGTATCCCTTCAATCTTTTTCGAGGTAACCCCAGGTTAATGCGTTACAGTATTCTCAAGTTACTTATATTTGGATAGGTGAAGTTACCTAAAGCCATACCATTACATCCTAAAATTGTCTAACCACAAATCGGCATGCTCCGGCTTGGTAAGGGAGAAGTTACTCGTTTCAGGTTACCAATACGCTGAATCAGCGAAATAGGTTACCAAATCGTCCCACTTTGGCAAGTCCAGGTAACCTGAGTTTTACATGCCCAAGATAGGAGCTTTTCTGGTTACTCGGACTTACTTTTATCTCCATGCGGGAACAGTGTAAGTTTTACAATACACTTCACAGATATTTGTCAAAATCATGGACAGCGTTGCTTCCGAAGAAGTAATAACTTTATTTTTGCTAATGCTAATTGAAATAAAATTGCTGCAATAACGATACTACCAGATGCACGCTAAATGTTTTAAACTTCAAGTTTGCTGTGATCGAAATGTACCAATGCGTGTAATTAGGATTTACCTATGCGAATAAAAATAGTTGTTATAGATTTCAAAGCTTCCTGGTACTGTTCTTTCGTACATTGATATAATTGGTATGCTTATATGGATCATCGTTAACGGTGTTACTACCTACAACCATATCTTTTAGAATCAAATTGTAATACGACACATTCAGGCATCAAAGCCAAAAATACGTTTCTTTGCTTGGAAAGTTACACAACGTAGCAATTACAATCACCTTGAGGCTGAACACATGCTGCAAATTTTATGACTTCCAACGACAAAACAAAGTTACAAAAATTGTTTTATGTTTATTATCAAATTATGAATTTATGGAGAACTTTATTTTTCAAAAATAAGTTTTGTAGGCGTATTAAAATTTTTAAAATTCATCAAGTTGTTGCTTTAATTCAATTCATCAAGATTTATCCTGCAATTAGGCATTATGACATCATAGGATTCATATATAAACTGGAAGTTCATACTCATATTTATCATAGTCAATCTCCTGTTCGGATTTATACCTCTCAGGTTTTGCTCTGTCAAGTTTTCACTAGTGTTTTGTTGAATTATTTAAATTGTCAAAAATGTTGAAAAAGGCGTTTTTCGTTTTCGGCATGCTACACATGGGTAAGATTCTTAACGTGAACTAGTAATTCGGTTTTTAACATAGTTTTCATTTCAATACTAATTTGGATTTTCTCAATTTTTAATAGTGGCATCCATGGATACTCTGGAAATGGGCAACTTTTTCGAAGGGGATATTATGGGCATTGCTCCTTCCCTTTTGAAGACAAGGTCTGGACTTATAGATGAGCGATATCGATGGCCTAACGCAACCGTGCCATTTGAATTCGAACCAGGATTTCGTAAGTCTGTATCTTTAATAAAATTGTATCTTTGTAATTGCAAATTTCAAATAAATAAACTTGTAATTGCAGCGTCAAGTTCCAAGAGGCTTTTCTATGCTGCAGCAAACCACATTTCAGCTCACACTTGCGTTCGTTTTGTTCTGCGTACCAACCAGGATGACTTTGTCACAGTACGATCCGGTCCTGGATGCTCATCATATGTTGGGAGAACACAGCCGGGACAACCTATGGTGTTGTCTGAAGGTTGCCGTTTTGGCAGCTATGTTCACGAAATGATTCACGCCTTGGGATTCTTCCATGAGCAATCTCGCCCGGATAGGGACTCGTACGTACAAATTCATCCAGAAAATATTTGCCCGGGAGCAGAGCACAACTTTGAGAAATATGACGAAACGTATGTGACCACATTCAACATTAGCTACGATCACGGCAGTATCATGCATTATGGATCAAAGGGCTTTTCATGCAATGGGGAGGACACCATCACTACCATTCCACCTGGAATTCCTATTGGACAACGGAAAGGTATGAGTGATAAAGATATTTTGAAAGTGAACACAATGTATAAATGCAACAACAACAAAATGAAAGATTTTTGAGTGACAAATCGTTATATTTTATTGACACATTTGCTCTAATTGTAAGTGCAAAAATGGAATTAAGACGACTTGAATAAAATGAATTGAGAAATTAATTACAAATAATCCCTTGAAAAATGAATTCTCTCCCAACTTTATGTGATTTTAAGATTGCATAGAATTACAGATTATACCTAACCATTGATATACCCCATACAATATGGTAAAATTTGGTATACCACGAGTTAGGTCATTGGCATGGGTCTATTTTGCATTTTAACCTTTGGCAGCTTTCATGGCAGCAGTCTGAGCCTGCAGAGCAGCATGAGCGTTCAAAAGGCCATGACCAATACTGTTGTTGGGTATGCTGTCTGCTAAGGAATCATTGCAGAATTGATCAAGGTAGGTTTTAACACCCTTGTTTGCGGTTTCTGTGACAAATTTGACTGCCTCCTCAAAGGTCAAATTTGAATTCCTTACATGAAGCAATGCCACTACTCCAGCCACATGAGGGGTAGCCAATGAGGTTCCTATACGCAGTGCAGTAGATCTATTGTTTTCTATGTACGCTGCAAGAATCGCTGTACTTGGAGCCAACAATTCCGGTTTGATCGTTCCATTTGGCGAAGGTCCTCGAGAACCGCCTCCCCATAGCTCATCATAACCTTCCAGGGCAAGCGTTGATCCCCCAACGGCAATTACAAATGGCATGTTTGCTGGAGATTTGGAAGTTCCGCAACGGCTCTCTGTTCCTTCATTGCCAGTTCCTGCAACCGGGATAATGCCAAGCTCCTTCATGGTCAAAAAGTCGTCATCGTAGTCTTCCCCTTCCCTCTTCCCAGCGATAGAAAAGGACAGTACTTGTGGGATTTTGGAGCAGTCCGGGTTGGATCCGTCTGCTAGCGTAGGACAGCTTATGAACTGAATGCAGCTCAAAATATGTTCGGAGAGGCACTCGTCACCCGGTGGTCCTGCACCGCAGCCCTTACACGCCATCCATTTGGCGGACGGCGCCACCCCTGTGGTTTTATTTGGACTGTATTCTCCTCCAGCCATCACACTCAGACATGCAGTACCATGTCCATGGGGATCATCGTGAGGCTCCAAGGTACCATTCACAGGATCATACCACCCGTAGGGTCCTAGGAAGTTATCTCGAAGCGTGTTATGGGTGTGCAGAACTCCGGAGTCAATTATGCCCACAACGACGCCTTCACCTTTGTTACCTCCGAGCTCATCCCATGCAGCCGTTAGATTGATTTTGTGAAGGTTCCATCCAGCGTAGTGCGGATCCTCGTTTAACCCAGACTTTATCTGCTTTGCTTTTGTAATATCCGGTATTTTCATGTTTGACTCCAGCTGAATTCTTTTGACCTGCGGATTTTCTGCAATTGATTGAATTGTGCTGGCGTCCGCTTCTCGAACAAACATCTTGTTGCTTGTCCAATACTGCCGAAAGTAGCTAAAGCCTCCGGAACCGCTTCGAGTGGACAACATTTGAACTACGTCTTGCTGCGTAGAGTCCACATTTTGTTTCAGGGCCGAGACTATTGCCGTATTGCGAGAGCCACGATCGGCGTGCCTTTGTGAGGTAACGGTGCTAAGCGCGGAACGGACGCCGTTGGCAAATGTAACCAAGACGTTCAATTTCTCGCCTTTATCCAGTCGGCTTGCTAGGTCAGGGTGGATTTTACTGTTTTGGGAGAATACTAGTCCATTTTGGAAATGGAATATGAAGATAAAAAACAACAGCCTAAAATGGTTAGCCATGATGGCTGCTAGCTGCTGTGATATAGGATTCAAGAGCTATGTTTGACAAAGCTCTATTCTTTTGCAAGTAATACAATCCAATTGGATTTTTATTTAATTAACTTGTTATTGAACACAAGTCATTACCAATATCAGAATGTCAATCCGTAATAAAGACTTGCGGAAAGAAATGAAAGACTTTTACTGTTGATTGTGCTCGTATTCATTTATCACTTGTAATTGTCATTTGCGCTCTTATCTATGCCGACGTTGAACGTGATATGTATTATTGTAGAAATGGTATGTCCTTGAAAATTTAACCCCCTGATGAACGAATGTCCGTTAAGTTATTGTGCTCTTTGCCGCTTTGATTCCCAGTGAGTAATAAACCGTATATAAAAACGGGAAAGAAGGCGTTAAAATTTAAACCTGGTACTACTTCCACATATTATCATGTACGCATTAAGAATTATCTATTTCAATGTAATGCGGTAAAAATATGCAATTGGTGCGTATGGATAAAGAACATCAAAGGTCAATTAATTCCTCCATTTTTACTGGTACTCATCACCAGCAAAGAAAGAAAATGAAATGGAATGAAGTAGGTAATGCCACAATGCACGGCGAACGGCATATCCCAAGCCAAAGTAGACAAAGACTTCGCTGTTCTACCTAACAAGCGCAATAATAATGGCAAATTCAAAACTAGATGAATTTGTATCATACGTGTACAAGTAAAGGCATATAATCTCGTACATCACGGCTACTCACAACTTTTGTACAATTCTTCTTATTCTCTGTCCATGCAAATAGCAGAGTGACGGTGTTGGAGCGCTATCCGGAGCACTAATCCATCGCAATAGTGAAGTTCTGATATGTAATATGCAAATTAGTTTGATCTATATATTTTAGCATGGGAATTCTGAGCATCCTAGTTCCCTCCCGTCTAAAAACTAAACCACTTCGAAATGCCAAACCTGCACAGTTTTAACCGTTATTTTAAGGACTAAGGCTAATGTTATGAAATACCTATAGGTTTTTACGAAATTTTACGTCAACAAACATATTATATGGCAGGATATCAATCCAATTGGATTATGTTTCAATACAAGTTGCTCCACTAGCGTAAAAGTGTATTTATCTAGCATATCTAGTAAATAATGATTTCAAAAGAATCCTAAAAAAAATCATTTTTAACAGATTTTTAAGAAACTTATCGCAGCACCAGCAACAAGCCCCAAGCTGAAGGTCACAATTTATAAAATCTCAACCTAACAGATTAACAGCGGCGTACTTTGACTAATTAACAAAGGGTAACGATATAGAACATGTCATGTGGCAATTTTTTAAAAAGCTGCATGAAGGGCTGGTTCTAGATCAGTGCACTTTTAAGAAGATTGCTGTGGCCTTGCCTTGCTCCTGCGGCACCTATCCTTGAAACGTTCATCTTTTGCAATGTCAGCAAAACCTGCTTTGTTCAGGGGCATGTATTAATTTCAAGGGTAGAAATTTAAAAAACGGCCATTCCACGTAAGGAAAATATTCTGGAAAGGAAAGTTATCAAACCTAGAATATCTGAGGAGCAAGGATCTTATTGAAATAGAGAAACACACTCCTATATTCTTAACTTTGTTGGCCGAGTATCAACAGCTTCAGTAAAAAACTTTCAAATTATCAATAACGATAATGAAGACCAAACCCGAAGACAAGGTTTGATAATGTTCATTTCCAGAATATTTTTCATACGAGGTATGGCCGTTTTTCATTTCTACCCTTGAAAACTAAAACATGCCCCGAACAAAGCAGCTTTTGCTGACATTGCTAAAAGGTGAACGCTTCAAGGAGGAACTGGCTTTTTTATCAACAGCTTCCGTAAAAAACTTTCAAATTATAAATAACGATAATGAATACCAAATTCTACTTCAGTTTGGAAGAGCATCGGAAAATATTTTTTAAATTAAAGGATCCTTGCTCCTCAGATATCCTAAGTTTGAGAACTTTCGTTTCCAGGATATTTTTCATACGTGGAATAGTCTTTTTTATTTCTACCCTTTAAAACTAAAACATGCCCCCGAACAAAGCAGCTTTTGCTGACATTGCTAAAAGGTGAACGTTTCAAGGAGGACCTGGCTTTTTTATCAACAGCTTCAGTAAAAAACTTTCAAATTATAAATAACGATAATGAATACCAAATTCTACTTCAGTTTGGAAGAGCATCGGAAAATATTAATTTAGGATCCTTGCTCCTCAGGATATATTAAGTTGATGAAAAAATTCTTAACGGGATAATTTTTACATTGAAACTTAAATTAAAATTTCCGGTGGTTTCTTTTATGCTTGGGTCCACAAAACAAATTTGGACTTTAGCATGTTTATCAACTCTGAAACATTAGTGTTTGGACCAACCTGTGGAAAAATTATTCTGCTATTCAAACCATCAATCATTCTCTCAAAATACACTTGATACTTAGTTCTAAAGAGGGGAAAGTAGTACTTATAAATACTACAAAATCCGACAAGCTGCTTCACACTAAACTCATATATTAAAGGCTCCGTCTTATTATCCCTAATATCCCTTTTTACAATAATTCGGCTCGTTGTAACTAACATGAGTAAAGTTTGCCTGGTAAACTTGCTCCTTAAAATCCAGATAAGTGTTTACCGGTAGTCTCTGTATGGCCTGTCTGTATTCTGACATGTCTAATTTGTACTTGCGTTCCCAATCAGTAATAAACTTTGGGGATAATAATCTTGATCTTAGATAAGCCTTCATTTCTTTTCCTTCTAAATCTAAAATTTGATAAGCTCGCAAAATCCTGTTCAAATTTTCAATGTCCTTGTTAGGGGATAACCCAATGAAATGTGGCACTTGACAACTGACATTAGTGTAACCAGATCGGTTAGTGTTGTCATCTCCGGTAGTAATATTAGTACATGTCATATTATCACGAGTTTCCCAATCCAGTTCTGGATAGCACGGCTTTATTGGAGATCGAAGAATCGTGCATTTGGTTTTAATGTCCAGCGGAATCCATCGCTCACCTAAATGCAGAAAATGTAAAAGCATTAATTTTGCTTTAAATGCACGTAACTTTTATCTACATGTACCTTCTTCAAACGTTATAATTGCTTCTTGTTTCACCGAAATCCCTGAAATAACCCGATTTTCTAAGCAATACAGCCTTAACCCCATTCCCGATGGTCTTCCAAAAGTAGTCGTTTCCTTCCAAGCAGGACTTGATGGGCTTGTGTCATTTACATCAGTACCATTAGCATTATCATCAACAGATTCATTTACTTCAGTGTAAAACGAGCAGTTTAGACTAATTCCAGAAATGTATCGACTTCTGCCCAATTCGAAAACGTCGAACACGCGAGATACTTCGGGTGCTTCACCTTGCCCTAGATTTTCCTCTGGAATTAAGTTTGCACTGGAAACAGCCTGCAGATATAAGGTAATTCCAGTGACAAAGCCGCCATTAGGACATTCCTTCCATTCGGTCCAGTCGCCAACATCTTTCTGGAGAAGTAGCCGGGCGTCTGCGGAAACGGTGGTGTGAATCTCGTCTGAGCAACGGAACTCTATGGCGTTTACCGTGGGATGAGTTTGATTTAGATAGGTGGATAAGCGAAGTCTGGCACTAACAAAGTAGCTCCTCTCGCCATAATTGTCGGGGCAGCTTGCTCTGGTCTCCGAACTACCTATGTGGCTGTACGAGAAAGCTTTCAGCAAACTTTCTGGCTCATCGTAGTCGGAACGAACGGTAGAAACCATAAACAAGGTTATGAAAAGCGACCAAGAATGAATGTGAAACATATTGGGCGTTTCAAATAGAATAAAAATAATATATCACGTAATTATCAGCGTTAAATTTTAATAAATCTGTGTAAATCTATTGAGCTTTGCTTAAATGCTAAGAAGTTCAAATTTTAAGAACTTTATTTCCTGGAAAACACGTATTTTTGTTGTCTCCTCTTATTGTATGTATCATACATATATACGAAATATATATATAAAAAGAATAAGTTTCGTTTAGAAAAAGTATAGTATGTGAATGACTCTCAATTCCTAGAGATTGAACAATGGATAATCATATTATAATACAACTAGTTGGAGTTGGAGACAGTTATGCTTCGCTATGCATACTTGCATTACAAATTAATTCAATAAAACATATTTATTTGGTAGCTCAAAGCAATACCTAATGGTATTCCAAGAAATGCTTAAGGTGTTCCAAGGGATTTCAACGGATGCCTAAGGTATCTCAAAGGGTTCCAAGGGTGTTCCATATGGTTCACAGGGAAATATGGTTCTAAATGAAATAGAAACTATAAATATGGCTAAATTCGTTGGCAATCCGAGCTACTTATAATTATACTTGTTTTTACAAAGGTTTATTATATATATTACTTAATTACTCATGATGAGTAACTCATCATATATCATACATGTTCATGTCGCTGTAGGGTTCTTCAATCTCTAGTCTCTAGCTTGTAGACTTCCTCTCCCGACTCTCCACCCATGAATGTCATGAATGGAAAATATTGGTTAATAAATAACAGACCTACTCAAAAAGTATGGTACTATTTTTCTACTACTTAACTTAACTTTACTTTACTACTAACTTGACAATGACATTTTATGTGATATATGTGTCCCTAAGATGAACAAGGGACTTTCTTTTAGAATCTGGAATTGAATAAAAAAGGTACTTTACAGTTCATGTATCTTACCATTCATTGAGATTATCCTCTCTCATCATCATCCCATCTTTCTTAGCATCTAACTAAAATGACAATATGCATTCATGATTTTAGTTCTGAAAATCATTTCTTTCTGTGTTCTCTGTATTAAAAAGATATGCTACGTTACATGCTTATCTACGCTTCACGTTTATGATCATATCTGGTTGTCCTGTCATTATCCCCGTAGCCATCGGCAAGTAAAGTCAACGTTTTAAACGATTATATTTATTTCTCAATTTTTCTGATTTATCAGTAAATTTTAAACAGTTTTTAACAAATAACGACAGAAACATTTTTTTTAAATGGAGTCGGAAGTGAGCCCTTTAGCGCTACTAACACGTGATGTAGGTTTATTTTAGGAAATAATAGCAAACAGGCTTAATTCTTCTTCTTAAAAATATCAAACACTGTGGTAAATTTTCTTTTAAACCTGTTTTCTTTTTGTGCTTGGATTTACAGGCGTGGCATCATGTTTTAGTCCGTCTGGAACATCCTCTGGATTTCCGCAACGCTGCTAACACTCATTCTCTATTTCGGTTAATCTTGGAATCTGACCTGAAACAGAACTGGATGTCAGCCCTGTTTTTTGCCTGCCTTCCTCACTTCTCCAAGTTCATGTCCCGCAGTGAACTTCTCAATTTGCGACGAATCAGCAAAGGAACCAAATCCACGGTGGACACGTTCCTAGAAACAAGTCAATTCAATGGAACGTATCCACTGTTCAAGCTGGCACTTTGGGGCTACCTGGATCCGGCAAATGATCAGCAAAACATTTATTCCCTGCTTGAGGAGATGTGGCCACTGCAAATCACCAAAGTGGTTGGTTTATCAATAAGCTGTAATGAGCTCCAGGAAACATTCCGGGATTGTCGACCCTTCTTTCGGGCGTATGGCAGCCAGGTTTTGGAGCTCCGCCTAAAATATAACGACGATATTGCTCCACATCCGTTAAGATCCCTGGAATTACTCAGAGATATTCTGAAATACGTACCAAATCTGGAGAACCTATGTTTTCGGGCTCGATGTGATCTGCCAGAGCTGGAGGTACCCCACCAGCCATGGATTAACCGCGTGGAACGCTTTTGGCGAGAAAATCCCCTTCCAGAACTGCCACACCTACACAGCTTGGAACTGCACATGGCAAAATACAGATCCGGTTCTGGACTCTACGCTTGCCCCACAATTCGAGCATTTCTGCAAGCTTATGGATCCCATCTACACAAGTTGGATATATCCCACACACCCATAATGCCACGAGTAGTTATGCCCGTTATGGAAGATTTGCAAGTTTGGTTGTATTCTGCCGAGGATTTGGCGAATTTGCAGGCATGTCAGGCACCACTTGTGTGGATGAAAATAATCATTGGGGATACCTGTCCCATTACACCAAGTCAGTTCTTTTTGGCAATGGAAACCTTCAAGGCAACGCTGTATAGCCTAATTGTTGACAACAACAGTTGGGAGTTTGGCAGAATTGACAGGCTTCCGGAGCAGGTAGATCTACCCCATTTGGTAGCGTTGGAGTTAAGCGGTCGCTTTAATGGATCTACTGGACCTTCCTTTCCTTTCTTGTACAATTTCCAAAGGCTAAAAATTCTGGAAATTATGCTTGAGCATCCACCCCAGAGAGAATCCGATTCACAGGAGGAAGAGGAATATCAAGGAGATCGCGGTGATTTTCATGGGAAGCCGATGTTTAGCGATAGCCATTCTCCAGATCTGGTGGACTTGCGTAGGTCACAAGTTTGGGATCGGTTACCAGTTTTGCAGCAGATGCGGGTTATAGTTTGGCCTAACCCAACAACAATGAATTTTACCGCTATTAGCCGATCAGAATTTTAAGTCAGTAAAATAAATCGAGTCAACAGTGATCTTAACTTTAATCAGTTTTAAATCGAAGAATATTTATCCAGGTGAATGGTTTTAAAATACCATTTTTTAGCAGCTAGCTGTGATTTCAGTGCATTTAAAAAATAAAACAAAAAACTAGAAAAAAACCATTATTCTCACTCAAAGAAAAACGGAAGAACAAAATTTATTATTTATCTTCTACGATAAATAATATTATTGTATTTTACAATGATACGATGATAAAACCAATACTAAGAACGATATTTGCATTTTCAATAAAAGTATTTACATACACAGCAATCTAATAATGGCGTAGTGTTTTATTTTATGATTATATGCATATTTCATCACGTTAAATATTTATACCGAATTCATTTATTTCAAAGCAACGTTAGGGAACAAAGTCATTTCATAAATCATAATAATAGAACATAATAGATTCAAACAATTTTGTCTTTTGTAGCTTATCAACTTAACTTCTAAACAATTTCATTTTTAAAGATTAATTATCATTTCGAAGGCACGTACTCTTTATAATTTCATAGTTAATTAGTGGTTAGATCATGTCAAATGATTTGAATTTTTTCTCCAAATCCTTCCATTCTTCTGAGTTTAAGCTGGCAATAGACCAATTCTTGAAGGGGAACCGTTCAATGGACGCAGAGAATGGTCCGGTAAGAAGACACTTGACTCCTTTTGGGGTAATCTGAGAAAAAACAATATGCAATTAATATTAATAAGCAATTATAATATATTTCTGTCTTTGCAAACTACATATTGCTTATTTTGCGTTTTTTAAAATTCATTACCGATTCAACTGGAGATTCGGATGTGAGAAGTAAGTGAGTTAGCTTCATGTGACGAATGACCAACGAGAACAAGGTGTCCGTAATCTTGGGCATTTTATCCAGACCTTTCAGGGATAACTTCTTTAGATCTAAAATGTAAAAGCAAACTGTTGTAAAACTTTAAATTTCACGATTTAAACAATAAATTATATAAGAGTGGACTCACTTGTAAGTCTTAAGAAAACTGGATCCTCCTTATCTTCTCCCACGAAAGCCACATTGCCAAGCAGCTTGCAGGATTCCAAACTAACTTCCTCAAGATTTAGCAGGCCAGTCCATAGGGTCACTAGTGCCCTATTAGTTCCAAGCCAATTCACAATGGTCAACTTCTTAAGATTAGGACAGCTGCTAACAATAAGCTCTGTCCTTGGAACCGGCAGTCTCCAGGCCTTTTCCTTGAACACTAAACCCAGCTCTTGCAAGCTTGGTCTTTGAATATCACGAAAGAAGAAATGCAGCAAATAGTTTGTATCAAACAAAACGGTAATCCTACCACCAAAATTCCTGTCATTGTCATTAAACGCCACGATCCTTTTAACCCTTCGACAGTCCAACGTAATCTCCAAAGTTTTCAGGGCTGGCCAGTCAGGACGCGTCTGATCTGATCTAGGCATCAAGTAACAAAGAGATGCTTTCTGGATTTCAATCCTTTCCAAGTTGGGCATGTCAAGTGGAAACACGTGTGGCTCCAAGTTGATTAGTGACACCACAACTGCTCCCAACTCTGGACGTCTTTCCTCTGGAGATGTTTCCGGGTGAATGCGAATATGAAACCAGTTTGGGGAGACATTGTACAGTTTGACGTTATTTTCCAGGCATTCGACACAGAGGCGGAGAAAACTGCTCGACACAGCTGCGCTGACACCAGCAAACTCAAGGGGATTTAGGGGATTAAAATCCCTTTGCCGGTGTAAGTTTCGGAGATCAATTCCCTTTAATTTGATTCCTTGTGGATTGGACTCGCGTTGTTTCTTAAACCGACATACAAATGCGAGAAAGCTCATTCCCACTGCGATATCAGGCTCTTCTATCTCGCCTACTTCATGTCTTTCAGCATGATTGCAAGGAAAGCAGAAATACTCTAGATCGGGGCAAGTTTTCAAAACATCCAAGCAGAGGCTTATCATGTTTCCAATGTGTCGTGCAGAATCCCCGTTGTCAATAATTAGCCTCTTCAGTTTTGTGAAGTGAGAGGCAAGCCGGTCAGTAATAAAGTTGCCATCCTGAACGGCTCTCTCCATCATTTGCGTTGCAGCATGTCTCATTTCTTCCTCAGAAGACCAATTCCCTCCAATTCCCAATTTGCCTGCTTGGAAGCTCTCCATGTTTATCAATCCCTCCAGAAAGTGCAATTCTTCACCCAACAAACGAACCGATATCTCCTTCACTCTTAGGCTCCTGACGTGTTTGCCATACCTCTCTAGAAACTGGGACGTGGATTGCAACTCGTTCTGGTAGAACTTGTAGCCTGACATCTCATTGTTCAGAAACAGCTTTGTGGTGGGGATGCCCATCTCCAGAAAAGCTTGCATGCTTTTCTCCTTCTGATTGACCTCAAGTTCAGGTGCCACCTCGGGATGAGCATTAATGTAGTGGTTGGTAATCCTACGGGTTGTTTTGCAAACCCGGCGGAATCTAAGCAGGTCATTCCATTCCAAAAAGGGCAGAATGTGATCCTCGATCTGAAACAAAGCAATTTGAAACGAGGGATTAAAAATTTCATTGTCACCTTTCACTGGGGTTAGCACTGTAATAATTAATTTTCTTACCACATCCTCCTCATGGAGATCCAGCAAGTTCATTGCGTAATCCTTATTTTCGGAAGTTTCTGACCCACTGACCCAAGGACCGATCTCCTCAATAACCGCTACTCCTAAAAAATTAAATTATTTATAAAAATATTGAGGTCAATCCGATTGAAACCCTTCCCACCTTTCAATATTGGTAAACTCTAGTAAACTTACAGTGTTCCAAGTGTCACAAGTTTTAATCTCGGAAACCTTTGTTGGAGGAAGTTCCCACCAGTTGTCTATCTAAAGTTTTCCAATAATATGGTACAAACTTCAATTGAATTGAAAAAACAGTCACCATTTTGTCCGCAAACTGATCAACTTTGAACACAATGACGACAATGAGTCAAGAGTAGCAGAGATGCAGAGAGAAATTCTACTAAACCAATGCAATGCTCTGAAGCAATAATGATTTGGGAAACGAAGTGGTATTAAAGCCTAATTTACATTGGCTTCGCATGTTACGAAATACTTACGTTTTTGTACACAAAGCAAACAAGACTGAAGTTCAGTCAGTCACTGAACGTGGTTGAAGTTGAAACTAATGCATGCTTTGCATAATTATTTTCTGGAACAAAGAAAGGCAGCAAACTCGAGTCAGATTCTGACTTTCCGAAGGGAGGAGAATGGCTGCATGTTCATGATATGAACAAAGACTGCCATTGCATTGCATTTGCATTTTTGCTTTTAGCATTTTTATGACCTAAGCCGCATTAGTCATTGGTTGAGAACGATACGTAGTTTAAGTCTTTACGTCGGTGCTGTTATGCATGGAAAATTAATGCACAAATGCTTCAAAATTCGAAAGGTATTAATGTAATATTATTTTTACCGCACTTTATCAATCAAAATCATGCTACACAGCTACAACCTCATTTTTATATAATAGTAATGATTATTATTGTATTGTAACTACAAATATTTTGATAAAGGACAGAAGTCACTTTTCACAGAGTTTGGTTGGTTGTAGCGTAGCGAATGATGGTACAATTTTTTTTCTTTTTCTTTACAATTCATTTAAGTACTGTAATATTCTATACATAACATGATGTTCAAACAATAGCTCTAAATCATTTCATTCGTAATGAAGAAAGGTTCCTTACCCGTCTAGTCGCTTCACGATACTTCGTCTGTTATAGAAAATCTGATTTTTTGAAAACGAAATTTAATTGTTTTGAGGGCAAAAAGATAAATCAACAAAAAATGCAATCTGTAGCCAGAAAATGAAAACTCAGCATAGTGGTACAATTATTATTAGAAAACTTTCGTGTTTTTGGATTTTTTAAATGTAAGATTATGTGAATAACAGTAATATGTTACTTTTTAAATGTAGTCGCCGCAGCGGTGGGTTGGGTCGATTTGGAAGCTGAAATTAAAGTATGGAACAACAATTTTGAATCATGTTGCATTGAATTGAATGAACAAGACTGTAAAGTATCTCCATACGTTTGTGTTCCCGTACATCCGAAGGCATTCATCAAAAAAACATATACCTGGGTGATTTGCATGGACTCGTGGTTTCCCTTTCTATGAGAATCGTGATTCTATCCTTGTACCTAACTTTAAGGGCGACAAGGAGGACTGTCACTGTTTCCACAGAGTAGTAACCTCTATCACCATAGTCCCTCATGAAAAGGTAGTTTGTGTCTGGAAATAATCCTACTTGAAACGAAACGAATTCATGCAATGATGCCATCATGGCGCGTATACTAATGTCCTAGAACAAAGAATGAAGGAAGCAGGCTCGAGTAAAGAAAGTAGGGTTGGATGCATCATGGGCAGACATCCTACCAAACTGCATATTATGCTGCATTAAACATCTTGGTACAACAATAATTTTGTAATCAAATTGGAATTTGTTTTCAGTAGCCAACTTGTTTCAGTATGTTTATAGTTCATGATACTACTAAAACAGGTTAGATTTTTTGGATAAGTTCTATGCTCGAAAGAAAGTTAAACAACAGCATGATTTAAAAACTTAGCACATTAGATCACAAAGTTATATTATGTATTATTAGCTGAGACACAAACTTATTCATCAAGAATCCTACAGCATTCATTTGCATGGCATTAGTATTACTAAGAAATGGATTTGAATTAAAGATTAATATGGGCCCATCATGCTACAAGCTTCAAATAGGTAATTTATGTTATAAATGTATAAAAAACTAAAGAATGACTAGGAAAAATATCCAAGAGAAATGGTCAAGATACATTGTCTAATGTAACTGAACAAAGCTAAAATATAAAAGTACCAACTTAAGAATAAGTAAAAATCAATTTTCGTTTCATCATTTGTTTTCAAGTCATGCTATTTCGGTGAATAAATTGGAGACCAAAAGCACATTTTGAGAAACCATTACACAACATGCACACCATGACTAGTAGAATCATCAAAATGCAGTCTACTAAAAAACGAAGGTCACCTTTTACTGGCTCTTAATTCATAAATGGCCAGTGAATTATTTTATATTATTGCCAGTCAACGTAATGCTAGATGTGATGTGATATTTGTCGATTTCCAATTATATTGAGCCAGTACAGTAATCGCATCTTTTCTTTGACCTTGTAGTTGCGTAACTCAAAAATATAAGCCCGCATCCCGCATATATACTATTAGTTATGAGATAAAAGCATAATTGGCATAAAATGTTTGTACACATTAATTGCATTATCTATCTCTTCATATGCATTGAATGAGGTTTATCAAAATGTTGAAAGATTCATACTACAAAGTTATAGCATCATCTCAAGTGTAAGCAAGTTGGTATATTTGTAAAAGTTGGTAAAACCTGGCAGCATGTTTAGAAATCGGTTCAGTTGCATTAGTTTATAGCACTGTTATCCGTTACATTACCAAGCACAAAGTGTTTCTGAAATGGACAGCCTTAAGATTTCTGATTTTGTTAAAACTGCAATTTTGCTACTTACATTTACAAAGTCGAGTTTTTGTTTAGACTGGGAAAACGCTAAAGAGCGATCATGTTCGCAGATGCCTCTGGATACGGTTCCAACAGATTTGAACTGGGTATGTCTGTCAGCATATTATACTGATATAATATACTGTTAATGTTTATAAAATAAAATAAATAATAATTATCGATGATTTTTATGATTTTAATTCTCCAGCTTACGTCTATTAAAACCTGGTATTATCCTTTAATGAGTCGATATGACCTATATAAAGGTGCACGTGATATTGTAAAAATGGATCCGAAATTGCTTCGAGAAGATGAATTATATTATGATAGTTGCATAACATGGGAAATGACAGAAAAGAAGCTTGTTATTCGGGGATTTAATGACAGGAAGTGTGAGTATGATTATGAACCTTTAGACAAAGGGTTTGAGTCCTACAATTTTTTTACTGCAGGGGGTAAGGACTAATTTCATTGAATATTTGCATATATAACAAAAAATACAAATAATCATCGTTTTTTTTTTCAAAACGTGATGTCTATACTTTTTTTATATAATCTTGATTTTTTTAGGAAACGGTGGAACTTGCTATACAACCCTAACGGATAACAAAACATTTACGTTTGCTGTTGGATGCCTGTCTGACGATCAAATGGTTTGGGGAGTTGTTAGTCCATTCAAAACACTACCAAAACAAACTGTTCAATTGATTCATAGTCATGCAGAGTCTTTGGGTTTTAATCGGGAATATTTCACCGGACTTCGGTATGACTCTTGCAGCAAACAAGAAAAGATGTAGCCAATCTTGAGAGCATTTATTGTAGCTTGAATAGATCCTGAGGAATAAAAACTACTTCAAGTGAATCACGCACAATTATAAATGAACGTGTTTCAGTATATACATTGACTTTGCAACCAAAGTTTTCTAATTGTTTTCTTAGATGACCAACATACCAAGGAGACTATTCAAAACGTACTTGCAGTTACATATAAGACTTATACTGAATCGTTATATAATTGCTTTTGTAATGTAAAAGTGCATTCAATAGACACAATGAGTTTGGCTTTAAGAATTACTGTAAACACAAATTAATAGAATTTAAGATTATAATAATTCAAACAATGCGGTTTTTTTTTAATAAATAAAAGCAATTTGCTATTTATGTTACTCTGATCACATAGAAGTCATAAAATTTTTGCATTCGTTGCAGATATTTCAGTCTAAGAAATAGTTTCATGTTTTGCTCCAATTCCGTCCGTTTTTCTAGCTAGACTGGAAAGTGGACACTGCACTGCCTCAACCACACACAACCACAAACAAGACAAAATCCCCAATCAGAAGTTTTCGGTGCACTTTTGTTTCATTTCATTGTGCATCATACCGCAACCAAAAGTGCCACGAAACCTTGTAATTTTGCCTTTTGGAATAAGGTAAGTCCTTATGAAAATATACCTAGGTGTTTTACTAATTTATTGCATCATCGACAAGTACTTCTTGACCCTATTTTATGGGTGAATATGAACAAGTTTTCGCGAACTTGAGAAAGGCTAGAATCGCGCGGTCATATAGTTCAGAGTTCAATAACCCACGTTGTAGTTTTATTCCTTTGCAAGTTCATTGCCTTTGGGCAGCTGAGCTCGCACTCCTAAATTTCCGTTTTTTGTCTCTTACTGCTTTGCTTTTTAGTTTGTGATTCCGACTACTTGTTAATTTGTCAAACTATAATAGCAAGCAAGATAATTAGTTTATCAGTTTGGTTTTTGGTACTCAATTTAGTGAAAATTTTTACTAATAAGGTTTAAGGACGCCGGACGGTTTGATTATGGAATCCAAGTCCCACGCCCATTTCGCCAGCCAAAGTAAACGCACAACCTTTTTCCAAAGTGCCACGTACTCTTATCCATGCTCTTGTTGAGTGTGGAAAATTGATTGCTAATTGTCAATTATAATTTGAATGAGCATTATTTTATTAACTTGGTTTTCAGGCTTTCTCATGGATCATAATTGCACAGAGACGCGGCAGTTATTGAACTGTGACGTGTCCGTGGTGGATGAGGAGGCGGAGTATGTCCGGGAAACCGACTCGGGATTTGCGATGATGGCAGATGAGCAGGATCCCCTCCAAGAGGCTGCAGGCGTTAGTTTTGCTGCAGTAGTTGGGAGATTACAAGTTGAACTGCGGAACACGCAGTTGAGATTGGAAGAAGCACAAGAGATGCGTAGAAGGAAAGATGACAGCCTGTTGCTCCAGAATGACCAATTGGAAGAAATGAAAAGGGAAATTGCTGAGCTAAAAAGTGAAGGGAAAGAGCTGAGGGAAAAGTTGGAAGGAGAAAGACGAGACCATGAAGAGAGTTTGAAAGACAAAACTTTCAAATTAATGAAGCTGAAGGAGTTGTTGGGGGAGCAGCAAATGAACAGTGACTTGGCATCCGAAAATTATAGATTGAAACAATTGCTGAAGGAAAATGGGATTGATGACGGCCACGATGAAGCAATCATGGAGGAGCCAGTGATTGTTACACCAAAAGTAGGTTTAGCCGAAGAAGGCCACCCAAGAACTTTACGAGGTCCTGTGAAACAAGGCAGTATACCCTGTGCCATGTGCCCCGCCGTACTAAAGAATGTCTGGGATTTAAAAATGCACAGTTGGGAGCAACACCAATTGTAAGTTTTATATTTTGTCAAAATTATTCATTAAATAATCGTAATCCAGTGGTCTTACATAATTTTAATTTAAACTAAACAGAACTCGGGTGTCCATTCCTCCAACAACAAGCTTCCGCAAAACTTTACATGGAGTTAGAAAGTCAAGTGTGAAGAATAAGACGACTCATGTTGGAAAGAAGTTTGACTGTGAATGGTGTATGAAACAGTTTAACACGCAGGCTCAACTAAAATCCCATGTGGAAACTGCGCACATTGACACATACGGCGATGGAAAGTTTACTTGTGGAAAGTGTGCAAGGACGTTTCTAGCGAGGACTGATTTACGGAAACATAGACATGTACATCGAATGAAGCAAAAGTAAAACCCAAAGTATTGCATTTTTAAATTTTAATTTGAAATAAAATTCACACCAATTTTTCATTTTAAGTTGCAACTTGTTAATTTTATTATTAACTGAGACACACTTTTATTAATCAACAACCAAACATATTTACATTCATTTGCATAGGATAATACATAAATAAATCGAGTTAAAGATTAAAATGAACCCATTCAAATATAAGCTTTCATAAATATAAATAAGAATCACAGATCAAGTTTTCATATTAGTAAAACATTACTTCACATTATTTTATAAATCATAGGTTTGATTTCACGTTAACTTAACAATCAGCAGCACAGTACTAAAATTGGAATTTCATGTAATAATAATTCAGTGTAAACGAGCATCACTAAGTACGCCGATACAACCGAACCACGGTTAAGTCCTTTGACTTTTGCGTAACCTCTATTCCCGACGGACTGAACTTGTACTCCGAAGTGCCGGAGTTTCCATCCGCAAACTTGAGCTCCTGTTTGATGACGTCTCCTTCCTGGGTAAACACCGTCTGAAAATAAGAGAAACGAGATAGGTCATGTAATAGTCTTGTAACGATTCGGCATAACGATTACGAATTCAAAATGGCTTAAAGTTATGCACGATAATACACTTACTTTGAATGGTCGGTGATCCACGTACTTGTCCTCGCTCTCTTTACCCAGCTCGAAAGTGGTCTCCTTGGTTGTCAAGGGCGTTACAATTTTGTACTTGTATGCATTGGCACCCGCCTTTTCAAGTTCAATGTTGATCTTAATCTTGGTCATCACTATGCGGAAGTCTTCGTGAACTCCTGGAAAGACAGACAAAACAGAACAAGAATTAGTTGTCTTCAAAACACCATTTTGAAGTCGTCATTTCAAGGGTTTTATAACTTGTTAGAGACTTACCCAATGCTTCCAGGTAGGCGTCATAGGCAGGATCCTCAGGGTTGGATATTAGCTCATATTTCCCTTCCACTTGGGCTGAACTGATCCTGCCTGAAAAAATGCAAACAAAAAGACAAAGACATTAAACATCAGAATGCATAGATGCATCCCATCAAAGTGCGTAGGTTTACGCTGTTTGCCCCAACTTACCCAAAGTGAAAAGGAAGAGGGTAACAAAGACCCCTCTGGCATTAGACTTGAAGATGGCAAGCATTTTGGTGCTGGTTGTTTATGAAGATAGGTACTTCCTTCTTCCTTGGCTTCTTCTTTTTACTTTTCCAAACAAAAGTTTGGAACTTGAATGATTTCTAGGCTAAAATTGCTCAGCTTTTATACCCGGCGATCCGGAGGAAGATTGTCGTTATCATACGTGTTATAACAGGTCACGCCACCAACCCGTGCTTAATTCAAAGGAAAATCATGACGAATTAAGTACCTATTTAATTTCCAAATAATTTCGGTTTGTTTTGCATTCGGTTGCCAGTAGTTACAAAGTCAAAACAGACAGTTTTAACGGTTACCGTTTTAACTTAAAACATTTCAATGAAGAATTTTGTACATTTTATGCATGCATTAATTTAAACAACTTAATTGTAAAAAAAACTTAGACTTGCATTTTACTACTACAAACATGTTTATTCACAAACCTAAAATGATAAGGAGGAATTTAAAATATATCATGCCATTGTCATAGTCATGTAACGGCGAATCAAAACAATACACAACACACAACTCGATCGACTGCAAAATGCAATTAAGAATTTCATAGAATCGGAACTAATAGTTTGTCCGACAAACTGAAAATATGGTATGATCCATAATTTGTTTACTATGACTCATTAAAAATCGTTCTGGATTTTTCTAGAGGATGATGTCATGTTCTAAAGCGTGGATCATGGGTCCTCAAATGACATGCAGGGAAACTTCCATTTCCATCTTGTACAAGTGTAAAACTATGTCATTGTAACTATAATATTACGTCAACACCTTATAATGCCGCCTATGTATTAAAAAAGAATCAAATGATCAAATCTAAAGATTTAGGCTTATGCAAATCATTAGCATTTCTAAATTATTAATTAGCATAATGAGGGAACGGACCTTTTTTAAAGTTTCATCAAGCCTTTTTTGTCTTCTATAAATAGAGACATGCCATTTAGTATTTCCTTTAAAATGGCAATAATGAACCTATCAAAGATGCAGAAAATTATGCAATTTTACATAAAAAGTAACTTCCCACAACTTTTATTGCAATCATTTTCCAAACTTCTTCTAATTATCATAGTACCAGGGTAGATATTTTCATTTTCTGTCAAACTTTTGCCAATAAATCCAAAGATGGTACATCATTAGCACATAGTTCTTAGTTAAGAGTTTAGAGAAAAACTCAAATCCAGCTGAAAATCTGAGAGCGTAATGACATCATTAAACACTTTACTCACTAGGTAATAAAGCGAATCTTAAAAACACGTTGTCTTCACTTTTACGCTTTTACGAGTAAGATTCTTGAAAGTGAGATTTTTTGACCCCAGCAATTTTTCTTCTACTTAAAGAAACATCATCGTGATCATGACAACAGTAGCTTAAAACGTAAAAGCGGATTACAAAGCCAGAAAATCTCAGAAACCCGCACGAAAATGCATCAATTTCGTTGAGGCTTTAGAGTTCAAAGCGATTCAAAAGACATTTTGTAACTTAATAGCAGCAGTCTTGCAGTGATTTTCTCCTGAGTATTTCGATTTTCATTTCATGCCATAAAATTGTTGAAAGCCAACTTCTAGATACTACTAGATACTGCATTGTGCAAGTAGTGTTTACTTCCTACTACCCTGACGTTTGAGTCTTTAGACAGATAGATTGGATGATGGTTAGGTATGTAGTTTTTCAATAATGGTCAAACCGTTTGGCTTTTGCAGCCTTTTTTCAAGTCTTAAACGTCATCCCTTTTGCCGTAAAAAGATGCGTTGCTAATTATCCTCCAAAGCTAAGCCAAAAGATGAGCTGTGAAGAGAAATCATGTGCATCTTGTCAGACTTGCAGGAATATAGGGAAATGGTCATTTAATTCGTTATATGGCTTTATGTGCTAAGCCAAAGCTCATTCTGACACTTTCATTTTTACTACTGCAGCAACAAAGAAGGCAATAATTTAAGTGAAGATGCTGCTATGCTTCCATCATTGGTCATTATTAATAAGCATTTACTTTATTTTAGATTGTACACTTGCATAGTATTACGCTGCATGTTCCGTTTCCATAATATACCATCCCATCTCAACCACCCCCACAACTTCTTACCAACCATGCAAACCAAGCCTTCATTTCATAAAGGTTTTGAAAGTTCAGCAACCCATCTGTTCATCTTTATGAAAGGAAGACGTCAAAAGGTGTTGATAGCGGAAGATAAATCATTGATTTATGGACGCCAACCATTTTAACGGGTTTGCTGGAATTCATTTTTAAATGGTTACAGGCCATTAACAATTACTCAGTTGGCATATATAGACATTAACATGCTAGCCTTTAACTGATTTTTTGGCACCTTACTTGGTTTTTTGCCTGACTGAAGCATTATCTGTCAGAAATGTGAATAGCTGAAGAAGTACCGAAAATGATTAATGTTATTGCTCATTTTCCTCTCCAGTCGTAATGTAATGCTCTCTATGTATTGGCAACCTAAACATTCATGTATTTTTTTTTCGCTTGGAATGATTCGTCTCTAAACAGTAAAAGTGTTGAAATTCTTTATCTCAATTCAACCGACAAATTAGAAGGCAAAAATATGTACCTTGCTGAAGATGAAAGCTAAAGAAATTTACAAGTAGCTACAAAGCTCGACTTTAAGAAATGTCTTTGATGAAACCGCTTTTAGCATGTGACACGTATTAATTTACTCGATTGCTAGTTTTTATTGTTATCAATGAACTAACTTAAAAACATATAAAAATGCATTGCACGAGTCGGGTAAAGAGAAAACAATGATGTCTTTAAGGCCTATTCACTTTTAACTCGATGTATCATTGAATATTATTATTAGGAAGTTTATAATGGTTTTATAGGAATAACAAACAGGAAAAAGAAAAAGTGAATCCGTAAGGATGAAGAAAGTGCCTATTGTTCTAACCTAAGCTAACTGTAAAGACGAAAACACAAAACTGTTGTTTTAATAATGTTTCTGGCTGACTTGAATGAATCAGAAATGAACTTTTGTTTCTATCATATCCGATTCACAAAATTTGTGAATAATTACGAAAATTGTTCTTTGTGGAATTCAGACAATAAGGCGATCATTTGCAGCAATTGCAACCAGCAGCACCAGGGCAGTAGGATATTTTTGTCTCAATATTTACTTCTAAAATATTTAGAACTCGCAAATAATTTCAATCTAAACCAATTTTATGCAAAAACTCTCCTAAGCAATAGAATACGCATGTTTAATAATGCCAATTTACTTTTGTAATTGTGCTTATTTATCTCTAGTACATAGTAAAAAGATGCAACATATTTTTGCTTGCTACGTCGTTTCAAACAATTAAAGAACCATTTGCGTTCAAGGTAATTAGCCAGATGAACAGATAAACTATGCTACCACAGTAGGCACTGAGTGACTTTTAGATAAACATGGTCATGCAAGTGATGCTGATAAAACAAAGTCGTTAAGAGTAGTCTTCTGAAACATGACATGTAAAATCCAACATTTTGCATGTATTATCTTCTATTTGGATACCTAAGTACTAGGACCTAAAAATTATAAACTTGCGAACAAACTCAGTTTTAATCTGGACTTTAGACTAAAGGATACCTTCAACCCAACGCATTAAACCCAAAGTTCATGGCTCATGCGTTTTTATGACATCCGTATAAACACAAATTAAAATTGACTTGTCCATAATAACGTTCAGATTTTTGTAGACGTTTACGTGCCAAAAGGTTCATTAGCGTGATCCTAATAAAATACGTATATATTCTATTTTTGTCGTTTTCAGAAGATTCCAAGGTTTGCAATTGGTGAATCACAAAATACGAGATGCAAATGCATGTAAAATTCATGTAAATCATCATCACCAGAAAGAAACAAAAGCTTTTGATTTTGTTTTGCAGAAGCTTCTTCTCATTCTCATAAAAACATGCTTAATAGTGTTAGTGGTAAACCTCTTCGTTATATTCAATGCCATTTCACACGTTCCTCCATTTTTCAATACCATTTTTCTCAACAAAACGTGCATGCACGCATTTTTCATTTTTCATCGTAATAACAACAAAATGCAAAAACTCTATAACCTTTAAAGTGCATGCCAAAGCGCTTTTGCGATGTTGCATTCTTTCTGGCCGAAGCATATTTGCACTCGGAGAGCCATGTACACGACTTTGTAATTTGTGAGAACTTTCAAGTTATAAAAGAGGGATTGCGATTGAAAATTAATGCGCGTAGCGTTGTTGCACTAACTCTTTAAACCATAGATACGGACAACCTGTTAGTTTGTCAGCATCTTCTACTACACAGGTCACAGTTGGAATTACTAAAATCTTCTATCTATCATCAATCAGCCATAATGTATATCATTATTCATCATCCTCGGCAGTCCTCTCGTCCTGCATGTATGACCAACGCAGATGAATTGAACCTTTTCCACTTTAACTATATGCTTTTCTATTTTTATTATTATTGCCTTGTAGAAGAAGTGAACCATATTATTTACGCCTACTACTGGTCAAACTATATTATTTTGCCTCAGGCTGATTGCACTTTTTCGCATTTTCAGGATGATAAAATACGGCAATAAACGACAGGAAATATGGTGGGTTGCCTACAGCACACGGCACACTGCCTACAGCACACGTTCCAGCACACTGCCTACAGCACACGATACAGCACACTGCCTCTAGCACACGGCCCAGCACACTGCCTACAGCACACGACACACTGCCTATAGCACATGGCACACTGCCCCCAGCACACGTTCGTTCCAGCACATGACACACTGCCTCAAGCACACGACACACTGCCTACAGCACATGGTCCAGCACCCTGCCTACAGCACACGCTCCAACACACTGCCTACAGCACACGCTCCAGCACACTGCCTACAGCAAACGAATGAGCGCAAATTACCTCCGGCGCGCAAAGCAAAACTCCAGCGCATCGCGTACGTGACGCCAGAACAACAAGCATGAAAGAGACATGCACCATAATAAAAAAAACTTACACAAACTATTTGTTACAAGATATTATGTCAAATATATTTCTAATTTTAGTGAGGTTAGGTTGGTTTAGGTAGGTTAGGATCCATTCAGGTTTTTAGTTAAGACGGATTTTTAAAAATTGTCCCCTATATTGTAACCCAACCAGACTTTTGTAAGTTTTGTAAATTTCATGCTTTTTATTTGGGTTCGAATTAAACAGAATAGAATTTCTTGGATTTTATTGAGAATTTAATAAATTGCTGGAATAATTTCTTATATTTGTAGTTATATTTTTAAAAAATTATCTGGGACAAAAGTTTATTATAACTTAAGTTTATCTTAAGTTCGACATTAGAATCCATAGAAATATTATTAAAAGTCAACCGAAAATCAACTGAATTATGTATTGAATTTAACTGAAAACCAATGAAACCCAACTAAAAATCCAATTGAAGATCCATGAAACCCAACTGAAAATCCATGAAACTCAACTGAAAATCCATGAAACTCAACTGAAAATCCATGAAACTCAACTGAAAATCCATGAAACTCAACTGAAAATCCATGAAACTCAACTAAAAATTCATTAAACCCGATTGAAGATCCATTAAACTCAACTGAAAATCCATGAAACTCAACTAAAAATCCAATAAACCCGATTGAAGATCCATTAAACTCAACTGAAAATGATGAAACCCAACTGAAAATGATGAAACCCAACTGAAAACCCATGTAACACAACTAAGAATCCAGGAAACTCAACTGAAAATGATGAAACCCAACTGAAAATCCATGAAATCCAACTAAAAATCCATTAAATTCAATTGAAGATCCGTGAAACCCAACTGAAAATCCGTGAAACCCAACTGAGAATCCATGAAACTCAACTAAAAATCCATTAAACTCAACTAAAAATCCATTAAACTCAACTGAAAATGATGAAACCCAACTGAAAATAATGAAACCCAACTAAAAATCCATTAAATCCAACTGAAAATCCATGAAACCCAAGTGAAAATCCATGAAACCCAATTGAAAATCCATGAAACCCAATTGAAAATCCATGAAACCCAATTGAAAATCCATGAAACCCAATTGAAGATCAATGAAACCCAACTGAAAATCCAGGAAACCCAATTGTAGATCAATGAACCCCAACTGAAAATTTAGGAAATTCCACTGAAAATTATGAAAACCAACTGAAAAGCCATGAGATCCAGCTAAAACCTTATTAAATCCAACTAAATTACTTATGAAATTCAATTGAAACCCAAGTAAATTATTCGTGGAATCCAGTTAGAACCCATGTAAAGTATTTAAGAGACCAATAGAATTATCTAACTACAGGAATAGAAATAGAAGCAATAACATCACTACGCCTATGAAACCTATGTTATTTGTTGACCGATTACTTTATCTCAATAGATACGCAAAATTACAACAAAAATATTCAAAAAAGACACAGCAGAAATTATTTGACCTGGCTTGCTGCTTGTCTCAACAATAGAATGCACTGGCACTAAGGAGATAAAGTAACCGTTCAAAACTATACCCTGCTTCACCTTTTTGCTTAGATTTCCATTCCTCTTTTTAAAATTTCTTTTAAGAGACCCAATTGATATTTTCCACTTCATGTAAACGCTACTTAAGTTTCATGTATTTTCACCTGAGTTTCAATGATTTGGATTCCATAAACAATTCTGTTGGGTTTCATCATTTTCAGTTGGGTTTCATGCATTTTCAATTCTGAAATCATGGAATTCATTCGGCCATATTTACGTACTCTTAAATCGTAAACCGGTGAGGGCACTATATACATTTGTTCACTAGACCACGTTTGCCTTTACGAGTGTGTGTTGGCTGTGTGCTGGGTTCGTCTTGCTAGGAGGTTAGTGTGCTTGTACATGTGATGGCTAGAGCAGTCCGTGTGTGTGCTGGACCGTGTGCTGTAGGCAGCGTGTCGTGTGCTAGAGGCAGTGTGCTGGATAATGTGCTGTAGGCAGTGTGTCGTGTGCTAGAGGCCGTGTGCTGGATCGTGTGCTGTAGGCAGTGTGCTGGACCGTGTGCTGTAGGCCGTGTGCCGTGTGCTGGGGGCAGCCTGCCAGGAAATATCTATACGATAGAGAAGCTATAGGTTACAAAAGTGCATTGCTACACGTTAGAAATCTCGCAAACTAGCACTTTTACGCTTTGTAAAATGCATGATGACTGATGACTTGAACTTAAGTTGTGCACAGGCATGCAATATACTTTGTTTTAAAAAGTGACATTATTAAAAAATCGAAACTCATTCAACCTGTGTAGCACATTAAAATATGTACACGTGCAAAGCAAATCAACTGGCAATAATCGATATGGAAGTTTCTAAACTGATCGGGAAAAAACATGCAAACTTGCACCGGCAAATTTTCATGCTAAATTCATCATAATAATATAATTTTCATACGCACACGAGATTTTTTACGCATATCTCGCCACTTTCAATTTTTACGTCTTTATCGTTCTGTATTATCTGTATTAAAAATGCTTATTATTTTATGATGCTACTTATTACTGCTGCTACTGCAGTGTGCGTTGCAGTTCAGTGAAGTTTACAGAGTTGCATGCAAATTGCCAGCCACAAGTAAACCCAACGTCTATATTTGTTACCAGCATTGTTAGCTTATTGTTGAACAAACCATAAAAATAAATATGCCATTCAGCTGCCAACTTAGCGTCATGTCATACATGTTTTTCTGCTCTTGAAATTAAAACAGGTACTAGTATCGCCGCCACTACCACCACCACCACCATTAAATAACAACAATAATCATTATCACTCTCCAATCATTCTATGCAGTCATCTCTGATTTTGCACGTCGCGTCATAGTCACTTTGTGACTGACTGACAAGTAGCAAAAGGCAACAATGGCAAAGAATCGAGAGAACGACAAAAAGGTGAAGAGCTGAAGCTACACAGTGAAGCTGTATATTTAAGCCCAACATTTTCTCTGCACGACAATAAGTAGCTCAGTCTTTGTCAACTTGGACAGCAAAAGGTGTCTTCATGCAGGATCATCGTTTTCTAGAGTTTTCATTGTTGCACAGCAACATCAACTGCAGTACGCTATCCTACTACATTGCTATATCTATCTTGTCACTAGTTGGATGTTTGGGTTTTATTGTGCGGCTAAAAATGGATTAAAAAAGCTCGAAAAGAGTACTCACCATGCACGATGTGCATGTTACACCTGAACACGGGCCAAAAAGCTCTGTGTTACAGAGATGCGCAACTCAAGCTTCGGCAACGTAGCCATCATTCAAGTAGGACATTGTTGAGTATTGTTAGAGAGCTGCGACAGGTAGCCAGAGAATCGACACAACAAGAAAGTGCACAGAGGGGTACTGCTCTGTTGTGATGATATTGGGATACCTGTTTTAAAGGCAGGTTTTACGATCCCTCAATGTATGTATTTAGTTCGTCAGAGTTTTATGTCTCGTCTAGCTTTAAAGTAAACCACACCACAACAGCAGCAGTATATACACAAGGCAATAATGGGGATGGGGGATGAGAATGACGGATATCGTGAATCCTAAAAAAACACAAAAGCATACATGTACCTAGGCATATTACCTGAAAAGAACAAACAATTTTTTTGGCTTGTCGTGAGCGAACATTGTGGTTGTGTCTACCAGAGTTCGAAAGAGATTCCCTAAAAACCTCTATTTGAAACGTATCCTTGACAAAACTCTGCTCTCTGCACTGGCATGGCAGCAGTGCAAGAATAAGTGGAAAAACTTGATATTCTTATGATTTTGTTCTTTACCATTATTTCATCCAAAACACTAAGACTATTACAGTCTCTCTTTAGCGAGCATAATATTCAATTGTTATATAGTCTCTCCTGAGAATACACACGATTACTACACACACACAAGTAAAACGCTCTGCAAAAGTTGTAATTGTTGCATTGTCGTTCTCTACGAGAACAATAAAAACGCTATATTATATTCTACATGCTCATGCTTTTCCCTTCTCAGTTTCAGAGAGGTGGGATTGTTGTTGCCGTTGTGTTTTTGTGGTTGCTTTTATTGTTGGTAAGCCAGTGAAGAATAGTGAAAAAATCCTGTTTTTTTCATCTTCTGCTCTATACTGACCATTAACCATGCACTTTTACTAAGAAAAGTTTAGCAAAGTTTATATCGAAAAAAAGAAACGAGATCTGTGTGCAAATTCGAAAAATGTTGATCCGCCGATCCGGCCCATGAAAAAAAACCATGAAGTCTATCTGTGCAACAATAGCGTTCTATAGAATCACGTAATTATCATCTTCGTCATCTTTTCCTTTTTACTATACATTCGTCTATCTTCTCTTTTCTTCTCGTTAAAAACTCGATAACCAAAAAACCAACTTTAATTTCACGTACGTTATATACCGACGAAACCGAGATAGAGCGAGATGCTCATTATTTTCAATCATTACAGAGCAACAATACAGACAGGTAGAATAGTACAGGATACGGATACATTTTTGGATACTCTTTTTTTCACAAAGCCGTTCGCAGAGCATTGTTGAATTTTTGATAGGGTACAATAGCAGTACAGGTAACAATAATTGTGTCTTGTGCATTTATCCTCTCTTCTCTGCCTTGTTGTGCACAATAATATACTTAGGCATTGCTGATATAATATGCAAAGATACAGCAATATAATACCTTGTTCATCTCATACAATTCATGAAAGATCATACAAAACATGTTAATCAGTGTAATCACAGAGTAAATGTTGCCAAACAACATGTTCCTTCTTTGATATTTTTTTCTTTCTACGACGATACGACACATACACACAACTTCAAAAAGACTACTAAAATAAGCAATATAAAAGTTTTCGAATATCCTACTAGTCAACCTCATGTTCTAAATTATTAACGGCCCTCTTCTCATTTTAAAGCACAACAATCACCAATAATGCTCCCATATATTCAGTTCGCTATTGGGTTGAGTACAGGTTTTGGGTTTTTTTAATAATGTATTTTTTTTCTGTAGAGCTCTAGATATAATATTCAAATATACACCTGGAAGCTATACAAGACTACCTTAACAAGTGGAAAGTGTCTCATAAAAAACTGCGAATAATATTTTTGTGCAAAGCGGAAATACATTGTTGTAAATTTTTTTACTAAGCGGCTACGGCTACTAAAAATGTAAAACAAAATGTAACTCTCACTTCTCCTCCTCCGCCCTTGTCGTTCATGTTTTAAAAATTATTACAAGTTTACAACAAACTATAATAATATTTGCTGACCCTCTGCAAAAAACGTAGCCGCATAAAGACCAAATCATCTTTGAAGATCAAATGCGAATCAAGTTTTTTTGAGGTGAAAAGTGAAACAAAGATTTTTGTGTACTAGTTTGTGACAGTGTAATTTGGATTTTGGAGTAAATTGAAAATTCACAAGTTATAAGTTGTTGGTGTGTGAAAAGCTTGTAAAAAAGAAGGAGTATATATTTTTTCAGGAAATATTAATGTTCAATTGTTCATTAGTAATGGAAAATTTGTGATGATGAAGATTCTCGAAAATATTAAGGATCCCGTGTAGAACCTTCTAGTTAGCAATAAGTAGTATTATTGTTGGAAATTGTTTTTTATAAAAAGCATTAGTTTTGGTGTTTGGTGGTGTTCATGAAAACTTGGTGGTCAAAATGAGTAGCTTGGCGTTTCGCCGTGGAATGACCTTTGTCAGCTTTATCACTTGCTGTGCAGCCCTCGCCCTCTTGCTAGCCGCTTTGAGTACGCAGCATTGGATAGTGGCCAGGGCACATAGGAAATCTAATGCTAATGTTCCAAACACGTCGGATGGAAGAATACATCTGGGACTCTTCTACGGGAGGAAACATCTCAATGTGGGCTATGGATGGAGGCCCTCTGATATCAATGGTAAGAGTACAGATTGGCTGACTCATTTAATTTAGTGCGTAGCAAATTGCAATTATAATGCCAAATGCAAATCTGCATGGACCATCATAATAGCGTATTGCTCCATAATATAGCATTGGAATATATGCATTGAGATTGGATTTAATTTGATTTGACAAGGTCATTGCTCATGATTATTGTGCGCTGTTATGAAATGAGTTAATCAATTAGAGCGTTCAGGAAAAATCTGATATTCCTTTTTTCCCTTTCCCTTCCATGTACATAATCTGTTAGACATGCAAAAAAAGTTGAATGTTTCATGTAGTCAGGTAGACAGCAACAAGGCTAAAAGTGGAAGGAAATTGTTGGCTTGTTTTTCCCACTGAAATGAACTCGCAACGCAATACATGGTGCAGTCCCAGAGTCAGTAGGCCAGTAATGATTAGAAAACCATGAATTTGTTTTTATTGATAATTTATGCAAGCTCAACAAGAGAGATTCGAAAGCGTATTTATAAGACGTAGAAATGAACAAGGTTTTAATGGGATTTACGTGTTTTAGGACACTAACTGGCTATTTTAGTTCGTTGAACGAACTTCGTTCGACAAGCCGAAACTTAAAAAGGCATGAGAAAATATGTGCGCATTTCTATTATTATTGTGTTACTATAGTTTGATAAGCTTGATGTGTGCTTTTACAACTGCTAAAATCCTAACTGTCTATCCACTTTACTGATGAACTCTGGGGAATTATAATGGTATGAAATCATAATTATGTAATTAAACATTTGTATGGCCATGATCCTAAAACCAATTAAATGTACATTGTACGGTGACGTTTGCGACTTGTCTATTTCCCCATTCTGTACTGAATGCAAAAAAATACAAAACATTATTGACACTTGAGTTTGTCTTGGGCGTCAAAAATTGATGCCTGTCCATAAAATCAAGTAAATCAACATCAATTTTGTAAAACTGAAAGCGTAAGACTTTGACATATTCGAAAACGAATAGACATTTAAATTATCCGTCATTTACTGTACACTACGCATGTATTATGCAAGTCTACGATGACCAAGCAAGCGCGTAAACTATTTTTTTAAGAATGTGTTTTATGCATTTTTTCATGTCACTGTCTACAGAGTCAAGTGCATTTTATGCTATCTGCAAATTAATATAGCTATCATACCTATTGTTTTCTTTAGTCTAACTAAAAGTTTGGTTTCCTTGATTAAAAGGTTATTTTATTATGAATGATAATTATGATAATGATAATTTTCTAAAACTAACCATATCAATTTAAACTATCTACCTACGCACCATTGTCATCATTTCTATACTCGCATTATAGTAATTACCGGTGCAGCATATTAAGTATTTATGTTTCTATATTATGAGCAGTGTAGATTCTACTAGAAGACACCGTCGTGTGGGCTTGTTGAAACTGAAAATAAAAGTAACCTTTATGCCTAGAGAGAGGACACACGCGTTAAACAATAATAATTATTCAGTGCGTGTACTCTGCGTAGACGTACATCAAAACTAAAACCAAGTACCCTTTCTGTTTTTATAGCATGTTTATAATATTTTTATGTAATTGACTGAGTATTACGTGTCAAGATATTACATCTTTGGCTTTAACAAAAAGTAACAGTTAAAAAAGTTGTAATAGTTGTAACTTTAAAAGCATTGTCTATTCTCACTAAATTTTTTTCACTGTCAATGAATTCATAATAATGGGAACTCACTGGAGCATGAAAACGTTCTCTAGAGCTGAAAACTCCCCATTAAAAAAGAACAACGAGAGCACTTATTCGGAGTAGCGAAATTGTAATAGCAACGCTGTTGTTCAAACTTTCTCATGCTTGGTCGTTATAATAATAGATGTGCTCGTGCGCATATTATCATTACTACCGCACTATGTAGTTTCCCTAATAGAAAAAGCAATATTGTTGTGTCAAAATCGATGTCTACCTACCGCATATTATCTTTCAAAGAAATGCATTTTTCTTCTTAAATTACTGGAAACTGTACGGGATTATAATTGCAAAAGCGTATAAAAAGGATTGTTGTAAAATGAACCGGTGTCTTTTTAATTGTGACTTTCCTGTTCCTGTTACCATCACCATTTAGTGAAATGATGGGTTGATAAAAAATGAGTATTTAAAGTTATAATTGTAATTGCCTTTAACAAGATTTGCATTGTATTTCTTTGTCTGCAGTTATCGAGACCCTTAACGCGGACAGGAATTTCATGAGTTATGGCTTGTGGGTGGCAACTATTGGCTGCGTATGCCTGGCAATACTGTTTGCCGTTTTTTCGGCCGTGTTTGCCCTAGTGAACACGGCGACAACGCCGGTGGAAGCCATAACGGGAATACCGGGACTTTACTTGTGGAATAGTTGCGCATGTGAGTCATTTATATTATCGGATGAATGAGACGAACTGTAATAAAAGGAATAATTGCTAACTGAATAATTTTTTTGTATGGTATGTCTAGTGGCATGTAACTTGGGTTCATTAGTTACATGGGGCATTCAGTACCACCTGAAGCTTCGTCACAACGTGTTACCAATTGAAGACCGGAAGAACACTTGGACCTCAGAAGGACTGGCCGTGCTAGGATACTCCTTCTGGTTTGTGGTGGGCGCAGCAATTATTCACATTTTGAATATTGTGTTGGTCTTCCTAGGAGCTCACCAGACACGTCGCGACAGACACAAAATGCATAAACCCATTACAGAAGAAAAAACCAATGGTGCCATCATGTTGTACTGAGTTTAAACATAAAATATCGCAGTTTTTAAGTAATTTTCCTATCCACAACACAACAAGAGTCCATATTATAAACCAATATACTTACCATAGTGGAAGCCAAGCCACCTACCGAAAAGAGCAGACAAAAAAAGAATGTCTCCGACTAACTACTCATCTCTATACCTCATTAGTACGCGCAAAAAGAAAAGTGTACATTTTTGTTTCAATTTTTAAGTAAAATTATTATGCTATTCTGATATTAACTTGATAGCTCGCGTATTTATATGTACCAAGGGCTGCGGTTTAGTATACGGGTCGGCGCCAAAGGCGCCGACTCGTATACTAATCGAAAGCCCATGACCTGGGGAGTCGAATGACACTACTCTCGGGTGGCGCAAATGAGGGGTTTGCCCCCCAGAGGTATTTTTTCAAATTGCCCCGAAATGCATATATTTACATTCATTCGACGTGTCTCAAGTTGCCCCAGACGTTGGCGGGAATCTAGCACCCTGTACGAAGTCTACATGACTGAACGTGTAACGGGTAAATGGGAATTTCGAAGGCGGCGAAGCCGCCGAGAAAGGGCGCGCTTGGCTTGCCAACGGCAAGCGCGCAACCTGTAACCTGCTGTGCTCAATTATGTTTGCAATAATTGAGGTCCGCGCGATAGCGCGGACCGAGGGGGTCTGGGGGCGAAGCCCCCAGCTAGCGGACGAACAGGGCCCGAAGGGCCCGTAGTGAGTCCCGCGCCCTTTTCTGTGACTTGCAATGAGCATTTCTTCTAATTTTCAGGCATTAAAAAATCCCGCCAACGTTTGGGGCAACTTGAGACACTTCGAATGAATGTAAATACATGCATTTTGGGGCAATATGAAAACTCCCCCTGGGGGACAAACCCCTCATTTGCGCCACACGAGAGTGGTGTCATTCGACTCCCCAGGTCAAGGGCTTTCGATTGGTATAGGTTTCGTCTCGAAATTCCCCGACCCGTATACTAAACCTTTTCCGTACCAAGACTACTCACCACATTTTATGATGATATTTGAAAATGCAAGAATTTCTTACGTAGAGCACTTAATTAAGTGTAAATAGAACATTAATCTTAGCTTAACTAACATGCTAATTTACATCTCTTTTCCAGTCATTCACAGCTGTCGTATTTTGCACGAAACAAAAAAATCATAGTCTCAGCCTCCTATATGGGTCTTGGCCATTCACTCGGTGCACTTTCCCTGGGTTCCTGTTCCCCTCAGGACCCGTTCCCCTTCGCGTCATTCCCCTCTTTACATTTCCCTCCGAGTCTTCATTCCCCTCTCACCAGTTTACCCTTTGGTTCCTTCCCCTCTTAACATTTTCACCTCTGAGGCTAATTACCTCAAACTTGTGTCCCTTTGCCGCCGTTTCCCTTCTGTACAACTTCCCCTCAAATCAAATCCATGGACTCAAGGACTCGTTTCAAATGTGAAAGATTTGGTAACATATTAAAGGCTAATGTGTATACTGAGAAGTATAAGCTTTTGAATGTTGCGTAGTTTCTGAGTAGAAATATAATTCAAATTTGATTGGTATGTTAGTTCAAAAATTGGTGTCTGGAAAAAAATGAATTTGGAGAATCAAATTAAATAAATTGATCCCTTTAACTCAATCGATTGATTAAATATAAAAGAATGTTACGTGTAAACAAACTTTTAGGGAAAGCATAATATGGTATTTAAAATTTTTAACTTCATATTGTTACAAACTGCTAACACACATTTTCTATATATTCAGTAACGCGCTTAAATCCAAGATGCAATACAGGCACACTGTTGTAATTTTATAACAACTTTTAAACAATCAATATTTTTGAAACCTTTCTTTTTAAAATTTCTTTAAACTCTTTGGTATATCTGGCCATAAGTATATATATAAAAAATGGGCCATTTGCAGTGTTGATTTTTTTAAAAAGAATAAAAATTAATATTTCCAGTTTTTGAGCACTTGGAAATTAAACACTCAATAAACAGCGACCAAACTTTAAGTCAATGTACTGAATGTTAACCAGAACAAAAAAATGGATGGTTCAATGGTAACTGGAACATTATTGGCTAGAGTTAAACATTAAAGCAGAAATACATTTTAATATCTCCGCAAACTTCTTAAAAGATTTTTAGTAGGGGAATTATTTCAGGGCGACCTCAAAAAACATTTGTTTCACCCTCATTTTATCTATGCCTCATCCTTTCGTGTTTCAAATATTTTAATCATCATTGGCCCTTGATGATTTTTGAGATAACAAATATTTTTTTTCTAAACTAACTAATTCTGAATCATTATTTATCAGAATTAGTTTTAAAGTTACTGTTTTAAATTTATTTTTTCTTCTTTCAAAAGTTTTGCTTATTTTTTTGGACGTCCAGGCCTCTTTTAGCCCTAACCTCCAGTATCAAGCCTCGGTGGCAATGGCACTCTAATTTGTCCTGGAGTACTGCTACCAAATAGTGTGCAAGCAAAAAACAAAGCAAATTTTAAAGCCGCAAAATAGACACAAAAATTCGCATATGACAGTTCTGATCAGTAGTGTCTCCAAACTGAATAGGCTTACAACAAAAGGTTATCATGTTCAGTGGCTCTTCACCATTTTCATTTGCAATGAAATGTCATTTTCAATGTTAGTGTCTATTAATATTAAGATTTTTACGGTGCCGCTGAGAAAATTATTCAGTTTCATCTTCTTAGGCTCCTGCAAATTTCTAACTTGAATGTTAGTAATATGTTGTTTGGAGTATAAGTAATCACTTTTGGCCAAAAAACACTCGTGCACCAACTTTTTCTCTTCTTTCGAAAGCCCAAGTCGAATTTTCGTGATTACAATGTTTGACGTGATTGTAAGAAAGAAATGCAAGAAATTTTGCTTCAAAGTACTCTCTTTAATCACTTAGCTCTGCAAATCCTTCCTCGGAAGCACAGTTAGTAATCAGTCGCTTCACCAATGTTAAGATTGTAATGTTTATTACTCACCGCTGATGCTTACCCTATACATACCTGGCACACAAGGGACGTGCATGCATTTTATACGTTTTGAACACTATTGTACAATAATTGATCAAAAATCATTAAAGGAAAAATGATGATTAATCTTTTGGACTCTGAAAGGATGAGGATGATAAATTAGAGGATGCTTTAATGATTATTTATGGGGTAAAAAATTACAGCCTTTTTAGTTACGGTTGTTTTAGGTCTTTCGGAATAGAGAATCACTATTGGTCTTATCGTAATTCGATAATACAATAACGATATGCTTGGGATCTAAATATTCAAAAAAACTCTTGGCATAGAGTAAAATTTCGAAATTGCAAAGCATTGTCGTAAATCGTACTACCCAACCTTAAAGAACTACGCAACATTCAAAGCTTACACTTCTAGTATACACATTACCTGTAATAGTTACCTAATCTTTCACATTTGAAACGATCCTTGAGTTCCAGGGATTGATTTGAGGGGAAGTTGTACAGAGGGGAAACGGGTGCAAAGGGGAACAAGTTTGAGGGGAAGTAGCTCAGAGGGGAAAATGTTAAGAGGGGAAAATGTTAAGAGGGGAAGGAACGCAAAGGGGAAACTGGTGAGAGGGGAAGAAGCTCGGAGGGGAAAATGTAAAGAGGGGAAGTGACGCAGAGGGGGAACGGAACCCCAGGGGGGAAAGTGCACCGAGGGGAATGGGCCGGGTAGCCCTAATATAATTCTGTTGTTCTAATTAACCTGTCGTTATTAATTTAATTTATTGAACTATCCATTTCCCCCTTTTACATACCTTTTCCCTCTCTCTAGGTAGTTGGTTATTAAAGTCTGATTAAAATTTATATCTACCATGATTACTATTTGAATACAGTTTATATACAAGTTTTTTAAGCTCTTGTTAGTATTTTAAGTAGTAATTATATTTAGTGTATTAGCTAATTTTAGTAAAAAATGATTCACTGTTTTGCCATACGAAACGAACAAATAGTTTCAAGTGTCGTCTACAAATAGTTACTAACTTTTTTAGTAAAGTAGTAAACGACTAGCCAAAAACCTTAATTATTTTTGTCAACTGACAAGATAATTTGTTACTAAATAAGGCGGAAGGTAAATGATAATATAACCGTTTAAACTGATCTGTGTGCAGTCTGTAATAATATACAGTTAATTGTGTTTACTGTATTTAATCAGTTTGCTAAGTGGCCAAATTTTGTATTCTAATATGCATGCATTTTGTTACTTTATGATTCAAACTATTTTCAAATAAATGTAGATACCGCTCTAAATACGTAATTACTGCTGTTTTCATTATTAGTATTTTATTAATGGTTTATTGAAAGCAAAGTTTTTTCTGCGAAATGAGGTATGTTAAAGCTTCATATTTGGATTTATTTTACTTGTTCTTACCTTACACTTGTTCATTAAAATGTTTGCGTATGTTTAGGTATTAGTCCATAGTACTATGATTAGTTGTCTTCGTTTTTCTAGACCTTTAATTCAACTGCAATGGACGTTAAAGATACGTATAGGCTAAAACGATGCAGGGCTAACTTTGGCTTTAAAACCCTAATCCAGTAGAATATACTTGACTATTTTATATTAAATGTATACAAAATTTTGTGGTTTATGTAGCCCAACTGTGTAAAAATTGTTTAGTTCAATCGAATCGAAGACTTTATTTTGACCTCCGTTTACATTCATTATGTTTTTAACATTTTTAGCCTCAAACCTAAGCGCGAAACGTGTAGTTATTTGTCTACCACATTACGTTAGTTCTAGACTTGTATTGTGTGTGTGTTACTTAAAATTACTTGTAGGAAGCTATAATCGAATGCGGAATGAAAATGGAATGTTGTGTAAATGACAGAGTTAGACAAGTCTATTCTCTTCTAGGCAATTTGTTATAACAAGGCACCCTTACTCTACTAAGCCGAGCATATTATATACGTAATATTATTGTACTTGATTTATTTTTGAGGCCTTTCGTTACTCTACCATTTTCTAAAGCTAAAGAATTGAGCGACTGATCGAGCTCCCTTGTTACATTACCCAGCTAATGCAAATACATTAGTGCTAGGAGTACGTACTGTTATAGGCTATAATCTATCGCCAGTGGTTAGTAAATCTAAACGCAGCAGAATTGTTCATTGCATCCAACCACTGGAGGTTTACATATCGTCCAGGTCTGAATTTTGCCTCTGTAAGCATAACACAAATTGTCCGAAATTAAATATTGCACAAGTTTGCAAGTGTAGAGCAAAGTTGTATATCACTGTAGCTCACCTTAATTGGATGACTATCAATTGAAAGTTCCCTTGCTTTGTTTCGTATTTCGTTAATCATATCACATTCACTGATGTCGTTACTTTCAACCAACTGAACCATAAAAAGAGCTATTTCTTTGTGGGGTTTTCTCATCATCATGTTTTCTGAAACAGACGTAAATCATTGAAATGTATATTTAGCAGTGTTTCGAATTACTACGCTTTGGTTAATCAAATCTGTCTTTTCAACTACCTTTAGCATGACTAGCCACACTGATTTCTCCAGCAGGAATATTGACAAATATATCGTACAAGTCGGTACGATTTTCAATGCTCGCATTTGGACAGCCAATGATATGAAACTTGCTGGTCTATTAGAAACACGGGTATTAGAAAGTAGGCTTTACAGGTTAGCATGTGCATAATCATAATCATGAAATCCTAATATGTTACCGAAAATTGTTGAAGTTCTTCATCATTGTAGCCTACCCACGGATACACAGAATCCCAAATACTATTCGTGTTCAAGTCTATCGCTGGCACGCTAAGCACATACTGAAATAGCATAAAAAAGAATAGTGCTGACTAAGAAGAACAATTGGCATGAATTGTCAGATTAACAAACTTATCAGTCTCACAGTCTCTACCTTAATTAAATCATCAATATCGTGATGATAAATGACTATTCTTTGTTTTCTTAGCAATGCTGTTAGTAGCACTATAGTCTCCAAAGCAAACTTTGAGATAATGGCTGACAAGAAACAAAAACATATTGTTAATTTCCTTACCGTGCCAAACAAATAGCCATTGGTGTAGGCTACATCAACTCCCGACAAAAAACGAAGTCATCATATTCGCATTTCATAGACTTGTCTATATATTTAGCGCTGTAAAAATGCAATTACGATTAATTAAAAAATTTGGCTATCTTGGAATAAACATATGGGAGTAGAAGAACAATTTAAAACATTAAAAACATCAAAAAGTTAATTATTTTTTTAATTGCCCTGTTAACTTTAACTGCGATTATTAACTTTCCGCCACCAATGCTAAACCAAATTTTAGCGGTTTTTGGCATTTTGAATGCCACCGATTTTAATGGCGTTCTTATTTCGTTTAGCATTGGTGGCGGAAAGTTAATAATCGCAGTTAAAGTTAACAGGGCAATTTAAAAAATAATTAACTTTTTAATGTTTTTAATGTCTTAAATTGTTCTTCTACTCCCAAATGTTTATTCCAAGATAGCCAAATTTTTTAATTAATCGTAATTGCATTTTTACAGCGCTAAATGTTCATGCACATTTAAACTTAAAACGTCCATAACTTCCTTACGTTAGCTTTATTTAACTTGATTTTTTTTGTGTTACTATTAGATTAACACTAGTTATCGACCAAAACACAAATAATTTCGTTTTTCGTAACTTCGAAATATGGCTGTCGGGAGTTGGCGTAGCCTTAGCCATTCCTTCTTTCCTTCATTGCATAGTAATGATAGTAAATAGTTACCTTTAATTTGGAAATCCGCAAAAGGTAAGCTAGTATCGTAATCCGCCGACGAGAATATTTTGTTCTTTGGCAACTCACACGTACCGCTAACAATCAATGACAAAAACTGCTGAAGCACACTTGTCGGATCTGCTTGCCTGTGATACGTTCGGAACAGGATTTCAGTCACTATTTGGTAACGTTCCGGATTAAAGTCGGAAGCTGTAACGATAACACCAACTTGGTCCAACTGTCACAAAAGTTAACAATGAACGATTAGTAAAACTTCAGAGCTATCTGAGAATCAAAAGAATGTGGTCATCTTACATTTTGCAGTTTCGCTGCTTTACTCTGATAGAGTGACAGACTTTTGGACAGGAACAAGTAGTACCAAGCAGACCCATATCGGAAGAACTTGAAAGCCTCCTCCTCCTTGGAAGACCGCTTTCTCACGGCGTAGAACTTTTTGAGAGACACCAACTTCTCGGATTCCGTCACCGAGGGGTAGTTCCAGACCCATAGCACATTTCCCAGCGTATCCACCTCTAAAAACCGCACAAATGATTTTAATTAAAAATCTTTAAAATACTTAATCGTTCACAAGAAAATGGCTAAAAAATTTCCTGTGTTCTCTCACCTATCAAGTGACAAGACACAGGTTTCCCAGGCACCGCAGGTGGCTGCACTTGACCGGTGTCGCCCACCGAATTCACCCCCTCGTCCATTAATGCCACCATCAATTTGTAGATTGACACTCTAGTTAATCCCTACATTTGCTTAATTCCGCGTTCCGTAAACTACCCAACCTAACAGCTAACCTTAAAACCCCACAAGAAAAGAAATCAAAAAGAATCCATACAAAAATCTAACTGAAAATCATACAATGCAAAAAAAAACCTGCTGTTTTCAAAGCAAAACACTGTCAAAGTTGACACTTGAGACTTGCAAGTGGACAAAAATTGGCGCCGTGCACAGGAACACGAGATGGGGGCCATCTACTGACCTGACAAACAGGCAGAGAGACGGAGCTCTGTGATGCTGCCAGACTTTCTGAGAAACCCTCTTTGCTGAGCTATATCGAAAGAGAGGTGTTAGGTGAGATACTGCACTGCAGCAGCAGCTCTCACACTTTGTGCTTGTCTAACCATCCATTGTAACGAAGGAGCGCAATAAACTTTTTTCATGCTGAGTTCTGGGTTCCGGCACATAATTTCTGTCGTCGAGTTTATGTGGCATTAAACTTGGTTAATCAAAGTTTCAAAATTAACATAAATTTGCTTGTGCTGATGACTTAGCATTTGAAAAATGTATTTCAGTCTATATTCCGCTTTAGTTGATACGTCTCTAGAGTTCCCACAACGGGTTATTTGCTAACTTTCTTGTAGCGTCTACCCTACCTTATCATTGTGCAGCTTATAAAGGAACCATTTATGTTGGTGCGGATCACTTTTGTACTTTACGAACTGATGCGGATCATTTTTTTGCACTTTTTTAAGTGATGCGGATCAAGTTAAGCTAATTTTCAATTATTTTCAGAATCTGCATCATCGCTAATGACTAAAATTATAATTTAACGGTTATTTAAATGCTCCTGCCTTTTAATGAGTAGTAACTAGAAAAGAAGCAGGCCTTGTGCTACGCTGATTTAGAAAAACGCTTGCAAAAACTTTTGCACTGAGAAGCCTGTCAACTTGACATTGTCAAGCCAAGTAGTGATAGACGATAGACAGACAGACAGATGTAGCGACAAGGTAAAGTGAATTATTGAGAGAAAGGGTTAATGTCTCTACTTTGCTCCCGTGCGAGGATCTTTCTGCAACAGCGAGAGGGCAGAGGGAGATGAGTGGTTTTTGTACACGAAAGTTTGAATCATGCCGTGGCATTTCTGTCTATTTCTTTAGCAGCCCAGCAGCCAAGAATCCTTTCATTTTGATCTGTGTGCAGAGTACGTCGAGGAGTGTACATTTCCCATTCCACTGCCTTCGTGGTTAGTGGCATTGCTTTGCTGCTGGTGTGGATCCATTCACTACGTGACCGGCATTTACTTGTCAACTTTTTTTTTGGTTTTTTGCAAAAATTTCCTGGAAAAATTTACAAAGTGCGATTAAAGTGAGTTCCGAAAGGAAGTAAAAATGTCTCGTTATTATCAACGGCCGGAGAATGCCCTTAAAAAGGCAACGGGTAAGTAAAATCCGTACAGTTTTATTTGCTAAGGTGGTAATAGTGGTGCAATTAGCAATGGGCATAAATCCTGGAACGTGGACAGGGGCAATTGAAGTGGGTTTCTGGTTTGGGGTCAAGTCAAGGGCTTTTGGTAATGATTAGGTGGTCAGGGCACAAGTTTATGAGGCCACTTGTAGGTTAAAGGAAGACTTGAAGGGAACATATGGCGGTTTTTCAGTGATCCTTGCTGTTCAATGAAATGTGAGGCGAAGGAGGGGGTAGTGGACTGAAGTTAGTTATGGGGATGGGGGATTTGTGGGGAAAAGGGTGGTTGGATAGTTAGCTGATATGATTGTGCCCTTGAATTACGTGTTGAAGTGGTTTAAATGTTTGAAAATTGGGGATATGATGGGAAAGGGTAGCAAGCCGGGTTTAGGGTTTGAGATGGTCAGTGTAATGATTAGTGTCAAGTTAAAGTGAAAACTAATGACAAGGGGGTAATGGTTTTGGCTGGTGACCGGTTTATGTTATTAATGGAACTTTTGTTTGGACGATTTTCAGAGTTTATCGAGGTGGGAAAGCCGTCCAGGGCTTTGGACACGCTTTATGATGTCATCAAGGGGAAGAAGCACAGGTCCTTCAGTGAGAAGGTAAGAATAGTAGTTTAAATGGTTGACTTTGATTCAAGATGTATGAATTTTACAGGTTTTTAACTTGTAATTTGTTATTGTTTCTGTAGGTTATCGAGCCGATTATGCTCAAGTATTTGGAGTTGTGCGTGGAGTTGAAGAAGCCTCACACTGCGAAGGAGGGTCTGTACCAGTACAGGCTTATGTGCCAGTCGGTAAGATTGTTATCATTTCATTATTCAGTACTGCAACTTCAGTACTGTAATTGCATGTTTCTGTGTATTTCAGGTGAATGTGGGACTTTTGGAGAAAGTCATTAGGAGCTATATTCGCATGGCTGAGGATAAAACCGAAGCTGCTAAGGCCTTAATTGAGAAGAAAGCTGCTTCCACGGAGGCATCTGCCGAGCCAATTTCTATTGTTGAAGTAGACGACTTAGACAACTTATCTATGGCTGACATGACGCTGCTAAAGTAAGCAAAGAATCTTAACGTTTTTAAGTTTTTGTCTGGAAAGCTGAACAATATTTTTAAATTGTGTTGTGCACTTTTGTATTATAGCGTCATCACTGAGGAGCAAGCACAGGAGAGAAGTGGAAGGGCAGCTTTGATTCCATGGGTGAAGTTCCTTTGGGAATCCTACACGCAGTGCTTGGACCTGTTGAGGAACAACCCTCGCCTTGAGAACTTGTATCATGACATTGCCCAAATGGTAAGTTTATTAACTTTAATTGTTTAAATTCCGTAAAGAATAACATGAGTAATTCATTCACAAAAATTTACTTGTTTTCTAGGCGTTCAAGTTTTGCCTTGCTTATAGCCGAAAGACTGAATTCAGGAAATTGTGCGAAAGGCTGCGCAAACACTTTGATGATATTATCAATCGTCAAGGCTCCCAAATAAACAGCATTGACTTTTCATCCCCTGAAACTCAGCAGTTGAACATGGAAACTCGTCTGTCTCAGTTGGATTCTGCCATTACGTTGGAGCTATGGCAGGAGGCTTACAAAGCCATTGAGGATATCCATCTACTTATGAACCAGTCAAAGAAATCTCAGACCAGAATGATGGCTTACTATTACCAAAAGTTGTCATTGGTCTTCTGGAAGGCAGGAAACCACTTGTTCCATGCTGCTACCCTGATGAAATACTACTTGCTTTGTAAAGACATGAAAAAGAATGTATCTGCGGAAGAGTTGCAAAAGTAAGTCAACTGCTAATTTTCACTTCACTAAAGCTCAATGTTGTAGTAATTGGTATACTAAACTTCATCACTTTTTGATAATTTATAGGAATGCATCTCAAGTGGTTCTCGCTACGCTTGCCATCCCATTCCCTGTCCTTCATCCCGAGTTTGAGAGATTTGTGGAAACTGACAAAGGAATGCTTGAAAAGTCTCAGAAGCTCGCTACTTTGCTCTTTCTGCCGCAACCTCCAACAAGAATGTCTATGATTCGTGACATTAGTAGACACGGCATTCTAAACAACGCAATTAAGCCTTTGCAAGACATGCACGAAATTTTGGAATCTGAATTCTGTCCACTTAGCCTGTGCAATCAAGTAGATGATTTGCTTAAAGTTGCACAGTCTGGAGAATTTGCTAATGAGTATATGGAACAGTACATTGATCCCTTGAAGGAAGTGACCCTTGTGCGTCTCATTAAGCAAGTTTCACAGGTAAGAAAAAAGTCACTGCACTGTACACGTGTCTTGTGCTTTTGTATTGTTGACCTGACGCAAATCTAAATTCTGTTATTTTCCTATCAGGTGTATCAAACTATCGACTACGATCATCTGTTGAACATGACCGTCTTTTCAAACCAGACGCAATTGGAACAGATTTTGGTGGATGCTGTGCGGTATAATGACATGCAAATAAGTGTAGATCATCGGTCTAATTGTATCAAGTTTGGTTCTTCTTTGGCGGAAGCTTCTCGTGAGGATCTTCCTGAAGGTCCTCATTTGCAAATTATGCCATCTGAAACTGTACGACTGCAACTTGTCAATGTAATGAACTGCTTGCAAGAAACCGTTGACATGATCGGACCTGTTCAAATAGCAGTAAGTTAAATTAAATAATATCTTTTCAGTAGTTTCATTATTTGATATTTGAAAAGGGTTCTAAATTAACTTTTCTGCATTGCTTTTTCAGAGTGATGAAGACATGATTAGAGCCAAAATTATTAATCAGCATCGGGCAACCGAGGTTCAGTATCATAGATCCCTTATGGAACGTCAAAAGATTATTAACGTCAGACGTGAAGAACTTGAACGTAGTGCAATTGATCGTGACTACGAAGAGAAGCTCCGTGTAGAGCAGATTGTTCAGCAGCAGAAGTTGTTGGAGCAAAAGCGCCTTGACACTGAACGTGAAGAAAGGGAAAGAAAGAAGGTTGAAGCGGAACAAAATGAAATGAAGGCTCGTCGAGTGCAAGAGAGAATTAAGCAGATTGGATCTACTCCAATTGGTCTAAAGATTATTGAAAAGTTCCAGGGCGAAGAAACTTCTAAACTGGATCTGGAAACGGTGCTTCAGCGTCAACAAGAGGAACTTCAGAAGGAAGCCAAGGAGCATCTTGCTCGAATGAAGTCACAGGAAAAGCGTTTGGATCACGTTGAGCGAGCCAAGCGCATTGAAGAGATTCCGGTGATTGAAAAGGAGCAGGCAAAGAAGAAGGAGGAAGAAAAGATTGAGTGGGAACAACATGAAGCCGAGAGGATTTCTCATTTGATTGAGGAACGGAAAATTGCTGTTGCTAACCGCGACAGAATGGTTCGCATGAGGGAGGACAAGGATAAATTCTTGCAAAATCTCTTGGACTCCAGAAGAGACAAATTCTTGGAAAAGTTGGAAGAATTCGAAAAGGAGTTGCAAACCGTCAAGGCTAATCGTCTTGCTGAGAGAAAGGAGCAAAGGAAACTTGAGCGTCGTCGCAAGTACGAGGAAGAAAAGGCTGCTGCAGAGCGAGCCCGCTTGGATGCCATTCGGCGTCAAAAAGAAGAAGAAGAGAGAATCGAGCGTGAGAAGATTGAAAAGGAACTTGAGGAACGTAACCGTGTTACCTTGGAGAAACAGTTGGCCAAACAGCGTGAGATTGAAGAGCGTGAATCCCGCGAAAGAGCCGAGCGCCTTAAAAATGAGGCGGCTAATCCAACACCTGCATCCGCCACTGACAAAGCAGCAGCACCCGCAACAGAAGTTTGGCGTCCCAAGTCCATTGCCGAAAAAGCTGCAGCTCCCGCAGCTGCACGAGGAGCTTCCACTGGAGCAGCCCCTGCAGCCGCTCCTACTACTAACGTCTGGGTACCAAAGGCCCTTCGTGAAAAGAAAGCTGCTGAATTGGCTGGTGAATTGCCTCCACAAGATAATATCCCTCCCCGTGAAAGACCTGAGCGACAAGAAAGGGACCGTGGAGATCGCGAACGTGACCTTGATTTTGATCGTGGACAGATGCGCTCCAAGAACGCAGAGGATCGTCCGTTTGAACGTAGGATTGAACGTGGTGGTGACCCAGATGCTAAGAGAGGCGAAAGAGGTGATTGGGGAAGAGGAGGAGATCGTGACCGTGAAAGGGGAGATCGCGATCGTCGTGATGATCGTGGGGATCGTGACCGAGGTGATCGGGATAGAGGAGACCGTGGTGGCTTTGAAAGAAGGAAAGAGGGCGAACGTGGAGGAGAGCGAGGAGGGTTTGATAGACCCCGTGGTGGCCGCACCGGTGAACCCGTCAGGGTAAGTAGCACCGTATTACCTTTTTTTATACTGAATCCTATTATGAGCTATAAATATGACCTTCCAAATTTCTTTTTATGACCTTCAGGCCCCAGACGATGGACCTTGGAGAAGAGGAGGTGGAGGAGGAGGAGGAAGTGATGGCCCTGCTCGTGATCGAGGAGATCGAGACGGCCCTCCACGTGATCGTGGCGAAAGGTATGCAAATAAATACAATTGACTGTAACATACTTCTTTTCTGATACGTTGTAGCTAAATCAATTTTCCGGGTTGTTTTTACAGAGGTGGAAGTAGGGGTGGTCGTGATGGTCCCTCCTTTGGCGGTGGCAGACGTGACGAAAGACGTGGAGGCGATCGAGATAATCGTGGAGAGGACGGTGGTGAAGATAATAATTGGCGTCGTGTACCGAAAAAGGAAGAAAGTGCAAGGCCTCGTCCTAAACAGTAACTGATTTCTAAGTAGTAGCGCGTAAATGTTTTTAGGCTAAGATTACAGATAACTATGATGGACCTTTTAAGATGAATCTGGTGATTTTATGTTTGTTTATATTATTTGTATGTATTGTAAACTCTATTTCTACCTCCTACTATCTTACTCTTAAATATTATTATTATTATTATGATTACAATTTACATGATGGATGTACACATTTGTAAGCGTATAAGAATGATTGCAGGTATTACTATAAATGAGGCGCAAGCCACTAAACTGTTTGCAAGCTGCACAAACTCAACAAATGTAACGGATGCCTTTTATTTCCAGAAAAAATAATAAATCAATATAAAAAATGAATGTTTTTTTTTTCAAAGCTTTTTTTTATTACAAGGGTAATACATAACCACATATAATAGTTGGCAATGTTTATGATTTAATGAATGATGTTTACACAAAAAACATGAAACACTTTCTTGTAAAGTTGTATAGGGCGCTTTTTAGCTATCTATTTGGTAATAATTGGTTTTGTAGGAATATTAATATTTGTTTAAGACGACATTGACATTGACACACTAAAATTATAGTTCATTACTCATTTTTTTACGCTCTTATAAATCTAATAGCATCTCTTTCTTTTGAACGCATTCCGTTTCACTTTGCAAACAGGACTTTTCATCATCATAAAGCCAGACTTTTCAGACTTTTTCAGCTTTCAGGTAATTGTAAATAATAAAAAAATACCAGCTATTATATTACCTAAATTGTATTATTACTGGAAACACATTATGAAACACACTATCTACTAGATAGTATCTAGCCTCGAGTTTATTTTTGGTTGCTAAGGTTTCCAGGGAAATCTGGAATGGGGTAACATGAACATGAAAAAAAATCTCTTTGAAGGAAATCTGCCTGTTTTCTTTTGCATAGCAGTATATTACTCAATTTTTAATAATTTAAAGTTACACCTAACACTAGTTAAGTTACATGGTAAGTTTTTTCGGGTAACATTTTAATTGCCTTAAATAATTAATGGATTAACCATTTTAGTAGTATTACACGAGGAGTGGTTTAAGTGGTAACATTTTTCAAGTCTTATATAGTCGTAGACTTTTGTTTCTACAAAAAAACGCTAAAATATATACCTATATTGAAGAGCAGTACGGTTTTTATTTAGATAAATTGATTGTGAAGCTAAAAATAGTAACAAAAAAACTGGATAATCAAACAACACAGGAATGTCAACGCAGCAATAATTCTAATTCTAATTGAACGACATGACAACGAACATTATATTTTAAGTTTGGATTTGATTGGAAATTATTCTCCATTTTTATTTACACTTACAATAGTTTTGTAAAGCTGCTTAGTTTTGCATTGTTTGCATTAAAGGATTGTTTTGGTAGATGAGTATAATTTATATAGTACCCATAGAGCTTTATGAGAACCATAAAATAATAATATGCCTTGGCCTTTATAGCTGCCTTGACTGTATGACTAGTAGTTGCAGTTGTATTTTGCATTTCTTTGAAGTATTCAGGAATTTAGACGGGAACGGAGGTTGCACTTCGGATAGGGCTCTCATATCCCGACGAGGAAACCACGCTACTGGGCTTAACTTTGGAACAGTCTTGTTCACTGGGTTTCGGGTCATTTATGTACGTGTGCTTGGTGACAGCATGCGAATCCGAATTCCGTTTGCTGAGAAATTCATCATCTGTCGAGATCTCGTAATCAATCAGTCGTAAGTTTTCCATGGATAACTTGCGTCGTCCAAGAGGTCTACCTTCTATTGGATCAATTAAGAAACATGCTTCTGTAGGGATTGTACTTTGTACTACTTTATTGGCAGTTTGTACATAAAACGCTGTTTTCTTACCCGCGAGCGGAGAAGTGTTAATTGGACTGAGATTCACCACTTCAGATCCAGTTCTCTCGGATTGAGAAAAGTAGTCATAGCCGGGATTAGAAACTGAGGGAACGTCCAGTTTCAAGTACTCAATCCCATCCTCGAGCATTTTTGACAGTTCCAGCACAATCTGATGGAATGTAGGTCTGTTGGAAGGTTGGTATGCCCAACACCTTCGCATTAATGAGTATCTGCGTTTATAAAAAGAAACAATGGTTTGTTGATCAAGTCAAGTTTGATAAACTTTTGGTTTTTACAAAAGCCATGCAATCTTACAATTCGTTGGAACAGTTGTGTGGTTGGGGCATTCTGTATCCAGCATTCAGAAGTGAGTAGAGCTGTTCTGTTTGTATTCCGGGGTATGGTGACGCTCCCAGAGTTGTCAGCTCCCAAACCAGAATTCCGAAAGCCCAAACGTCGGACTTGGTCGTATACAGTTCATCCGCTAGGCATTCCGGTGCCAGCCATTTCACTGGAACTGCAACATTTCAAAGCAATGCCATTTGGAATCAATGCTGACAGGAGACTACTACAAAAACTTTCCCTGACTTATTTTTCTTTTTCTGTTTGAATCTTCATTTGAATGATGCTTATACTATCAAGTAGTATGTGTGGGGGAGTTACGTATTTAGACATACAACTATATACACAATATGAAGATTGACGGGGAAATACAAGTCTGTAAATTGAGTTTGACATACCCCGATCCTTGCTCTTCTTCTGGTATGCATCGTCAACGTAAATATCCCGTGTCAAACCAAAGTCGGAAATTTTGCAAACTTTGAGTTTCGTCAGGAGAATGTTGCGAGCAGCCAAATCCCTGTGAACCATCTACACAGAGAGAATAAGGAACAATTATTAGAGCAATTATTCAGCGTATAAAGAATAAATTGCCTCATTTCATCAACTTCCAACTAGTCATCACCAACTCTTTCCAAGAAAAACTTGGCTTCCGACTGAACAGACGAACAGAGAAGAAGGGAAAAAGAAACTGCACAGAGCTGAACACTATTGAGCACCAAAGTCTGTGCAGTTTCAAGTTGCCCCTTCTCGCCTGTCCTGTCAAGTGGATCAGCTCAAGCTATAAACTATCGTTGAAACGCATCAATACCTTCATGTCACTCAAATAAGCCATTCCCTTTGCGATCTGCCAGGAAAAACCGAGCACTTCACGGGGCGTTACAATATAATCCAAATCCATGGCTTCTGAGTTTGTTGATGTTGATAAGTCTCCGTGGTCCCAGTGGAGAGCACTGTGGCTTCCATTAATTTTCTCCACACGACGACACTTTCGGAGGAAACTCCTGCAAAAAAACAAGGAAGAATGAGCCAAAATGTTACATTATGTCGGGAAACAGAAAAAATAGTTTGCATGCCAAAACATCTCAACTTGAAATTTTGCAACTGGTTGACTTGTAGCTATTTTTACCGGTGCTACACAAATTCATTACAAATAACAAGCTAAAGCTGTCTTGATTCTAAAGATTTCTTTATAGTTTTTCATGAAATCTGTCACCACGAGAATTGTTAGCAAAAATGTAAAGCTTTTCGTTTTGCAAAAAACAAAGGCAGACAAAAACCCACCTCAAAGCCCCGTATTCTGCATACTCCATCACCAAATAGGGTGGGCCTCCGGTAGTGGTGCATGCACCAAGCAACTTGATTACATTGGGATGATCCACTTGTTTAAGTAAAGAGAACTCTGCCATGAATTCCTGCCATAGGGATTTGCTCCCCTCAGTCGCATCAACTTTCAGCATTTTCACGGCTACTGGAATATGACCGACTGGAAATCGTGTGCCAAGGAAAAACAGTAGGATTCATTATTCTTTACTAATCATGCTGACATAAACAGGATAATAGACACGATAAATTGACACAACTAGAACTACTGCTAATTATAGAACATAGCCTTTATATTTAGTGTGCTAATTATTAGACTTGGTGTTCAATTATTTGCGCTTACCAGCTTGTCCATGTAATCTGCCTTTGAGAACCCGACCAAACTGTCCTTCTCCGAGAATATGCTCTAGGAGCAAATCATCCCGGCAAATTTCCCATTTGCTATCCACCTAAAAAGAGAAATTGACTTGAATTGATTTGATGTTTGCAAAATATAAATTGAGCAAATAAAAGGATTTCTATGTCATCTTTGATTATTTCGCATGTGTGTTTAGAGGTGAGATCAATTTTGATTTTGTAAAGCCATAATAACTACTAGCCTCTAAAATGAGGCTCTCAAAGTTGGTGGACACACCTACCTGGACAATTTGATGCTGAGCAAACTGGTCATCGGAAACAAGCATGCCAGGATGACTCAATCCCCTGGCCATGTACTCAGCGTCGGACATAAGTGTTCCGTGTCCTGTGTTGTCCCCGTATGGCAGCTCGATCCCGTTTGCAGTCATCATTACCGACTGATTCAGTGACCGTGACTTTCTTTTCCGTTCAACCCTGAAGGTTAGAGAAAAATGAGAAGGACATTAAATGAATGTGTGCACAAATTACATATAAATGTAGAGCTCTAATTCTACTTCTGAAAGCTGTGATTATAATGCCCCATTTTTGCTAACAGGCAAAGCATTTATTGGGGCATTCTGATACTTTTCGTTTTAACATGAGCACGAGTTTCCTGTTATTTTGTACGCTCAACTTGCTACACATTTAACGCAAAAAATGGCAATTAAAGGAAACCAACTGTGCGACCACAGCTCTTAGCAAAATAGCATGTTATCTGGTTTATCTTACTCAGATTAAAGTATCATATAACAGGACAAGATACAGCATGATACTGTTTTGGTGTTTTATTTGCTTCTAGTGCAAAAAATGGCAAACATTGAGGTACTTTTTTTGAGTTCACCCATCCATGAAATTTGTTTGTTTTTTCCAAATCTTGTCGAGTTCAACGTTTAGCAAACCTGTAAAAGTGTATTTAGTGCGTTTTTTTCTGGTTTACTCTGCTTCTTACCGTTTTTTCCAGATGTAGACACCAAACATGGTTAAAACCGAGGCAATTAGCCCCACTGCCATATACAACATAACGCACTGCTGGCCACACTCTGAATCTGCTGCAGAATTAAAAAAACAAAGGAAAACCTTCAGAAATTTGTTTTTCTGTTTGTTTGAAAGAATATACTCATTTACATTTGCTACCCCGTAAACATACAAGGCAACGATAAAAGTATTGAAATTGACAGACATTTTTCTTGACAGAAATCTAAATTTACCTGGAGTGCTGACAGCCAATGTCCCACCTGTCGGCCTGTGCTCATAAGACGTAGAACTGTCTACAATGGGCGGGGGAAGATGTCCACAGGAACAGGTATGCTGATCCTGACAACTACCAACGCCCTTGCAATACTGTCCATCAATCCCATGAGACTTGCCATTGCTCCGCTTTATCAAGCGTGCAAATCCCTGAACCTCGCCTGGAAAATGTTAATAAAAACGTGATGAATATAGAAGCCCAAAAATGCCTACTATTGCCCACAATTAAAAAATTAACAGGGCATAGACCTTTTCAGGTTTGCAAATATTTAGTGAACTTTAATTCATATTGCATGTCAAATCTTTTACGTACTTGCACAATCCTGAGGGCAAAGATGAGGAAACATTTGCTCCATCTCATCGCATTTCCCATCCGGACAAGTTCTCAAGTAGGGAGTACAGGTTGGGTAACTTGGGGCATTGGGAGACTGCTCCAAAACATCATCGCTGTCTGTAATACATGTGCAGAGAAAGCGTATAAATAAATGAAAAGCCGAGAAACCAACTCTCACTTGCCATTTAACAGCGTGTGTGCTGAAGGATCAAGGACAACCGAGAAACTTTGTTCGTACTCCCACACCAAAAACCAGTCTGAATAGCTTATTTAAGAGCAAAAGACTGAAAAGCAAATCATGATCCCTTCAAACTTGAAGCAAGGCAGACAGACAAAAGAGCCTTACATCTTCAAAAAGACTACTTATATATTATACACAGCAAAGTAATACATAAGACAGGGTTTTTTTTCTGACGCTACTTACTTAATGAGTTCTGGAAGCCTGACTCTTGACTCCAAACACAGTTTCCTCGGGATGCGTAGCCGCAGGCCAGCTCACAGGACTTAGTATCCGCATGCACAGCGCATAATTCATCATCGCAGATTGTTTCATTGTTGACAGCACTTTCCAGAGTAATCTAGTAAAATATAATGTTAGACAGGATATGAAAAACACTTTCTTTTTTTTACAAGGGAAAGGGTTGTTATGACGTAGATTTTATGGTATAAAATGCAAAAAAGCTATTTTTATTTTTATACAGTTTTACATGGTAGCTTTTATATTATGCTGCATACAACAACCGGAAATGAACAAGAAAACAGTAAAACATGAGAGGAAAAGGGGAAAAGAAAAAGTTTAGCATTTTTTGTTATGTGCATAAATATGCATACCGTGATATTTGTTGAAAAGGAACGAATCAGACTGGAGTTACAATGGAGCTGAAGGTGAAAACTGTGGAACGAGGAATTTCTTATAAATTCCGGATTAATCAGATGAATTATGCCCATTTTGGGGGTCACCTCGAACACAGTCACGGCGTAGTCGCTAGAGACCATGACAAAGTCGTCTGTAAAATATAAAAAAAAATTGTGCAAATTGTGTGATTAGATTCTAACAGTTTGGGTTTTTCTTTAACCTAAAAAGTAAAGCGTTTTAAATGGGCATTTTGTATGAATTCTATTTCTATGCAAATTTTACCTTCGTTGTTACTGTTGCTATCCACATACGAGGTTTCTTCCACCGAGGCAAAGAGATGTGTCAAGGTGAAGTCCACATCAGGCATGGTCTCACTCCAATCTTCGATAAGATCGGGAAACGGGTACAATACTGGTGCGTACTTTTGTGCACTTCGAGGTAGGCGAGCGGTGACAACTCGATTACTCAGCCGATTCAACAGTGCGTCCATTGAGGGTCGTTCAGAGGGCTTAGGTGGGTGAGGTTCTTGCCCCCAACTGATGCAAACCGTGTATTTTAGCTAAAAACAGGATAATTGCGAAATAGCTTTGTTTAGCATAAATCTTTCATAAAATGTTTGACAAATACTGTGAAGCCTGTGCTAAACACACTTATTAAGCGGTCAAGATATATATGCATCATATAAACTGTGTAAACGGTACAATTTATCATTCTTCATGCTCGTGAAGATGTACTTTCTCCAGTAAAACAAGTCAGTGGGAAGAAATAGGTATGAAATTGAAGATTGCTTCATTGTCATACTATTATGCAATGCACAGAGACTAAAGCTATTCAAAGTTGAATTTTATGAATATAAATGACGTGCAATTTTGAAGCAATTTCACGGTCCATCAGTCTACGTCAAATTTTCATATCAAAGCATGTTTCCATCTCTCTTGCGCCATATTATGCTATTTGCGTTCATTGATAACTTCCAAAATTGCAATTGTGACTGTGCAGAGAAAACTGTTCCAGTAAAGTGGGTACCATGCAAGAAGATTGAAAGGGTAATCTGTGTTTTATCGCAGTTTCTAGTAATTTTGTAGTTTGAACAAACAAAAAGCCTACGCAATTAGTGGCACACCGTTGACCGTGTGAGTAACGTAACTGTTATGTTTTCTGAGAAGTCCTTGCCAGAGCAAGTAAAATGTTGCTCTGATTAAGGTGATTAGCATTTTGGGTGTAATAGCAAAATAGCAATAATGGCAATAATACAGGGATAAAAAGTGATTAGCTTACATCCTGTCCCCTTTTTGGTGCAATAACGGTGCTGTCATTGATAACGGATTGAACGCAATAGTAGCCTTCCCAGGGTTGGATCCCTTCGACATGATCTGAAAGTACTGCAAAAAGTAAAAGCAAAAATTGAACATTAGCTATGTAGGCATGTCATGGAACATTAATTGTTTAATCATTGAGATTATTTTGTCCCAATTTTCATGCTTTTTTACCTATTTGTACAACAATCGCTGTGGAGTTTTTCATCAGATCCTTTGAGATGGCGTGTTGCAGCAAACGAAACTCCAACAGTCCTTTAGTATCATTAACGCTGTAAATTTGCACGTTGTTTACATCCAGTGTATCCTGATCCTCTGCGAGAAGATCAGTATGTTCTTTGGGCTTGAGACGTTCGCCCTGGTATTTGAAAGGGAAAAGAATAACAACTCATTCAAAAGAATTTTATTTTTAGCTTTGAATTTTAAAGCCAAGAAGACACACTGCTGTCAAATTCATTTTTTTAAATGCACCATGTTCTAAATATTTATTTCAAGTTTTTCCCTATTGTCAGAAAAAATGATGCTTTCATGATCTTTCTGTTTATGACTTTTTCTATGAAAAACTTACAGGTTTCATTTTGTAGCCATGATCTGCCAAGGAAATGGAAATGGTCACTGCAGAGAGTGCATCTTCCCCCCACACGGCTACGTTGTCATTTTCATCCAGTACCACAAGCCGACCACCAACGCCTATGACCTCGAAACGATTGGGTTCCTCGGGATACTCGACAATGCAGTTTATGGACACGTCGTACTTTTCAATCTCTTCCCGATCCAGATTCGCCTTTGACTGAATGACGTTTGTCAATGGATGATAATTTCGGGCCAGATTGGCTGAAAGTGCACCTGCAAAACATGAAGTTTGCTAATGTTTATATTTTTCTGGTTAAGTAGTAAGTAGGCATGTCATTGAATAGCTACAAAAGTTTGTAGACAAGTTCCGAGGAAATACGACATGTTTCGTAGGCTGTGATTGAAAAACATCGGAATTCTGGCTAATATTTTGTGTGTTAAACGAAATATATGTCAGTAAACAAAATTAATATTGAAGTGTAAAGAATGGGGATAGTGTACAAGGCTTTTGTGAAAGTCGGACAGCTTTTTGTAACATGTATCATGCATTAACGTGATTGTATCAACAATACAACAATATTGTCTTCTCGTCGTGTCAACTCCGAAACAAGATCCGACTCCATTTTCGATTAATTCCTGAGCATGTACAAGACTTCTTTCATTTCACTCTCCTTTTCTTTTTCTACGAAAACTGTACTAAATGGAATTAGCTGTGAAAATGAGGATTCTGTTTTGTTCCGTATTAATGGATTAGAATTTCTTGTAAAAAAGTACACACTTTCTCTTGAGGACCGCATTCAGGATTAGAATTACAAGAGGGGAAAAGGCTTAAAGAGAACATGAATGGACAACGTGTGGCCGTGGTAAAAAAAATTGTGTGTTTGCTAGTGTGCCGCTTGAAAATCGAGAAACTTTTCCGCAACATAATATATTACACAGTCTATACCCTTCTCTGAAGTATTTACGAACATTATTTAACTGGAAAGTTGAGAGGCCTTTCCATACAACACACAACTTTTTTATTTCATGGACAGGGACAAAAAGACGGGGGAGAAAGTGGAAAAAGGAGAGCGAAAGCGCCATGTGACAGGCTCAGTGACAACACTAGTTTGTAGCTTTTTACATGGAAGAATGTCAAGTTTCCTCACATTCACTTTCTCTATTTAGCCTCGGATCACACGTCAGTCAAGAGAGGAAGTGTAAGACAGTGTATTATACATATTATTATTATGTGTGCTATATAAGCATTTTTTGTAGGGAATTTAGGGATACATACACACTTTCTGGTAAAAATACCAAAAGAGGATAAAAAAGCGTTGGCTTTGACAGAGACATGTACCTTCTGAAATGGAAACATTGTAGCTGACTTTTAGCGTCCCACACATTCCCGGTAATGATCCGAGGTACACAACCGGCGTTGCTGGAGAATTTTCCATAACTCGCAGTTCGAGATGATTGGCCCCACCGAAACACAACTCTTTCTGTAATTGATACACACAAGAAAGGAAATTCGAGTAGTGATAAAGGCTAAAGTGCAAAAAACTAATTACAAGTTTATCAATCCGTATTTTTGGCTCAACCTTTTTATCTTTTGTGTCTAGATTGCTAATTCGTTTTAAAATAGTTCATTTATCATATTGGTTTAGATAGCATTTTTCATTCAACTGGTGTCATTCACCTTAAAACCTCAAGTTTCTAGAATTTATATATACCTTGGACAAGCTTTTACAGTCGGAAGTTGTGCTGGGCAAAAATGCCAGCGGTGAGACAGTGTTGAGAATCAGTTTGGTTTCGGTCTCGTCATCATCCTCCACCGCATCCTTCTCCTTTGACGTTTCTTGTTTCGCGTTTCCATCCAACCTTGCCGTTACAGTGTATACACAGGACAGTCCAAATTGCCCCGTTCCAGTGGGAAGATCATTGGAAGCTGGAAATAGACACACAAAATAAAAAAACAAAAGAGATGAATGGTGGTGTGGATTATCATCATCATCATCATCGTCATTCTCAAAGGCTAAATGTTTTTGTTGGGCTATTTGGCGTGGAATGAATTAAAGTGTCCATAGTAATTATTCGGGAGGTGGCTTTTCGTTTCACTCACTGGATCTCTCTACGTCATCCTGCATCATTATTATCCTCATCTTATACACTTCTTTATCAACCAGAACTATCATTTACAAACAAGTTGTTTTGCGTACAAAGTACAAAGTAGTGGGGCAAGCTTAATAATTAAAAAGGGAAATAAACAAGCTCCTCAGATCTTGATACAGATTTCGAGACTTCTTTCATGAAAATGAATATATAGCAACTAGCAACCACCTTACATTTTGAAACCTTTTATACAACTCTTTGTGTAACAACGTACTAAACTCCTACGCAAACTTTGCAGATTTGTGTGGTTTCCTAAGTAAGTCGCAATACCACCAACAAGTCATCATGATGATGATAATTCATCTTTTCATTTTTTTGAATGAACAACATCTTAGGTACATAAAATATAAAGAGTTAAAAGATATAAAAAAGATGAATGCACTATTTGAATTACTGTATTCTTGCACATAAAAATACCTTGTACCATCTTCATCATCGTCATGGTCACATTTTTAATATTTCTTTCGGACAGTCAAACTTGCACGGATTGTAATAAACCTGCGCATTTTCCACCCTTATCCCTATAATTAGCCATACACAAATTTTTGAATGACGGTGTAAACTGAGCTCTTCTGGTGGCTGAACATTTTTGCGTGAGCTCTTATTTAACCATAAATACCTTTTTTTATTCTCTTCCACACATTTTACATTGCTCATCAAGATGAATGCATTTTATTTTTGCAGTGTTGTATGCAAGTAGCTTTTTCTTTTCTTATCATCATCTTATATATATTACGCCCAACCGTTTGCACACCGGCTACCGACCCAGCGACGGGATACCGCAGATCAAAAGACAGGTACGCTGCTGCTGCTTTTGCTGCACAAGATGCAGAGAGAAATGAAAAAAGAGGCGTATGCACTTACAAAAAAATTTCAATTTTTTAAACAAGTGATCATGCTAAAACAATACTTGTAATAATATTCCCTTTTCAGCGCTTCAAACTAGGTTGTGGGCCTACTCCTTCGTCGTCCTTTAATGATTTTTATGAATTGTTCATCATATTTCTTATTCAGAAAGAGAAGAAGAAGAAACCGGGGAAGAAAAATAAATTTGCAGAAAACATTTCAAGAGGAAAAGGAATGTTTACGCTGGGCTGCATGAACAAAAAACCAATTTACAGTTGTGCCTGTATAAAATAAATACTCATCATAACAACTTGTATTGTGGTCCCGTATATCATATATCATTGCATATTATTTTTATCATGATCAGCTAAGTAATAAAAGTTGAACATGAAGAATTGAAGAAAACGCTTTTCAAGGGATGATTTTCAGTGCCTCTTGATTTCGTGCTGATTCAATGAATGGATGTTCCCAATAATAAAAATAGCTAGTAGTAGATATTTCATTTACCTAAATTTATTCGTTTACTTGGTAATATTGAACCTTTTGATATTTTTACATGAATGAAAACCTAACTATTTACTATCGCACTCTTCTCTGTCTGTTCATCTGAAGAGCTTCTTGGCTTATTTGAATACAAACGGAAAACACATGTCGTTTTATTCCGAAACAGAAGATAACCAAAACTGCCACTTTGGATATCTGAGACTAATTTTGGGAGCATAGCGCACTCTCAGTTGAATCGAAATTGATAAGAAAAATAATTTCACATGCTTATGTTCTTCAGAAGACAATTGCAAACCGTTTTTCAGCTACGTACTTATAATCTTCTGAAAAATTACAATAAGGTTTGTGTTATTCTTAGGGCAAACATGCATTCTTAGAACTAGAAAAGTTTTTCTATATAAGCTTACTCTAACTTCTCTATGGCATATAAAACAAGGCCATCACTTTCCTCGCTGCTCTTGAGAAAAGGGAACGGGTAAAAAGCAAAAAAAGTGCCTATTTCGTTTCATTACTATCATTACCTATCCATTTGATATGCTCGTGTTTACTGTTTACTCGAATAAACAAAAGAGATGTTGATATAAACAATACTGTTACACGTAATACGCTTTCCTATATAACTTTCACAGTCACTGAGAAAATCATTCGTGTTTGATTCTTTCAATTTCCTCTGCTAAGTAGTTATAGCTTTTTTTTAGCTTGTAGCAGCAAAACATGCTACTTATTTTATGCATTAAAATGAGTATATGTACTTTTCTCAGGTTTTTTATTTCTTTTTTTATACTTTAATATGCCTTCATGTCTGCTAAATTTAGTGTTGTTACATCATCATCATCATAAAGCGGAAAGTTACATTTTCAGGAATACTTTTTTTCACGAGAAAGGACATTAAGTAGGTAGAATCAAGGTAAACAGAATAAGTTTTTTGAGCAGATAAGTTGTTGTTGTAGTAAGTAGCATATTAAATGGAAATACTACTACGCATGTTTACAGCTGTAAGCAATTTACGTTCAATTTAAGTAGGTAGGTGTATCAAGTTTCGAAAAAATGATACATAGCATATTTCATTGTTACCTTTTTCAAATAAGTTTTCTGAGTAAGGACAGGATTGAAACCTGAGCCTGATATTGAGGAGAAAAATGATTTGGGATTCAGAAAGCTTCACTTTTCATAATATTTTCTTTGTTGTACTTCCTGCACCAGTCAATCAATATATTTCTACGCATCTGTTGAGAAGATACTTTTTAAACGGCTCAAACGTTAGTAGTTGTAAAAATATAATAAGTACCTGCGTAAAAGATTTAACCATCAAGGCATAATTTGCTGTTTCTTTTCTGAGGCACATAATGGTTCCACATAAAAGGAATAACGGGAGGGTTGCATTTTTTCTCGACAGACTACTCATTAAAATGTTTTCTTTAACAATTTCTGTGACAAATAAAGTCATTAATAGAAATTTCAATTGCTTCGTGTTAAAAATCCCCTAAAATCATGTTTACCACGTCCCAACATCAGAAATTAACTGATTTGGAGCAAAAGAGAAGGACATTCCCTCCCACCACTAATTCTCAGCTTGTAAAAATGCAGATATGTGTGTGGTAGTACACTAGTTTGTTACCGTTTTTATCTATTCTTTCCAATCCAAAAAGTAGGTAGCTTGAAGCAAACTCTGGTGATAATACAATTGCAATGCATTACTATGAATAGTATCTATATCACTAGTAATGTGTAGCTAGTGTAGCAATACAGGTGTCTTGTGTTTCTTCGAAAAGCATATTATTTTATTAGTAACTATACCATATACTTATTTCGCTTACAAGTCACGGTTCGGAGCCAATCTTTCCTAGTCATCACAACTTACTCAACTCAGCGTTAGCAAGCAGTGCTAACTAAAGCCAGTAAGTCAAAATGTGTGTCGAAATATCATATATTATCGCGGCTGCTTGTAAAAAATGCTTGTTATTTAAAGAGGCAATCCTTATGGCATGGTATAGCAGTGCCTACTCAAGCAGACACAGAAGCACTTACAGAATACGAATTTGTTCGAATTTACAAATGGCATACTGAAACTAAAATGTGTTTTTCTTTAAAAACTTTTCATTTGAAAACATTGCAAAACCCTAAAATAGGAATACAATGATAGTATGATTGGTGAGCTCATGGCATTTTTGCTAATTTTCCTCAACTTGCTTCATTAAAAAATCTTTCTGGTAAAAATACACTCAGAAAAGTAGTTCGCTTCTGCAACAAATCCTAACTACATTCTAATGATGGTCAGGATGATATATTATGCATTCCAAAAAAAAACTTCCAAACTAACAGCAGCAGATGTGCCTTGTATCATCATTCTGCCCGGTGTTACTAATGCATGGGCAAAGTGCTACTATACGCTAACAATTGATGCTCATCATTAGTGTACTCAAACTTGTGAACAAGTACTGCGTAAATAGCTATTCCATTTGTCTGTCTTGAAACATGCTTTCTCTGTGTCGTTTTACCTTACTTTTTAAAGCTATACGTCTTCAGTTCTCAGTAGTTTAAGAAGAGAAGCAGCTGTGAAAACTACTTTTGTGCCCCTTTGTGCATTCATCCATTTTTACCGACTGACCAGTAATCTTCATGCATGATTTTACACATATGCTTTTTAGAAATCACAGACATGCATTTTCACTTGAAATTCTGACTAAAAAGCATCCCTGCTGCGTTTTCTGCATAAAATACAGTTGAACTCGACACGAGACACGATTTAAGCTGATATATAAACTAATTATAGCAATATTCTCATAAGTCCAACTCCACGTGAGAATGACGCATGTACATTGTGCTCCTCTGATTCCGATGATAAGCATGTAATAGTTTGGTTTGTAATCATCAACAACAACTTTTTTATTCCAGTTTTTTGGCTAATAATGTAATTTATAGTAAGAAGCCGCGCGCCAAAGCATGTAGCATAGAATCGGGTCTTTCTACAAACTCAGTTCTGTGTTTCCGGTCCGGTTTTGTGTAAGCTTTTTGCAGCCTGCAGACAAGCTTATTTGTTATGCTGGTGTCGTTTCTACTTGTATTTTTATTGTATTTGCTAGCGCGTGGCAGGCATGCCGTTTCAGATAAACAAGTTAAACTAAAAGCACCTTACCAGCACCACCACTACCACTAGCAGCAGAAAACCACGAGGGAAAAAAATTGGTTGGTGTGGCCACGACCATGGTCAGCATTGCGTTGTCGTGATTCAGGCTAGTAATATGGTGTAGTAGTGGCGGTGACGATGATGTTCTTCTTTAAGTGGCAACAAAGGGTTAAAAAATAGCCAGGCATGATGGCGTACTACAATTTTCAAGAGCTCTCTTGTCTTAATGACCATCTTTCAAAAAATGTGCTTCTGCTGCTTTTGAGCTTCCTTCCTCTCAAACAAAAACGACCTAGTAGTAATAACTTTGTAGGTAAAAATAGCTTGAAAACCACTAATTTTCAGTTTTGTACACTCTTTGTAACAGCGGAAGCGTTATTGATGTAAAGTACAAATCGAGATAATTTGGTTCCATGCAAAAACATGATTATTAGTTGAGGCTGATGTTGTTTCCCAGTTTAATGTGGCTTTTTAACGGGCTTCGTTGCATATTCTAATTAGACATTTCATGCCACAAAAAGACCAGAGAAAAAAATGTATAAACTATATATACTAAGCTTGAGAGAAGAAGAAGCCAAAGTCTGTGAAATATTTCATACCATTACCTTTTTACACAGAATATTATGCCAATTAAAATACAAAAAAACTTTTATGTTTCTCTATTCTCTGAAAATCGTGTGTGGTGTGGTAAAAAGTAAATCTAAACACATTAGTCGGGCTCCCTGCAACAGACAACTGGTCTCATTTGTGGTCAGGGTGCAGGGCGCAACATCGTATGTATAAATTCAATTTGCAAAAACAAAAAATCAATTTGCAAAGTTAATTGAGTACCATCAACAGGGCATACACATACAGTGTGCTAACCTGGTTTGAAACACTATATCCTTTGTTGAATGTAAATTACCTTAATGATTAGTAGCTAAAAAACAGTAAAAGACTTTATTTTTCAGCACGTAATTGAAAAAGGAATATAACATACTGAAAGATGTATAAACACCTTCTAAAAATTCCTTTTCTTAACTACTCCTTTTATTTTCTGATTACGCAATAAATCATTCAACTGAAAATCGTGTAATGGGAAAAATAGGATTTTATTTTACCTTGAACACAACCTACTCCATAAAATTGTGTTTTGGCAACTTATCCAGTTACGGTTCATTGTTAACGGTTTGTCATTGTTGATCTTATAGACAGACACATAATATGTGCACTCTCTCTCTACTTTTCTCTGTTTTTAAAACAAACCGTAACCGACTTTCAAGGAGAATTGTTGCCAAAAAATGCTTGAAAGTGTTTTTCTTTGCAGTTTTTGTTTACACTAGAGGGTAATAGAAGCACGCACTCCAAAATCCACGCTCCTCATCACCATCCAAATCTCTTTTCATGTTGTTCAGGTACTCTCTCGGGTTGTAATGTGGTCTCCCACACACACAAAAATCCCTTCAAAACCTTATATTTTTCTTTTGCAAATTTGCACACAGCCCTACTCTCTTACTTTACAGCTACTTTTTTACCTTAACTATAGCACGTACTTCATATAATATGTTGTAAAGCCATCAGCTTTATATAAGTATAGCTGTTAAGGTGGTAAAAGTGGTAGCTCTGTTCTCTGTGGTGTTGTTCACGGACTGGCTATATATATTGCCACTCGTGCGTAGGTTTTAGATTTGAATTTGAATCACTGAAAGCCATTTAAGCTGTGTGTATAGCAACTTTTTTTCGCAAAAATTATTCCAAGTGGTTATTAAATTTTTAGTGAGTGTACTTATTCAACTCAGACGCCCACGTACAGGAAGGAGCATGTAATGAAAACAGCTCTAGACAAACCTTAAGGAGCACTTTTTTCGGATACTTGAAATGCTAATAAATCTTGTGTGATATGTTGACTAGCATACATATTCCATGAAATTTCTCAATTAGAATTGTGCTTGCTTCTGATTACAGTTATAGATACGGCGCAACCAACAAACCCTTCAATTACACCGAATTAATTATACCAGGACAAATAATGTCCCACGCTATGTACTATTCTCGCGTATGAAATTAAATAAAAATACAAAAGGCAATGAATAATAATGATGCTCAAAATAAATGTGCACTTGAATGAATATGCTTTTCACTTTCAAATCACATGCTATCAATGAAAATGCGGTCCCTACTGCCTTTTTGCGTCTAAAAATTTTGATAATGATTTTTCTGGAAATTTTTAAGATTTGCGCTGACAACAGCCTTCTTTACTTCCAAGTCCAATTAACTTGTGGCCTTGTAGCATTCGTGGTTGTATATAAAAAGAGATAAGCCCAATTTGTGAAATCCAGCCTTATTTTATTTGCATTTCCTACTTCTTTTCATTTTTGTAAAACATCCCTCTTCATAATTATTTTATTAAACGAGGGATTTTTCATGTGCCTTAAAAGCAAAGTCGTACCACATCTGGGATGATGGTGCTTCTAATTTCCTATTTTTAGCTTATCAAAGAGTAACCTTGTGTTATGAAACTTGACTTGATTTCGGTGGCTTTTACACGTGACAGGTATATGTATTATGTATGTTGTCCACCAACCAACCCACGCCATTCATCAAAGATGAATCTGTGTAGTGTACACGGTACAAGCCCATAAGAATTTGTCAGACCCACGTCGTGGGACTTTTCTTTCAAATGTCTGGAACAACAACCCTGCTAACAACTCTAGTGACTCACAGTTGCTTTTAGTTTCAAGATAAATGTTAGATTTTGCATTTTTACCTGTTTTCATGTTTAGAAATTTGAAACTACAGTTATTGTCATGTGCACAAAGGGAACATAGAAACGGAAGAAGAAAAGGGAAACTGACAAAAGAAGGTACCTTTTTTGAATAGGTACATAAATGCAAGATTATCAAAAGATGACATGTGGCAATACTTTTTAATTATGATACACAAGCTGTTGTGTAGCGAGTAGCCTTTCATTCAAAAAAGATATGAATAAGAATGTCGAAGAAACAAGTGAATGAAAACATTTTTTATAATCTTTTTGAATTATGCTAATTGGTATTCTCCTTACGAAGATATCAAAAGACCAAAAAAATAATGGGAATATGCCTAAAGTAAAAAAGAGCACGATAACGAAATGTAAATGCTTACCTTCTTGTGAAGACAGGGATACAGAAATGTTGCCCAGGTTTTTATCGATAACCAGCTCCAAACATTTACTGCTTTCAGTAACGGCATTCGTTGTCCTTGCTTCTCCATCCTGGTCCTCCCTGTGCACACTTCCGGCTGATATAGAATATTGAATTTGGCCGTCCTCACTTGTCTTGGCAATTGCCTTTACCACGTACAAAAATCCAGAGTCGGGAATGAAGGTCCGTGTCAGATTCACCTCGGGTTGGGAAAAGTAAATGGATGAACCTGGAATAAATAGAGGAAATTCATAGTGTTAATGTTAATTAGTATATATTAAGCATAGCTGATGCAGCGCGCAGCCATTCTTCCGCTTTATGCATTTGTCCTTCATAATTCATTAAGTTTGGCCCATTTTTTATTCAAAAGCTTTTAATTTCCGTTAACATTCTCTGACATTACCACACAAAAGTAGTACAAAACATAACGATTTTAGCTGTTATACGAAGAAACTTTTTGGGTTTTACTATAAATTTCTGTGCTACACATTTACATTGTCTACTTTTGCGTTTTAATCTTAACTCCTTGACAACCACCAAGGTTGACTTTCACTGCTTGTTAATCCCTCAGCGAACAAAAATAACGGCATAATATTTCATTCGGATTTGATGTATATTTCTTGAGAAAGCGAAATGAATATTTGGGAAAATGCAGTAATAATATATGTCCCTATTTTGTATTCATTTTTCAGCTTAAAAGGCGCACTTCTTGGTGCACCTGGCACAAGCTGGCTTTTCTTGCCGCGTGGCTACGCTACAAAGTTACAATACGTTATAAAACCTGGCCACATACAATACACTTTTTCTTTAGTCACCATGACCGTTGTAAAGGTCATGTTTGGCTTGCGGCTTCCAGAGGGAGAAAACTTTTGTATATTTTTTCAGAACAATGTATTGCTTTATTACTACTGTTATTGCAGCTTTTTAATGGAATCATGTACATTTGCATGCTGCTAGAGCTAAAATGAAGGCAAATTACAACTTTGAAAATACATGGCTACTTTTTTGTGCTATTTTTGCAACATCCTCGTAATCAAAATAATTACAACCTTTTTGAAAATCATTATGGAGTAGTAAGTTGTACATTTACAACTGCAGTTCCATTTTATCCTTTTAACAAACTTTGTTGTCAAGGGCTCATTGGACAGTACGTCCTTTTAGCATACAACGCAGAAAAAGCTTTTTGCCAAGTTCAAAGGCAACAAAGGCACGGAAGCGCAAGCGTTTTCACTCACTCTGCGCGCCGCATTTAGTGATGTGTAAATGCTGACAATTTGCTGGACATATTTTTCATTTTTTGAAAGCAATCTAGTCAACAAAATATCATCAATATCTTTTTCGGAATGTCGCCACTATCCAGAGAGAATGCCATTGATAAATGACTTCCAGGTATTTTATCAAAACTAATGTACATTGTAAAAAAACTAACATGTGCACAATGCAAACATAAAAACACACCTGTTTTTACACTATATAGCATATATATACAAATATGACGGGATTTCATGTCACCAAAACATTAAACCCTATAAATATTTAGGAGAGAAGATAAATATTTATAGCTTTAGAATGCCTACCACCAAACACACACCAGTGCCATTTGTACCTCTCAAAAAGTTATGACCAATCTATACGAATGCGAACACTGTATAACATGTCGAAGGAATGCCAAGAATGAAAATAGGGTATTATGTGTGTACAAAGTACGGCATATTTACTGCTTGATTCCCGCAACAACATCCGTGTGTCTTTTACAAGGATACCGGCATCAGGATGGCTCGTGTGTGTCTGTTTTTTGTTGACACAGAAACACGCGAAATAAAAGTGGATTGAAATCTGCAATGACAATGTTGTTTGTATCACGCATCCCATCGTCATCAACTCATCCAGTTTCTCTCTGCTTCTCTATATATGCCCATATCTCTGCGACTTAACATGTTACGTGAAAGTGATGAACAATGAGTTTCCATTCAGCAGAAGAAAGGCAACCGGAATGTTGGGGAATGACGTTAAAGCAGAGAAGAGATGGTTTGTTCACTTGCTAAAAAGCGGGGGAAAAGAGCAGCAGTAGTGATTTGTCGTTGATACGAAAAGAAAAACAGAAAGCAAAAGAATGACACAAGATTATTAATCATCATACAGGGAAAATCAATATTAGCCGAAAAAAAACTGGAATGAGTCTGGGAAAAGGTATGCAATATATATGGTAGGTAGAGAGACTGTCCAAACCAAAAGTCAGAGTGAGGACCTTGTGATAATAATGCATACTAGTATAATATATTGAGCATATCACCTAGGCCTACTAAAATGAGAAACAAAGGCTTATACTGAATTAAATGTCACCGTTCTGCTGCTGTTGTTAGAATAGCATACGAATTTGTGACTGTTTCCTCTTCTGCTGCACACACACTGGCACGAAAAAGGAAGATATATAAGCGTACACTTAGAATAACATTGCGTTTTACAGCCAGTGTGCCACCACCTTACCATGAAATTTCCCTTTTTTGTACAAGTTTAGAGCTTGAAAAATAGCAAACACGCGATATCCCCATAAAGGTTGAAAATAAACATTTTTTCGCCATGTTGTTACGCTCCTTTAAAGGTACACAGACGGTGAAAAAATGGCCCACGTACCCAAATCCGTTTAGTAGAAGGTAATCAAGGAATAATTCAAGTACTAAATACCTATCAAACCGTTCTTGCTTCCTCTCTCTTGTTGTTCCGTTGCGTTGGCTTTTTAAGCCCGAGATATTTCCATGTAAAATGGATTCTGCCGGTTGAATGTGTAAATTAAAAGTAAGCACTTAAAATATAAAAAAAGAAATGTAATTACAGGAACGTTATTGCTTCCAGTCAAGTCCATGGACGGATAAAGTCAAGGTACATGCTTTCTATTTCTATTAAGTTTGTATACAACTTCAAGCTGTTATATGCACTGTTATAGATTTAAGTTTAAAGCTTATAAGCAAGTGACCTTCAGTGAACAACTTTGTGAAAATGTAAAAATACAATATCTAAATTACTGTAACAGCACACGTGTGCAGATTTATGTTTATATCTGATGTATATTTTAGTCTCTGGGAAAACAACAGCACCATAAAGTCAAAAGAAATGTTAACTGCGGCTCTTCTGGTGAAACCATACAAAAAAGTATCAATTTTTTATGCCTCCTACTTTTTTTCCAAAAGACACTTTGTTGGCTTTCACTTTATGCACAACCATGTCAACAGAGAAAAACGAGGGAAGGAAGTCAATCAAGTGGAAAGTGACTCTTGGCTTTGTCATAATTGGTATGCTTAATGTACTTGCTAAAATCTCAGCCAGAGAGACTTCCTTCCTGTTAGGTAGTACCGAGAAAATGGGAAAAAAGTCGTTTTCTTGTCACCTACAAAAAAGTGGCCCAGTGACTCATTGTCATTGAGTGCAAGGCATAAAAACAAGTAAAACATTTACTGTTTTTCTCTTTAGGCCTACACAATTTATCTTTTCTGGAAAGCAACACCTTGCCACTCCAAGCGCTCTGTGTGCAACGCAACGACAACTAACACACTTAGTTCGCTTAACTTTCTCAATACGAGATCAAGCCGACTTTTTCTGCATAATGGTCTATAAAAATATTTTATTATCTATTACGCTTCATTAGAGAAGCGAGACTTTAATGTATCATCCTTGCGTGGTGATAAAAAACGTGGAGATTTAGAATGTCCTCAATTCTTCTTACTAACCTATTATACATCAAGTCTAAAGCTCGGTTCTGTAAAAGTTGCCACACTGCGTTTACCTATATATATCGGCGCCTAGGAAAATAGACTAAACGCACACAGGTATTAATTAAGCGAAACGCATTAGCTATAATCTCGCCTACACGGAACTAGGGCCTGAGATTGATCCCACACTCAGCAGTTTGCTCTTTTCACCACCGAGATTACTGCCTGTGTACATTTCCTTCCTCCATTTCTCCTTCTAATTCCGTTTTTCACAAGAAATCATAACTTTTATGACTCATAGTCCATTCAGCGGAAAAGATTTTTGTATTTGTGTAAATGGCACATTGCCCACCTATAAACCAGCCCAAAGTTTCACCTTATAAAAAATGGGCTAACAAATCGTTCTGATTATTGCCAGTCACAGAGGCATGCAATAAGCACGTGTTTATCTCAATTTGCCAACCACTAACGTGTTATTATTCCAAGTAAAAGCTCTCAATATTAAAAATGCATGTTATTATTATGGATGTGTATAAAAGCTCTGGACTTTAGTGCAGTTTGTGGTGAAAGTTGAGTGGGACCAGGTAAAATGATGGAGTTAGTGTGGGCTTCTGTTGAAAAGGGCAAACTGATATTAAAACTTTGTGGATAATAAATAGAGAAATGCATGTTTAATCCTCATCTATAGTTCTGGAAACAGTTTGTCTGCCTTCAATTTAACTTGTTTTGTGTGCAATTTTGTACATAAGCTTGATAATAAGCTATAATTCTTGTTTTGCATTTTAATACGCTACTGTGCTCTATTCTTAAACTTTACAACCATAAAGTGTCAGAGATTATAATTTCATAGGGCCACCTAATACACATAATATTCATTCATATTGTTTTAGTTTTTCAAACTTTTTGCGTTCAATCTTCCTTGGCTCACCCACGTACGTACTCTGTCTGACAGAATGTTATTCAGTTTTTTGGTGTGTGTGTGCATGACTCTCCCAACTCAGCAGTTTACTATATATTGCATGCGTGCACATTAGAGTGGCAATGTATGTCAAGTTAACGTATGTTCCGTTTCCTGAGAAAGGGTTGCACAATGCTCTGCACGCGGAGACATTATTTTCCCCCAACTTTTCAATATTAATTTATTTCTCGCCTTTTTGCAGAGCCACCTTCATAAGTAGTCAAGTTATGTGAAAATGCCGATATGCTCCTAGACATCTACTGCTTTAGTTTTTTTCTACTGGTTTATAAGGAATGTTAAAAAGAATACTTGCTTGGACTACTCTTTAGGTACTCTCTGCTATTTTCAACGGAATACATTAATTTTTACTACTTGAGGTAGGTGTAATGGCGCTAAATGCTAATGCTGACTTCTTGGTGGTACGTAATAACAATAAACAGTTAAAACAAATACGACGTCATTCATTGCGCTCATGTTTCTCGTACACACACAATAATTACGGTATGAATAATAATTAGAGGAGTTTTGGTAGGTACACCATTTTCGAATTTGCATGCTAACAGGCAGAGAGTTGACCACTGCTACTGCTTCTTTTGTTATCATGCCATTACACAAAAAGCACTGGGTACAGTGTACAAAGTTTTTTACGGGAAATATAACGATTTAGTCGCAGAGTCAGTCAAGTGGATGGTCAAATTTTGTTTATGCTAAAGGTGTATACTACCCGGGAGCAATTTTACTATCACAGAACGACGTTATATATAGAGACGCGATTATTTAGGGTTTTTACACCTTAAAGAAATGGCATTTATAAAGAATTAGAATATTATGCCTTGTGGCTCTTGTGGTGGCTACAGTACCATTGTTTTTCCAAGAACACTGGCTATTAAACCGATAAAATGCTGTAAAGGGTGAAAGTGAGAAGAAAGTTTATTTACGTCATCAAAATCGGTAGGGCACACAATAGTGACGCAAGCATGTATAAAGTTTTTTGGTTGATTTCATTTCTAGTTTTCATTGTTTTCTCTTTATGCCTGTTTTCATTTTACAGAACAATCCCATTAAATAGAATTAGAGGGAAACATGGGTTGCCACTAATTTTTCACAGGCTTTATTAAGCAGACGAGGTCTTCAGACCTCAGTATGCTTTCTGAGATTGCTCTTCAAGTCTGTATAAGCCTTCCGTTACTCCGTTCTTCCGCCCTTCCGTAGCGCGATCTCCTCATAGACCACAGCAGATATTAAAAATCGGTTTTCACCATTGGATTCCTGGTCACTAAATCTAGGTACTGGGACACAAAAAAAAGTTACCCCAGACCCCCCTTCCCCAAAATACCCCCCACACCCCCATTAAAGTCAAACAATATTAAATCACAAGTCCACCTGCATATAGGTAATTGATGCCCCTGAGTTCAAAAATGGCAACCATTTTTCGTTAGCTATTCACCGTTAGCCGCTAGGGGGCGAAAAGTATCAAAATTCCTAATATCTCCTCAATTCTTTAATCTAGACAAATGAAACTCAGTCTACAGGGGTAATTGACCACGCTAATTACTATTTTGATATCAAAGTCACCCCAGACCACCCCGATCCCCCCGGGGCAACTCCCCACTATACTTAAACTGCACCATAACACGGTGAAACTCAGTTTTAAGGGGTAATTGAGTCCTCTAGTCAGGATTTTGATGTCAACATAACTTAGACTATTATTGTAGTCAAATTATATTGTCATTCTCGTCTGCTTTCCTAAGTTTACAAAAGTTTATTCTGGATGGCTTTTAATACTATTTTGTAAATAAATACACGCCAAATATCACACAAAGCCAAAAAGGAATTAACGGTAGTCAGTGACCGAAAAGACTTGTCACTCCCATTATTCAGCTGAAAAATCTTTTTTATATCTTGCTGGCAGGAGGGAGCAAAGACAAGTGGTCAGCCAAGCATTGCCAATTCACTTTTGTAGCGCTTGGCTGCAGTTTGGAAGTGTGTGGAGGTTTTTTAATGCAGTGAGCTGAGCTCGAAAAGCATATCATCATCCTACAATTAATTATACACTGAAAAGCACATGTCTTGTGACACGACAAAAAATAGCACTAGCAACAGCAGCAACACTACGGATTTCAGCAAATGACAAAAGTGACAGCAAAGTGTACAGTAGTAGTGTAATGCGACGTGAATGTGCTCAGTCGCATTTTTTGCAATTCATTTTCATACATCATCCCTGTCATTCTGTCTCTCCGAATTTCTCACTGATTTCTGATTATGCACTTTATAGTCAGGCACACATAGTTTTTCTCATGATGCGCAAACCATGAAATGTTGTAATAATATTTTACTTTTAATAACATTATCTATGGCTCAACTATTGTTGTAATAAAGTTTCCTTGTTGGTAAAAACCAAACTCTGAAAAAAGTTTTTTACGAAAAGTAAGTATGAAGCCAGCTGGTGGTAGTGCCATGCCATGTTTTTGAAAAAAGGAAAGCAAACTTGCTTCAAAAAATACTTCATGGAAAGTACCTAGTTTTGAACGTGGTTTAGCTTTATTATTATGAGATTTTTTTCTTAAACATATAGTTTCACAATCAGATCACAAATTAATTCATAAAAGCCAAAGTGTACACGACTTACATCATAGTAGTTTCACCATTTCAATGAATGATACAGGTTTTTCCCTTTTGCCAAAGTTAAGGTTTGAAATGCGAGACAGAAATACTCGTCATGTAACTACAATTAAAACACCTGACGTTTCTAATAATAGTGCAATGGGGATATTTTTATTCGCTTGGTATATGCTCCTTGTTCATTTATATTTTTTAGTTGGTTCATTCATCATGCCCTCATTCTTACAATGAAAAGGATTAGTAAAGAAATGCAGTTTGGTATTCTAGAAACAGGAAGATGCACAATTTGTGCCCACCTTTACAACCAACCCCTTCGTGTTTAGCTTTTTTAATCAAATCTTAAATTCAAATAAGTTTATTTTAAATCTAAATCACATAACTGACACCGGGGAATCCAATACTGCATAAGAAAACTAAAAATGGTTACAACGCTTTTCGATAAAAATAGTACATTTTTTACTTTAATGCATGTAATATGATGGTATGATAGAGAAAAAGAGCGTGAAAGAGTAAAATGTATGGCATAACTTGTAATTAAGGGATGTGTACAGTGTACAACTACCTTGATTAAAATCAGTGCTTTGCATGTTGTAGTAGGTATTTACCAAGCGAGACACAAGAAGCTAAAAACAACTAACCGCAAGGACGAAGCCACTAATTTTCGAAATGTGTACATATGCAAGATATATGCAACCAGGCACATTTCTCTTATGATAAACCGACACTAGAGAAAAAAATATGATTTCTAGGATGGATGTGCTGATGATGATACATTGCTCCATTCTTTTGGCAGTTTTTTTTGTTACTCTGGCAAAAAAGTGTGGTTCTAATACAGTACACACCACACCAGCTAGAAATAATATGCTAATATAAAATGGGATTCGGTAATGAGGCTTTTATTGTCATGTCAACGTGTGTTAGGTTGTTAGGTTGAAGCCGACAGCCGCGACCACGAGGAGAAGTTAGTAGCAACGACCGTAAAAGTATATACACGCAGTATTATCATAACGAACAAACAAGGAAAGGGAAACTACACAGTCCATGATGAAGTTTATAATTTTTTGTTGAGAATTTCTTGTTATATTATTATTACTGCATATTAACCATGAAATAATTTATGATTTAATAGCGGTCTACTATTCTACTGCTCCCTCATTGGAAAAGTCTGATGGCAGAGATAGCAAAGATATTTAAATAAGCAAAAGATTTATTATATATTTTAAAGCCGCAAACCTTGAAGTAATCAATGAAATTGTGCAGGGCTAGTTACCCAACCGTGCATGTATATTATTTATGCTTATTTTTGTATTCAAAATGATGAATTATTTTCAGTGGACTATTTTTAGGCTTGCTGGACTTCCGATGCACCACGTAGTTTTTTAGTGGGCAAGAGAAAATTTACATCAGATTGTCATTATCCTCTCTGCCTTACCACCTGTATTTAAGGAAGGAAGCTAAAAACCATAAATATTTTAAATCACAGCAACTTCATAAAGTAGTGCGGCCAGTCTTGGAGTCGGAGTCATTTGATCCAACATCAGATTAGAAAACATTGTGTTGATGTTTTGTTCTGATTGTAGTTCTTACACTTATTTCTACGAATGACTAGAGCAACCCCGAGTTTTCCTCAAGATTGTAAACTTGTATGAGAAGCTGCAGACTTTCTATGATTCATTATCAGATTATTACAGGGCTCTCTTTGATTCAACTTGTAATGCAGGGCATACATCATACCAAGAGTTGCAATCTTGAAGCTTTTGACTGGGAATGTGGGTGGATTTTCTTTTGCTATATTTCATGCGTACCTACAAGTGTAAAGATTTTGGCAAGATATAGCATCCTTTTTTCTTCGAAGTAAGCCCTTCTTGATTAAAAAGACACCTGCACAATTGCAGCTCATTCTTATAAATAATGCGGGGTTGTATAATAATATTATATTATACTCTTTTATCGCTTCCTTCCTGTCATCTCCTTACAACACACAAAGCAGATCAAGATCACACAAGTATCTATAAATATCCTTTGCATTCCTGTGCACAAAATTTTACTTGGCACATGCCACTTGAAGAAATCTAGATTATTAATCTGTTAATTAAAATGATGAGCACTGGATATACCGTGTAATGGCTTCCGAGAAAGTGGTCATACAATTCAACTAGCCCATTCACAACCAAATCAAAATTCCTTTTTTTGGTTTGATTTACAAGAAAACTTTCAACTACACGATAGACACACCGAGCATTAAAGTTTTGTTTATCTAATCGGTTTTTTGTATTGTTTTCTTTAACTTTGGTTTCTTCTATGTTTGTTGTGTCTACAGGCTGAAGCTAAAGGACGGTTTTCTATTTAGAAATTTCCATTTTACTCAGTCCAGGTGCGTTACACACTGCATTCTGGTCAGATTTATATATGAGAACAACTCGAGATAATTAATTTTTTTCCTTGATTTCAAATAATCTGATGGGATAAAGCACACGCTATAAAAATCTATTCATCCTGTGTCTGCAGATTATAACAAGGTATTTATTTATATTCTTTATTATGACCAGACCAGTATAAAAACTCCTTTCTGTTGATCAAACGCACTATTTAATGGTTTTCTGATCAATCTTATCTTTCTGCCTAATATTTAGTGCAAATCCAATTGCTTCTCAGATTTATTCCCTCACGCCACATTTAAGATAAAAGTACACGCATTTAATAACCATTTTCCTGTATAATAATATGATTTACTTTTATATTGATCTCAACCAAGCAGTTTCTTTTTAAATTAGCGTCCTCCCTCTCTGCTCCTATTCAACCTCATGCCACACTCACAAATTACAAGGCATTCAACACGGTCACTAAAATTAATGTACTTTTTATTACTCACCACATGTTGGATTCCCCCATAATAAACAGAGAGAGAAAGGAAGCAAAGTAGGCAATGGAGAAGAGGGCAACACAGGCCTTACTCACATGTGCCATTCAATTTACAAAAGCGTTACGTTTTTCAGAAGAAAGACATGAATTTATTTTTATTTCAGAAAAATGTATAATAACCGTGTAATATGCTATTCCTTGCAAAAACTTTCCTATTCTTATGACTCTTGACAGGATTGTTGTAAGAAATAGTGCATTTTTTTCTTACAAAATTGATTCTCCGCTTTCCTGTAATGCAAATACTAGCGAAAAGGTGTTAAAACGAATATTACTATTGTCCTTGTACCTACCACCACCATAATACGTTTCAGAAACTGAGACAGTATTAAATGACTTAGAAATTGCTTTTTTTGTGTTTCTTATCAATTTTTTGATGTCCACCTATTTACCAGAGATTCCTGTGAAGATTTATTCCTTCATGGATCATGTTTCTCAGCGGTGCATCTCTGCATTCATAACGCTTCTCAAGAAAGAAAGAGACCACAAACATTACTCAGAGTGCATTACTACTTACTATACTACCATCAACCAATATTTCACACATGGCTGCATCGTTGAGAAAGAACAAAACATAAAATAGATGAATTCCTAACGCAATAACACCAGCAATCTATATACGATGAGCTGAGCTTGCATTAAAAATATTTAACAGGTGGACAGGGAGGAAAGGAAGCTTCAAGTACAGAAAAAAGCAGCAGTCAACGAAAGAGAATGCTGCTGCTGCATCTCTTCTCTAGAGAGAAACGATTCTTGGACAGAGAATCCATTCGTTTCGCTATTCTTGGGAGGTGAATTTATTAATAATAAAAAAAGAAAATCAGAATAACAGTTTTTTTACTCAATACTCTGTTCAAAATCACACATCTCCTCTTACCTTATATCCTCCTATTTGCCAGCCCCACAACAGAACACAGAGATGAAGATGATCTTCATCTCCGAAAAAATTTATTCACAATTGCACAAGTAAAAATATGTATGCATAAATATATCAGCGTGTGTGTGTGTCTCAGAGAGAGAGAGAAAAGGGTGCATATTTAATGAAGATAAAAGTGTTATTGACAACTGGGACCTACTAAAGTATTTCCACGTAAAAATATCTATTTCTGTTACTTGCGGATTCTCTCAAGTGTTCAAAAGCTATCTGCATGGTGATGATGGCCATGCATACATGCATAATATGCAAAGTGGTTTTTCCTTCCGATAAGATGTAGTTTAAAATCATGCGTTAGTACTACTGCTTTTGTTACTACTACTGGAAATGAAATCTTTATTTTCGGTGCTTCCTCCTCCGTCAAAGAAAAAATATGTGTGCCTTCCAGATAGTCAGCAGGAAAGGCAATAGGAACAAAAATTTGCAGCGCCAGAGAGATAGCTTTCTAGTTTGTCTGCTGACGCCATTTTATTGTTGGCATCATTTGTAAGTTATTGAAGTTAACTTGGTTAAAACGGAACAATGGGAGAAGAGAGTGTGTCTTTCTGGTAATTTGGTAGAACTCAGTAAAATAAACGCTGTACTGCGCTGCGACTTTATTTGTGTGCAAGGAAAGGAAAGCGTTTTAGTAAAAAAGGGAGCTGAGTCGGGTAGTAAATATTTTTGCCTAGTAGTAAACATTCTCCAAGCAGTAAATTGATCTTGAAGCTTACAATAATGGTTTTCGCTTTTCGGATTGGATTTCATGACAAATGTCATCCGTCCCAGCATGTACCCAACCAGTTTGCCTTCCTGTATATTATTATAGAGCGTTCATTTTTGCAAAATATATTAACTATAACCCGAGGAGGTATAAGATGTTACGAGCGCGGCAAAGATGTGTGACTTGGTTGTGTGAACACTTTATGATAATAATGGTGTGGGCGTGTGTGCAGCAACGAAATTTGTGCAAAGGGGAAAGTTGATAAATGTAAAATAAAGTGGGAATGTTTTCTACTCTTTGGAGTAATCCCGCTTGATGAAACGTAAGCTACTTAAAAACATAAACACAATGAAAGGGTAGGCAAGTAAATATTATGAAGGAAGATACCAGAGATTTTTAATTCAATGCATTGTCATGAGATTGCAAGCGTTTTGCGAAAGTCGCATATGGGAGATTTTACGCTGCTACTGCTATGCAGTTTATATTAGATATCGGATGTCGGGGAAAGTGAGACACTCACCAAAGTGGTGGTGCACTGTCAATTTCATGAAGATTTCTCCTGAGACGTATACCATGACGTAATAGAAGCATAATGGGAAAGGTTGACTTTTTTGGCGAAATCATGCTTGCAACACTTGGTACTCGTGTCTGCTGAGTTTATCTAAAATATGTATGGAAGCTATTTCGGGTTTTTAAAAATGAACCAACTTTTCTTTGACATTTACTGTTTTGCTCAACTTAGCAACTTAAGCTGTCTTGTAACAACGTAACAAAGTACTTCTAAAATTACGAAACGATTGAAAAACATAAAGCATCAGAGTAAAATCTGCTTTGCGTGCTGCCACGTGTCAAGAAAGTTTGCTGTTAAAAACAACAAGTAGAAACGGCCTCTGCATACAAATTACAATTGAACCATTGATTACGTTAGCTGTTTCTAACGGGGAAAATTGACAATTTGATGACAAGAAGACACTTGTGAAGCTCTACTAAGTACGCTGTAAACATTTTAAAAGAAAATCTTCAAGTGAGTTAGAAAATTGTTCACTTTTTATTTTCGTTCCGTTGTTGTTTACGGCATTTCGTTGGACTGGATTTTATGCTCTACTTTTACTATACAGTATAGATACGCAAACTGTATTACATCTTGTTTTTCATGAAACGTTGGACGATTAATTAACTACCTAAAAGCGATTAAGCATTTTTATATCTTCACAATTACTCCAGCGAAGCTTCAGTAAAAATTCGTATACACCCTTTTGATAAAGTGCTTCTAACAGTTGTTAAATTGTTTTGTACAGTGCAGTAGTCGCAATAAACTCTATATAAAAATTTTTACTACGCAATCATAACCAAATCTGTTTGTTTATATTATGGCTGTATCATCATTTTTGTTTACTAGACAATTAGGTACAGCATCAAAAGAGTTTATATACTTTCCAAAAGCTGTTTACAATTAAACAACAAAAGAGAGAAACTCTACTATGGACTACTTTTGGTCTCAGATTACCGTCTTGGAATATGTCCTCCAATTCCACTAAGCAATATGCCAGAAAGAACACTATCCCCCTTCAGTGTATCCATCATAATTCGTATACAAGTTATGTTTACAAATACACACAAAGCGTTTTGTATCCATTCTTGTGTACAGTACTGCGTATTGTTATTGTGATTATATATTAATTACAGATTGATAAACACCAGCAACGCCAGAAATTCCTAGTAGAATCCATGCATTAATTCTTCTTGAGAAGGAATGTAAGTTCTACGAATAAAACTACTCAGCAGCACGAGGAGGCATTGGGATAAGAAATGGCTCTCTCCAGATTTTTTTCCCTTAATACTGCTCAGCAGTGGTGGTACTCCAGAGAGCAAGCTTGTGTGTAATACAATGATGGGAAATTATAAGAGCACGATCTCTCTCCGCTGCTTTACTACTATAACGGAAAAACGGTATTTTGTTTAGATTTTTCCTGACAAATTTTATGATCCGGCACGTCGTCCTCTTCTTGATCCTGAGAGCAAGAGCCCATCCAGGGAAGAACAGACGGAAGAATAGTACAAAAATAGGAGAGTGTGAGGCGCAAACTAGCAAAAAGTACAAGCACAAGTTTTATTGAACTTTACGAGCTCTCCATTTGTTCGTGGAAGCAGAGAGAAATTGCTGTACACTCCATCTCAGCAGATTGAGCTCAGGTGCTTACACATGTACATATATTTTGAGCTGGTAGTATGTACTCCAGAGAAGAATACTGGGCAGAGGCACGTACCAGAATATTTTGATCATGTCCACATGCGATGATGTGATGAGTTCATGAACAGTATACCTATATGCTCCTTAGCTATATAGAATTCCTTTAGTGGATTTCCTGATTCAAAGGTCTCATCAAAAACATTTTATAGGAAACCAATGATGACCTATACAGTTTAGGTACAAAAAAGCTGATGAATTACATTACATCACTTTTTAGTAGCCTGACATTTTCTGGTTTCCGCCTGTTTATTGTGTGTGTGCAGGGAATAAAAATGAAATAGTTTTTCTAACTTTCTAACATGTCCAGAAACATGAGTACTGTCACTCTCGTATTTTTTCCCTTGGATGTTCTATTATATTGGAAATTGTTAAACTGTGTGCAAGAACATAAGTAGCACACACACGCTTTCTTTTACTTGCCTGAAGTTAGCCTACTGGCAATATAAAAAAATATCAAGAAAAAACGTCTTAACTTCTTTGCTGTCAACGAAAAAAAACAAGGCAGATTTGCTCGACTCACTTTCCCCCAGAAAAAAGATCTCTAGAGAGTTTACATAACAAACCCCAGAGCCACATCGTACAACATCATTAGTAGCAAATCAAAGCATCAACAACACTCATCACAGCACAATCAGAGTAAAGTCAAACAAGAAGACAAGAAAACATGTTATGAAATGATCAAAGCGAATAAAAAGTGATGGGAAATAATGGAAAGGCATAAGATCTCTAATGTACACAATATTACACACACGGGGAGATAAAAGTCTTTGATAATTTAATAGGTATGTATTTTGGTAGCTCTAAAGAAAGATGAAAACGTTGCCTTTATTTATTAGTTTTCTTCTAAAAATGTGGCAAGGCTTACTTTTACTGGAAGCAGTAATAGCACTATTGAATAAAAAAAATTGAAATGTCTAATAATCACAAAGGTCATAAAGTCAGGGAAAAAAGAAGCAACCGAAAAACGTTGGTTGATTGTCTAAACATTCTTGTATATTATATTTAGGGAATCATTATTACGTCTATTGTATTACGCCACAAGTTTTTTACGATATTTGAAGGGAATAAAATGCAAGCTCACGAGATATTTTTTATGGGCTGGCTAGAATTTCCAGGAAAATCTGTACAAGTTGTAATATATATATGTAATCTTGGCCAGCCCCTGTTTTATAACGGATTATTATGCTTAAATTAAATTTGTATTGTATAGATTGGTATACACCTTGAGCCTATATACATGGTAATATTAATTTGATTATGCTTCCTTTCTTCTTTCACCCCCTCACATCCAAAAATACGCAGTGAAGCAGAAGAAACGTTTGCAATCGTATAAATTGCAAAAATAGAAACAGAGTAGTTAACATTGTCACTTTTTGCTACGTCGAGTTATTTATGAAAACAATCGTTAACCATTGTAGTTACAACTTGCAACAAGATGCAGCTGCTTCATTGCCGATTTGTATAGAAGATGATGATAATAATAGGTGTACTTATAGCTAAAGAGAATCTCGGTTGAAACGTTTTTTGTGGAGACTCTAAAAAATGCAACGCAAACGTATAACCAAAATTCAACGTGACATTATAAAACACCGACACAAAAAAGAAAACAAGACAACTGCTGCGTAGTAGTTCAATTTTCAATTCAATCCACATAACTTCTAAGAAGAAATCACTTTAAAAACCGGAAATGTATTTTTCTGTCAGCAATGAATACTAGAATGTAGCGGTATTGAACATATAAATAATTTTGTTATGTAAATAAGTCATCGTTTCATATTCTTTTGTAAAATGACATAGCAACAGAGCGAACAGAGACTCCATCAGACAGAGTCTTTATTCTTTTAACTGTACACATTCAATTAATGTCTCGATTTCTGTTTGTTATTAAACTGGAATGGAATCGATAAGCGCCTCAGGGATAATGCTGCGTATTATTATGATGATGTACGTTATCTTGTTATTATCCTACAAGTATCATTATTAAACTACCTATATATTACAAAGTAGGTATCTGCTGGACGAATATTTAGCATCTGCGTCGGTATACATTTTTTTGTATTCGTGTCATAGACATCACTACTATTGCGCATCAAATCAACTATAACGTTAGTTTACTTCCTGCTAAAGTTTGACAAAGAGCACAAAAAACCTCTCTGGCTTCTCGATGATGATGTTGACAAACCCAGAAAAAAGTTTTATTCCAAGGCATGTCGTCATTACTATCATAATCTCAGAGCCCTGGATAAATTGCTTTGTACTCGTGTGAAAAAAAATCAAACGCACAAGAGTTTGTAGCTATGTTTTACGTGTAAGGTTGTGAGTTTTCCTTGCACTATAATTCTCTACTACTTTGGGTTTGCCATGCCATATATTATCCAGAGCATTTTGATAATGTTTCTTTTCCCCCCTTTTATCTTCATAATAAATATTATTTACAACTTACAACTAATTCCTCCTCTAATGGTGTGGTAAAGAGAATGTGTTCTCCTTTAGTACATTATTGAGCACATAAGAGAGCAAAGACAGCAGACAATAACACCACAACTGCGTCAACTAGTGGTGGCATATAGAGCTCTGGTGGTATTAGTACACACACTGGCACTCATACGAAGACATAAACAGAAACATGACACTTTTGTGCCTATTACCGGCCCGTCACTGGCTCAGATGAGAGTAATATTATTATGCGTCTTTTTATTATTCATGAGATACCAATCAACACATAATGTATACTCTGGATGATGGGCCATGGCATTAAATCAGGTAAAATGCTCTTTTTTTCTCCCAAGCTATATATATATGAAGAAATAACAAAGTCTGTATACAAATATATACAATTTCATACTACACAAGGCGGAAAAAGTTGAAAGTGGCAAATAAAATAAGAGAAGAGCGCATTTTCCAAGCCAGACAGCAGGGCTTGTGTGGGGAAAATACGGCGTGGTTGGCAAAGGACAAAAACATGGTAATGAGGAAGGAGAAATAGATTAGATATTTTGTGTACGGGGCAATTGGATGTAAAAATACAGAGAAACGGGAATATGATTTGGTTGGCTTGTATTGTTATGTGTGTGCAGAGCTCTGTCATTTCTTCCCCCGCCGATAGCCAGCAAAGCAGCAACAAAGCCCATTCATCCGTAAACCATATACCTGCCAAACATTATTATCGGATTTATTGCCGCTAAATAAGCCAGAAAATTTGTTAGATTCAGAGTATGAATGAATAACTGGTTTTCGTAGTACAAGCCAGTCACTTGTAAAAAAGGGAATTGTAGCATGCAAGGAGACAAAATGTATATTGTCAGTTTGGTTGAAAGAATTGTAACTTATTTTTTGCTCAGAAAATGTGGTACTGTACACACATGTACTAATTACCTGTTAGATCTATAACCGCGCTATATTAGTAAACAGAAAATGTGTGAGGGACAAAAGGGAAATGTGTTATTTATGCTTAAAGAGAGGGGTAATGTTGCCATTAAAATTCTAATTGTGCTTCTTTTCAATGGGCTATCAACAAGTATTTGTACCACACACAAACAGCAGACGCTCCACAGATTACGTAATTAACTGGAATGTGGAGACTATACAAACTCTGTCTTTATAGTCTGTAGTTAAGTGCATTTTATGCAGTTGGTGATATCCTTTTTAAAAGTTTGTTTTATGACACAACTTAACTTCTTATTGCAAATGAAACGAAACCAAATAATATATTGGACGACTTTTTTATTTGAACCAATCAAAAAGTTATTAAAGGTGAGCTACCCCATTCAAAATTGTAACATTGGTTTCGATACTTATTACTAAACTATCTAACGACAGATCTTGTTTCTCAATAACGATTATTTTATGAGCTGTACTTTGTAAAATACTGTAAATTTACTGCTGTTGTAAAAAAAACTGAGAAATATTTCTTTGTATGTTTTAAAATCATAATCCATTTTTCATACGAAACGTTGATATCGGTTAAGGATGAGGCCTAGTTTATCAAAAAATATGCTTTATTATCATTCATCGTGTACAGCTAAAAAGTTGTGTACAATTCAGTTACCTTGAGGTTTTTATATAAAGCGTACTACAAACACAACACTATAAATTGCTATTATTCAATTTCAATAAAATGCAGTGCACTTTTTCTATTTTATAGAAGAAATAGGAAGATTGCAGTCGTTCTGAAAGAAAACAATGTTTCTTTTACGGACAGAGAGATGTGAAACATGTAGTAACATTTTATACTACGCCCGTGTGATAAACTACTGCATTATTTTCTGAGATGGTCTAGCATGCTGTCTGTGAAACATTTTACGGCATAATATGTGTGGTTGAATTTACTTGAACATGATTTGATTTTATTTTATCCACTTTTTACGTGAAAACACACATCTTATCAAAAAGACTACTTTACCACTAGAGATGGGGAAGTAAGAAAATTTTTACGTGTTTTATTATTCTCTATCTGTGTAGATATTTCTACACTTGTTGTGTGGTTGAATTGCAACACATACTAGAAATGCACACACAAGAAATTGTCTATGGTAGAAGTAGTAGTGCGTAGTAGTAGCTCATTCTTTTCTCGTTACACATAAAATTATTCATCCATCCGTGCAGATTCCTGCTGCTCAAATGCTCTCGTAATGATGACCGTACGGCATAACTTATTAAATTAACTGCACAGGAGCAACAGCCACATCCCCATTCCCCAGCCCAACTTCTTAAAACTCTCTTTTTCACCACTCATCATCATAATCATGCCCAAGAAAGAAGAAGAAGATGAAGAAAAAGTGTGTTTTTTCTTCTGTTCAAACCCTCTCTTTCTAGCTAATATGATCAGTAAGCAGAGACTGTGAAGATTTTCTTGGTTTCAAAGAAATAAGATGGATGGATGAAACAACAAAAAGGAACAAGAATTACATTAACTTTACAGTACTTGCCATTACTCCTACAACTTGTACCAGCACGGATAAATGTGTGTACTTTAATGCTTTCTTCAAATTTCCTTTGGAATTCTATATGGCGTTACAAAGTACCCACCTACCACCCACACCATTTCCGATAGTTTGTAAAGCTTTGTTGGCTATGAAAAGACTAATAATTTGTAAGCTTTGTGTAAAAAAGTGTGAAGTACGGACGTGCTTTATCTGAACATAATGACAAAAGACTACACACAGAAAAAGAACAAATTGACGGTGAGAACTGTAAACAATTCATAAAATATGTGGACACTTTTTTCCATTCTTTTTTAGGAAATGATGAGCAGTTTTAAAACATTATTATTATGCTTATGTAACTTTCCAGCATATTGTGAGCAATCTATAAAGCCATTAATTCAACGAACAAAAACGTTTGCTGACTTTTTAATCATTATCTTGAGAGAAAATAAATAAATTCTTGAAAATACAAATTTTTAGAGTTGCATCGAGTGCTAACGGGAACGATTGTCGTCGTATATATTTTAAGAATAATTTGTTTCCTACAAGTTCATAAATCACAAGGGAAAAGGGAAATACACAAAGGAGCACACGAGTCTACGAAAAAAAGTGTAACAACGGTTGGTAATTTTCATCATAGGCTTTTTATCCTTGACAAGAAGAAAAAAGTACACAAAATAATAATCCACTTTTTAAAACTAATCCCTTTGCGAATTGAAACTAGCTTCTGCGTTGCAAAAGCAAATTGCATGTAAACATTAAACAAAATAGAAATTTGTTTGTTTTTGAATATAATTTGTAATATTAAATGTCTCAGAGACAAGATGTGCTGATTGAAAAACAGTTTTCAAGGAGCTTGTTTTTTTGCAAAGTAAACTCTCAAGTTATCTCCTTTTTTCTTTTAATTTTCCTTCTCTTTTCTTTCTCTCTCATTTCATCTCTTATTTTTGCAAAAGTGATTTTAATCCCAATTTCAAAATGACTCATGACAACAAGAAGATATTTTTTTCATGGAAAACATTACTGTCGACTTAATATAAATTTTCAGAGTTTAGATCAGATGCAAAAATACGTTTGAATTATATAGGATTCTCTTGTAATGAAAAAAATGTCTAGCCTGCTTAGCCTGCTTGGCTCAAGGATGGATGAGGATGATGATGGTCTGATTATTATGCATTTTCTGTATTGTGCAGCCTTTCTTTCTATATCACACAAAAAATCCATTCAACTTGTCTTGTGTGGTAATTATAAACAAAAAGCGTGGAAATCTTTGCAAACACACACACGAATGAACTAGATTTGTGCTGTTGCGGTTGTGTACACACACGTATGTAATATGTATACCTTTTTTGCATACGGTAACAAGAAATGGCACGCTAAATAAAGTGTCTCTTTTTCTCTCTCTCTTTCTTTCTCTGTGCAAGTGTCGTCGTATCATCTCCCTAGACTTTTCGACTTTTTCAGCCAGAAATTAAAGCACACAGACACATACACTGCAACAAAGTGTGTTGGGTTCGTATACTATATTATGAATCTTGTAAAAAACGTTGTTTTTCTTTCAACAAGTACAACATAAAAAATTATTTAACAAGAAGGATAAAAAGAGATTAGCATCGCATTAGCGGAGTTTACTCCCTAAACAAGTGATCCTCTGCTTCTGGCATACACACAATCTGCCTGTCTCTTCGACAAATTGTGAAAAGGATAAAATGGCAAAAGATAAGTGTACAATATTATTTTTCTACTGGGTAAGCAATATCATCAGGGAGTGTGTGACTCTTCTTGTTAAAAAAAAAACTAATCATGTGGCTGTTGCTCTGCGGAGGATGCTCCTTTTTTCTCAGTTTGTTTGTGAGTGTCTCTTTAGCTAGTTGAAAAAAATGTGCAGCAAATGAACAAGAATATGATAATGCAGACAATAATATATAAGTGCAGTAGTATTACTACTGTGTGTCGTAGAAACACGAGTAATCGAACTATGAACTATTTCAAATACGAGCTTTGAGCCATAATATTTTATGAAATAGGCAATGACTTGTTATATATTCATGTGCCCTCTTGCTGTCTCGCTCTTGGCTTCAGTTGACTTTTTGGCTTGACGGTGTGTGATGAGAAAATGATGCAAGAAAAGACTGAAAAAGCCACTTGTGAAGTCTCTTTGTTTATTTATACTTTTCTAAACTACCGACATTAATGCGAAGATGGTTTTGAAGATAATTGATTTTTTACGCACGCCACAAGCACTTGCATGATAGCTATATGTCTTTTCTTCGTGTTTTGTTGCTCCTGCTGCTCTGCTATACAGAGCAGTGAGCAGAGTCATTCATGTGTCGTGTGGTCTTTTAAAAAATGCAAATACATTTTAAGAAAAAGCCATTATCACACAAGCCCTTATAATAATAATCATTGTTATTGTTATTATAACCATTATTCTTTTGCACAAACTATTATTGTCTAGAAGAATATGAAGTGAAGACGGAGATATGTATATGCGTACATAAATTGCGCAGAACAAAATGCTTGGTCATCATGATTGTGCATCTTAATCTAGGGAGTCGTAAAGCATTTTGTAATGGATATGAGCATCATTATTATCATCACTTTTTGTGACTTACCTTGTCCTATGAAGAAATTCAATAAAATTCCAATCAGGAACATGTTCATCCAGCCAATTCTTCTTCTACCACCAACACCACCCATTTTGCTCCAGTGTGGATCTATTTTGCCTGGTTCTGGTTCACATTCACTTTCAAAGCTTAATTGTCAAAAAAATGTTTCTTTCTCTAAAAGTGTTTTTTTTTTGCTGATAGACCACGTACTCAAGTTTTAGTACAAATTGTGTTGGTGCATTGGCATGTAATGTATTATGACATTAGCATAATTCTCATAAAGTTTATTTTCCATCTTGTCTCCTTCATTGTCTGTTTTTACTTTCTTCGAGTTCAATTTCTACTTTCTCACATTTTAGCACACAACAACCCAAAAATTTATGCTAACTGCGTAAAGTTGCGTACACAATTTTCCTTTTTGAACAAAATATAATTTGCTTACTGGCTAGGGTTATTACTACAACTACTGGTACTGTTCCTTGTTGGGTAACAGTTCATCAGAAGAAGTACTTCAAGCCACAACAACGACAACAAGGGTCCAGCACTGGAAAAAGTGTTCATTTTTCAAACTTCTCAGGTATACAGGCTTACTTAACACTTTGATCTTTTCCTTCTTCCTTCCGCTGCTTTATTCTCATGAAACATTAATGTACTAAGCTTGTACACGGCTTACTTACTTATTTTTTACCATATGAATAAAATGCAACAACAAAGGTAGTAACGTTCTTTTTAGCAGTAGCAGCAAAACAACAAAGGTAGAAGTAGTAGTTGTGTGGTATGCATTTTTAGGTTAGATTGCTGAGTGTGTAAGTAGCTAATAATGATGAAGATGAGACTAGCATGGAATAACAAGAAGCACACTCGCACCGACACACGTTGACTTCCAACTGCAGCGGCTTCTCTGCGCTCTGCTGATGTTGGCGATGCTTTCAGGCATCCAACTAAAGAGAGACTGAAGTTGGGCCACGCTAGGCAGCCCAGTCATATTATGGTCGCAGTTAACCAAAAATTCTCTATCGCTTTAAAGCTGTGAAAAGCAGCAGCAGTCTTTGTCAGTCTTTGTAGCTAGCCAAAAAACTACTACTACAATGCGTTGTTATCAGCATCAAATAAGGTGAGGAAGGAGCTCAGGTAAATGAAGAATGAATTGTTTCTCGTTCCTCCTCTGCAGCAGCGGTTCTGTTTTCTAGTAAAGTGAGTAAAGTTTTTATTTGTATGAAAGCTTGGTTTTCTTTCTACCGCTATCAATTTCTACTCAGACTCAAATCCTCTCACAGCCTTTTCTCAAGTAGCAGAATTTTCTTTCTTTTTTCGTTTACTAGCTGCCACTTTCTGTCTTGTGAATCCGCTAATGGCCAGTGTATCTACTCATCATTAGTAAATTGCTGATGTGAAGGTGAGAGAGAGAAAAGGTGCTGCAGAGAGGCGCAAAGGGGAACCACACAAGGCAAAGCTTAGCAGTTGTAATTACAAAGAAGAGGCGAGAGTAGTGCAAAACGCCACAAAAAGCCAGGCTCTTTTTTCTTTGGCTCCCTGTCAAAATCAGTGGACCAAAACCATTTCTTAACTTACTTGAATATGCCTGTATATTTTAGCAGCTTCAAAGGAAGAGAGAAAAAAGCGGAAAAGGCTGGTTGGTCTTTGTTGTGGTTGACCAGTAAAGGGGCCACTTTTTTTAAAGCAAATGAGCAAAAGAAGTAGTATTTCTACTACTGTTTCTCTTTATGCTGGTGTAAAATTCTGTTCACGCAACCCGTGAAAAAAATTAGTGTAACGTAACAATTTTTAATAATTCAACAAACAACAACAATACTCTGTTTTAGTATTGAGGCACGCGCAAACACAGTCTCATTTTATTACAGGTGTGGGGTAGTTCTCTTCATTTTCTTGGGAAGTTGGTTGGAATTATAGTAAAGTATATAGCGTAGGAGTAGAAACTCTACAGAGAAAATATTTTTGCTGATGATGATGCTGCGTACGACGGCTTATGAATAATTATTCTTTTTTAGCGTGTGGGTTCCTGCCTCATTTATAGCCTGGTGTTTTTAACATGTCTATTATTATTTTTTATCCATTAAGAAAAACAAGGAAAAAGTTTTTCTTGTCAGAGATTTCACATAAAAAGGGAGCAGGTGTATGTGCGGTGTGCTCTTTTCTGGGCGACATGAGACTCGTGCCTTTTGCTGGCTTTTCTCACAGCTTCGCTCTTCTCCTTTCCTCCAGATGCGTGCAGGAAGATGAAAGAAAAGTAAAATGGATAGAAAAAGGGAATGACACGGGTATACAGCTTGCTCTCGTATCTGCCTACACACAAAATACATAAATAGCTTGTCAAGAAAATAGAAGTCAGTTTTGTATATTAATGTGGGTAGGTGTCAATGACTGTGAACATCATCATTCAGTAGCAGGGCAGCGGGGGAGGCAGGTGAAATCGTAGCGTAGAAAACTTGAAGGGCACGCGCTCTGGTGAATGGGTTGATGATAGGCTTTCCTCTGATAAAATATACCATTATCTTTGAAGGAGCCTGATATGAATGGATGAATGGAAAATACAAAGAGTTATGTCATTCAGATCATGTTTCACCGGTGACATTGGCTCAGAAGATATTAGCCTGACATTTGGAAAATGTTTACAGACTCATTCAAAGAGTGGGCAATTTTCAAAAAATGGAATTGGAATGGAAAGTGGCATGATGGCATAAAAAATTGAGTTTTTTCTTCAAAGATCACCGCGCTCCGCAAATAAAAAACCGGATCATTACTTTGAATCTGATAATGCTTTCCAGAAAGAACCAGTTTTGCAAGCACATCGCCCTTCTTGTCAGAAAAAAGGGGTATTCACGTGTAAAAAGGATTTCCTTACAGTTCGGTCCATCACCATTTGTTTTGCAATCATTCATTGAAACGCACATGACAAAATCCTAAGCCAAACTTTCTCCTATTTTTATTGCCATGTGTTTTCCGCTGCCTACGTGTATTCATGTTAAACTTATATCATATCATCGTCATATTTTTTGGCGTAGTCAAGTGGTGTTGTAATGTAAGTGCTGCTGAAGAATGGAGAGAAGCAGCTGTCACTCAATCTTTTGGAGAAGTACAATACATCCAAAGAAGACACCAGGAAAAGTTGAAATATTATCTGGGATTACTTTCTATCTCTCACTTTTTGCTCTATGCTCGCCAACATCCTCTTTGATGTCAGCTTTTATTTCATGAACGAGCTCTGTGTGCTTTACGCCACATTGCACTACTATTACAGTCTTTAGAGGAAAGTGTATACAGAACTTCGACATGCCGATAAACACATTTTAGCACATCTTGTTTCGCGTCCACCCACGTTTCCTTTATGCCTATAATCTCAGGTGAAATCGGTCAACTATACGTTCTTGCTTGGTTTAGCCACTAGACTTTGCTAAAATATGATATCTTTATCAATACTATAGGTGAATTCTTCCTTGAAAAACTGAATCGATCTGTGACAACTTCGGCGTGACAAGTGAACACTGACAAGGAAAACATGTTTCTTAACTTTCCTTCGACATTGAAATGTCCTGAATTTCACTTTCCTTTCGTTTGATCTTAATCATTGAAAAATATCTGATTCCACATATGAAAGAAAATTCTGCTTGTATCCGGTACAAATTCTGTATAACATTTTTTTATCTGTGAATACACCTTTCCCACTCAGCTTTATCAAAAAATGAAGGGAAACTTGCTTTGCTTACGGCGCTGTAGACATATGATGTTGAAGTTTATAGGTATACAATTTCATGGCCATGACCACTGGTAATCCAGTACACACAAAACGATAATTTTATGCAAACAAGATAAGTAATGAGTAGATGGTGGGGCAATAATTTGTATTTGATATCCCTTTCCTCCCAGAAATTCATACATGTCAATCTTCATTTGCTGCTAGCTATCGCCACGCCAGATGCACGGCTTTTGTGTGTATTGTGTATACATTTTTAGTAGATATTCAGCTTTGTTAACTTAAATTTGGCAAATAGAAATTGTGCTTATGGCTACGGGTATAGGCAACTAAGCGTATGTCGACCACATCAAAATGAACCCGTGGTGGTGAAAAAGGTTGTGGTGCGTATAATAATGGCGTGTGAGATAATGTGTGTGTGAGATGGAAGATGAAAGCAAAAGCAGTTCAGCATAATTTGCATTCATAAGAGAAAAGTAGAAAGGATGTTATTTCGCAAAAAGAAAGCTAGTGCTGATTTGATCATCATGTTTTTCTGTCCGTTGGTTTGAATACAAGCACACATTCCGGGCCTTAAGCCTCATTCACCATTCCACCTCCACAAGAGCAGACCAGCATCACTAAATAGCACGTTGTCCTTAGTCCTTAGCCACATTGGGATTTTCTGGTTATATGCAAAACTTACCTTGCTTTATGTAACACGGAGTAAGCCATGTTTGCTTGTTCCTTTTGTTTCAATTTTGCAAAAAGGAAAATTCTGGAAAATGTTTCTTTGTGCAAAAATAATACACGGCCTAATTTTCTGTGGAGATGTTTTTTTATATCTTATGCAAATAAAATGAATGTATTTCATAGCATTGTATATACTCTGTATTCTCATAGTAGTTTAATATCGCTTAGTGTGCATGTGACATGATGGTGTGAAAAGTTACACTTTTGTAATTCAATAGTAATTGGCCGGTTGGTAATTCAATTACCGGCAAACTTTGAAATAACGTCACCACAAAGTGTGGTTACTTTTTTGACACAAGCAGGTTTACTCATAAAAATGTAGGTACTATTCATTTATAATGAATTGTGTAGTTAGTTAGCTTGGCATTAATAGAATTCCATAGTGGTTGAGCAAATTCTCTTGAAATACCAAACTTTTTTTCAGTTACTTCAAGCAACTTGTGAACTTTACCTTAGAAAATGAAACAAGTGGAGACGCTGATTAGATTGCTTAGTCATATTCTTCCTTAAAAACTTCTTTCTTCTGCGGAGAATTTACAAGTTACATTTGTTATTCAAATGTATATCTATGCATATTATGATGATGATGATAAAATTTACAATTCAATGAATTTGTTTAGAAGTCTTTTTACTAAATTCATTCTGGGAATCATCTCATTCTTCATGTTCCTTGTAAGTTGTAGGTTATTCCAACGTGTGCTCCAGTAAAATACACACAAGTTAATGAACCACAATGTGTGAGGTCAACATTCCTAATTAAATCTTCCGGGGAAATATTAGTACCTACTTGTGCTGACAATGCAATACTACAGCAGGCGTTCCCGTTACAAATGCTCTTATCACCAAATGTAAAGAAAACTTATCAAAATCCTGATATCGAATTATGAGAACAGGAAGCCGATTACCTTTTGGTATTACGACTTAATATCCGCTTTTTTACTAACAGCGCATTCCCTGAATTATTCTTGGCACTGCATTCATCATTCCTTTGAATGGTTTCATTCTTGGAACATTTTTTGATTTTTTCTTTTTAAAAACCCTGATTACTACCAGTTATCATTATGGCCCGTGAAAGACACCCATTGACAATAATAAAAAGAGAAAGAGGAGATAACATAGTTGCCAGTGCTAATAGAATTTCCTAATCTCCCAGAAATCCCTGCTTTGAGAGAGCAAAGAAAAAAAGTTATTATCAACTGGAGCCTCTTTTCATCTATTCTGTATATTAGGAAGCTTCTCATTTATCACACAAAATGGAACAAAGAGAACGCCAACGTGAAAGCCGATTTTGTGGTCAGAAGAGCAAAAGTCTCTAATGAGCCTAGAGAACCGTAATGCGTACACGTAGGAGTAAGTTGGTCACCACCATAATACCAGCAGCAGGAGCATCAATAGAAGCAACATTGTGCCAAACCAAGCAACCAATATACCTTCTTATAAGCCTTCTTCCTACTCACCATCATCACCAACAGCACCACATCATTTTAAGCGTGAAAGTTGCAGGGTTTGAGGCTGTCATGCCAACAAAGCAGAAAAAGCAGAGTTCTAATCTGCCAGCACACATTATCCCTTCCAATAAAACGAATAAAACGCCAGAGATCTTGTCCAGCGATCTGATCACCACTTTCCACAGTAATAGCACCATTATACCGCCCGTATCAAACCTCCTCCTCATTGTACATCTTTCTGGAGGAAATTAGACTGGTGGCGTATATCAGTAAGTAGTGAGAAAAAACGGTGTGTGAGCTTTGCTGGTGGTATCAATAATTTTGGCGGAGCCGCTAGGACTCTTCGATAGAATTTCATGACTGTGCCATGTCTGTTGTGTGGTAAAGCCAGCATTTGCCAGTGTGGTAAAGTTGTGGTGTGGCATAGATGAGGATCATCATGATAATGGTGGCACGAGGATAATAATATCATCCACTTTAATGGTCTCGCCTTGCTTTAATAAACTGATGTATAAGTGGTGGGTGCTTTTGTAAGTGTGAGAATACTGAATTGATCCAGTTCAGCAGACCTTTTGTTATGATAATGATACACAATTTTTTTGTTTCAAAAGTGCAAGTCGCAGTAGTAGAGAAGTATGTAGTCGGCGCTTCACAATAATAATATCTAGTCCATACAATGAATGCACAAAAAGGGAAGAAACAAATTTTTATGGTGTAGTCGTCAGCCGCGTCTTCTCTCTAGTAGATAGAGATCTTGATGTGATCGAATTTATTTCTTGATACATTCAGTTAAATAAGCTACGCACGTTCGTTCACTATAAAGTAATACGTTATTACATTTAGTATAATAGAGCTAGAGAGTTCATAAAAATGTATTATGTATAATGAATAATATTACTACTTGGATGGATATCATACCTAACCAAAAAAAAACTTTAAAAGTTGTACGTGCAGATTTTGTTTTACTTAATCCACGCCAAAAAACGAGTCCCAAGTTCATGGACCGTGGAAAAGGCTCTCATATTTAGCACGATGGCCAAGCACACAAAAATGATGAATGGAAGCTGTTATTCTTTAATACGCTTTTGTAATACACTTACAAAACTTGAGATTAAAAATGTACAAAAATATATTCGCTCATAAATAATAGGGAGGCAGACATAAAACAAAACGAAATTTCATACAATTTTTTCTTGTTTCACCTACTCTCCACTCTGTAATAAATAATAAGCTGTGCCGCAGCAACACATGCAAATTTTTTTAAATGTAGGAGACAAGTTTGACCAATTGCAGCTTTTTTAATGCACCAGCGTTAAATCACGTTCAGCAAGAGTGAGGCTCTAGCGAAAACAATTGGTATTGATAGCAATCTTTGCTCTAGTTGAAGTTTCTAGGGAATATTACAAAGCCGAAACTAAGTAAAGTGGTATAATAACTACCGCATAAAGTAGCCGGGTTTGTGTGATGTATTGTTCAAAGTAGTTAGAAGTTTTTAATTTGGTTCTGGTAATAAGGACTACACGACAGTGTTCTGGTATAAGTTGACTGACTTGACTTAGACAATAAGCTACACCCTGAGGAGCACAAGTAAACAACACCGAAACCTTAAACAAAGAAAGCCAGAGGGAGGAAAGGAAACTGATACGAAATATTTTATATATGCTTTTTGTACTGTGAATAATATGCATGGTGACTGGTACAGAGAAAATGCGGGAGTTGCATTAAGACAGGTCGTAGTACAGTAGTCAATATATTAGGCACCGGTGAGAGCACCTGCCTTGCCAACATATTAATCATGTGTCCATCCACTGTAATTAATATTATTATGAAATGTAAGAGGAGGACGGAGACAGCAGCAGCGAGCGGGCATAAAGTAACAATTGATGGCTTGGCTGAGCATGCTAATATTTAATGTTGAATGTGAGAAGAAGAGAGCGAGAATGAGGAGGATGCCTGGTTTATTCATAATGACGGTTTTTTGGGGTATGAAGGGAAAATCAGTTTTAAAAGGCAGCTATCAAACCTGGCAACTTGAACAAAGTGCCCTGTGTTGCCTGCCAAGGCAGTCAAGTTAAGTCGAACTTTTGCCTTGGAAAATAAACTTGTTCTCTATTGTTTTGTAGTGTTTGCGTTATGGTTTTTTTGTGCACACTTATACACACAAGTAATTATAAATAAGCTTGCTTGAGATTTGCCGAGATTCTATAAAGATAGCAGTAGTAATTAAACGAAATTTGTAGCCTTTTTAAACATCACAACAACAAAACAAGAAAAAATGAGCAAGCATGCACGCGTCATAATATAATCCTAATCCTTCTTAAGTAAAGGGCCACAAGATTCCCGATCCAAATTTAATTTTTCTCGATATGATGATTAAATAGATACGTACCTGTTTTGGGGTTTCTTAATGGAACAAATAACCAAATAATAAGTTTTAATTACATTTCTCCGATGCAACAAAAACAAGAAAAAATAGCTAAATGCATTTCCCGAAAGTACTTGCTGCTAAAACATAATCAAAATATGAGCTTTTAATAGCACTGATGGGTAATTATATCCTTAGTTTTGATTTTTTGGCTGCTGTCTTGTCTACTGCCACATTAACTTTTTGAAAAGTCAATTCCTTCCCTACATGTCCATTGTATCTTTTTTTACTTGAAACAACAAAAAATGAAAAATGCCGCTGTGCAGTATAATGCTGCTTTATATTATGCTGGTGTGAAATAAAAAATTATGAAAAAGATGAGATGTGAGATATGAAAGAAAAGTTGCAGGAAACGAAGTAGTGAGTAGCATAATGAGCCATTGCTTCTGTTGACCCTTGAAAGTTGACCTAGGGAAGTGGGAATTAGCTTTGAGGTGTACATTACACGATGATCAACGACGTGGGTTTTAAACTAGATTCATATGCCTTGTTGTTCAATGTTTTTTTAAAAATTACCAATGGGACCAGTTTTTTTAGCCACATTGTTTATTTATTTATGATGGATATGTTTGTACTTTGAAAATAAACCACAAAAAGCATAACTATTATTGCGGCATAACAAGAGTAAACATTTTTAAGGTGGGTGTTGGGTATCAAGAGTGCGAAAACTTCTAAAATTATGCTGCAAGCTATAAGAAATGTGAAGAAGTACAAGATTTTGAACAACATCAAAAAATTCTAGCTATGTACAATTGGGAAATTCAATTAATTATTGAATTGCAGAAAGTCAAACCAGTTTTTTTAAAGATTAACCAGAACAGCGAGAAAAAAATCCAAGGATTATATAAGCTCTGCTCAAGGTGGGCATATACATTACTGCTTTGAATTCCATTCACTTTTTAATGATGGCACGCTTCAACTGCTTGGTGCCAGGATATTTTTCAGATTTACGAAGCAATCCAATTTTTCATTTCTTTTCTGCTAATAATACTATTTTTGCATGTTCCCAAGCAAGTTTTCTTATTTGATATTTTCCAATCTAATCTATAGACTTTTCAGGACAAAATGATGACAATGTACGTTCTACGTGCACGTACTTTCATAATCAAGTAATAACAAAGTGCAAAGAAAGTTTCCGCAACGTTGTCATTGTAAATTATAAAAATGATCCTTGAAAGTACAATTTGTCCATATTTTGTGATCATGATTAAGAAAATTAATACAAACTGTGCTGATTACTCTCTGAGCATCCAATTTTTTTGAATGAGATGAATGAAAATAGATAATGAATTAAGCGTGTGTTGTGCAAGAGGAAAATAAACTTGTCTTCAGAAGAGATATGTGAACCACATAAATATTATCTTACACAAAAAGGAAAAAGGCTTTTAAAGAAAGTTTTGCAAGATGTGAAGTAAAAGGTACGCTCGGGTTCACAAAAAAACATTAAAGATTGTAGGTAAAGATGATATAAAGATGATGATGATGGTGGGGACTCTATAGATTCAATCCAGCAAGCACACTACATGATGGCGTGGTGGCTCTGTTTTTTTCAAACTCCTTTCAAGAATGTGGAGCGGAACGTCATAATAAGTGAATATTATCTAAATTGGACAGACATATGTATTGGTCGGGTTTGCGTGAAGAATGAATTTTAATGAATGAACGAAAAAAAACTTGCTTTTTTTCGGAGGCTTTGATACATATTGAATCGGAAGTGGGCTGGATTTTCATTTCCTTTCTTAATAACCTTCTATACATACACATGATGATACTCGGATCGATAATAGGTAGTTGGTGGAGTAGTTTAGATACCTGCTTAAGAAAAAATGAACCCCTGAGACCTCTGAGCGGTGGTAGGTGATGGGTTCATCATCTTTTTTTGTATCACTGCTCAGCAGTACATTTGAATCAGAAGTTCTGATGCTGCGGCAAAAAATTGTGAATGAGTTTGGCAAAGGTCTTTTTTGAAAACGGATGGTTCCGTGTTTTTAAAAGCTTGAAACCATTTATTAGCGACTTGCAACCAAAAAATTAACAATGTGTTGTTTTACTAAAAACATAAAAATGGAAGGGTTATATTCCTCCCATTTCCCAAATAAATACCTCGTTGAACAAACCCCTGGGAGGATGGTCAATGGTAGCTGGCACTTATTTTTTTCTGGTAAATGCTTTCGGTCATTGACTAAAATAAGTTTTAAATGCTAACGTTATCATTGAATGTTTGCATATATAAGCTTTTATTTGCTGTTGCATGTGGCGTGCTATCTTGAATTGCATTTGTTTCAAGTGTGAAAAGGTGATAACCTCGCGGAATTCGTGTGCATGTCTGAATTTGTTCAATTTATGAATTAAAGGTTTTAAAGTTGTAAAGGAGTCGTAAAGGGCGGAAACGTTTTTGTACGGAAGCTTTAACTGAAACGGAAAAATAAATTTAGTCAATGAAATTGTCAAGAAATCTTTATAAAAATGTGCATTTCGTTGCATTTATACTTGATCGTAATGCAACAATGAATCAAAAACGTCATTTAAGTGTGATCAGTATCACTAATGCCCATTTTGAAATGCATTCAAAGTCAGAGTCACAAAGACACTGCAATACTGCATTTTATGGTTTTCTTTATAAATTTCAAGACAAGAAACACGTATTTATTACGGCTTCAAAAGTACCTGATTTTTTTATTATATGTACAGTAGTCATGGCAATTTAGAATGATCCCGGTGCATAAAACCGCATCGTTTTGTAATTCGTGCGAAAATGATAAATATGGCCATTCTCTCGACAGCTTTTTAATAAACAGGAGCACAATAACGACTCTGAGCTTATCAAATATTTCAAAACCCAAGAATAAAACTAAGGTTGGTTTAAATTTGTTTGTTCATAACGAGCAATGGTACAGCTCAGTTAGGCACGTACGTATTTCCGGAATTTTATTACAAACAATCAAAAGTGTATCATACAAACCCAAAAAGGCAAAATGAAATTTTACACACATTCGCTTTGAAATTAAATATATAGCTCAAGATAGTGCTCACAAATATTTCAACAGAAAGGTATATACCTAATTTGAAATTTGAAACCTTAAAATAAAAACTTATTGTTGATGATAAAACGGACAAATCATACAGCCATACATAAAGATACCAGCACGTAAAGAAAGAACACGTACAATCATCATTCAAACTGATAAGCAAATTGTTCACCATTATACAAACAAGTAAATAAACTACCAACTTTCGCAGATCAAGCCAGTGAATCCAGTTTAGTGGCAATTGCTCCCCAGTTAGTAATGCCTATCTACCTTTCTCGTTGTTTTAAAAACTAACTGTTAGACAACCATCTCAGTTTCTCAATGTGTACTTTTTAAAGCTCTGAAAATAAATGAAAAAATTAGGTAATGGAAGGCTGGCTTGGTGGAATTGAGTGCTTTTCAACGAGTTTAGGTTTAAGTAAGTGCTCAAATGAGCTTGTTAGAAAAATCTCTTGCACTGACTACTGCACACTCACAACAACAGAACCAGACACAAACATACACACAAGCTTATTTTCCTTATGATGATGATTGTTTTAGTCTCGCTATTTTTCGCCAAGTTTTTCCCCTGCTTGGATGAAACTGAAAGATATTTATTTATTGTTATATAAAATTCCTCGGCTCATGTTTCCCTTTTAAAGATATACAGCTAATGCTTTTTCTAAGCCTAACGTGAAGAAAAAAACTCGATTGTCTTTTTTTGTTGTTGATGCCAGGGCACTAGAGTAAATGATACGGTTGCTAATGACCACTAAACTGTTTTTATCTTGAGGAACATTGCGCACTAAAAAAAATTGACGAAGCAGGTGAAATGAAAGCTGCTTATTATAGGTATTTTTATTGTTGTAACTTTTGATAGGAACGTGCGGGCAGATTATAAAAGATTGTTAAATTTTTTTCTAAAAAAACACTAAAAAATTTAATATCGGGAAACTGCATTTATTAACTCTAATACGTTGTGCCTATATATGTAGGTATGCTGCTTTGTATATTACTGTGATAATCATCACCATCGTAACTTCGTGGGGATTCAAAAGCATAAAAATCATAATAATAATTATACCGGCTATTAAAATGCTAAATGCTACAAGAAGAACACCCTGATTATGTCAGTTTCATCATCATCAGATAGCAGACTAGTAATGATGTACGAACATAGATAAAACGCAGTGAAACTCAGTCTTTATATACGAAATTTATACAATCTTAAAATTTGATTGAATAAAATATTTTTTATAAGGTCTTTACTATTTACACGGAAATGAATTACAAAGAGCCTTAACAAATCCCAGTGCAAACACTAAAGACCAAACCGAAGGACTACTTGCAGTAGCACTTGTTCCCATTTTCGGATACAAAACTCCATCTACTTGCGCCCACTAAAGGCTTACAGCTAATAATCTTCCAAGTATGTAAGGAACGCTGACAGTAGCAGCGTTGCTGTGTATTTTTGGTCTAGCATGCTACCTTTTTTCTTTCTTGCTGGACAAAACAACCCATTTCCCGGCTCTGTTTTTCTCTACATGGTCACTATATTAAATAGCTAGTGAAATGGATTGAATGGAATGTACATGCACTCTCTCTCGGCTTTCACCAAATTCCACAACAGCACTTTCAGACAAAAGACTAAACAAGAAAGGTTGAAGGGATTTGGTTTGTTTTCTCTCTGTCTCTTACACCATATCCGTGTCGCATATTTTTGCTTTGGTAGGAAAAAATTAGCTGTAATCTTGCCCTTTTTTCCGAGAGTGGAGGAGGCTCTTTACACAACACACACGCCACTCTCTCTGCCATAAAAGCAGCACTAAGAGAGGATTTTCATTGTCATAAGAAGAATAAACAAAAGACAAAGCACCTTTCGTGCCGTTTCCCCTTTTGTTGCTTGCAACCATGAAAAAAATCTGTTTTGTTGAATACTTCATGTGTACATTATACTTTACTGAGCACTTTTATCAAAGCACCTAAAAAAGTAGTCAACACAATCATTTATTTTTTCTTCCTAGTGAGCACACACTTAAAACACAAAATGGAAAGCTTTTTGTGAAGGAGAAAGTAATCAAGCCTTATCATTTCTATTTGGCTGATGAGTTTATAAAGGGCACCCACACACTCAACGTAAGCCTTGAACCTGTTTTTTTCAGCAGCTTGTACATTCCTACTGCACTTTATAGGGAAAGCATGTATGCTAATGAGACCATGTTCGGAGGCCACCACCGAAATGAGTTGTCGCCGGAAAGCACCGATGAAGGAAAAAGTGTACAATGAGCCATGTTTAATGTGTCTACTGTTGCTGCTTTCTCCCAGGGCGCTTAATGTTGCATGTTGCCTCTCTGCTTACATTTTTACGAGCCTACTTTTCCCTGTTGTTATTATACCCACTCTCTACTTTCCTCTTTTTTACATTTCCGTTTTTTTTCTCTCTCTCTCTCTCGCTGCTTTTTACCTATCTGTATAGTACTGCGAGGGGACAATATATATTGTGTTTTTTTGTGTACCTTGTGATGATAATAATAGTTTAAATCTCTTTTTTTGCATATTCTCACCAGCTGCTGGTGTTGATGAGCTGGTTGGTGGTGAAAGTACAGGAGACCAAGTGGCTGTATTTTTGTTTGTCACGGAAAAGTACCCGTGTTTTTTCTGTTTTCGACGTTTATTTCTGATTTGTATTTTATGATTTCGTGTCATTCCCACTTTCTCTCTTGGGGAAAGACATAAGAACGCGTTCTTACTTGTAGCCACTTGATATGAACGTACATACTGTATATTATAGAGTATAAAGGATAAGACGCTTTTTAAGCACAGAACGTATCTTATATCAACAAACAAGCAACAAAGCAAATAAAATCGTTTCGTGTTGACATTAAAAATTTTAAGTAGCGTGTTTACCATAATAAATTAGTCGTTTTGTCTGCTTTTCAAACGTTCAACGTATGAGTCTGGTAGGTGAGCTATAGAGCTATTTACTTTGAATTAGCAATTTCAGATTGTTATCATCATAATTCATAATTGCATAACATTAACATATAACGTAATTTTAGCACATTATGAAACTTGAAATTAATACTCATGCGTGACATTATTGCAGAAGGGTGATTTTAAATGTCGGACGGTCCACTCGCAATAATACAGCGCTGGTCCTCCAACTCCACATCTCCTCCTACTGCAGGCACCTCGACAGACTCTTCGCTCTACTTTTGGCTAAAGCTCGGAGTGACTGGATTAGCTTTCGGCCTACTTGCTAACCACTTGCTTGGCTATGGCGAGTTGTTATGGGAGGACGCGTCATGGGTGCTTGTCATTTTTTTCGTGCTCTACACCTTCTGTCTCATTCTTGCTGTTTCCTACCTGAGTCAGTCCTCTGGTCAGACCTGTAATGAAAATTACACCTCTTTTACTCCCTCTCATCCCCTTGGTCTCACCCGATTACGCAGCTACCTTACATTTTTCCCAATCTCCCACGTTATTCACCACCATCATCCTCATCATCATGGTAGCGATAACAATTCAAACAATGGACGAGCAGGAAATGGCAGCTCGGCGCTTGAGGCCATGGCAGCAGCACACGCTAATCTGTCCAATGAGGCCGACGACCAAGGCTTGGCAATTCGCATTAACGCTCAGACAGACATGGCGATTGACGCCATTGTCGCAGAATACGTAATTCCGTGGTATACGAAAATTAGTGATGATAGGAGCTTTTTAGAGCAATGCAAAGCTATAATACATGCAGTCTTCCTGCAGCTTGGAGAAAAACTCCGACAGGTGGGCTACAAGTTTATAAAAATTTCATAAAGCATGACAAAAAGACAAGCTTGGAAATGATGCTTAAGATTGATGATTTGTTTGCAGGTGGACAGAAATGAGTTTGCTAAGGAGGCTATTCAAATTATTCATGTGCACTGGCGAGAGTACACTGAAGCCTTGGCAAAATGTCAACAGGCTAATAATGGACGAGAAGAACTTGCCAAGCATTTCAAGTTTGTGCATCCCTTCCTTCAGGACAACAAAGAAGTGTCAAAACGGTATCAGCAATTGGTTACTCGAGTGCTAGAGGAGCTCCACATTCCCGACCTGAGCTCCCCAGTCATGTGCCAATTTTTGGCAGGAATAGTGGTCAAGAACTTTGTACTCTACTATGCGGAAATGATTTGCCAACCTTCGTGGATCAACAGCAGTCTCATGTCTCTGCTGTCCAGTGGCAGCTTGAGTGTGGACATTACGGGAAGCAGTAGTCAAAACAGCTCGTCTCCGGCATCACCCCTTCCTGAGCCGTCACCAAAACCATTGAATATATTTCCTGACGAGGCAATAGAATGTGCGTCCATATGCCCGTCATCCTCAACAGCGGGTTCTACACCAACAAAAAAGTCGCGACATAGTTCAGGACGCTCAGCCAGCGCGCAGAGTTTTCATGACGAGCTATCCATCAAAGAAGAGATGGTGACACCAGAGCCAAAGCACTTTTTTGACAATGCAAGCTCATCACTGGACGAGGGTTCTAGCGCTTCGGAACCGAAAACAGAGTCGTCAATAGGAACCACAGGCACGGACAGTGCAAGACCTAGTCCCACTGACAAAAAGTTTCCTCAAAAGTCCAGTGGCAGTAGCAGCAGTGGCATGAGCATGACCAATCAACCAATTTTTGGGCCTGATAGCGTTCTCATGTTGACCAAGCGACCAAAGGACCTACTTCCCTTAAAGCAAACGGCAAGCTCATTGAGAACTCTATCAACGGCTCTGGGGAGTGTAATGCAGGCTACGGCATTTCCACTCTTGCCCAGTGAATGCTACAACACGGAAGAGAATAACAGCGTCCTAAACAAGTACTGCCAACCACCTCTGAACTTGGTTGGCAAAGAGTTACTCAAGGGACAACATCCCGTGCTGGAAGAAATATCTGAAAGCGACAGTCAGTCCGAAAGTATGATGGTGGACACTCGGCAAGAAGGTTTTGAGTTGGATTTCAACATACCCGGAAATGACTCTGAAATTCGGGAAACGCAAATAGAAAGGGAGATTGATGGAAAGGAGATGGAAAGCACCAGCAGCTTATTGGGCACTGGGGAAGAAGAGTTGGAGAGTCCTTCAAAGGGTTTAGCTTCCCATTATTACTCATTTGACGAAGCTAGCAAACCAAAATCCGCCTCCACCTCATTTTTCGAGACCAGCACACTTTCCTTGGACGGTGCTCTGGACAAAAGTAAGCGACAAGCTAGTCAAGACCAATTGTCATTGTGCTCACATGAGTTCAAAGGGGAACTGGATTCGGATGGAAAGCCGAATAGGTCACCGGTATACGAAGAGCCGGAAGATTTTGCTGCAAGCATTGCAAAGTTGAGGTCACTTTTGGAGCAAAAGGGCAGAAAGTCTAGTACTCCGCCACCCCTGTCAGCAACGGCAATTGGGGAGGATGGCGAAGATGTGTTTGAGTCTCCTCCAAGCTCATCTCCCTCAACGTGCACCACCTCCACCTCCACAAACCACCTGGAAAAATCCCTTATGTGCATGGATAACATACCGCAAATTTCTGAAACCTGTGCGTCCGAGTCGCACACAACGCCTAGTAGTACGTCCTCTATGGACAATAGTAAAGCAAGTAGCAGATTCTCCTTTAATGAACCTATAAATATCCCTTCCGAAACCGATAGTACAATTGTAGATGCTATTGAGAGGTAAGAAATATGAAACCCTTATAAAGTTGCTAGAATTGACAACAGTTAACGTGAGATGTTTGCTTCCTTTTCTCTGCCAGAACGAATTATGAGCCAGTACCTGAGATTAAATGTTGCTTTCGTAATGTAACTATTCCCAAAGTGGAAAATTCTGCGGACGCGGGGGGTCAGTATATGTTTTATTGTATTCAGGTAGACATTTTGCTATTTTCCAACATTTCCCTAATGAATTGTAGTTTAAGTTTTGGAAAGAAGTTTAAAATGCTTTTTATAATCTGTAGTATGAAGGCGTGTATTATGACGATAAAGAGGATGGCGAGCCACCAAAGCTGGTCTACCGTACAACGACAATCAAGCGCAAATTCAAGGAGTTTCTCACGCTCCAAGCCCATTTGGAAGAGAATGCGGCATGCAAGCCTCATCTCAAGGGAATTAAAACACCCACTCGGTGGACAAACGTGTCGCTGACAAAGTCGGATGCTACGGTGGCAAACCAGAGGCGTGCCATGTTGGAAAAGTACCTACAGCAGTTGTGCTACCACCCTGTAGTGGGGTTCTGTCAAGAAGTGATGATTTTCATGGCCTACGGCGAAGATGGATTCTGCTCTTTTGAAGTGGGCGATCCTAAGGATTTGCTTACGCACAGGCTCGACAAAGTAAACAGGCTAAACGCTAGATACTTTATTTTATTTTATAGCATTGTTTTTTGAAAAGTAATTTATATTTATAACGATTTTAAATGGCATTTCAATCTCCAGTTGGCACGAAAATTCACCGGCGTAATAAACTCGCTTAAGGACGCACTACCTAGCTTTGAGCTAGACCTCTCACCTGCACCCAATACGCCCAAGTCTGAGGGGATAACCCCGTGTGATTTAAAACCGGAGTCTTCGTTTCCGTCTTTCCCATTCCAGGAAAAGTTTTCTTCCCTTCCTCACGACAAAGAGTTGAATTTGGTAATCCACCTTCATGCATATTTTACCATGTAGTTGGGAATAATTGAATTTAAAAATTTATCAGGGGAATAATGTGTACATGTTGTTTTATAGGAGCCTCCATGGACTGATAAATTTGTGGAAGGCTGGACGTCTGAACACCCAGAAAGTTTGAAGGAGGGAGAGGGCAAAGCAGGCGACGTATCTGCACAAGCTGCTACCTTTAATGTTGAACCTGAAATTGAAGGTATTTCTGAAGAATGCATTGTTTTTCTTTGTACTAAGTTTCAACTTTTCATTAATTTCATTTTCATTGTCGCTTTTGCAGTGGAGGAGGGGAAAATCTTTTCTGCGTATCCACTGGCCGCTGCAATGACACAACTGTTGTGTGACGTGCTTTGGCTTCCCCAGTATCGGCCTCATCCAGCATCTGTAGCCACGTTTATGTCAATCAGTGGCAAGTCTCTAGAAAATTACGTGCTGGAAACAATGGACATTTTCTTGTCGGATGAAGCAGTGTTAGGATATTTGGAGTGGCTTACTATTTCAATCAACAATGGACAATCTGAGAGTGACAGCCGCTATGATATTATGGGTAGTGAGTACTGTAGCGAGGAGGATTTGAAGAATATTGTTAAGCGTCGTATACCAGGTAATAACGCAGCAAATTACACTTTTCCATAAAGCATCATACTTCTAAGCCTTTACTTATACTTTTCCATATAATTTTACATTGCAGCTTGGGTGCGATGGATGTGGGGCAGAAACCGATTGGAATTGACAATAGATCGCATCACAGGGCTGTTTCAGAATCCCTTAGTCAATCATGACCTAGCGTTATCACTCTGCGAACTACTATTTTCAAAAATGGTCATTGTAGAGGATACCAACTCAGAATAAACTGAATAATAAATAGTGATAGCTATCACAAAAAACATCATTCGCATTGCATCTTTTTTCATAACACTATTGCGTTTTTCCCAGCTTAAATAATTGTCATTGCTTCATACGTAATAACGCGGTTTTCAGCATATTCCCAGTACACGTTTTTAACCTTGAGAATTAATTGAAGTGGCATAATGACGGGGTTAAATTGAGGACAAGTTACAATTGCCACTATTGTACTCGTTTACAAGAGGTCGTCTCAATTTGTAGTGGCGCAATTAGCATTAGCACCCAATGTCGAAATCACATACGCGAGAGAAATCCTCCTCCTTTCTCCTTTCTCTCCTTGAATCTTGAAAAAAGATTATTTGCTGTTCTTTGTACTTGCTCTACTCCCTGGTGTAAATACGTCGTCATACAACACGCGTATTATATTCCAAGGTGAAAAGCATCCTATTACAGTAATTGGCTATGAATATACATTGAGATCCCCGACATATTTTTTACGTTTTTCAGGAAGCAAAAAACATCGAAAAATAAGATGAGAACTAAGAACCAAATACCGTCTTTTGCTTGTCATGCATAAAACATGACAATTTTTTTCCTTTTTTTACATCTGCGTGGGTAGATTTCTTTCTGCTTGTTTGGATCATGATAGGTTGTTGCCTGAAGGAAAGTGTTTTTCATACGTTTTTGGTATGTTCACATTTCACACCTTTCTCCGTCATGTTTTTACACAAGCAAATCTTTTTGTTGCCACCTTTGTATGCGCTCTAACAAAATAATAATAGTAAAAAATGAGATAAAAATGAGATTTCCCATTTGCTGGATTGGATTTAAGTTGCTACAGAATAATTTAATGCAGGGAAAAGATGTTTTCTGCCATGTGATGAATTGCTAATAAAAAATGGAATTCTAGTTTGCACGAGCAGTTTTTTATCCTTCTATACAAAACATGCATACATATCATTTTGGGTCAAGCTGTTATGCCAACAAGGAAGTTTAACTCTATTTTCAGGAGTTTACTGCGCGTCACCAATTGAAACGCATCATTTCACAAATACGAGATCTACTTGGGGATTTGGACCAGGGTTAAAGCGCACAAAAGAATATAAGTACGTACGTAAGACTGAACGTATGCTTTTTGCTTTAAAATTTTTGGTGAAAGCAGAGACAAGCAACAGAGACGCATATCCAGTTTGTATGCTTTCACTTTACACTACTTTTCAGTGTAAAATCTTCAGGGAGCGAAAGCGGAACCTAGTTACACAAAGAGATGTACGAACGGGGTTCTAATAATATCACATTCCGAGGCCACCGCTCTCTCTTCCCCTTTGTCATTTTCCAATCTCTCATTTCACACACACGAACAACGGCAGCCTTCACTCACAGTTCAACTGTTGCTCCCATATAATAATATTATTTTCCACACTTTCCATTATCCCATCCAACAAGCGTGTCCATCTTTTTCAGAAGAACATAACGGCAGAGAGCAGAGAACAAATAGTACAACAGGCATATAACATGGAAAATTTAATGTTGCGTGTGAGTAAGTGAGTGATGATGGGAGGAAAAGAAGCGACCAACGACGAGGACATGATATTCAATCTGTGTTCTTCTTCTGTGTATGTGTATTAGTATGCAAGTGCAAAAAGCTTTAGTTATATTATTAAGCACACAAAATAGTGCTATATAATTATATATGAAAAATAAATGTTCTCTCTCATCGCTTTCTCTCTATCCGAATCGAGAAGTCTTGTAAATTTCCAATCCAATTTCCCCACACAACACACACACACATACACAGAAGGCCACAATACATATCCATCCTTTACTACACATCTTCAATGATGAGGGGTTGCCTACATCTCATCTAAACCACAACTACAACATTGGCAGAAAAGAGAACTTGGTGCTTTGGAAAGAGAAAGCATACAGAGAAATAGAGAGAAATAAATGAACTGGGAAGAACATGGCAAAGATCATAAACTTTTTTCCAGTTTGGAAGCAGTCGTGAAATGCTCACACACACGACAACTTCATCATTGTCATTTTATCAGCATTGGGGCATATAAAAATGAGAAATGGAAACAAGTCTCTGGTGAGACCCTCTGAGCATCTCTAGCAAGCAAGAAGAGAAAAAGCTCTAGGCAGATTTTCACATTTTGTGGAGCTATCCAGTAGTAGTCAGTCTGCGAGTTGTCTTTGATATTGATTATACAAACGCTCTCTGCTACAGAGTGCACACTCACTTTTTGCACCTTGTCATCATCAGCCCACAAAAGATAAAAAGATAAAAAACAATTAGAAGAATTAACTTGAATTAGCGGGGAACACTGAGATTGTCATCAGGATGAGTGTCATCCTTGTACCCCCGGAAATTTTGGAGAAGATCTTTATCTATTTGGACACCATGAGTGTGGCTCAATGTGCCCAAGTTTGCCAGAAGTGGAGGGACGTCTGTGTCAGGTCTATTCTACTTGGTCCAGGGCATGTGCCAAAGGTATGTACTTTATATATTTATGTACATATATTCATAACTAATATAAGCACTATAGTCCTAATGGCATACGTTCATATATTATAAGCCCATTACTTTCTCCTTGCCCACCATATTCCCTGTGCACGTATTAGTAGGCATAGTAGTCTTTAGTCTTATTCTCAACTTGAGCATTTCCCTTGTGTTTTGGGTACAGATCTTGGGAAATATCTTTCGTCGACTGGATCATCAAACTTTGCTGAATGCACGACAAGTGTGCACGCTGTGGAAACATGGACTGGATGCAATCACCGCCAGCGGAACCGTCATCCTCCGTGGCCAGTCTTACATTTCCCTCAAGGCAGCAGAGGTTCTGATCAGCAGGAAGGACGGGAAAAACAACCCCTTCCCATTTCGAACGGTTCGGATGTCCGTGATGCTGAATGACGGTAATATCGCGGGTAGCATTGCACCAGAAACGGAAACCGTACGATTGTACGGGGCACACATAAATTTTCTCATAATCAAGTTGATTACCTGCTCGACCAAAAGGCGAGCCATGCTAAATTGTCTGCGAAACATTGCATTGATGTTACTCAATCTGCCTAACCTTCAGGGCTTGAGCATTTACATAAGCTTTGTCTTTGACAATGCACGCTATTATAGCACACGGGGAATAGATACCTCGCATTGCACCACCAGGGACAGTCTCGATCGGGAGTACAAGATCCCAACGCTTTCCAAGTTGAAAGCGTTTCGTCTCGTGGCTTGGAATTTCTCCAGCCAAGAGACAGAATGGCTCTACTACAAGATCTTGAAACAGTCACCCAATCTGACAATGTTTGATCCCGACTTTTACATGGGTTTCTCTAAATTTCATGCCATCTTTTCCCACCCAAATCATTGGCCATTCCAGCTAAAATGCTTGAAGCTGGCCTTGTCTGGCCGAGAATGCCCTGCAGTATACCAGCTTCTCCGAAACGCAAAGTTTCCTCTGGAGAGCATCTACTTGGACATATTTGAGTACAGTTGCGATAAGCAACCCTGCACCAAAGTGGTGCACTCCCTGTTGAAACGAATGAGAACGTTGAAAACGTTAGCTTTGAACTTTTACATAAACTGCAAGGCAGTGCCCCCAAATGGGCCTACTTCCTCGGGTGAGGTTATAAGCTCTAGCAGAAGGTTCTTACGAAAGCTCATGTCGGGTAAGAGTAGTCGCAGCGACAGCGACAGCGACAGCGAAAGCGAGGGCTGCTTCAACTATGAATGGCTGTTCCCAAGCAGGTTTCTAAAGCACAGCAATGGGGACAACGCATACAAGTTGCAAAATCTCAAGTTACGGGGTTTCATGGGATCACTCAACTTTCTGAAGGACTTTAAGCAACTCAGGAGACTCATTCTACTAGATTATGTTGAGGACGGGCAATCCATTTTTACATGCGAGGCTGCTTTCTACCAGCACATTCCCTCCTTGAGGGAATTATATACTCCTCGCTTTGGCTCCCTTGATGCCAAGAGCATCAAGGGAAAAATGATGGATGAGAATTACTTGCCAATTTACTGCTAAAAAGGGCAAAAAGGGTTAAAAAAAATGAAAAAAACGGGGTACAATATTTCAACTAAAAGAATTGCACTCATACATATTTGCATGCGGAACAGAAAAAAACTAGGGAAACTTGTGGGGTAAAACAATTTTCTTTCAAAAAATGAACCGACTTTTTGAAACATATTTCCAAAAGCATCAAAGAACTTTTCAAATTCCGTCAGAGAAACTCTCAAGCATATTGGGTCTATAGGGATAAGCTACCTAAATCTATAAAACTGCACTAAACCATGCACATCGTCTATATTCAATATTCATTCATAAACATAAAAATATTATGTAGTGGTTAAGTGTCTGAACTTCAGCACACTTTCTCCAGAAGAATCAATGGTTGTGCTTCTAAATATTGTATATTATAATGCACACAAGCGCACAATCATACAATGCACAGTTAACACTGTTTTGAAACATGAGAAATTACAGCATACCTAATCAAAACCTGAAATTCTTTTAAAGCTTCCTAAATATACCAGAATTTAAATATTTACGTAGTAGATTATAAGTATACCTAAATATTAGATCGTAGTTATACCTAAATATATCTGGAGCGAGATTCAAGGATATTTTGTGGTGGTGTTGTTAAAGGGTTGGTTGAGGGTAAGGAAGTTGAAGAAAGTAGGTTAATTATGTCAACTCTCTCGATATTATTCAATATTATGAAATTTTAGATATTAGATCTGTACCTTGTATATATACCAATTACCTGAAACCTGATTAAACTGAATGAAACCTTTGAACTGTTTGAACTCATAATGTACTCAATGAATATACTCTGAATACCTATTAAATGTACTTGACTATTAACTCTTAAGACAAAAATAAACCGCTTGCGTACTAAATCATCATTTAACTGAAAAATACTCTTCATTCATTTTTATGTAAAAGCATTTAAATAAAGTTGCGTGGGTTGTGAAGAGTTGTCTGCGTCGTGGGAGGAACCGTGTGAATAAAACTGAGATTGAAAGCTTATTATTCTACAAATTGGCATAATATGTATGTACCTGCTTTAAACAATATTACTATATCTATATATTATATTCAAACTTGTAACATGAAAACTACTTAAAAAATAAAAAGATATGTGGAAAATGTACAAAACCTTGGAAACTTTGCTGCTTGGAAGCCTGCTTGGTTTTTGGTTATACGTGAAATCAGTGACCAAGGCAATCAATCCCTTTTAAAAAAGCACTCCCTTTCATCCCACTAATTCCTACTGCCTGTCTCTCCCTAGCTTTCTCCCTTTCATCTCATTCCCCTCCAATAAAGCCCAATGAGAACTGACCATCGTGCTCATGATTCAATGATCCCCTCAACCAACTACATAGTAGTGACCAAGCCACAAAGAGCCACATTTCCACCATATCATTCTCCCAATCCCTTTTTTTCCCTTCAATTTACAACTCCGCTCACTTGAGCAGCTTCATTTCCCAATAACCAAGCCACAAAATTTAGCATGATCAAAGCTCTCTTTTTATTAGTCCGAGTCCCCCAACAAAATCCAAACTTCCAACTTTCAACATTCCCTTTCCAAAATATTTTTCGCTAGCATTTCATTTCATTTCATCCACATCTCTACCAAATCCAGCAGCATTTTAAGCCATCTCTACATTATTCCCACTACCACTAGAGACTAGAGATCACCACCTCGTTCTTCAGATTCAGAACCAGAAAAAAAAGTTGGCACAAAAACTTGCGCGTAGTACACAAGGCAGTATATATATCGTCATCATCATCATAATGCCAGCATTATTACAGCCCAGCACAATCTACTATAAAGCCTCCGTTTGTCCATAGTAATATTTCATTATGATGGTTATGGAAATGTACATGTAGCCAAGAAGCCAAGTACATTACCTTTCTAGCTACTTCTCTGTATGTGCTTTTGGCTGCCTGTTTTGTTGTCTATTTTGCCAATTTAAGTCAGCTGCTGCTTGTCTGGACGAAGAGTAGTAAGATTTACAATAAAAATATTTTGTCATCATCTTCTTCATCGCCGCTATCGCTATCCTCATCATCACCACCACCACCACCATGAGCTCTGCGTCCAAGGTAAATACCCTGTTTTTTTCCGACTCCTTTCTAATAAACTTGTACAAACTTTATACAAAAAATCACTGTTTTTTAAGTTTTGCTCAGGTTATAATATATACTCAGTATATATACAGTTAGATGACAGGGTAGTAAAAAGACTTGACAGTCTTGCAGTACAGTTGACAAGTGGCAGGTGATATATAGTTACTATAATGAGTAGATTTAAAGGGAGTGTGGTTTTTCACTGGAGTTTACTTTGGAAAGGAAACGGAAATAGGAAACGGAAGAAAGGTGACATGTAAAATGTGATCGGTATCATCATCATAATTTGGTATCATGAAACATGAATCTTGACAGGTATTTTATATTGAATAGTAAGGTGATAAGATGGAAGTGGATAGAGAGAGATGCTTTTTCTTGTATGATTTTTTTGTGGATTTTTTATAATGAATCATTATTAATGATATGCGATTTGGTCTGAGTGATTGTTTCATAAATTGTCTGGTTCGTTTTTTATTTTTTACAGGGAAATCCGTTGTTTGTTGATTTGCAGGTGGGAGAAATATTCACGGCGGCTGGAACTGCCTTTACAAAATTGGGAGAGTTGACCATGCAATTGCACACAAGTAGTGTGGGAGGAAGGTGAGGGACTTTAAACTAATTACAAGTAAAATAGTTGAATAGGTTGGTAAAAGTACTTCTTGAATGAATTTCGTACATGTGGCAGTATAAAAATTTAGGGAAAGTTGACTTGAGGTAGTGGAAATGTATATCTTTTAAAGACGTCCTTTTCATTAATTCCTTTTATTTTCCAGTACAAAATGGACAGAGGAAGATATACAGTTGATGCACAACTGTCTGACAAAGTTTGCAAATGAAATTGATGAGATAACAAGTCGGGTTAAGCTGAGGACAATGTAAGACTTGTTCATTCAGGAAGTATTGTGTGAAATATGATAAGCTATAGGCCATATCCGATTGAACTAATGTGCTGGGTTTTTTACTGCTTGTTAATTTTAGGGCACATTTAAATGCATCGATAAAGAAAAAAGAATATGAGGAAGCGGGCTTTAATCCACCTCCGTTAAAAAGCTCTCATCATCATCACATAACGTCTCCCACCTCGTCCACACCACATAGCCATAGCGGCTCCCATAAAGGGAATAGAAGAACAGGGAAAAAGTTTTCAGGGTCGTCACATCCACATCCAACCCATTTACAAGGGCCTATTGGAGCGTCGATACCACCGGCTCCTCACTCTCAGGATTTAACTTTAAATATGCTAAATGCCTCGGATGAACACAACGAACTAAAAATGGATTATGATACTGGTCCGGGAGCCTCGTAGTGTTTTCAGGATTTGGAAGATATGAGAACATCTCATTTTTTGCATTTTACATCCTGTTACATATGAAATACGGACTACACAAGCATATGCGTTGCATAAAAACGTTGATGACGTGAGTGTAAAGTTTACACTGTAAACTAAATAATGTACAGATAAAAAAATAACACCTCTAGAAGCCTTATAAATGTATCAATAATTAGGCATAATAAATGTTTGTACATAGAACGTATGTACTATATATTCTGTTATTTATGTAGTTTTTCAGGGAAACTATAGAGTACACCAGTTGCGTTGTGGATTATTGTGAATTGTATATTGTCTAATGGTAATAGATAAGATAATAAAATCTAATGCAGACGACTAGACGACTTTACACATAAATGTTCAAAATTCATCACATCCTCTCTGTACTATAGGTAGACAACAAACAACTAATGAATTTAGAGCGTTGACGTTTATTTATGCATTGAAAATGATATTTATTTAGGATAGCGAATAATAATAGAACTATTAAATGATTTATGATTCCGATACGAGTTAGATGTAAAAACATAAATGAAATTAGAGCAAAAGTAGCCCAGACAACTTGATTATGGAATGAGATAGTAGCTTGAGACCGAAACTAATAAATGATGTTTTTGGCATTTAGTAATGAATGGTTTTGTTTCTGCATTTGTGATGATATTTTGTGAAACTGAAAAACGTTTTATGTCTTATGAATTTTTAATAAACCGAATTCAGTTGTTTCATTGTTACAACTGAACTAATTGAGTATTTGATTGATTTCTTTTGCATTTGCTTAAAAGCAGCAGTCATTAAAAGCATCGGCCAAGACAAAAACCATTAAACCAAAAATATATTCAAAAAGTTTATTTCAATCCGCTCTGAACTGGGTCCAAATGTTTTTACTTGCTAGTACACAAAGTATGATTAATTAAATTACAATTAGTTGTAGAGTTTGCTAAGTTTCTATATTTCCTTTTGAGTTGAAAACATTATAACAACTTCAAAAATCTGCAGTGTCAAAAATTTGTTCAGTGTAACTGTACACACGGTAAACTAATTAGGCTTGATAAAAGTTGTCCATAAAATATAATCATGTTCTTGACAGATGGTACATTTATAATTGTTTATTTCTGAAATTCTGGATATTCTGATTAGTAGCTGTTACTGGTTGCGTGATCCGACGGTGGCTGAACGTAATACACAGTTAGGTCATTTGACTGGGCAAAGGATGTCCCAAATCCGTACAGATGACCACTGTACTTGGCTTCATCAATGTTATCCTCAAAGAACATCTGCAAAATTGCAAACCAATTGAATTTATTGAACAAGCTTCATAAAAACTTCAGACTGGAATCACTGAATTGACAATTCAACATTTATTTCTTACCTCTTTCATCCGGAAAAATGCCATTCCGGTTAGCAAAGAGTCACTACCCGCTTGATGCTGGAGTCCAACTCGCTCTATCTCTAGTTGATCAGCAACTTCCTGTAGGCCTCCTTTCAGATTCTTACAGCTTTTCATCAGATACTAGTACAAAACAGAGGAGAGGAGATCAATAGACAATTAAGGGTGAATTCCAAAAAGTAGACTATATTCCAAGTTATAAATACAAGTAGATCTTCCTACCTTCACGTCGTATATGTGCGGAAAATATATTTTCAGAAGGTCGAAAAACCCCGACTCATCCTTAGGCAGTTTTTTGTTTATGAGAATTTTCAACAGATACCCAAAGTCGTACCCACTGCAAATTAAACAAACACAAAATTGATAGAACACAAGATCAACTTTTACAAAAGATTCATTTCAGATTAATAAAAATATAAAATACCTATGAAACGAAAGCCACTTCACGTTATCATTGAGTAGATAACCGGAAGTAATAAAGAATTCTGAGAACAAACGCCAATCTATACCATCCGTCTCATGCTTTTTGAACTGAATCCCTGAATTCGTAAGCAGCTCTATACTATCTTGGGCGTACATCTCCTCCCTTTAAACACAAAAGTGTCATTTCAATTAGTTCCATTTTAACATAATCCAACACCACATAATTACTCAGAGGTAAAGCTTCCTTACCCAAGGTTGAATTTAAAGTTGAACTGCCAGGTGGAAATACCAGGAGGAGTGTTTCCATGCTCATCCATAAATGTAAGGCCTATCTGAATTATGTTAAGCATATCTACATTTACGCGCAGAAGTTGATATTGGTATTCTGACGAATTCCTAAACTCTCCAATGGGTCTTGCCACCACTCCTGGGAACTCCGTGTCCTGCAAAAAACAATCAAGTTAACTCAAAAAGGCTCACAAATCCACTTGACACTAAAAATGGGTTATTTTAAAATTAAATTCTTACCATGGCCACATGATTGTAGCGGAGTAACAAGGTTCTTATCACTCTAAACTCATCATACAGATTATCCGCCCACACGTCCCGAATCCCGTTCTCTTCGTTGTTATTAGGAACATTAACATTATGAAAGTTCTGGAGGGGCATGTGATGATGGCCATTCATTTGCTCCGGTACTCCATCCATTCCTTGAAAACGATTAGGCAAACAATAATACGAGTTTAGTAACAAAGAACAAACTCTGTTCATTTGATTAGATTGAAAGCCAGAGTTCCCTGGAAGTGTCCAACCATAACCAGGGTTTACAAAACCATAACTTAAACTAACAGGAGCAGGAATAGGAGTAGGGGCAGGGAAAACAAGATGTGATGGCTGAAATATTCGAGGAACAAATGGTGGAGCATAGGGCGACGGTGAAAACCGAGGAGGATTTCTTGGGATACCACTGATACCAGGGTAACCCGGATAACTAGCAAATGGTCGATATTCCATTGTTTAATTTTTGAAAACTGCTTCAAAATCTATCCTAACTACTTCAGGTCAGGCCCGAGCGGACGAGTCATTCTTTCCACCCGGACGCCTGACCCCTGACTAACAACTCACCAACTAGCTAACTAACTGACTTACTCACCTGCTTGGCTACGAATTAACGAATTACGTCTACATGACGCATAGCCAGACAGATGATACCTACTAGACTACTAGCTGACACACGCATTTCCCCCGATGCCCGGCGTTTGCGTCGCGTCATTGTCCTCTCGTCCATGTGTCATGCAACATACTGACGAAATACGCATGCTCTTTTTTGTTGCAACGACCTGAATCTGACCTGACAATCTAAAACGAACTCCTGGGTTATGAACTTTGATACGACTAGAGTGCACTTGTGCTGCTAACTAATCTTGTAATTAGTTGCCCTAAAGAAATACATGCTAAATAACCGTTACTTTTCATAAAGAAGTTAAAGTGAGACCAAGAAAAGGCGGCAGAGAAAGAGAGGTGACGAAGGAACATCCAAATTTGGACAGTTGGACAATTAACATAACTATATTTAATATTTTTGACTTACCGGCAGAACTGGGCATCTCCAGCGTTCGATGAACCGTCATAACGGCACACTTTCCACCAGGCTGTCAATGACGTTATGACGATAATGGTGGCAAATCAACTTTACTTAACAATTTTTCCTTAAGTAGCAATCCCTTTCTTAACTTAAAAGCCTAAACTTCTTGTATCTTCAAGTTTTAAATAAATGCAGTAAAAAGATAACTCAACAAATGGAAGAACCTAGTCACTAGACTAACTGTCAAGGTTGCACTTGTCCACTGATCATAAAGTAAGGCTTGCAATTTAGACTTGGAACACCACTACGCTTTTTACTAGCGGCAGGAATAATAGTCAATTTAAACCGAGGTAAAGTTAATGTGAGGTCACAGCAGAATCTGGCCTTGTCCAAGTGGAACATTGCAACAGTCTGTGAGAGAGTTACTCCTCCCAGCAGCTCATGTCAAAGGGTGACTTCATATAAAAACTTGGCTTTTTGTCGTTCTTTATTAATATCTCGTCCAATCTTTTACGAAACTTTCCGAATTATAAAACGTTTTAAAGAAATTTAGTCAAAATGGTTGAATTTTTCAAGCTAAAAATTATGGTTACAGCTAAAATTCTGTTCCAAAAATGCCAATAAACTAGTTAATTTTGTACAAAAAAAATGAGGCGAGATCTACTTGATTTAATCTATTTACAGAAAAATCCAAAAGAAAAAAATTGCTGTCACTATTTATCTTGTCCAGGCGGTTTTTATCTACATGATCATAGGTTGTGTGTGTGTAAGGTGACTTTCCTTTAAGAATCCACGCTAAAAACCAAGCTGTATAGTTGACTAGCTGCAAGCAAATTACATTTTGCAGTTAAAACTATGCCTGTATGTATCTTTAATTATTCATATTTTGGTATCTGGTGAACTGGGTAAATGTACTTTTATATATAATGGCAAAGCAATGATTGCATGGAATGAAATAATGAAATTTGGATATAAAATAAGTTTATTAATTTAATTTATTAAAATATCATCATCCTCTGTTTTTCCTTACAAAAGTACACGATAATTTATGCTAAAATTTCCCTGTACACACAATTAAAAGTATATTGATTAGAATCGTTTTCGTAGATACATCCTTGTTTGGAACCTTCCTTAATCTCAATAAATAATCCACCCTTACTACGAACTCTTGAAAATGCTGTGTAAAGTTGACCATGTGTAAACACTGGTGATGGTAAGTAGACACCTATGCGGTCAAATGTCTGTCCTTGAGACTTAGTAATAGTCATCGAGTAGGCAAGTCGAACGGGAAATTGTCTTCTTTTAAGCTGGAATGGTAGATCGGTATTCCTAACGTCAAGTCCTATACGTGGAATAAACACTTTTTCACCTTTTCGTTCTCCACTGAAAACGCTGCATTCCAGCACATTAGCCCCAAGAGTATCAACTATCAGTCGAGTACCATTACAAAGACCACGTTTTGGGTTCAGGTTGCGAAGCAACATAATACAGCATCCTTTTTTAAGTTCAAGGCGATGAGGAGGCATTCCCATTGGAGTGAGAGAATGCAAAAATTCTAGCGGATATTGGGCTCTTTCTTCTTCACTTTCACAATCCGCTAATGAGTCTACACTGTAATATGTCTTGGTGTCTCCAGGCAACATGGACAAAATTTTGTTGTTGACCATGAGCGTGTCATCATTTTTTGGACACAGAATTGCACGGGATGCAAGCTCCTCAGGTGTTAGCTTGGAAATATCTTCACCGAAAACAGAAGCAACGACGTCGGAGGAAATCGATTCAGATGGAATTTTTACATAATCTGAATTTTCTCCACTGGAAACTCCTGACCCAACCGAAAGTAACCACTGAGCAAATTCTTCTTCATCCTTATGCACACGCATATTAGTTGTTAATTTTAGCTCCTCAAACTGTTTCCACAGTGAACAACTTTTAACACAGGCTTCTACAATCTTAACACGTGTTCCATGAAGAACTACCGGAGCTTGCTGTCGAAAATCCCCTCCAACTACAATTGGAATTCCTCCAAATGGCTCATTACAGTTCAAAAGATCCCGCAGACTTCTATCCACAGCCAAAAGTAAATGAACATGACACATAGAGATTTCGTCCCAAATAATTAGCTTAGTCATACGGAGTTCATTCCACTCGCGTGAACCTTGTTTTATTCGGGATACAGTGTCTTTGGACAGATCAATTGGTATACCGAATCCAGAATGTACAGTTTTTCCTCCTTTTAATAGTGTTGCTGCTAAACCCGTCGGTGCAACTGACCTGACTAATCCACCCTCACTTAGGATCTTTGCAGTTAGAGCTCTGTATATAAACGTTTTACCACATCCTCCAGCACCGGAAAGGAAATAGCACTTGTTCCTTCTCCTTCCATTGACAGCGTCCATGATGATGTCAAAAGCTTTGCCTTGTTCTGTATTCATCATGGACGCTAGTCGCTGTGCCTCCTCAGCCTCGAATTCAGTCATCGACTCCAATTCCTCGTCGTAAGAATCGACAGGTGAGGGGATTCCGAAATCTTTGCAACCCTTTCCAAACTGTAACAAATGTTCTTCAATGTCACGTAATGCGAGCTGTTCAGCCATATACTCACTATGGTTTACTATGTAGTCTTCAACCATTGCACATTTATACTTTTCGTACAAAGATTTTGCGTCAGCAGGGATTGCATGCACCAAAATTGCAGCAAACAATTGACGAAGCTCAGACGGCATACGAAATACTACAGCTTCTTCCATGGTTTTATCCAATTCCTGGTCATCTTCCAAAAGTTTAAGCGCCCTTGCTGCTTCCAAGAATGTACTGTAAATTACTCCATCAACTGTGCGTAAATCTTGATACGACTGAGCTCCTTTTACGTGTAACAACAAAAGCCTTATGCAAAATCTTTCCATTTCGTTTGGCGAAACCATGTACATTCTTGGCAAAATTTTGTCCGCTCCCCGTTGCCTCTTTTTCCATCGATCTTTCTGCCACACATAATGATACGGTATCTCACAGTACAAATATTTTTGAGCTTCTGGATCCTGTTCGTTTAATTCAAACCACTTAGTTAGTTTAGTGCCTTGCTTCTCAGCTTGTATGAGTGCCTGCTTCTCTGCTCCAGTGTGGAAAACAATAGTTTGTTGAGAGGGTAAATGTACAGGAAGCCGCTCAACGGAATGCGACTTTTTGTACATCTCGTACTTCATAATTCTCCAACATGCCTCAGGAGATGACAAATACCTGGTGTCCAAAAATGTCTGGATTTCATCCCAGTTATACGTGCCTTGTGAAGATCCCTCCTCGTAAATTTTAATCACCGCTGCATCATGGCCTTTGTAAATGTACTTGTATATGTACTTAACACTCTGCACAGTTGAACATACTTCCACATTAATGTGTGCATTGTATTTTCGGGAGAGCCATGGATTGTAAGGAACCACCCAGCGATTGTCCACATCAACTCCATGCACATGTACACTTTGGCCATTATTTCGTCTCTTGTACTCAGGGAATCCGTCCTTATCGGCATTAGTAGTTTCACAAAAGGCCTTTGGATAGTTTTTGGTGCATTTAAAAATTCCCTTTTCCTCCGCCATGCATGGTGCATTTTTGTTTAAATCTCCACATGGTCCATGAATCATGCAGGTTTTGATTATATCAAGCAATTCCTTGTCAGTCTCATCAGGAAGCTCGGCGCTCACCACACGATCAATATCTTCGTCTTCTCTCAGTTTGTCTTCTGTGTCTAAAATGAGGAGCATGTGGCAATGAGGAAGACCTGTAAAGTGAACATGGATCCATTTGAATTTACCTTTTTAAATCATTCCAGTACACGCATATAACATAAGAAATTATATTACCTCTCTTTTGAAACTCAATAACAGAAACGTAGGCCTTCACTTTACCGAGAACTCCACCTTTGTCGCACGTAAGATCATTCATAAATTCCTTCAGTTTAAGATGAAAAACTCTTGCAACAATGTCGGGGCGATCCATTGCTGATTCTCCGAATTGAAGTTGTTCTGTAATTTCTTTCCACTTTGAATTGCAGGTAAAGGTGATAAACAAATCGGGTTTTCCATATTTTGCAACCAAAGCCATGGCATCTTGGTAATTCTGTTGTAGCGACCGTTTACTACCGGTAAAAGAAGACGGCAAGATTACCATTTTCCCAGGTTTCAAACCCTGTGATTCCGCTTGAGAATTAATGAAATCCATTAAACCCATGTAGAGATCCACGCGAAGTTTCTGCTGATTCTGCCTATTCCATTCGAGTCTCTGTGCTTCAACTTTAAGATAAGCATCCACTATGAATTGCTGAGTTAATTTTCCAGCGTGGAGCAAAGGATTAAAACATCCAGGTCGTTCCTGTAAACGGTAGGAATACAATTCAAGCATTGAAATGCATCTTGTGCTTTGATCCCCGTTGTCTTCAAATTCGTTGTTGACAACTACAGTTCCAGATTTTTTCATTTTAGGTTGCCAGCCAGGTTCTCCACGTGGAAACAACAATGGGTATGTCATTGGATCGCAATTCGGACTATAGAATTTGAGGTGTTGTAGACCGTCGACTCCTTTAGGGTAGTAGCAAATATCCCGCTCAAATGGAGGCTCTCCGTCTTCAGATACAAAAACAGCTGCAACTTCGTTGACCGTTGGCAAATTGTATCTGCGCTTGTCATGTTGTCTGTCTTTTGTTATCCACATTTGCACTGCTGCTTCTGTGTTCATCACAACTACTTCTTTCATCATTTTGTAGGCTGAAGCAAACGGATTCACCTCGCGAATGATAGAGTCAATTGTTTCCATCATTTCCAGTCTACACTCTACGTTGTGAGGATTTTCCATCCTGGCTGCGTTTGCAACTTCCGGTTCGATAAAATACAGCTGTGCGTATGATGGCTTATCACTGGGTGTAAGACTCTGAGAGGTTCTGTGATAAACCTGTCCATGAATGACAAACGTTTGCGGTCCTGATCTAAATTTTACAGGTTGGTAGCCAAAGGAAGCGAATGCAAATGCGCTGTTGTACTTTCGGATGTTTGATCTAAAATGTTTACTGCTTTCGTCAGATCCGGTGAGCCAGTTTTGAATTTGTTCGGGATAATTTTTGATCGTTGAAACTTTGAATGATCCTCCACCACAACATCCAGAGAAAGTTCCTCTTGTTGTCTTTTCCGCTTTAAAATGAAGGGCCGTACAATGTCCACACTCAATTTCCATTTTTCCAAGGTAGTGTTCTTTTGGCTTATTGTTTGAATCCCTTGCAGAGAATTTGGAAGGGGGTGGGAGCTTGCGTCTTCTCAAATTTAGTTCAACTTGAATGGTCGGATCATTTGCTTTTTGTCGCTGAATATTGGTATTGCGTTGCTTGTGAATCTCTTCCCTTACAATGGGATCCATTGATAGCCGTCGCCGCTTGCCGTCTTTTTTGTCTTTCTGGAGTTGCTCCGGAGTCCTTTGCTTTCGTCGGTTACGATCGTTTTCAGAACGGGCTATTTTATCATCATGGGTCATTGTTAAACGTCTTTGTTTGTCTCTGTCCTTTTCTGCCTGCACTTGTTCAGGTGTTCGTTGACTCCGCCGTAATCGGTCATACTCAGCTTTCTTCCGTTTTTTTTCTTCGCTATTCATTTTGAAGAACTTTATTATTCCCCTTGAGCTGTTGTGTTCTCCAAATGATCACCGGACACGATCAGAGTTGCCTTTCTGTTCCACTCTAATGATTAATCAAACCGAATGTAGTCCAGCCTGGCAACAGTAACACGGGAACCTGAAAAAATAATTTGAATGTTCAGAAAAGGTAACTTCAGAAGTATCAAATTGTTTGTGTGTGCAGGAGTTCTTAATTTTCTCACCAATCGCACTAATCAGCTGGTAGTTCTTTGTTCCACCAAATGATCACCGGACACGATCAGAGTTGCCTTACTGTTTCACTCTAATGATTAATCAAACCGAATGTAGTCCAGCCTGGCAACAGTAACACGGGAACCTGAAAAAATAATTTGAATGTTCAGAAAAGGTAACTTCAGAAGTATCAAATTGTTTGTGTGTGCAGGAGTTCTTAATTTTCTCACCAATCGCACTAATCAGCTGGTAGTACTTTGTTCCACCGAATGATCACCGGACACGATCAGAGTTGCCTTTCTGTTCCACTCCAATGATTAATCAAACCGAATGTAGTCCAGCCTGGCAACAGTAACACGGGAACCTGAAAAAATAATTTGAATGTTCAGAAAATGTAACTTCAGAAGTATCAAATTGTTTGTGTGTGCAGGAGTTCTTAATTTTCTCACCAATCGCACTAATCAGCTGGTAGTACTTTGTTCCACCGAATGATCACCGGACACGATAAGAATTGCCTTACTGTTCCACTCCAATGATTAATCAAACCGATTGTGGTCCAGCCTGGCAACAGTAACACGGGAACCTGAAAAAATAATTTGAATGTTCAGAAAAGGTAACTTCAGAAGTATCAAATTGTTTGTGTGTGCAGGAGTTTTAATTTTCTCACCAATCGCACTAATCAGCTGGTAGTACTTTGTTCCACCGAATGATCACCGGACACGATAAGAATTGCCTTACTGTTCCACTCCAATGATTAATCAAACCGATTGTGGTCCAGGCTGGCAGCAGTAACACGGGAACCTGAAAAAATAATTTGAATGTTCAGAAAATGTAACTTCAGAAGTATCATGTTATTAATTATGTGCCGATATGCTTATTTACTTACCGATGGCTCTTTGATTTCGGAGGAGCAGTTAACGTTAACTATCCGGTGTAAGAAAAAATCGCACATTCACTTTGTATCCGCACAACAAAGAGTGGCTCTACTATGATTAAAGAATAAGAATAGAAGTTTGTGGCAGAAGTAGGAAATAATCAAAAGCGTTAAGGTATTTAATACACGTTCACTTTATTAATTTCCCAGCAAAATCCGATGCAGCGATCGCATATCAGGGATGATCGTGTCTACTGCATTCATTTGTTTTGCTCTGCCGGCTGCGTGCCTTGGCTGGCATGAAATTTGGTTTTCCCACGTTATTGTCTGAATGGTGGCTGGGGTTACTGTGCAACGTGCTTGGTGGTAGCATACGGAAATAACAGGTGGCGTGCCCTTGCGTAAGCAAAACAAAACGTCATAATGATGCGTCACACAGTAAAGTTACAAATAATAGCAGATTGGACAATTAATGGCCTGATTCAGGTCCTGCAGATTCGAATTTTAACAATCCGACCTCAGATTTGTCAGTTTGGCAAAAAACTGCACCATGATTATGTGTCGCACAGTACAATTACTTAAAATTTCAAATTTAACCATTAAGGGCCCAATTCAGGGCCTGCATAATTATGTTGGGTATTGTAGATGTAATTGGTAGACGTTGAGTTCATTTGGGATAATTTGTGGTACAAAAAAACCAAGCAAAAATTTATTTCGCAAAGGGCTGGATTCGAAGTCGTGACCCTTGTGTTGGTTTAGCGAAGCTACACCAGGTGGTGTATCAAAGTGAGGGGCCGTGTGGGAAATCATCAAGCTTTATTA